>OX457150.1:12027686-12661688 GCA_949752895.1 Dendrolimus pini
CCCATAAGCCGCGATGGACTTTGCTTCCGGTGCGGCAAGGAAGGGCACAGGTCGAAAGACTGTGATGCCCCTCCTCACTGCGCAGTTTGCGCAGCGGTGGGGCTAAAGGCGGATCACGCAATGTCGGGGAGGAGATGCCGCCCCCCAACTGTTAAAGGCAAGGACCTACCGTCGACGTGCGCAGCCAGCGGGGAGAATACTAGCCGTCTCACGGCAATGGAGGAAACAGCTGCTGTGCCCGATTAATGGATAGCAGACATTGTAACTTCCTCCAAGTAAATCTAAACCACTGCGCAGGGGCTCAGGATCTTCTCCTGCAGTCCATGGCGGAGTGGGGAATTGGCCTGGCGGTTGCAGGAGAACCCTACTACGTCCCTCCCCAAGACAACTGGGCGGGAGACCTGGACAATTCGGTGGCGGCGTTGATCAGGGCAGGTACAAGCCCCGTCCTGACGCCCGTCGAGAGGGGACGTGGATAGGTGGTGGTGAGATGGGGTAAGTATGCAATTATCGGATTGTACTTTTCCCCCAACCGTCCCCTAGCAGAGTTTGAGACGTTCCTAGATTCTGTCAGGGCCGCCGCGTGCAGACAATCGCCGAGGCAGACGCTCATTCTCGGCGACTTTAATGCGAAATCCCATACCTGGGGTGGCACTACCACAAACGCGAGAGGGAGAGCAGTAGAAGCATGGATGCTCCACTGCGGCCTGTCCCTCCTAAATAGAGGGACAGCTCACACCTGTGTGCGGGCACAAGGAGGATCCGTGATAGACCTCTCATTTGCCACGCCTGCGCTAGCACGCAAGGTGGGCGGCTGGAGAGTGGAAGAGGACGTGGAGACCCTATCTGACCATCTCTATATCAGGTTTGAGGTCTCCTCTCCCCCAACCGCAGTGGAGCTCCCACGCAGCCAAGATCAGCTTCCTCGCTGGGTCCTGCGTCGGCTTAACAATGAGCTGGCAGAAGAAGCGGCCATGGTTCAGCGCTGGGCCATGCCATGGACGGGCAACGTCGAGACCTTGGTCGGCCGTATGCACACAGCTCTACGCAGAGTGTGCGACGCGGCCATGCCTAGGGCTCGACGCCGCCAGCAGCGCCGTGAAGTGTACTGGTGGACGACGGAGATTGCGGTTCTACGCGAGGCGTCACTACAGGCCCGCAGAGCTTTCCAGCGCTGCCGGCGCCGACGAAGTTCGGATGAAACCGAGGAAGAACAGTTGCGGGAGACGTACAGCGCTGCCAAGAAGGCCCTCAGAACGGCAATCTGCCAATCGAAAACTCGGGCCCGGGAAGAGCTCATGGCTGGATTAGACAGAGACCCGTGGGGGCGCCCATACCATATGGCACGCAAAAAACTCCGCGGTGCATGCGCCCCGGTCACGGAGTCCTTGTCACCAGATGTGTTGAACAATGTAGTTGATAGACTTTTCCCGAACCTGGGGGCACACGCCCCTCCAGCAATGTGTTCTCCTCAGCAGCCGGAACTGGAGACCGATCCCCCCCTGGTATCCGACGATGAACTGGATGCTGCGTTGGAGCGTCTCCGGTGTCGCAAGACGACACCAGGACCTGATGGGGTCCCCGGTCGCGCCCTCTTCCTAGCCGCGAAACATCTTCGGGGCCAGCTGCGGGAGCTGTTCGACGCGTGTATTAGCACAGGGCAGTTCCCGAAGCCCTGGAAAGAGGGGCGGCTATGTTTGATTCCTAAGGCGGGTCGCTCTCCCGACGATCCCTCGGCGTATAAACCCATCGTACTACTGAACGAGACGGCCAAAGTTTTTGAGAAGCTCCTCGCGACCCGCCTCGTCCGGCACCTCGACACGATGGAACCTGGCCTCTCTGAAGCGCAGTACGGCTTTCGGGCAGGGCGCTCCACGTTGGACGCTCTGAGTCCCCTAAGAGACTGGACCAGAGAGAGAGAGTCTGGAGGGATTCAGAAGTCTGTGCTGGCAGTTTCGCTCGACATCGCGAACGCCTTCAACAGTCTCCCATTTGAAACTATACGGGAGGCACTGTGCTTCATGCGAGTGCCCCCGTACTTGAGAAGGCTGTTGGAGGCATACCTCCAGGACAGGTTCATCTTTTGGGAGGGCAAAAACGGCCAAGTAGCTGGACGACGTCGAGTGACGTGCGGAGTTCCACAGGGTTCGGTATTGGGGCCGATCCTGTGGAACATCAGCTACGACTGGCTCTTACGGGAGCCCATCCCGACAGGGACAAGAGTTCTCTGCTACGCGGATGACACTCTCGTCATGGCCAGAGGCAGCTCCTACGAGGAGGCTGCCCAACTGGCCACTGTTAGCACGTCGCTGGTAGTGGACCGAATTAGGCAGCTCGGTCTGAGGGTCTCCGCGGAGAAGACGGAGGCCCTCTTCTTCCATGGCCTTCGCAGGGGACCACCTCGGAACGCGCACATTGTCGTGCAAGGCGTATCGGTGACGGTGAAGGCCCATATGAAGTACCTGGGCCTCACACTCGACGGCCGTTGGAACTTCGGGGCTCATTTCACCCAGCTGACCCCGAAACTGGTAGGGGCCGCTGCCGCCCTAGCTAGACTGTTGCCCAACGTGGGGGGACCGGGCTCGACATGTCGGCGACTCTATGCCGGCATTCTCCGAAGCATGGCGCTGTACGGTGCTCCTATCTGGGCCGAGGCTCTGAACCGCACAAACAAAGCCCGGCTGCATCGTTGTCAGAGGGTTCTGGCGATTAGGGCCATACGGAGCTACCGTACGGTATCCTGGACGGCGGCTACACTCTTGGCAGGTGATCCTCCTTGGGAGCTCCAGGCAGATGTGCTTGCTGAGATGTACCAGTTCCGGAGAAGCGTCCGGGATAGGGGCGGGAGGCCTAGTCCCGAAGAAATAAAACGGACCAGAGAACGCGCAGATGAGACCCTAATCCACCACTGGTCGGAGGAACTGGAATCCCCGGTGGCAGGCCGGGAAACAGTTGAAGCAGTTCGCCCCCATCTATCCCGCTGGGTCCGCAGAAAGCACGGAACCCTAAGTTTCAGAATGGTGCAGATACTTACCGGGCATGGCTGCTTTGGTAAGTACCTGTACCAGATTGCGAGGCGGGAGCCGACCCCAGACTGTCACGAATGCAGCGCGCCAGTCGACATGGCGCGCCATACGCTAGAGGAATGTGCCGCTTGGGGACCCCAACGGCATGACCTGATGTCAATCATCGGTAGGGATCTCTCGCTACACAGCGAGAGGAAATGGCTAGCGGTGACCTCCTTCTGCGAGGACGTTATGTCCCAGAAGGAGTCTGCCGAAAGAACAAGGGAGGAGGACGAGCAGGCGGACCCCCGTCGCAGACGGCGAACAGGGGCTCACAGGCGGCGCTTTGCTCATCTCCTCCCCATAACATAGTGGGACGGGGGGGTCAGGAGACCCTCCCGACGAGCCACACCCAGTGCCGTGGGGTGTCCTAGCCCCCCACTTGTCGGCTTGCATCGAGGTGACACGGCAGTCATACCCATGGTTACGGTCCCGTGGCACCTCATTATGATGCGGAGGGACGCTGGAAGGTTTAGTGGGTAGTCTGGCAGTCGGTGCATGCACCAACAGCCGGGAGTCCCACATACCCCTTAGTGACATCCCCCGGGGCCTAAGGATATGTACAAATACATTCCCCCAGTGTTGACAAAAAAAAAAAAAAGGTCCAGTCAACCTTAAGAGAGCAGCAGCGCATTTGTAGCACCTTTGGTGTTGCAAATGTTCATAGGCGATGGTAACCGCTTCCCATCAAGTAGGCCGTCTGACTGTCTGTTGAACTCCTGCGATAGTAAAAAAAAAGTCGCTAACAAAACGTGAAAAATACTCGTATTGTTTGCGCAAACGCAAACCAACATTTCGGAGGGTATGCGGTAAAATTAAAAAGATACTTAGCTCTTTAATGTTTAGTGTATCCAAAAATAATTTTCAATATAGACGAACTATGATTTTAAGAATTATATACTTATACAATGAGTATGTTTGTCTATCAATATAATGTAAATAGAAAATATGTATGGTAAGCATGTTAATATATTGTTTAATATTGAATTTATCTGATTACTATATTGTCACGATTATCACGTACTAGCAGATAATAATAAAATCTTTTCGAACACGTCTTAAATCACCAATTAGATTAATATTATAGTTAATTGTATGTTGCTATGCTATAAATACAATTAATTAGTGGTCGTTAAGGTAAAGATAATTATTATAATTTATTATATAATAAACTAGGACATGCCTGCGACTTCATCCACGCTTGATTTGAAATTTCCAGGGGACTCCTGGGACAAAGAACCACAGCATTTATGCACTCGAACAACTTAAAACGGCTCCCGGGAACAATCCCGCGGGATTCCTGCAATTAAAAATATGACACATTTTATTACGCCAATTTTGTGATCGATCGGTGAACAAATCACATTGGAATTCGGTTTGTTTCATTTGACCATTTTAAATAAATCCCAGAAATAATATTGCGGGGTTGACCGCCGATGACGTTTCTCCTCCCATTTTCCATTTTCCATTAGATGGGCCGTCTGCCTAGGGCCCGATTTTGACTATTTCAAGGTCTTGGCCTTGGGAATATATTCAAAGTACGACTCCAATGAGATAGTGTCAAAAATTCGTATTCTACTAAAGCCAGAATATCTTGTCGCGGCAGAATAATATTGTAAAAATATTGGTATTACCACAAGAATGGCGGCGTCTGGAATAAATGTTCAAAAGCTACCAATATTTAAAATATTTATTTCGCGAATTTTCACTTATAAAAATATTGTTGCAACTCAGGTGCCTATAAAAACAAAATCCACCTGCATATCTGAAAAAAAAGCCACATTTTATTACCTGTCGGCATTTGAACTAATTGTAATTCTTTTATAATCGTCTTCTTTTGTTTACTTATTGATTGGCATACGTTTCTAGATAACAGCCCATTGTTTTATTGTACTCATTTATGGCCCCTTGCGGCGGAATCACCAGCCAAGAGTTTGGGATTACGATACGGGCACATTGCATTTGTGCAGTACAAAACTATGGCCTGATTGAGGGACGGAGCAGTCGAGCGAGAACTACGATCAAGGCGAGACTTGTGTACATTCGGTAATCTATTAGGGTCGGACTTTGCGCGTTTTATTGAATTACGACCTTCTACATTACGTTTGGATCTGTTGTGTTCGGTTATATTTGTACCTGTGTTATACGTGTTTGTATAGTTCTAATGAACTCTATAATAATTCTAACGGCATTTTAATTCGAGTCCCGCTAAACCCGTAACAATATTTATAAAAATAGAGTGTCTTAACACGGGTACGCCATTGGAATTAACAGAATATCAAAAACAGGCCAGCTAGGCAATAAAAATAAATACGATTTAATAAGTGCCAAAATGTATAATAGGAAAGCCTAAAAACAGTTTTATAAATACAAACTAATGATGTCACGACAACACGAGTGTATTCGCGTACAATAGTTAGTATGTCGCCATGTTTATACTATGAGTATTGGAACGCCATAAAAGTGTGTCAATATAGTAGTATACTTTAAGGTGCGCGAGCGCATGTTCTTGAGGTCTAATTTTAGGCTTAACACATTCGATCAATATTCACATCAATATATTTATCAATCCTATCTGTCAGATAAAATTGTTTTGACTGTTTAGCACAGTAGTTGTATTGTTATGCGATTGGATTTGATTTGATTTTAAATGTAATTTGTGAGTAATAGAGAAAATAATTTTAAATATAGTATACGCAATATTGATATAAGCAACTGAAGTTTACAGTTTACATGATTGGATAGTGTGGAAAGTTTAGTCATTCAATTGGGTGTTCGTCATACTTAGTAATTTTGAAACAATTCCTGACCTAGAGTACGCTGCCATAACAACTTTGAGTTGTGTTCCGGCATCAGTGGCCAGGTTCCAGTTTCTCCCTCAAGGCCGGCAGCGCATTGGCAGCACCTCTGGTATTGCTAATGTCCATAGGCAACGGTAACCACTTTCCATCACTGTTGGGTCGTTAGGCTGTCTGCTGTGCTTCAACAGTAATAAAAATGCAAATAGAAAATAGTGTATGTTTCTTTTATTTATTGAGGAGCTGGGAAACAGGTCACATAATGAAAGGTGATTATAGATGTTTGTAACACCAGGGGCGCAGCCAAAGCGATGTCAGCATTGAGGGATCAGATAAGGTAAAGTATACGACATGATTAACTCTTTGGGTCACTTAAGCTAACCATTTTACGCTGATATGCTGTGTTCGCGTAATATTATACCGACTGAGCGGTCTTTAAGAGCTGTAATCAAGACTGATTTCAGGATGGCTCTATATATCTAGCGATTATGAAGACTTTTTGAGATCTGTTTTATAAAGAGCATATAAACGTCATATATCTATTATGCATAAGGCTGTAACTATTTACTTATGTTAGCATTATGCCGAAATTTATTTCTTTTATATTGGATTAATAAACTATTTCTCGTAAAAGAATTTTTACAAGGAAGAAAGACAAATACTGCGAAAAAGAATCACACAATTAATAACATAACTCTGATAATACCGTATATCTCACATGACCAGATGGCGCCACATGTATATTTTGAAAACCTCATAATTTCGAAACACTGTTTTTTAACTAACCACCGGTAATATAACCTATAAACAGCGAATAGTGTATTTCAAGACTGTTTCAAGTGGATATTTATAATAACTGCCTACTCCCCATAAGAAATAAACGTAATATATATTATAATACTACCTGACACCCGCGACTTCGTCCGCGTAGTGCGATTTTTTTACCATCCCACGGGAAATCTTTAATTTTTCGGGATCAAAAGTATCCTATATTATGTTGACAAGGGATATTAGCTACCACCATACAAAATTTCATTTAAATCGGTCCAGTCGTTTCAAAGATTAGCCCGTACAAACAGAGAAACAAAAAAAAATGAAAAAACCTAAATTAGTTTTATTTCACTTCTTAAATCTCCCTATCTCAGTCTTTAGCATTTTTTTTCATTGTTCAGAAACTCGACCTCTACAGTTTTATTATATGTATATATAGATGTACCTACGTAAAATAATAATGATTACAGGTTTAAATATAGTTGCGATCTTGTGCTACGTTATAACAATTAATTATTTCATGTGAATTTTCCTTAAAGAATAATTAAGGAACTACAATTACTCATTGTTGTTATTAAACCTTGCATTAATTTAGATGAAAATATTAATATTACATTTGAACTATTTCTTAAGTATCTTAAATTTTGCGAAATTGTTTTCTTAACGGTTGTGCAAATGGACTAATATGTTAATGCGTTAATTCTATAATTATTATAACCATTTTACCTATTGTGGTAATAATTTAATTGATTGTTTGAGATTTTACAAATATATATTTCTATAATAAATCTATACATTAGAAATTGTTTGCAATGATGAATAAAAAACCAGGACTAGTTCGGAGCAGCATATTTTTTCAAAATCCAACCTTTTATAATTTTTGTCACTCCGTCAGAACATCGCAGGAAAATAGAAGAGATGTAAATACAACTCAACAAAAAGAGCTTAAATCAAATAAAATAATAAAATGTATGGCGTCGTTTCCATAGGATAGACGAATATGCCCAAAAGGTGACGCTGCGCTCGTCAACCGATTATTTTGATTGACACCTAACGAGGCGGCTTATAGTAGCTAGAAAAGAATATTTCGCCAATCGTTTGAGATTAATAATAAAAACACAAAATTCTTAGACAAAAAACATGGATATCTAACAATTATTCTTCAATTTAAAACCAGTGTTATACATTTTTTTAATAAAACTGAAAAACAAAACATTACCCTTTAAGTTCCCGCCACAAAATCACAATAGAAGCAGGTTTAAAAAAAAAAGAAACAAAAATACATACCAGGTTTGAAGACTGCTTTTATTCTTGTAATAAAATATTCAAAACATGACAATGTCGACGGTGCACATAATTCAAAAGATTCGTCACTCAAATAAAACAAAGATTACTCATGATCAAACAATGGCTAATTAGCATATCAAAATTTTGTCTTGAGTATTTGTGTACAATCCACATGAGTATATAAATAAAGTGAAAAACCAAAGAATAGAATTTTAGCAAAAACCGGTAACCTTATAAGGTTCGTCCGTCTGTATCCCATCCCCCATACGTGAAATATCAAAAATATTTTTTTTTCTGTGTAGAAAGTGTGTATTATCTTCTGGCGTTCTACACATATTTTGAAAAAATAGGAAAATTATAAATAATATTAAAATAGAATCACTTTTAAGTAAAATTCACACGAAATATAACCACAAGAAAATTAGTAATTCTAAAATAGCACAACAGTTCTAAACATTTGGATGACTAAATCTCGACGTTTAAGCTGGTGAGAATTTAGACAAGAAAAACTTCTAGACAATTCACGACAATGTTTACAACGAAGATAGCTGCTTCCGAAGTAGTATAAAGTTTTTCCAATTTATATTTTTTGTAGTAATATACATAATACAATAATGTGAGGATACTATAATTCTTATACCAAAACAAAAATCACATTTATTCTACACATTCAAATCTTTGATTAATATTAATGTGCCTGAACCATTCCATGTAATATTTATTATATACTTTGTTCTATATAATAGGTATGCATTTTCATATAGATCCATGGGTGGTATACATTTTGTGAAAATAATAAAATAATAAATTCTGTTGAATGTTCCTTACTATTGTTTCTATTCTTGTACTAAAATGGTAAAATGGTAATGGTAAAATATATATATATATATATATATATATATATATATATATATATATATATATATATATATATCTATATCTATATGTAGACAAGTTAGCAAATTACTTTCGTCCTAGTGAATGTAGCTTTGTTAGGACGTTTGTACATTTAGTTGGTCTTACTTGACGACCTTGGAGTAGATTTCGCGAATGGTCACAAATAATGTCATGTGAAATGTCATTAAATCCGTTTTTATCCGTGCAGGAACGGAGAAAGAATACAATTTCCTGCGGCCGGGCGGCCTGTCGTAAGAGGCGACAAAACAACCCAGAGCCAGGTGGTAGGGCATTCGCCCGACTGGATGGCAACCACCCCTGGTGCTAAAGTATGTCGCCATAACAACCTTGATTCCGGCATTGGTCACCAGGTTCCAGTCTACCTTAAGAGAGCAGCAGCGCATTTGTAGCACCTTTGGTGTTGTAAATGTCCATAGGCGATGGTAACCGCTTTCCATCAAGTGGGCCGTCTGCCTGTCTGCTGAACTCCCGCAATAAAAAATAATAATTGAAAAACAGTAATAGTAATATGTTGCATATTACAAAATATACCATTTCACTACAGTTATTCTGGCACGATACAATAAGCGTACTCAGTAATCAAGCGACAATCAAAGCTAATCACGTCCATTCAAAACCATGATTAGGCATCAAGCAAGCTTGACAGTCTGTCGCAACCCGAACTCGCGGCCCGAGTTAATAAAACAAGTTGCATAATTTCTTTACCTCTCATTTCATCGACAAGTATCGAAACGTACGGACGTATTCGCGAACATGGGGAAAGACGACTTAGTTAAAAACGTACTTTACGTCATCAATGTGATCTTCGCGGTATTCGGCCTTGTGACTGCTGCGACTGGAATCTGGTTTTTTGTACAATTAGCTGAGTTCGTCAGCTTAAGAAATACAAACCATTATCTGTTGGACTATCGAGTGTACTGGCCTCAAGTGGCGCCATGGCTCTTCATCCTTGGTGGCCTGGTGATCATGATAGTAGCCTTCTGCGGGTGGTGTGGCGCGAATAGGGAAAGCCGAGGATTGCTAGGGTTGTATGGAGCTTTCTTAGTTGTGATGGTAATCGGGCAAGTCATATCTGCAGCCTTGATCTTCGTATACGTGGATGGAGAAGACACCGATAAATTCATCAAGGATACTGTATACGACGGGTATTACAATTCACAGTCAAATCCAGATGTCTTTAAAGCCTTCGGAAGGATTGAGAGGAAGTTGAAATGCTGTGGAGCGAATGATGCAAGAGATTACAGGAGTTGGAGGAACGATCTGCCATTGACTTGCTGCCAGGATAGTTACTATCGAGCGACGTGTGATTTTACTGATAAAGAAGCAAACGAGAGACTGGGATGTGCAAAAGTTGCCTCAGTTTATACTAAGATTATTAGCTCGTCGGTGGCAGGAGCGACTTTACTCATGGCCTTGGTGGAAGTAGTTGGTATTATTCTCTCTTGGACGCTGTTCAGTAGTCTGAGAGAAGTAGAACATTATATCACGGAGCGGAAGGAAGGAGAAACAGAATGCTGAGTGAGTAATCATTTATACAATATTATTAAATAGGCCGTGATAACTTAGTGGTTAGCACACTACTCAAGGGGTACTGGTTCGAATCCTGCACCACTTAAGTAGTTTTTTGACCTAATGTGCATATTCTTATAATTACAACATGCTAACGGTGAAGAAAAACATCGCGATGAAACGTGCACATATCCAACGTGCGATATCCAATTTCACCAAATTTAAAACCAAATTAAAGAGTATCTTCCTCAAAAAGGGATATTACACTATTGAAGAATATTTAAATGATAAAACTTTATTTGGCATGTAAGGAATTTATGGAGATACTAGCTGCGCGCGCGGTTTCACCCGCGTGCTGATGGAAAATCGTTTTATTTGGATAATTCACACTATACCTTTATAACTTATAGCCTGTGTTATTCTGATATATAAGCTATATTATTGTAAAGTTTCATCAAAATCCATTCAGTACTTTTTGCGTGAAAGAGTAACAAATATACATCAATATATCTATATATCCTTACATCTATACATCCATACATCAATTCTTACAAACTTCCGCGTTTATAATATTAGTAAGGATGTTGTAGTACAAACTTTTAGTACGTTTCGTCAATATTATAACAATAATAATATTCTTCTTTCCTCTTACTCTGTCTTTGTCTTACTGAGCTTGCACTGTTTGCTACGACTCCATTAATTCTTCGAAAAGTAATTCTGTAACATACTTCTGTATAAAACTTATAAAAAAAAGAACTTGAGATATAAATAGAATAAGAAATATAAAGAAAATCAATTTTTAGCTAGACATGTTGCTGGGGAGTTTCTTGCCGCTTCTTCTCCTGAACAGCAATAACACGTTGCGAAGCGGTGTACATAGACTAGGAAGTAAAATAAAATTTTATCATATATGTGTGACCTTCAAAAAGTGTTATCCAGTGGAACTTATTATTAATAAAAACTTTTGAATTTTGATGTGTCAAACTCGCTGATCCGCCTTACACAAGCGTGGCGGGTATGCTCTCCATTGTCTTATGAAAATGGTAGGCCCGAGCCCAGCAGTGGGATGTTGTGGGACAGTGGGCTTTTATTATTATTTATTTTAAATTTTACTTTGATTGTTTAGCCAAAACATGCTTTGTTTTAAAGTTATTGTGTTGACAAAAATATTTAAATAATAATGTAATCTGTGTACATTGATAAAGAAGGTCAATAGGAATACGGACACAGGTTAAAACAAATTCTAATATTATCTTTATTATATTATAATTCTTCTTTACGTGTGTGCGTCACTGAACTCCTAACCTGTTGAATCGATTTTGATGGTTTTTGAAGTGATAACTTGTTATATGAGGGTAAACCGCTTCGTTACGTAACGGGTTACGGCGCCAGTCTGTCTGGCTTCCTTTTCTCTCACGCAAGTTTTTTGTATATTTAGGTGGATTCCGGGATAGTTTCGATTCAAAATTAGACCCGATAGGTGACGCTGCTAACGGTTTCTAGATTTTTGTTTTATAGGGTAGGTCAAGGTCTGCCAGGCTTGCTAGTTTACATATAAAACACTTTAAAATAATATCTTACTTTTAAAATATGATGGAAATATTTTTGATGAGTCCTTCTACCTACTTGTAAAAACTCATGATGTCATGTTTGTACTTCAAAAATCTATGAGGCTACAATATTGTGTATGATGATAACAAAACCAAACGTGTTCGTCTCACAAGACGCCCGACAGAAGTGATAACTTAAATTACAAGTTGAACTATTTAATATTGAAATTGTTTAACTTGAGAAAAACTTAGGTTATTACTTAATTTTTGTGTATATTAATATGATAATGTAAGGAAAGGTTATTTATTATTAATAATATTCATTACAACAAGTAAGTAATCAAATAATATCAAAGTAAAACTAACTTAAACATAAAATAACTATAGCTAAATAGAAATGGGAAAAACGTCCAAAGACGAGTCCCAAACCACTGTTATTTACCGGGAACGTTCCCAAAAGGCTGGCGGCGTTACCACGTTGTAGAGCGATGCCTTTTATTCTTAGTTACAATTCTTGAATATGTACATTAGAAGCAATACTGCTAGGGCTATGGGTTAGAGTGAGAGGAGCGGAGCCTGCCTACCGCTGCCGTATGCGTGAGAGAAAGGGAAGCCAGACAGGCTGGCGCCGTAACGCGTTACGTAACGAAACGATTTATAATCCCATAAGAAGTTATCACTTCAAGAAGTGTATAAGTTCATTTCAGACCTTAAATACGAAACATGTATTTTATAGTACCTATTATAATATTATGTTGATTAGTACGATATAACAAACCATTACGAATTTATTATTTCTCTCTTGTTCGTCATTTCTGTCCGTTGTTTTTTTTTTCTTTTTTTTAAATTTGTAATTATAACAATATTCATAGACACTACTAATTGCATAATTTTATAACTAATGTTTATTGTTTTTAATTTGCTTTGTGGACCTATGCCGTGGCATTACTTAGAGGTACTTGCGGAAGATCAGCGCTGGTTGTGGAACTAGCATTATGCTGAGCAAGAGCTTTTTTAGTACACCATTTTTTTTTCTTTTTTCTTTTATTTAACTGTTGGTTGATTACGCATTGATTTTGTAATTATTTACCAATTACCTTAATAAACTTGTTGTCTTTAAATTATTATTAAGTAAATTATAATGATCAAACAATTTCTTAATTATATTACTCATGGTATTGCCAATATTAGCAGTTAATTATAGTTTAGTGGGTATAGAATTCTGTTATGCAATTTAATAAGTGAATCATCAAACCACCAAGACATACGCAATTACTACAAGGCTCGAATTGGTTGAGTTGAAATATCTAAATGATTTATGAACTATTACTATTACCACATTACTATCATTAGAACCATAAGTAAATTTAAGTTGAATTAAATGAATGAAAACTCTTTATTGTTCACCATAACTTAAACCTAGACATTTAATAGAAACACATTTCCAATAGAGCAATGGGCGGCCTTATCGCTTATAGCGATCTCTTCCAGGCACCCGGTGTCCAAGGAGACATTACAAGAAAAATTAAATAATATTTGGTGGTTTAACTAAATTGAACCTAATTCAATATTAATTAAAGAAAAACAAAATTTTTACAATAATAAACTAATATAGATATACATAATTAAATGGATTATAATAATTTAAATTACATACTTACATGCGAATAATAATAGAATTCAAGCTGTTGTTTAATATTTTGTTAAATGTTATGCATAATTATAACATTGTAACATTAGTAATAATAATTATATTGGAGTAAGAATAGTATGGGCCTTACTTATAATAATCTCGTTAAGAAAGGATTAGCCATCTCTTAAATAAGAGACTCTTAAGCCCCTAATAAATGGCTGTTTCAAATAAAACTTACCATCTTGCCTCTTAGCAGTCACATAAACTACCTCTCGATGTTGGTTATTTTTGACAGTTATTTATGAGTTACTTTACCACCACCTCTTATCCTTAAGAGGAGTTTATGGGTAAGATTTTCGTTAATCAGTTGCTGAGCAGTTTCTTAAAATTTAACAAACGATTATAAGTAAGGCCATATATATATAAAATATAAGTTTAAATTATAATAATTTGTGATCATTTTTAAAATAACAACACATATTTGCATAGCTGTTACCTTGTTTTTATGCAATAAATTATTTGTATCAATTCAAAGCTGCTAAGACAGATAATTCAATTAAATAACTTTATTTGTAAGAATGTAGTATAAGTATATATATTAAGATAGTAATGTAGAAAGAAAAATAATTCGTTCACAGAGTATTTTATTTACAGGATCAGTTACTGATTCTATAAATAAAAATGATTCTTTCTTCTTTCTATATTACTTTCTTTATTAACTACATTCTTGCAAATCAAGTTATTGAATTGAATTTCTTGTCTTAGCTGCGTTATGGAAGTTTTTCCAAAATACGCTAACTTCACAAAAATCAACTATTGATGAAAATTCTCATAGTTTATTATGTAATATATAGTTTAAAATTTACAAAAGTTTAAAAACACTTCTTTCGTCTATGTACATATATTTAATTCATATCAGTAAATTATTTTAATATGCGCAATCACACAATGCATACTTACATGCGTGGGAATTGAATCTGCGACCTTCCAGTTACTGTTGTGTAGCTGAAAACAAGACAAACATATTCCATCATATTGAACCTTGTCATAATTGCTTTTGGTAAATAATTTGCAACCACTGAGCTATTATTTCAAATTGCAAAAGTACATTGAAACAAGTCTTTTCATTACTGCTGGGCTCCATCCTCCAGATTTATAGAGGAACAAACAGTATACCCGCCACGCTTGTACGGGCCGACGGGTTCGACACATCGGTTATCTCAATGTACAGTTTTATCACGATATTTTCCTTCACTGTCAGCGTGTGGTACTTGTACAACAACATGCACATCATCATCATCATCCGAGCGTTAAATCCCGGTTGCGTATGGAGCGTTCACTCCGACGCCCAGGGTCCACTTTCCTACATTTTCTACTTCACTTCGCGCGGTCTTCAGCATGCCCTGTTTAGAGACCATTGGTACGCAAGTCATCTTTCACAACGTCAAAAGTATGCACATTACGATAAGTTTCTAGGAGGTGCGTTTCACTTGTGTTTAAATATATATTAGATTGAGTAGTTTTTGATATATGGATTAAGTATTTTAGATTAAATTGCATTTTATGGTTCTGCAGTCAAATGACAACATGAGAGTATGTTTGTCTGCTCTACGAAATCTTTCATTTGTCCATTTTTTTAGTTTATTATAATTTGTAATAATTGCAATCGTTTACTGATCGTTTCGTCCTTTATTCAAAATTCCTATTTATTTGAAAGGGACGTGAATGCTCCAACCAGCCAGGTATCACAACTTAACTAAATAGTTAAATGTAATCTTTACTGTCACATGTGTCTAGTTAATGTATGCGTAACTACATTATGGCCTTTAAGATTAGCGAAAAATAAGGTTTTTCCCGCATTGTAAAAAATGAATGTGTAATGTCTGTGGCTTTTTGTTCGTGCGGCTGTGTATACCTCACACTTTTTGCTCGACGTATTGTTTAGAGATGTTAAATAATCTATTGTTTACCCCCTTGGTTGTTGAACCTTGAATATATGTATAACTTTCTTGAAAGGATTTCTAATAGAATTTTTCAAAGTAAAATTTTTTTTGGTTCCATTCACATAGCATGTGAATCCATACTTAACATTCATACTAATATTGTATAATGCGAAAGAAACCGAATTTGCTGAAATTTGTCATATACCTGTTGTTTTTTCAAACCAGGACAACCGCTAGTATTAATATAAAAAAAATTGTTTACAACTGTTTAAACCAGGGATTCCCAAAGTGCTCGACATCGACCTCCAGGGGTCGAAATCGTTTTCCCAGGGGTCGGCATAAACGAAAACTGATTTTGGGTCAACGAGGTCTAAAAATCGAACCCTATTAATTAACACAAGTTCTTATTTGTAACTTTCAAAATACTGTTGCGTTACGTGTAGGTACCTACTTGTTGTAAGAATGACTAATATTTTAGTAGGAAGTATCATTGTTGTAATTTTTAAAAACTCAACAAATCGATGGGAGTGCACAAAAATAATAATTGCACACATTGCAACAATGATAACAGAAGGTGCAATGAATTTCTATTACAATAAAACAGATAAATCTAATTAGTAACTAGGGAAAACTAAAAATAAATAAAATTAGTGGTTACTAACACCTAAACTAGGCAAAGCCTGTACTATAGGTTAGTTCCTTCCGTAATTAGAATGTTTTACTTTATATTCATATGTGGGTAGGAGTGTTACAAATTTGTGAGATATTGTACTGCCATATAAACTTGTATAGACAGATGTTAACGCGAGTATATAAAGTAGGCACTTAGGTAAATGTTTATTGCGAGTGTGTTAATTTTAACTAGTGCAAAAACACGTGTGCGTGTGTTTGTACGTATGAGAATGGTCCGTTCAAGTACAAGTCCGTACATGATGGAAAGCTCGTCAAGTCAATAAGTATGATATTTACTAATTTTATGTCTACTTATTTTGTAAAATTTTGATGAGAATATGATGTCAAGTTTACTCAATTGGTTAATTGCGGTTGATTAACTGCAAAGTTTTTAAAGTGGTAAGTATTTTGTATCAATACGAAAAAACAAGAGATAAGATTTTTAAAGTCATTTGGCTATGGGGGTCTGAAGTATTAGTTCATTTTGGATAAGGGGGCTCTTGCTCAGAATAGTTTGGAAATCTCTGGCTTTAAACAATATAATTAACGCCCTATTCTGCTCGTTTAAGTTATGACATCATAACTTATTGTTTTCGTACAAAGTCTATGCGGCTTTATGCGGCAACACACCGGTTGTAATGATTAAAAGTGTCATTAGTTGACTATAAACCACCCTATTTACATATTTGCAGTAAACAACAAATGTTATTGGTCCCCTGCCGACCATCTGAGATAAGAGCGTGAAGATCACATCACCGCTCGTCCATGGCGCGCTATTCACGCGTAACCCTGATTGCGAAACCAACGTACTCGTCAATAGAATGTAAAAAATTACAAAACACCGCCGAGGTCAGTTTATACTTGCGACCAGAGTGTGAGTCAAATGCTTAGTCAGATTAAAATTCCATCACGAAGTTAAGACTTGTTTCAAATGATCAATGAATGAATGAATGACAACACTTTATTGTTCACTAAAAATTAAAACTACGTTCTTAACCCTTAAGTCGGAACCACCACAGATTTGTTGCCCGAACACACGGCTAATTGGGAAGCACCACAAATTTGTGGTCAAATACAGATAATTGAAATGAACGTTTAACTGGTGCTTTCTCCCTTTAACTACATAGAACTTGTATGAGAATAAAAAAGACGATATAATTCTCTTGGTTTTGGCGTGGCAGTTTTGATGGTAGCTGGCAGATTATGGTCAAAAATAACATTAACATTGGTTCCTCAAATAGTTTAAAAAGTAGGCAAAATAAATATTGAACAAAAGGCAGCCTAATCGCTTAAAGCGATATCTTCCAGGCAACCTCCTAGACCAAGAAAAATATTAAAACACCAGCGGTTCCGGCAGACGTTGTCATGCCCTGAAAAAATAAACTTTGACCGATTCCAGCGTCATCTACCGGGTCTAATTGTGAATCTAAGTCATCTCGGTTCCTATTCAAACACTAATTTTTTTACACCTTGGGTTACATAATTAAAGTTTTAACAGGGATCCCTATTTTTGTCTATTCATAAATATAACCTATATTAATCTAGGATAATGTAACATTATAATGGTGAAAGAATTTTTGAAATCGGTCCCGTATTTTTCGAGTTTATTCGTTACAAAGATACAAATCTTTTCTCTTTATAAGATTAATATAGAAGTATAGATAGAAGATAATATACTAAAGAAGCGTGTATAATTAAGATATTTACTAATCGTTTGCTATGTATTTGCTTAAAATTTCATATATGTATATGAGTAAAACCAATTATGTCCAAGTAATTAAGTGCTTAATTTTAAGGTACTTTATTATTGGTCGTTGAAGATTAATTGACTATTTTTTATGTTGTTTCACTATAAATAATGAATATTTAGAGATATAAATGATGGATTTTGCTATCTTGAACGTGTGTATAGGGCTATATATCAGGTACCATTTTTTTTATTACAAAGCTGGCAAACAGACAGACAGCTCAGATCATAGAAGGTGGTTACCGTCTGCAACACATTTGCAACGCCAGAGGTAATTCCAAGACTTTAAAGTGGGAAAGGCAATGAATTAGGGAGAGGGACTAGAGAGGATGATATAGCAAACATCACCAAAAAAAATCATTAAAAAAAAATGAGAATCAAAAAGATTTTTAGTTTTTTATTATTTTTTTATTAAATTTTACGAACATAATATTATGAGTACTTTTTCCTTAAAAACAAAAAATACCTAAAATTAAGTTGGCGTAGTATTCCTTAGAGGTATCGATCTGATAGAGAACATGGGATAACGAATATACTATAGGGAATATGGGATGAGCTATATAGGATAGGGAAGATACTAAAACACACAGGTACAAAACATGGTTAGCTCAAAACTGCCAATTTCACCTCGATATTCTGAGTTTGTGTGGTATCTATCACACATATCGAGCCAGCCCTAAAAGCTGTAAACAAGATAATGATTCCAGCATCGTTCTACCGCGATAAAAAGTTCCACCTAACCTTACCAGCCAGAGAGGCGACTTAGCCAATTGAACTCATGAGTTGAATATGATGTTTGAGTCATAAATAGGTTAAATAGGAAACAACTGATTAGGCGCACGTCGTCTTGATATAACACCTCTGATCTCAGTGTCACACGATTTCACACATGGCTTGTTGTTAATTAAAATCTTTCTTGCAACATTTTATAAAGTATACCGTAATGTGAAAGGAAATATAAATTACGATTAAATTTAAAATGTGGGAAAAAATTAACAGTTATTCATGCAACGGAGAAAAAATACAATTTCCTGCGTTTGGGCGGTCTGTCGAAAAAGGCAACACAACAACCCATAGCCAGGTGGTAGGGTATTTACCCGTCTGGATGGCTACCACCCCTGGTCTAGAGTATGACCTTGAGTTGTGTTATGGCATTAGCAGCCAGGTTCGCACGTAGTGGAGTCCGTTTTGCTATATCGACGTTTCTTACGCAAAAGGTCTTATCACAAAAAATAAAGGTTTGCAGAAGTTTTATTTTTATTCTTACTAGTGGTTGCCCAGTGGTCGAAATTCGACCATTATTTAATTAAATTATAAGTTTGAACATTATTAAGGTTCTGTTGTCAAAGACTATAACTTCCCTAATCACCGACTTCTCCAAGGCTACACTGTTAATTTGACTTTAACAATAAACAAAATAGTATATATGCATGTGTGTGTGTCAAATATATGGTAGTGTGTGTAATGTTTTACTTTTATTGATTTAATCTATTTTATGCATAATTTGAAAAATATATATTAAAAGAAAATAATTTTTATAAAAAGCATTCGTCACTTCTTCTCTATTAAACTATAAGTGTGCGAAATTTCATACGCCTCCGTCCTCGCAGTTTTCGTATAAAGGGGTAAGAAGTTTTTGCTTCACGTATTAATATATAGATATAAGTAAAATCAAAACTATTTCCTTTGCTTATAAAAAAAAAAAATTGTTCGAGTTTTTTTTAAAGCGTGTTTTATTAAACTATAAAAATCATATTGCTAACAATAATAATATTTAAGTTATAAATTATACATTTACTACTTTTCTAGTTTTGTGGACACATACATACAGAAGCTAAATTTTTATATATAAAAAAGACCTACAAAGCCACCATAATAGGAGTACCAGTATGGAGGTACATGGTATTGTTCACCACAGGCAACTATTGCGCTGCGGTACTCAACGAGGTCAACACGTTGTGCAATGAGGCATGTTATTGGTCATATAATATTAGTATATTTATAACGTATAATGCAATACATGTTACCTTTTAAATATGTACTTAGAAATATTGTAACAAATTAACAACAATAGGTCAAATGTGTGTGAAGACATTATCAGAGAATGCTTCAGTATAGCTGTCTAACAACCTCAGAGAACATTTCCTGTCTAACAACATGCGGCTGCCTTTGGAGAAGACTTGTTTTTAATGATATTAAGAAGTATCTAGAATTCTAGATATTCTGGTAAATTTAAGAAAACGCATAAGGATCCAATTTACCTAGACATTTGTCGTATTTGTAAAAGTAATCTGCGGAAATTGCAGCTCTAGGCCCTCGGGGTTCGTAATTTAAGTATCGTATATCAAAAACTTCTTATCGGATTTATTCACACCAATTTTCGTTAAAATTATTTTTTAAGTTCTAGTACATTTCTTCCAGAATTTTCCACTTTATATTTTGTGAGTTAGAGAGAGCAATAAATGTTTATCTCGCCACCTATTCATTTAGTCGTAATAGTAATTAAGGAATATTGTTATGGTTTAACAGGCTTTAGGATGGAGCGATGACATAGGAAAGATTTTTATTGCATGAGTTCAGCAGACAGGCAATGGCCCACCTGATGGAAAGCGGTTACCATCGCCTATGGACATTTGTAACACCGAAAGTGCTACTAATGTGCCACTCTTTGAAGGGAGACTGGAGCCTGGCCACTAATGACAGGACTCAACTCAAAGTTGTTATGGTGACATACTCTAGACAGGGGTGGTACCCATTCAGATGGGCAAATAGCCTATCACCTGGCTGTGGATTGGTAGGCCGCCCGGTTGTATTCTTTCTCCGATCCTGCGCAGATGAGAGAGGAGAGAGAGATATCACTTTATTGCACACCAAAATATAGAATTACTAAAACTGAGCACATTTACAATATTTTCTAGGCAATACATTAGGCGGCCTTATCGCTCAAAGCGATCTCTTCCAGGCAACCTAAATCAAAAACAAATTTGAATCAGGCGATGTAGGTGGTGCAGGGAAAAGGCAATAGATATAGAATAATAATAATAGAATATGTAGGATAGGACGGGCATAGGATATGGGAGAAGGTTGACAACGCGTTGCCTCCGCTATTGATGTTGCAATCGCCTGAAGGCGACGATAGCCACTTTTCATGAGCTGTATACGAATACGATATAGAGTATACGAATAATCAGTATCCCATTATTATTGTTAGAATTTATTAGAACTATACAAACACGTATAACACATGTACAAATATAATTGGACGCAACCAGTACAAACTGCACAATTCAATAACACGCGCAAAGTCCGTCACTATATAGCTTATCGAAAGAACGTCTTGCTCGTATCGTAATCCTCGCTTGACTGCCTCGTCCCTCCCTTCTGGCATTGTTTTATACTAAACTGTACAATACAACAATAGACCGCGTGGACTAAAGTTTCCGAGAAACCGTAATCCGCACACCTGCGCCCATAAACAAGTACAATAACAATAGACTATTGTCTAATTGCAAATTTTAAACACAAAGTAAACAAAATAACTCCAAATGTAGGAAAGGTAATAAACCAGGCGTGTATTCATTTTGTCGGCATGTAACATTATCAAAAAAGAGGTGGTATAGTTATGTTTTAATGGTAAAAAATGGCGAGGACGTATTGTGCAACCATTTTGAACATATAACGTCTGTTTGTCATTCAGATACAGTCCGTTAGAGCATCGGCCAATGTAAATTAATTTACGCAATCTTAAGTTAACATTCTTACCACTTAGGAGTTTCAACATGGCGGGTTTATGTAATATTTATTATTAGTGCTACTAGCGAACATTCGTTCGCGTTTCCATGACGGCAACGTGTTTGATAGTGAATTACAACGGCGCGGTGGTACAAAAAGAAACTAATCAAGTATCTTTGGAACGAAGTTCCTATCACTATATCCTAAAAGTCGTAAAAATTCTTAAAATTCTAGAAATGTCTCAAAAAGTGTTAATAGGTATCGAATACTAAAGATGCCACGAATATTTAACCGTTATTCCTCGGCCTATTCGGCCGCTTTTTTAACTATTCAGTATTGGGTTTATTTGACCACTTTTTCTTAACACTACTCGATATTTGGCCTATTTGGCCACTTTTTAACTATCTGGTGTTTGGCCTATTCGGCCACTTTTTTAACTATTCGGTATTCGGTCTATTTAGCCACTTTTTAACTATCTGGTGTTTGACCTATTCGGCCACTTTTTTAACTATTCGGTATTCGGTCTATTTGGCCACTTCTTCAACTATTCGGTATTTGGTCTATTCGTCCACTTTTTTAACTATTCAGTATTCGGTTTATTTGACCACTTTTTCTTAACACTACTCGATATTTGGCCACTTTTTAACTATCTGGTGTTTGGCCTATTCGGCCACTTTTTTAACTATTCGGTATTCGGTCTATTTGGCCACTTCTTTAACTATTCGGTATTTGGTCTATTCGTCCACTTTTTAACTATTCGGTATTCGGTCTATTTGACCACTTGTTTAACTGTGAAGTCAGACGTGGAAAAAGTCGCGGGTATATTTTAGTTTTTGTACAAAATTGTCAATACGATACAAACAATAGGACAGATGGCAGATGAGGCCCGGTTTCTACATCTCCGACCGTTCATTTGCCTTATTACATGCCATACAAGTAATGTCAAAATTCAACCAATGGTAAGGCAAGTGAAATAGGAACTGGTAATTGATCATTCGAAACGCTTTTTATCCTGTTTCAAAACGTCGCAGTCTCGTAAATTTTAAAGCGGTATAATTTCGACCATAATTTTTAATTAGGTGAATATAATTAATTAATTAAATATTATTTTTTATTTTTTGTTCACAGGACGAACAAGTTACTCACTAACGGAAGCATGTAGAAGCGATTGCAAAATGGCGGATGTTTTTGCAAGTTTCTGAGTTCGTGATGTGGTAAAATGTACATTTTTGTGCCTGTTAGTTGTATATGTGATTATTATAATTAATGTGTTCAGTATTTGAAGATAAACTTGCCCATATCACTTTTTGTCTTTGACCCTACGTGACTCTATGACGTTAATTTAGAAGAAAAATTCTAAGAATAATATTAGAGCAATTCGTCTAAGAGTTGATTTTTTAATCATCAAATATAAATTATTTGTAGATATTGTGGGAGAAATTATAGGAAACGAAATGCCCCCCCGCTCAAAACCGTTAATAGGAAGTGGCTTTAAATTTTAACTTATATATGCATATGACCGTCCAAAATGTTCTCCGCTAGAAAATTGAATAACACTTTTGAATTTGAAATTGAATTTAATGTTTTGTAGCTTTGAATTAATTATATTATTATCATTGCATGGTTACACAAAAAAAATATCTTAATATTTTGAATATATTAATCGGGTTCCATGGGGGTAGGTGCCAACAATAATATATTTTTGGATCCGAATAAAATACTTAATTTGACCAACTTTTGTATTGGGACGGGTCATAATTAAGTCTATGGATAACTTTAATCTGATGATTGAAAAATAACCCGTAAATATTCCAAGTTTATCTTTGTTTTCTACGATTTTTGAAATTTTATAAAAATCGGTTAATACATAAATCTGTTAAGGAGGACACGATATTCTCATTTTGCATTTGTAAGTTGACCTAAATATCATAATTATAATATTTGTATAATTTTTGAAAATATTTGGTTTTAAGTTAAAATAATGGAATATTTCCGTCCTTTGAAATATGCGCCATAGTAGACTATAAAATAATAAGATTAATATAATAATGTTTTTTGTATAAAAAATATATTAATATATCACAGTGTGCTAACCATATGCCAAAGAAAGGAATGGGTACAAAATAATATGCTTACATCAGATCATTTAATATATTATCTTGTATTATAATAAATAAGATAATCTTTCATTGGTTTTTTTAATATTAAATAAATTTTTAATTATTAGTTTGGTATCAAAAACTTCTCAAATTTAAATGTAATTTTTTATATTTAAAAATTCATAGTTACTTCAAATATAAGAAAAACATCAGTCTCCGTAGACTTCTTTATTCTTGACAGTATCCTAAATCCCAAAAAATTGGGATAAAAAGTATCCTACGTTCATCTTCAACTGTGAAGTATATATACAAAATTTGATTAAGTTAAATTAATATAAAACAGATAGATATACAAAATTATCTTCAGAGTATAAACTGACTTGGTGTATTTGATAGTAATTTGCACGCCTTAGATAAATTACTTACTGGTGTTATTGAACGCTCTCATCTTTTTATGTACCGTATTTTATGCAATGAATGATGATACGATTTAAAGATTTGTTATTTTTACATGCTTTAAGGCTAGAGTTGTACGTAGGATAAATATTTAGAAAAAGTAATGACATATAAACATTATTACGTTTTTTATCGCCATAGATACACAATACGGTCTAATTGTTATATATAAAAACTGTCTACTTTTTAAAATATAGATTATAGAATTAATGGTAAAACTTAGTATTTTCCCATCGCTGTACTCCGTTCGTTTTTCGATTATTTTTCCCGATTTCTTACCGAATTTTGACGACCACCGAAATATATATAACGTGTAAATCACTTTAACGATAAGGAAGTATGTAATAAGTTATTTTTTACGTTTATAATAATTA
Source organism: Dendrolimus pini (assembly GCA_949752895.1). Taxonomy (NCBI): domain Eukaryota; kingdom Metazoa; phylum Arthropoda; class Insecta; order Lepidoptera; family Lasiocampidae; genus Dendrolimus; species Dendrolimus pini. Next base: position 12,052,241 of record OX457150.1, read on the forward strand.
ATAAGTTAAAAAATTATAATTATTTAGATCTTTAAATCGGAACTAGTCTTAAGTTCGTTTCGTTTATAAATAATTACAATTAAAATTATATAATAAGAAATCTTGTGTTTTATTTATGCTTATACTGTTAATAAAATATATCTTTTTATTACAGAAAAAAATTGTCCAGTAAATAATGTAAATTTAAAAATCCCATAAATTCTACAAATTATAGATGGCGCTCAAAGACAGTCCGCTTTTGCCGACTGCAAAAAGGAGGAGTTCGTAATTTGATTGCATGTTATTTTAGGTATGTTTGTTGCATTCGAAACAGTATATTCCAGACTTGGTCCCATTGTCACCAAGTCAGGGTCTGATGAGTGGAATCCAGGGAAATCGAGAGCAACCCTTATATATTATAAGCATGTACAACATGTTTTTCTTTTCAAAGCTAAGTATTTTTGTAACTAAAATAAAGAAAATATTTTTTGAACAAAAAACCAAACCGAGTTCAAAAGTAATTTCAAAACATCGTATCTTACACTGATATGGTTTTAGATCTTATTTCATAGCGTTAAAGTTCGATATTGTTTTAAAAAAAGAGAAGACTTGTGGTGCACTTTTACTTGGAGAATTTAAAATATATTTTGAGTTACCTTTATTTCTGGACATTATTATGCTGTTCTTTTGTACTTATATTTATGAATCATAATATGAATCACTGTATTAAGAATAAATATAAAAAAGGATAGAATAATAATCTTGGTGAGTATCAAATGGTAGAACGAACAAAGGAAAAAATGACATTCAAAATGTTGAAAGAACAACAATATTTTTCCTTAAACAAAATCATGCTAATTTTATATATTCTCACGTATATATAATTATAATAAATCTTTTGGTATAATTGTGGGAGTGTGACGTAAGTCGGAAACCGGCTTTAAATAGCTTTTTCGAGTGAAAAGTGTGTCACCGCTTTTATTACCTAATCGAAAGTTTCTAATCTATGACGTTATACGAATTTGGAAGGAACTTAACGAGTCATTTTCTAACCAGTTATTGTATTTGAAAAAATGTTAATTGAACTTATGAAAATTAAGAGTCGTGGTAGCGTAATGGCTAGCGCACGCGTCCAAAACTCAAAGGGTGTGGGTTCGATCCTGGCCGGAACGTGTGCACCACTTAACAGAAACCTAAAGCTTTAATTTAAAAAAAAAACTATACTGAAACATCACACTCTTTAGTCATTTGTTTAATGCCTTTTTTCTTAATCGATTACCTTATAATGTATAATACGAGTATAAAGTAATGTCCTAGCTTTAATTATTTACTGAATCAACTATTACTGACATTATTCACATAATTTTGTTTGCGAAAATATAATTTTAACATGGATGTGGCAGCACGCTTGAATTTCAATCAATCAAATCTCAATCAAATACATAAAACTTAGGCAGGGCCGTAAATAGGGCAGTGTTACCGGTGCCCAGGCACAGGGCACAGACTCTGGGGGGCGCAAAAATGGCCAGACCAGGTTTTTTTTTTCTGTTTGCTCCTGATAACTCCCGCTGCGCCCCTAGTGCTCGATTCCAATTCCAACACATACGACTTAAATGCTAATATCATCAAGAACATTTGTTAAATTAGACAAAACATGCGCTAAAAAAAATGTTCTTTCTTCCATAATATTACATGTTTGGTTGACCAACACCAACGCCCTTGTGCGTTATTTTATCACCCTGAATGAAATAATAGGCCTATACATGGCATTCCTCTATCTAGGGTACCTATAATATTTTATAAAAACAAGGGCATAGTTATAGAAACTCACATAGGGCGCACAAAAGGCTATTTATGGCACTGCACTTAGGCAGTTTTCTGATCTAATGTGCATATTGTTACAATTACCACGCATTAACAACGGTGAAGCAAAACATCGTGATGCAACCTGCACATCGATATTACCGATGTGTCAAAGCTGTCAAGCCGCCTTGGATAAGCGTGGCGGGTAGACTGTCCGTTCCCCCCTATAACACAGGAGGCCCGAGCCCAACAGTGAGACATTTACGAGCTGATATTATATGATTAAACTGTTTTTAGCTTTATTTTTAAACTAGCTATGCTCATCAATTACACTTGCGTTAATTTTCAAATTCAAATTTCATAAATTTACTTAACTAACTTAAAATTAAAAACTTTTAGAGATAAGACCTTTCAATTTTGCATGCATGATCACTCCTTCTGACAACAGTTTTTTTTAATTTGAGAGCAAAAAGAAACTTTATCCAGTGACAACATTTTTTTTTTCACATTATACAATTTTAGGAAAATTTTGAGAATTTTTCCAGTGTAAAAGAGGACAAGTCGTAACAAGATTTTATAGTTTAGCAGGAGCTAGTCCTGCGCGCGACTTCGTCCGCGTGGAATAGTTACTTTGGGCTAATGGTAACTTTGTTTACGTAGAAGGTGAAACGCACGCAGCGGAAGCTCTCAAAAGGAAAGAAACCCGATTTTGAAACATTCTTCATTGATGCTCCGCTCCTATTGGTCTTAGTATGATGATATATAGCCTATAGCCTTTCTCGATGCATGGGCTATCTAACACCGCAAGAATGTTTCAAAATCAGACCAGTAATTCCTGAGATTAGCACGTTCAAGCAAACAAACAAACTCGTCAGCTTTATATATTAGTATAAGATAAATGTGACAAAATGATGGGTTCGGAGTAAATAGTTTTTTTTCCCTTTCTTTTAAGCATTTAAATAGAAGTTTAAATAAAAATCAAAGCTCAAATTTAAAGTTATTTTTGCCTTCAATTATATTGACTCAGTGAAAGGTTTATGAAAAAATCACACTTTCATAAATATACTTTTTTTGCTATATAAATTATTTTCACCACCAGAAATGCAATAATTACTTAAGGATATGAATTAAGTTGAACCAAGTTGTTATCTGCAACGTATTAAGGTATTTCCTACATAGATGAAAACTGATAAAAATAATTAAAACGCTGACTAATCTATATACAAAATCGAAACAGTTATTAAAACTGCATTATTATATAACAAATTAATTAGTCTGTTTGTACGTGACATAAAATTTCACATATAATCACGTTTTTGCACAACTGCTAATTCATGACTAATCATCATTAAAATGCATAATATTTTTAGCATTTATTATATAATTTAAATGTAATTAACATAATTACACTGTAAGTTATAACCTGTATCTATAATGTAGGATTGAATATTTTTGATTACTTGGCTAAGTGCCTATCGGGCCAGGTATCTTTTTTAAATGCAAAGCTGGTAAGAAGTCAGAAGGCCAAGTATTTTTTATTGCAGGAGTTCAGCAGATATGCAGACGGCCCACTTGATGGAAAGCAGTTACCGTCGCCTATGTACATTTGCAAACACCAAAGGTGCTACAAATGCGCTGCTGCTCTCTTAAGGAAGACTGGAACGTGGTCACTAATGCCGGAACACAACTCAAGGTTGTTATGGAGGCATACTCTACACCAGGGGTGGTAGCCATCCAAACGGGCAAATACCCTACCACCTGGCTGTGGGTTGTTATGTCGCCTTTTATGACAGGCCGCCCGGCCGCAGGAAATTGTATTCTTTCTCAGTTCCTGCACGGAGTAAAGTTCACGGAGAGTGGTTACCGTTCCTTATAGGCGTTCGCAACAACAATGTCAGAGGCAACGCGTTGCCAGCCGCTAGAATGGGGATAAACAGGACGGCATAGGGCATACAGTATAGCAGGGCGGAAGCGCACCCCCGCGTGCCAACATTACGGCGCACAGCTTTATAAAGCCCAGGTGAGGCCGCATATGGAATACTGCTCACACCTTTGGGCTGGAGCACCTGCCTACCAACTTAATCCCCTGGACAGTATTCAACGTCGAGCCGTTCGCGTTGTTGAAGATCCCATACTCACAGACGGTCTAGATACGCTTAGCCTTAGGAAAGTCTTCGCTTCTCTCTGCGTATTCTACCGACTGTATAACGGCGAGTATTAAGAAGAACTCTTTAGAAGGATGCCTTCGTCCTCTTTCTACCATCGCCCCGCTCGCGATCAGTTGGGAGTTCACACCCACTTCCTTGAGCCGTTTCGCTCATGTATGGTTCTATAGAACGTTTCGCTTGCGTACCATAGGGATTTGGAATGAGCTCCTAGCCGAGGTTTTCCCACAGCGCTACGATATGGAGTTTTTCAAAAAGGATGTCATAAAATTTCTTCGAGGCCGGCAGCGCTTTGGTGACATCCCTGGTGTTGCTTTCCATCAGGTGAGCAAACAGAGGTGGTTACCTTCTCTATTTCGGCGGGGATCGGCTAGAAGGGAAGCCGCCTAGAAGGAGATCTTGCGATACCTTATTGACCTGACAGCCATCGTGCGCTGCGGTTTACCTTAATATCGTTCGCAGGTTAAATGATAAGTTAAGACAATTCAAATCTAAGAAATATTTGTATGTCAATGTAACAATTCGATGCCCTTAACGTTTTCACAAAACCATAGTTTTTGTAATAAAACTGATATAATATGGCAAAAACTAGAAGGTCATACCGTTTAAGCTCGATGTTTAAACATGACCTACATCTTTTGTTGATAGTATTTATTGGTGGCAGTTGCTTCTTCTTTGGAAATGAAACTCAATGTAAAATTGGACTGTATAATATATACTGACTGTATAGGACTGTATAATTATTATTAAACTATAACTTAGAATCGAAATATACATAAAAAATACGTAATTACGAAATATACTTACATAAATAAGTAGCCTAAGTTACTCCTTGTAACATTAGCTATCTGCCAGTTAAAGTTCCATCAAAATCGGTCCGGCCATTCCAGAGATTAGCCGTAACAAATGGTTCAATTTTTGTTTTGTGGAACCCTAAACTTTATAACATCAGTTATCTGCCAGTGAAAGTCCCTACAAAATCGGTACACCGTTTCAGAGATTACCCTGAACATACAGACAGACAGAGATGGACAAAACATTGCATTTTAAGAATCTCCTGGTCCGAATTATCCTTCACTTTATTTCAATTATATTTGACATTATAAAAAGACACTTCATATTTATTTATCTTTAGGTTAATTATTGGTAGGTATTTTTTTGCAGTTCAGCGGACAGGCTGTGACGGCTCACTTGATGGAAAGCGGTTACCATCGCCTATGGACATTTGCAACACCAAAGGTGCTACAAATGCGCTGCTGCTCTCTTAAGGGAGACTGGAACCTGGCCAATAATGTCGGAACACAACTCAAGGTTGTTATGGCGGCATACCCTAGACCAGGGGTGGTAGCCATCCAGTTGGGCAAATGCCCTACCACCTGGCTGTGGGTTGATTTGTCGCCTCTTACGACAGGCCGCCCGGCCGCAGGAAATTGTATTGTTTCTCCGTTCCTGCACGCATTAAAAGGTATATTATTCACTAGCTGACCCGTGCCCACTTCGCTGGGCATCAGAAAAATAATACTAATCACAATCAAATATACCCTATGTCACTCAGGAATAAAGGAAAAATCCACTAATGAAAGAATTTTCAAAATCGGTTCAGTAGATCCATAGTTTAACCCCGACAACGTCACAAACTCACAAACTTTATAATATTAGTATAGATTAATGACCAGGTTCTGATCGCCCCCTTTGGAGCAACAATCCATCAGGCAAATCTTCAGCTTGTATGCTATACTCCAGCGATGTAAAAACATAAAATAGACAAGCTATTAATCATAAAAAGAGTTTCGCATATCAAATCTATTGTTATTCAATAGATATGCTTGGCTAACTTTGTTGGCCAGGTGTATAATGCCTAGGCTTACCTAATAGCCTAGAATTAGGCATTGTATTCGCACGTATGACGCGTGTTGTCTAATAGTTAGCAAAAGTGGGTCATTGAACCGAGTGTTTATGTTTTTAACCGACTGCGACATTAAAAGGCGTGTGTGAGTGAGAGAGAAAGAAGGAGACGCAAAATGCGAAGCTGTGCCTTCGAAATTAAAATGTGAAAAAAAGGTATTTTTTTTAGAATTTTATAGCTGTCTATTATTGTATCACGTGAAAACACATACAAATAATTTCTATATCTTGAAGTCGGTTGCCAAGTAAAACAAGAACTTTGGAAAATATATTGTATATTTGATGTTTTTCTTCGCACCGACTTCAAGATATTGTTACAACTCTGGTCCCGACAGAAACAAACTCCACCTGCATATCTGGAAAAAACACATTTATTACTCGTCGGCATTTGAACTAATAAGATTTAAATTATTTTATAGTCGTCTTCTTTTGTTCAAAAATTGTGATTAGAAAATAGCCCATTTTTGTATTGTAAGATTACAAGATACCATACCATAAGATACCATACCATAAGATACCATACCATAAGATACCATAAGATTATGGCAGTCATTAGTCAGGTGTTTCGGATTAAGTCAACTTAGATACGGGGGCATTGCAGTTGCGCAGTATAAAACGATGACCTGATGGAGGGGGGAGTCAGTCGAGCGAAAACCACGAGCGAAGCGAGTCGTGTGTACTACAAACGGGAATCTAATAATTGACGGACTTAGCGCGTTTATTGAATTACGACCTTCTGCATTACGTTTGGACTTGTTGTGTTCAGTTATATTTGTACCTGAGTTATACGTGTTTGTATAATTCTAATAAACTCTATAGTAATTCTAACGGCATTTTAATTCGAGTCTCGTGACTCGTAACAATACATTATATAAATCTTTTTATTGTCGCATTGAGTCTCCAGGTGATCAGAAGGCTGGTGCCTACCTCGGGCAACGGATCAGTTTGGCGATCCAGCGAGGAAACGTAGCCAGCCTTCTGGGCACCTTACCCATAGAAGACGGTGATCTGGGCTCAGTATACGTTATTTATTTATTTCACACAACAAAATACAACCATAAATAAATCTAAATATTTTTAACACAATTTTAAAATCTAAGTCGTATTCCTAACCATGTGAATACAGGAAATTTAAATAGTGTTACCATTAAATATATCTAAAATAGGATTATCGCTGACCAGCTCATTATATAGACGACACATTCTGCTCATTGGGTTCTAATAATGAATTGTTTTTGTAGGCTCGCAAGGCAAATGATGTTGGATTCCGTCTTCTGTAATTCATTTATACCACTTATAGTCTTAAGGGACTATGGGTAGAATACAATACAAATTCATTGTTCTAGCTTCTAATTTATGTATGAAAATATTCAGATGTACATACTTTAACATAATAATCTTTCTACTATTCACTTTATAGCTATTGACTGCGTCAAAACGACTAGAGATAGTAGAATATTGCAGTTACTGTAAAAACAATATTTCTCATGGCACAACAATCAATGATAGTATTGTGCATTCATGATTGTAATAATTGAGAGAACGTAAAAAGCTAATTAGCTAGTAATTAACGCCTGTGGTGAGCTAATTACAAAATAACTTGATTGAATTGTCAAGGCTAGCCTATAGGGTATGTTGGCTTCTTGAGACTTTTACGAGGTTCGCGTTTGGCCGATATTGCACCTGATCTCAAGTGCATTTCCAGTCCAAGATGGTGTACGCTTATCAAGAAGAAGCCCAAATTGCATGACTCAGGAAAAACAGACGAGGATTACCTTATAAGCAAGATGTCCGTGGAGTAGGCCTACTGGGGATACCACGTAAAAAAAACGCGCCTACGGGACTCTATAGGTGGCGGAGAAAACGGACCTTTTCTACCTGCTTAACATTCGATAAGTTAAATTTGGTAAGTTCTATGGTAAAGAAAAGAGTTAGGAATGAATAAAAAAATTCTCACTTTTTTGCTTATAACTTCTTTAATTTTTAATTTAGGGCAAAAAGTTATATAAACATATTTGTAGGCAAAACAATTTTCTACAAATTATGACTTTGCAAATTTTTTGTAAGACGCATAGTTTCCGAGATATCGCGAAAAAGTGTTTTCGACCCTTTTTCCAAGATGGCGGCCGGGGGACAAGGGTGGCGACCCCACAAATTTGTAGTTAAGCTTCTATCGACCCCCCACACATGTCCCAAAAATAAAATTGCGTCCTCTAATAAATGCAATATTCGATCCTTAAATTGTAAGATTTCAATAGACTACACGCCCTATGCCATTATAGGTCCTTTACTATTTTCATTTTAACCATTAAATCTACTACTACAACTATATAAAAATACTAGAGTTTACCCTGCGGATAGGCCGTAAGTATTTATGACAATTTTCGGTATTACTATATATTATGTACACCAAAATGACCACATTGACCACATCGACCAAATTAATCAAAATGACGAACATAGCAAATCACAAAAAACCTATCCTACTTTTTGGGATAACTTTTACATAAATCTATCCCATTATCCGGGATAAAAAGTATCTCTTGTCTACTCTCGGTGTTAAAATTACATATATACCGAATTTCATCCAAATCGGTTCAGTAATTTTTCCGTTTAAATGGACCAGACAGACATGCAGACTAAGTTACTTTCGCATTTATAATATTAATAAGAATTGTGTATATCTAAACACATCTTATAGCATTTTAGTCACAGGCGCTATAATTGCTTTCGTAAGCAATTATATACCTGTACATGACGCAGCGGTATAGCATTCAAGTATTTACTTGATTGTTTATATTTTTACATAATTGTTTGTACAGTAATATAGGTATAGAAGTATTTATGAGTCATTAGCGCCAAGGATAATAATTAGATTGTTGGATTTATGCAAACAGGCTCACTGCAAACCTGATGGCAAGTGGCTACCATCGCCTGACATTTGCAACACTCGAGGCGCTGTCTATATACTGCCGGCTTCTGTGTTGAATGAGTTTCATTGAAATCCGTTCAGTAGTTTTCATGTGATGCTCAACAGAGATGTAGACAAAAATTCTAAAAAAAATAATCTGGATCCCCTGGTTTGATATAGGCCCTCGTGACTTTTTAACTTTTTTTAATTAATTGTACAAAATTTTACTCATCTAATTCGATAGTAACTTTTACCCGGGGCTTCCCTATGTGGAGGATACATTGTAGGGAGTCCCACACGCTGTCCTTGGAAATATCCAACTTGATTTTTAAATCAAAATAACCGTAACGTCATCTAGCGAGCTTGGACCAAAGCGAGCAACACATTAAAATTGACAATGTTATTGTCGTAACCATGGCGATGTATATTTTAGCCTATAGGAAGTAGATTTAAATTTTGACTTACATGTATGGCTTTCAAAAGTGTTCTGCAGTGGACCTTATATCTAAAACTTTTTTGAAAAAAGCTTCGCAAGCAAATTGACATTCGCACTTATAAAATTTGTTAAGATAGCTTATCATATGTATAAAAATGTTCCGTCACATTTATCCTATAGACAAGGAAATCAATAAAATAACTAAGCACGTTGCAAGTGACTGGTTTTAAGGAAAAATCTTGAAAAATCGTGATACGTGGTTATGTTGCACGCAAGACTTGCTGTGTGCAAGTATACTAATCTCAGGCTATATTCATCATTTGCTTTGGTCGTCATACTCGTACAATCGAAAACATAATATATTATTTTACTGGAAAATTCTTGTCCAAACAATTATAAGAGTTTAACTCGCCAGTTTAATAGATAATATGCGAAGCCTTAAGTTAGAAGCGGCCCCTCAGACCTGACTCCGTGCTTGTCTCAACCAGCCGGCACGTAGTGAAGATCGCTAGAGCTTCAGACTCAAGCTCCAGGGCTGGAAGGGATAAATGACATAACGTGGGAAGTAGCTTCGGTGAACCTGCAGCCCACGTCTCGACACCCCTTAGCCGCTTACACCCATGTTGCCCCTCGCCATTCTTGGTATTTTAAGGGCCCATGCAGTGAGTGCCGAGTCACCGTCGGCCCATTTTTCCATGTTCCTTGAACATTGCGACGGCAGACGCCATAGTCCTCATAGTTTCCGATCTGTAATTCCACTAGCAGTACATACCAATAGCCCGGTACCTTTTGTTCTCATTGCCTACAATAGTCCTACACTTCCGGGGATTGTTCTTGAGTACATTTTTGTATGGTAACAAGTAACAGGAAGTAAGTAAGTAACAGTAAATGTAATAAGACAGTACAGTACAGTATATGAAAAATAAATCAGACAAATACAAATAAACCAGCTGAGCCGGTAAACTTCGTACCGCCTCAGAATCAATAAATAAAAAACGTTGATTTCCGAACGACGGGTAGAACATCTAACGTTTGATATTCAAAACCAAAAAAAAAGAAAATCACTTATAAATTTAATTTGATTTCTGAACGACTTTTAAATTTAATTGATTTCTAAACGACTGGACGAACATCAAATGTTTGACAGATCGCAGATAGCATAGATGATACACTATATATAGAGAACGGATAGGAATAGTTTCTAAGGGAAATTGTTGTTTTTACTATATTCCAAGCTTTTTTCATATTTACTTCCCTTTTAAACATTCCCTGGACGTCCACAAATAATTCAAAACCAAAATTAGCCAAATCAGTCCAACCGTTCTTGAGTTTTAGCGAGACTTACGAACAGCAATTGATTTTTATATACCTATATATAGATTACTTTTGCAATCGATATACTACACAGCTAATCTTGGTATATAGGTACATATTATCTTACTGAGACCGGTCTAGGCGATTAGGCTGCATACAAACATGCGACCTTCCACCTTGCATGGGTTACGTCATGCATAATTGAAGGCAACTCACGTATTCAATGAGACGACTGGGAAGCACAAATGCAGGCACTCATACATTTAACCATACACGTTATATCAATATTCAAGTTGATATAACGTGCCTGGAAAACGACGATAGCAAAGATTGTTATTGTTTAGGAAAAACGTAAAAAAATCTCCTAAATACTGTAATTTAATAACAGCCCATAAATGTCCTACTATTGGACTTGGGCCTCGCACTGGAGGGGAATGGACAGTATACCCGCCAAGCTTATCAAAGGCGGCTTGGCAGGTTTGACACATCGGTTATCTCGATGTGCAGGTTTCATCACGATATTTTCCTTCACTGTTGTTGGCTCGTGGTAATTGTAACAATATGCACATTAGGTCAGAAAACTGCCAAATGGCGGGTGCGTTCTGGCCAGGATCGAACCCGCGCTCTTTGAGTTTTGGGCGCGTGCGCCATTACGCTACCATGACTTATGGTATATATACTCGTATATATATATCATATTATCTTAAGTTTTTGGGAACAGTATACATAATAAAACTACGTTGTAACGGGTTTCAGCGTTTATCTGATTTTTATTCGGATGTTTTTGTTATTCTTGATATTTTTTTTTACTTTTTCGGCATCCCTGTGTTGAGATTAATGGTATGCATGTTATCCTTCACAACGTCAAGCCAGTTCTCGGCCCTTCATCGTCTACCGGGACCCGGAGGAGGTGACATGACTGATGACATATATCCTCAGAGAATTAGCCGGTTTCGATAATACGTGGCCGTACCAGTCACTCTGGTGGCAACGCCTAATTTTTATAACCACACTACTTGCCATCGTCGGAAAATTCATTTCCATCTTCTCTAGCTCCGCTGAACTACATAACAATAATCTGAATTTCCCGTCGCGGTATTCCCTCTGCACGTTTTTATTTTTATTCTCTTTTACTGCAAGAGTTCAGCAGACAGGCAGACGGCCCACCTGATGGAAAGCGGTTACCATTGCCTATGGACATTTGTAATTGTAATGTTCTGCCCCTCCGTAAGGGAGACTGGAATCTGGCCACCAATGCCGGAATATAACTGATTGTTTGACAGTATACTCTAGACCACCACCGATACCACCTAGCCAGTGGTTGTTTTGTCATGCACACCTTCTGTACTATGACATAGGGTGCTTTAAAAAAAGTGACATAATTTCGTTGTCTGCTGAAGACTGTCACAGATGCAGGAATTCTTGACGCGCTCTTTTCATTTTAACCCATACATCCGCCGCAGCTGAATACATTCATATACATATCCATAGGTATAATGAAGCAAGACGACTGAGTTGTCTCCAATCCCTTTAACTCGACGGCACTTAATGTCGTTGATTAGCTAAATTGTACTCGGAGAGTGCAATTATCTCGTTATGTAGTCGCACTTGATTCCAGCCGTTGATTTAATTAGGTGACAGTAGTGAGAGTTTGACTTGAGACATAAGCGGAAGACGGCTTGAAGCGTTTATAACTTGATAGTTTATTTGGGAGTATGCCAAGGCTTACTTACACCTATAGGTTTTACTCGTGCAGGCCTGATTTACATTAGGCAAGTACAAGTTAGTTTGCTAGTTTAGCGCTAAGAAAGCCCCATTTTAAGATCCAGGATACTGTTACAACTCAGGTCCCGACAAAAACAAAATCCACCATATCTGAAACAAATCACATTTATTACCCGTCGGCATTTGAACTTATAACATTGAAATGCTTTTATTGTCGTCTTGTTTTGTTTACTTATTGGCATACGGCCTATTGTTGTACTGTAATCATTAGCCAAGTGTTACGGATTTTAAAGTAAAAACTGATTCTAGAAAATTCGGTCAACATTCGGACAATGACCCGCGATTGAGGGAGGAGTTAGTCGAGCGAAAACCACGAACAAAGCGAGACGTATGTACTATAATCGGGAACTAAAATGAACTCTAAAGGAATTCTAACGGCATTTTAATTCGAGTCTCAGGGCTCGTAACAATATAGTTCGTTGACCCATCAAACCTATTCTGTGGCCAAGGAGGAGGAGCAACTCTTCCCCCCCCCCCCCGTCACACCGATCACAAACATTGTCACATACACATTAGATTTCATATAAATTTTATGTTAGTTTTATGTAAAAAGTTATAATAAATTAAGAAGAGATACGATGGGGCTGACATAACTGAAAAGGTTCCAAGCTTCTGTAAAATAAAATAATTAAAAAAAAGAAATTACGTTTAAAATTAAATTCAAATGAATAAACTCTTTTTTCATATTCATTCAAAGTATTGTTACAACCGACAAAGAACAATTCACACCTGCGTTTTATTACCGTTTCGGCATTTGGACTTCTTTGTTTACTTTGTGTTTAAAATTTGTAATTAGAAAAACAGCCTATTGTGTATTGTAATATTTTATGGTAGTGGCTAGCCAGGTGTGATTCTTAGAAACCATTGTTATGCGGTCGAGTATTGTGTCGAGACATATTGTATAGTTTAGTATAAAACAATGCCCGAACGGAGGGGTGAGGGAGTCAAGAGATAATCGCCAGCAAGACAAGACGTGTGTACATTAGATAAGCTATATAGTGATGGACTTTGCGCGTGTTATAGAATCGTGCATCACGTTTGTACTGGTTGCGTCCAGTTATATTTGAATCTGTGTTATACGTGTTTGTATAGTTCTCATAAATTCTATAGTCATTCCAACGGCTTTTTAATTCGAGTCCCGTAACTCGTAACAGTATCGTAAAATTCATAATACTAACTAAAAGCGTATAAGAGAAAACCCAAGAGAGAATTACAGTAATGACCAGAGCATTTCTCCTTTGTCGCTTACAAGGGAGTGCAATAATTCAAGTAATTCCATTAGATTGGGCTGAGTTAAGTCACTCGACGGCTGCCTGTGTCGGATAATTCACTTCATTATGACCGGCTGGGACGCAGTGATGGGCGGAGCGGGAGCGGCAGCGGGAATGTTGTGCCTGATGTATGTGGTACAAGTGCACCGCACACAGACACACAAACATACACACACAATCAAAAAAATAATGAACGCGCTCAACTCACGCAACTAATACAATAAAGAAAAAAAATAGAACATATCATGGCCGAATGTGCCCCCAAAATACAGGCCTGTCTAGTTTGGGGGCTGTCAACTTATAGTCTCAAGTAATGTACCTAGCATACATATGTATATTGTAATTCCTTAAATAAGTAGATTTTACGGTATGTCTAAAGAATTATGCAAAAGCATCGAAGTCCACCAACAATGAAGTGATTTGAAGAAGGAAAAAATTTACTCCAAAACTACTCAATGGATATTATTCAAACAAATTTATTTTGAATAAATACGCTATTGACCAATTACTGTAATTTTTAATATATATATTTCTCACTTTATATTCATACTACCACAGAGTGCACAATTTTGTCAATTTTCATCTTTCTTAATTTGTTTAAATGGATTATGGTTCCAACGCAATTTGCATTGATTTGTCTAATGTCAAAGTAGGTGGTCAAATGCATATAAAATTTCATCCATACTAGTAATTTCCAAAAAAATGACGACATATAAAGACAAACAGACAGATTTCATAACGGTGTCGTTTTTGCCAAAATTGCTACGCTACCATAAAAAACTAAATATAATAATATAATCGAATTAGCTGTTACCCGCGACTTGGTTCGCATTTTTTTTTTTTCACAGAACCCCAATTTTAGAAGAAAGAACTTAGGTTAAGTTACTCCTTAAAATATCAGCTACCTGTCAGTGAAAATTTCGTCAAAATCAGTCCAGCCGTTACAGATATTAGCCAGAACAAACAGACAGATAGAAAAAATGTATAAAACATTTTTTTTTATAATTACCGTATCTATACGCTTTCATATGCATTTAATAAAAAGCTGCTATTTTGACATAACAGACATTATATTTTTATTTATTTATATAGATAACAGCCCATAAATGTCCCACTACTGGGCTCGGGCCTCCCATTTATAGGTGAACGAACAGAATACCCCCTAGGCTTATTTAAGGCGGATTGGCAGGTTTGGCACATCGGTTTTATTACGATGTTTTTCTTCGCCGTTAATACTAATTAATTAATTAATATTAATAATTGAAACAGTGCACAGTAGCTCACAAAATTGGCTTAGTGGTGCATGTATTGCGGCCAGGATTCGAACCCGCGCCCTCTGAGTTTGGGACGTGCTAACCACTAAGCCATCACGGCTTAAAAAAAGCTACACACGCCTATAAAATACTATACAAATTATGAATGAATGAATGAAAACTCTTTATTGTTCACCATAAACTTAAATCTAGACAATTGATACGGATACATTTGTATTAGAACAATGGGCGGCCTTATCGCTTATAGCGATCTCTTCCAGGCAACCCGGTGTCAGGAGATTTTAAACGAAATTTAAATATAAGAATTTTGGTGGTGTATTATAAAAAAAAAATAAAGTACTATATATACTTATACTACTTATATATATATATATATATATATATATATATATATATATATATATATATATACATATAGATAATCATATATACATATATAATTAGATATATGATGATATTATAAATATATATACATTCAAACAATAGATACATTAATTTAATGCAACAATTTTTATTTAATGGACCAATAATGGTCAGTGACCATACTTTTAAATGTAGAAATTGATTTAGCTTGTCTGATTGGTAAAGGGAGGGAGTTCCACAGGCGAACAGCCTGTACGGCAAAAGAATTTCCTATGAAGGAAGAAGTGTGTGCAGGTATTTTTAATAAAAGATTTTCATTTGAGCGCAAATTGCAGGAATGAGATTGGTAGAGAAAACTAAAAAGTTCCTTTAAATATTGGGGAGAACAGGGATTGTAAAGGATATTGTGTAAAAGTGAGAGTAGGTGAACATTCCGGCGAAAGCGAATTGGTAACCATTTAAGCTTATCACGAAATTCGGAGACATGGTCATATTTACGCAAACCAAATATGAACCGGATACAAACATTTTGAAGGCGTTCTAGCTTATCTAGTTGTTCCTGGGTTATGTCGAGATAGCAGGCATCTGCATAATCAAGTATGGGAAGAAGCAAGGAATGTGCAAGCATAACCTTAGTAGCAGTAGGTAGGAAATTCTTCAACCTTCTGAGCGAAGCGGATGACGCGAAAAGTTTCCTACTGATTTCAGTTACGTGAGGCCGCCAAGACAGTTCTCTGTCAATGACAACTCCCAGATTCTTGACAGTTTCACTGATTTCTATGACTACGTCGTCAAATTTAACACGGGGAAGTGATGACCAATCAATTCTGGAAATAAATCTACAACTACCGATTATAATAACCTTCGTTTTATTTGGGTTCACCATAAGACCATGGGCTTTGCTCCAGTCGAGTATTTTAGTGAAATCTTTATTAGTTCTCTGGATAGCTTCACAAAGATCACTAGCATTGCATTGTGTATAGATCTGCAAATCATCTGCATAGAGGTGGTATGACGAAGAAAGGTTATTGGAAATTGAGTTAATGAAGATAGCAAATAAGAGAGGTGATAAAACGCCGCCCTGTGGAACACCAGCAGACAAATCACACCATGATGAATAGACATCATCAATGCGAATGCGTTGCCGGCGTCCAAACAGGTAACTACGAAACCAGTCAATAGCTGTTGGAGATATGTTAAGAGAACTCAAGATACCTAGAAGGACATCAAAATCAACGTTATTGAAAGCACTACTGAAGTCAAGCAGCGACAATATAGTCAATAGACCATTTCCCATACCATGACGGATATCTTCAGTGACCTTCACCAGTGCAGTAGTGGTGCTATGTCCTGGACGGAAACCAGATTGTAAGGGATTGATAAGGGAATTGGTATTAAGGAAAACGCTGAGTTGTTTATGTACAAGACGCTCCAGTACTTTAGAGAGGAAAGGTAGGATGGAAATGGGACGATATTCGGAAAAAGAAGAAGGATTGGGTTTTTTAGGTAATGGAATTACTTGAGCTTCCTTCCAAGAGTCAGGAAATGTACCCGAAGATATAGAGACATTGAGAATGTGGGTGATTACATGAATGATATCGTCTAATATAGGAATGATCATATTGCGGCTAATACTGTCGCTGCCGACTGCATTAGAGCTGATAGACATTAAGCTCTTCTTAACATCACAATCAGAAAATTGACAGAAGTTAAAAGAAGGATACGCAGGAGTTGACACATTAAAAAGGTGATTTAAAGTTGCAGCTTTAGACTGCCTATTAAATTTAGCAGTAGAGGAGAAATGCCGATTCAACAGCTCGAAGTTTAGATCTTGTGATAGTGAACTATTCGAAGATTTGCCAACTCCTAGAGTTTTAAGAAATTTCCATATTTTTGCAGGATCATCAATTTCAAGAGATTTGTGAATATAACGGCGTTGGGCGTCCCTACACACCCTATTGCAGAGATTACGGATCTTGACAAATTTGGCACGATTGGCTTCTGTAGGCTTAGTTTTATATTTGCTCTTAGCTGAACATTTTTTATGCTGCAAGGTTTTGATTTCATCTGTCAGCCAGGGAGCAGGTAAGTGTTTAATTTTTATGGCCCTTAAGGGTGCATGTAAATCATACAACTTAACCAAAGCTGCATTAAATACATGCACCTTTTCATCGACAGAAACTGCTTTGTAGACCTCAGACCAGTCGATTTCACGAGCATCCTTAATGAGACTATCCATAACTATGCCACTAAAGTTACGCTGCATACAAACTTTAGGTTTGGTTTTGGGCGGGCGCAATTTATAAGAGACAAAAATCAAGTCGTGGTATGAGAAGGCATCTGCTGAGCACTGACCGTGTGTAGAAACATAAGAGGGGCAAGATACTAAAATAAGATCGAGAAGAGAAGGAGAAGAATTTGGAAAATGGTGAGTAGCAGATAGTGGAAGAATAGTGAGATTGCATGATTTGATTACATTTTCAAAATTGATTGCGCGAGGGTCACGCTTTAAAAGACATGTATTGAAATCACCCATGAGGATTATATGCTCATGGGAGACAATAAAATCGGATAGCAGCTCTTCAAAAGAAGAGAAGAAGTTTACCCGGAGGGAGGGGCTATAAAACACACCGAGAAGTACACGCTTACAACCTAAAATTACTTCAATAAATAGATATTCCCCTGTGTCAGGTGGAGATGGTTGAGGTGATGTTTTGATGACTCTGTAAGGAATGTGCGAGCGTAAGTAAATGGCAACACCTCCACCGGTAATACCAATTCGATCATGGCGCACCAGGTGGAAACCAGGCAAAGTGTAAGAAGAAGTGGGGAGACAAGGTTTAAACCACGTTTCGGACACCATGATAGCATGTACATTCTGATTATTAAGTGAAGCCTGCATATCAGTAAAATGAGCCGGAATGCTCTGCGCATTGATATGTAAGATATTGAAATTTTGGGACAACTTTGACAGATTAGAATCTATAACTGTTTGAAGGGGCCGAGCATCATCAGAACCAAGACTATCCGAGCAAGAAAGAAAATCGTCCAAGTCACTTTCATCACTACTTGAATGTTGCATTACAAGTAAATATTACAAATATATAATAATTATATAAGATATAAATATGTAAATTATTAACTAATAAAAATATATACCAAAACAATAAAACAAAATTAACTTTCAAACTAGCTTCACTGCCTGTGTTCCAGTAAAAATATTATAATAATAAGTAAGTATACTAGATATAAATAGTTTAAACATATAACTATTAATATCTATTATACATCAATATACTAGATATTAATAAATAGACAACTGAAAATACATTTCATAAATTCAATACCCTGAGACAGATGATCATAATATTATTAAGTAAATAATATAAATTTATTGTATGTGAATATAAGCTGAACATAAATTTCCGGGCATGCCATTACATATTTCTAAATAGCTCCACATGGATTTCGGAACATGCCACAACTAAAATTTATACCTACCTACTACTTTACATCAAAATAAATAAACAACTAAAATCAAGAAAGTGAAATCATTAAAACTTACAACAGAAAAGTGTTATATAAAATAAAATAAAAAAAACCAAAATAGATATTATGACTGACGATCTACATAACACTATTTTTTAGCGGCCATACGACGAGTTGTGGGTTGCTGCTCCTTTGAAGCACGAGCAGGCAAGACAGGCATAGCAGTAGTCTGCGTGGGATTGATTCCACTTAAGTCTTCGATGCGACTAATACTATGTCGAGATCCATCTTGACCTAGTACGAACACTACGCCGTCACGCGACCAGCACTTCGAAATGCCGAATTCCTGCCTTGCACGCATGAACAAGTCATGTCTGTACTTTGTCAAGAACTCCGATAATGTCACGCCCGAGCCCTTTAATTGAGTTTTGGCTGACCATATCTTGCTGCGAATAGCAACGTCAGTCAACTCGAGCAGGATAGGGCGCGGCTTGGAGGAAGTGGACTTGCCTATCCTGTGGCAACGATTCATGTTCTCCAATGAAAAGTTACTGAGTTTCAATTTAGTGCATATTATATCCTTCACCAGAGCAGCAGCATCTTCCTGCTTTGCTTCAGGCACTCCGTGCAGAAGTAATATTTTGCGTCTAGTACGCATCTCCAAATTATCTATAGAACGTGACATAAGCATCATTTGATCCTGGAGAGACTTCAATGACTTCAAAATAAGGTTTTTGAATGACAAGAATTCCGTACTCAGTGTGGAAATGTTGGTAGTTGGTGTTGCATTTCTCAGCTCACCTTCAAAGGCTTCCATTCGTTGCATGAAAAGTGAGGACAGCTCAGCAAAGGCCTTTTGGTTTGCATCCATGATGGCACACAGTGGGTTATAAGTATTTCCGTGAAAGTGGCAGAAATAATGTAGATTTACAGGAGATAACACTCAGGCAAGTGATTTGTGCTAGTTACTTTAAAAAGACATATGTTTGATATTAATAATTTAACTGTAAATAATTAAATCTAAAAAAAAATTAGAGAGCACTTTTAATACGTGTTAACTATTTGACATCTACCCACCAAAAATTATCTTCATCATGACTGTCTTTAAAAACAATAAAAACCCGCCTAATCTCTTACAATCAATACATAACCTAAAATAACTTTCTTTACTATTTTTAAGGCATTATGACCCTTATTGCTTAGATAATAAAAGTGACGCTTTTGTTCAAATATTGGCCCTAATGGGTCCAATGAGCGTGGGCACCTGCAGACTAAAGTTCAAGCTTACATAGTAAACACACAGCAGTAAACTAACTGAAGACCAATTACTATAACAATGTATGAAAGAAAAAAAAACTTTTAATTTAGGACTCCGGCAGACGTTGTTCTGCCCTGAAAAAGTAAAAATCTAGAACTCAATTCCAGCGCCACCTACTGGGTCTAATTGTGGATCTAAACCATCACAGGACCCACTCAAACACATTTTTTTACACCTTGGGTTACATTATGGAAATTTTAGTAGGGATCCCTATTTTTTTCAAGTATTGAATATAACCTATATAAATTTGAGATAGTGCAACATTCTAATGGTGAAAGAATTTTTGAAATTGATTAAGTAATTTTTGAATTTGTTACAAACATACAAAAATAAAAATATTTCCTCTTTCTAATATTGATATAGAATATTATAGATGAATTACATTAAGGGCCGCTTGCATACGGTTGCTTAAATTTATTTAAGAAACTCAAAACGTATTTAACACCCTTAAATACAATTACGTCTTGCACAGCACAAAATTTGCCGCTAAATATGTTTAAAGAACTGTAAATAGGTTTTGTGTAAAACGTATTTAGCCAGTTTAATATGATTAACTAATTTTATTTAAAGGCGATTGTTATGCAAGCGGCCCTAAGAGCTTATTACTAACAAATTTAAAATGAACTTGTCAAATAATCTTGTCCCAAAAAGGGCAATATAGTGTAATGCCGGTCTGTTAAAACCAGCGCTGATCGTCCGCTCAACTCTTGAGGTATTGTCACGGTACACGCTATATCATTGCAGAGCATAAAACAAGAATCTTTAACAATATATATACATACCTAATATACAGTATAGATATAATAGGGAAATTAGTAATCATTAACAAATATATAAAAGTCTTACGAATGAAGAATAAATAGTAAAGCATAATAATGAGCCAGTCAAAAATGTTACTCTTAACACACTCTGCAATCACAGATGGCGCCATCAGTGCGTTCTTGATTTTTTCGGAAATCTCAATTAAAACTTTACATCAACCTCTTGCGGTCGTATTAATATTGAGTTAAAGTATGAATTACAAGAGTATAAATTTACTGTAACTCAATATTGTATCGAGTTGCAGGACTCGAATTAAAATGCCGTTACTATAGAGTTTATTAGAACTATACAAACACGTATAACACAGGTACAAATATAACTGAACACAACCAGTCCAAACGTAAAACACGATTCAATAACACGCGCAAAGTCCGTCACTAAATAGATTACCGAATGTACACAAGTCTTGCTTCGCGTTATCGCTCGACTCGTCTATCAATCGAGGCATTTCTTTATACTGTACGGATGCAATATGTCTACTGGGTCGTGTGACCGAATTTCTTAGAATCACACCTGGCTAATGACTGCCATAAAAGATTACAATACATAATGGGCTGTTTTTCAAATTTTAAACACTAAATAAACAAAAGAAGTCCAAATGCCGAAAAGGTAATGAAATTTATTTCTACAGGGCTACAGGTGTGAATTTGCCTTTATCGGCACCTCGATCGTAACAATATGAATAAGGTTGTAAATATTTAACACATATTTTTTAAAGTAGGCCTGTCTATACCTCGGGCAACGCGTTGCCATTCAACGAGGTAATGCCGCCAGTCGTATGTCAACGTTCTAAACTGGCAGCGGCCTGATTTTTTGGATTAATATTTATATATAGTTTATTCTTAGCGTTTAAATTATTTTTATGTGTAATTATAATTTATTGTAAACTGTAACTTGTGATTTATATAAATAGTTAAAAAACTGTTTTTAATTTCATCAAATTAGAGATTCTGAAACATTAGCGAATTTAATTTAAAATTAAGCCTATCATATAACTTTGCGTTCAAAATGGTATCAGTGCGACGTTTAAATAATTATTAAGACTAAAATATATCCACAAAATAAATAATTGATTTTAGTGTAGGAGTGCGTGTTAGCAGAAAAATATCCTTTTCTAGTGTTGTCACAGAGTTGTTTTACTGTCTATTAAGTAACTACTTACGAACCCTTTGAAAGCCGTGTGCCGTGAATATGAAGAAGTTACAACATTGTAGTAGCAAGTACATAGATTTCGAAGGCTATTTCATGTTTATACTATAGGTGACAATGGGTTCAAATGAGACAGAATGACAATTCGAGAAATTGAGAATATCACATTTTAGAAAGGTTTTTTTTTATTGCAATGAGTTGGCAAAGAAGCTAATGGTCTACCTGATGGAAACTGGTTATCGCCGCCTATAGATATTCGACCAGTGATCCCAAAATATAAATGACGAAGGGAAATAAACATTTACTAACCGTGCGCAGGTTTGCCGATAGCCTCATAACGTCACGCGTTGATGGTCAGTAGGGTTGACAAAAAAGGTTACAAAAGTGGTTTGAAGTTGTTCGAATGCATAAAAATTAGCTTAGTCCGTCAAAGTTTTTACTAAAACGATAGCTTCCGTGCAGGAACGGAGAAAGGATACAATTTCCTGCGGCCGGACAGCCCGTCATCAGAGGCGACAAAACAACCCTCAACACCTACCACCCCTGGTCTTGAGTATGCCGCCATAACAACCTTGAGTTGTGTTCCGATATTAGTGACAAGGTGATCCAGTCTCCCTTAAGAGAGCAGCAGCACATTTGTAGCACCTTTAGTGTTGCAAATATCCATAGGCGATGGTAACCGCTATTCATCAAGTGGGTCGACTGCCTGTCTGCTGAACTCCTGCAATAAAAAAATCTTACATTCTTTTTTTAATTGTTGCGATACTTTGTGTCCTGGGTATCCCGCGGGAATTTCAAGTCAAGCGTGGGCGAAGTCGCTGGCATATCCTAGTATGTATATATGATTATAATATATATTTCAAACTATATGCACTGAATACCGGCCCACTATTAGATATTTAAATTATCTTCAGAAGGTTGTCTGGAAGAAATCGTTATTAGCAATAAGACCTCGAATTGTACTATAATATGTAGGTTGTATAATTGTTAATGCCCCGACAAAGACAAATTCTACGTACAATTTGTAGAAGCACATTTATTACCTGTCGGCATTTAAACTAATTTTAATCCTTTTATGATCGTCTTCTTTTGTTTACTTATTTATTGGCTTACGTTTCTAGAGAACAGCCTATTGTTCTATTGTAATAGTTTACGGCTATGGTTATAGAACATTCGGTCCACGTTGCCGGGCGGGCACATGGCATTTGTGCAGTATAAAGCGATGGCCTGGCTGAGGGAGGGGGGCAGTTCAGCGACAACTACTATCAAGGCGTGACGGAATATTTTACTACAATCGGGAATATTTTAGTGACGGACTTTGCGCGTTTTATTGAATTACGACCTTCTGCATTACGTTTTGATTTGTTGTGTTCAGTTATATTTGTACCTGTGTTATACGTGTTTGTATAATTCTAATAAACTCTAATAATTCCAACGGAATTTTAATCCGAGTCTCGCAACTCGTAACAGTAATGAAGAATATTCTATTCTACGAATGTTTTTCTCCTTCTTTCTATGGTATTGTCGTATACAGTGCTCGTCGGTACTATCTGGCATTTCGTTGGGGCCTTGAATGGAGACCGGTTCTTCAACTGTTGGCACTAGATTTGGGTCATTCATAATACACTTTCCATTTCGCTTGGTTTTTATATAGCGTTACGTATTTCTATTTGTTTTGACGAAAATTTTATACACATTTATATCGGTTGTGTATAATGACATCATGACCTATTTTTGTTTTCTTTAAATTATAATAATTTTGTCACGATACCTATACGTAGTTTTTTCTTGCTGAAGAACAATGTTAGCAACACCAAGAGCGAAGTCAACGCGTTACCAGCTTCAATGATGGCATAGAGGGAATTGGAAATGGGCCATGGAATGAGGAAGATAGGATAGTTATGCATATAAGTTAAAATTTAATTTTACTTCCTATTCTGTGTATACCGCTTCGCAAGCTGTTATTGCTGTTAAGGAGACGAAGTGGCAAGAAACTCCCCAGCAACATGTCTAGCTAAAAATTGATTTTCTTTATATTTCTTATTCTATTTATATCTCAAGTTCTTTTTTTATAAGTTTTTTACGGAAGTATGTTACAGAATTACTTTTCGAAGAATTAATGGAGTTGTAGCAAACAGTGCAAGCTCAGTATAACAAGACACAATAAGAGGAAAGAGGAAAATTATTATTGATATAATAATGACGAGATTACTAAAAGTTTGTACTGCAACATATCTCCATAAATTCCTTACATGTTTGGCAAAATTAAAACGATATTATATATAGTTATAATAACAGCCCACAAAGGTCCCACTGCTGGGCTCGGACCTCCCTTTACTGTATAGCCTGACACATCAGTTACCTATGTGCAGGTTTCATCACGATGTTTTCCTTCACCGTTGTTAGCTCGTGGTAATTGTAACAATATGCACAGGCCAGGAATCGAACCCATGTCCTTTGAGTTTGAGACGCGTGCGCTAACGACTAAAAAACACTAAACATATTCCCATACTTATGGTGGTATTTTTTGTTAAGCGACTAATTTTAGAGGAGTTATGCCCATTGTGGTGCGCCCTTGTCTCGTACGTACGTGGCAGCTCTAATTACGACGAGACAAACAGACGGCCATTGTTGCGTAATTATAGCATAATGTGTTAGACGCTTTGTTTATGTAGCCACAATTATTTGTGTCTTTATAGACAATGGTATTTGTGTAGACACAACATTATTTACGCCTTTATAGACAATGCTAAGAAATGAATTTTTTCTTTATATATAAAACTAAAATTTTGGACAACATTTTATCCGTACAGGAACGGAGAAAGAATACAATTTCCTGCGGCCGGGCGGCCTGTCGTAAGTGGCGACAAAAGAACCCACAGCCAGGTGGTAGGATATTTGCCCGACTGGATGGCTACCACACCTGGTCTAGAGTATGACGCCATAACAGCCTTTTGAGTTGTGTTCCGGCATTAATGACCAGGTTCCAGTCTCCCTTAAGAGAGCAGCAGCGCGTCTATAGACGATGGTAACCGCTTTTCATTCAGTGGGCCGTCTGCCTGTCTGCTGAACTCCTGCAATAAAAAAAAGAAAACTACGTCACACTTTGCGTATTTTGCAAAGTGTGACGTAGTAGAGCCATGCTTGAATCGTTACTTGGAATACAGCTCTTAGCGCCATCTCAATTGGTGTGATACCACGCTCTTACAGATTTTCGCCGTGCAACGGTCAGTCTTGAAAAAAAGAGCCTGAGATAATATATAAATACTGATTATGAAAAAATCTTATTTAGCTAGACGTGCTACTGGGGAGTTTCATGCCGCTTCTTAAATTTGACAGCGATAACACGTTGCGAAGCGGTGTATATAGAATAGGAAGTAAATTTAAATATTGACTTATACGTAGGTACTGTGGCGCACCCGCGGCTCGATCTCGGTACGGATCTTCTAAATCAAAGACTGGTTCATGGAATATTTTCATATATTTGTCCACCAAGAAGCTGGTACATCTATTCAGTCCGCGGCCCGATACAATTATGATTTCCTTTGTTTTGCGAGGCGTTCGATGTAATTCGAATTTAAATAATTACTTTTTTGAAGTGAAACTTCTATATAGAGGGGGTCTTATGGAGTTTTGACTCACGAAAAGATGTCACAGTCACGTGATCACCGTCACTAATTCTTACATTTTTAAACTCGTGATATCTTTCGAATGGAATGTCCGAATTGAATAATTCAAAAAGTTATATAAAGGTATTGAAGCAGTCTTGAATATGAAGTAATTTATTTTGATAAGAATTAATATCAAGATACAAATAAAAAGCCTTTTCTAGCGGCGGCATTTTAATTATTTTTTTATAATAAAAAAACGCTTATTGTGGCATAACTATAATAGTTAGATATATGTTGTCGCGATACTTTTTGTAAATAATGATGTGTTCTACAAAGTCGTAGTACATTATTTTATTTTATCATCAATAGTTTTCGCAGCGCACGCGATTTTAGGTATTTTTTTTATACCTTGGATTAAATTATTGGAGTTTTAGTAATGATCCCTAATTTTTTTGTAAATATAATATAGCCTATGTCACCCGGGGATAGCGTAGCTTGCCAACAGTGAAAGAATTTTTCAAATCGGTTCAGTAATTTATTTTATTTGTTATTTTATCATCAATAGTTTTCACAGCGCACGCGATTTTAGGTATTTTTTTTATACCTTGGACTACATTATTGGAGTTTTAGTAATGATCCCTATTTTTTTTGTAAATATAATATACCCTATGTCACCCGGGGATAGCGTAGCTTGCCAATAGTGAAATAATTTTTCAAATCGGTTCAGTAATTTCGGAGCCTCTTCATGCAAGCAAAAACCAATCTTATCTTTCCTCTTTATAATATTAGTCTAGATATTCATAAATATATTTATTATAAAATTAATTCGATATTTGCATATTATAAAAAGCGCAAGATTTTGCGCTGGAAGTTGTTTAATAAAATTGGGAGCTGGATTGCCCTAAAAAGCGCTATATCTAGCTCCTAAAGCGCTAAATTGGCAGCTCTGGTGAGCCAAGCGCCGGGAAAGTCTCGTAAACGAGAAAGCTAGCGAGAGAGCGAACGAGGATATACCGCGTCCTCAGACTACCTCATCCCTCTAATACCTAAAATTGCGTTCTGCGCATCGAAAAGTGCGATGTTCCGAGCCGCTAGGAGGCAAACTTAAGTTTGCATCGAACTATAGCTCTGCTCTCCACGTGACAAGGCATCACTGCCTCTATTTGTGGTATGTGTAAAAAAATATAAATAAATAAATAGAGTTTGTTGAGTTAACAAAAATAACAACAAGAAAACTTTGCCAACTGTTCAGTTTTTCGAAAGTCATAACAAAAGTGAACGACAACGAACAACAAAAGTGTTGACGTAAAAAATGGTCGGTGCGTGGGTAGCGTATTACATACACCATTAAAATGTACTTAACCTAACCAAATCATAATTTGCAGTAAACCTGCGAAAAATCGAAATGTGTGCTGGGACACATATTAGAAGTGAAACTTCAACGGACAAGTGGAAAAACGAATCGCAACGGACAAGTGGAAAAACGAATAGCAACGGATAAGTGGCAAAACGAATCGCAACGGACAAGTGGAAAAACGAATGGCAACGGATAAGTGGAAAAACGAATCGCAACGAACAAGTGGAAAAACGAATCGCAACGTACAAATGGAAAACGAATCGCAACGGACAAGTGGAAAATCTTCAACTGACAAGTGATAAAATGAATCGCAACAAAATTTTAACTTGAAGTTTTACGGGCAGATTGTTAATGTACTTGTCCAATTTGAAAACCTGCCCGTAAAACTTCAAGTGAAAATTTTGTTGCGATTCATTTTATCACTTGTCAGTTGAAGATTTTCCACTTGTCCGTTGCGATTCGTTTTCCACTTGTACGTTGCGATTCGTTTTTCCACTTGTTCGTTGCGATTCGTTTTTCCACTTATCCGTTGCCATTCGTTTTTCCACTTGTCCGTTGCGATTCGTTTTGCCACTTATCCGTTGCTATTCGTTTTTCCACTTGTCCGTTGCGATTCGTTTTTCCACTTGTCCGTTGAAGTTTTATTTTAATCCAAACGACGACTGAAAAGGTTTTAGTCGTTAGTAAGGTACTGACCTTCAAAAAATGTTCTCCAGTGAAACTTATTTTGAATAAAAACTTTTGAATTTGAATTTAGAAATTCCGATGACCCACTACCTTTACTTTACTACCTTACCTCACCTCTATACCTCCTTTCTATCTATATGTGAAGGAACGGAGAAAGAATACAATTTCCTACGTTGGGGTGGCCTGTCGTAAGAAGCGATAGAACAACTGCTGAACCCATGCAACAAAAAAAACGAATCGCAACGGACAAGTGGAAAAACGAATAGCAACGGATAAGTGGCAAAACGAATCGCAACGGACAAGTGGAAAAAAGAATGGCAACGGATAAGTGGAAAAACGAATCGCAATGGACAAGTGGAAAAACGAATCGCAACGTACAAGTGGAAAACGAATCGCAACGGACAAGTGGAAAATCTTCAACTGACAAGTGATAAAATGAATCGCAACAAAATTTTGACTTGAAGTTTTACGGGCAGGTTTTCAAATTGGACAAGTACATTAACAATCTGCCCGTAAAACTTCAAGTTAAAATTTTGTTGCGATTCATTTTATCACTTGTCAGTTGAAGATTTTCCACTTGTCCGTTGCGATTCGTTTTCCACTTGTACGTTGCGATTCGTTTTTCCACTTGTCCATTGCGATTCGTTTTTCCACTTATCCGTTGCCATTCTTTTTTCCACTTGTCCGTTGCGATTCGTTTTGCCACTTATCCGTTGCTATTCGTTTTTCCACTTGTCCGTTGCGATTCGTTTTTCCACTTGTCCGTTGAAGTTTCACTTCTAATATGTGTCCCAGCACACATTTCGATTTTTCGCAGGTTTACTGCAAATTATGATTTGGTTAGGTTAAGTACATTTTAATGGTGTATGTAATACGCTACCCACGCACCGACCATTTTTTACGTCAACACTTTTGTCGTTCGTTGTCGTTCATTTTGTTATGACTTTCGAAAAACTGAACAGTTGGCAAAGTTTTCTCGTTGTTATTTTTGTTTCCTCAACAAACTCTATTTATTTATTTATATTTTTTTACACATACCACAAATTGAGGCAGTGATGCCTTGTCACGTGGAGAGCAGAGCTATAGTTCGATGCAAACTTAAGTTTGCCTCCATTAATAGCGGCTTGGAACATCGCACTTTCCGATGCGCAGAACGCAATTTTAGGTATTAGAGGGATGAGGTAGTCTGAGGACGCGGTATATCCTCGCTCGCTCTCTGGCTAGCTTTCTCGTTTACGAGACTTCCCCGGCGCTCGGCTCACCAGAGCTGCCAATTTAGCGCTTTAGGAGCTAGATATAGCGCTTTTTAGGGCAATCCAGCTCCCAATTTTATTAAACAACTTCCAGCGCAAAATCTTGCGCTTTTTATAATATGCAAATATGTAATTAATTTTATAATAAATATATATGAATATCTATACTAATATTATAAAGAGAAAAGATTAAATTCTTTGTTTGCATTGAAGAAGCTCCAAAACTACTTAACCGATTTGAAAAATTCTTTCACTGTTGGCAAGCTTCACAATCCCCGGGTTTTTTTTACTTGTTAATTTGTTTCCTTATTGGAACATCCCACTTTCCGATGCGCAGAATGCGATTTTAGGTATTAGAGGGACGAGGTCGTCGGAGACCGAGGTATACCCTCGCTCGCTTTCTAGTTTGCGGGACTTCCCCGGCGCTCGGCTCGGCTCACCAAGTCTGCCACTTTAGCGCTTTCGAAGCTAGATATAGCGCTTTTTAGGGCAACCCAGCTCCCAATTTTATTAAGCAATTTCCAGCGCAAAATCTTACGCTTTTTATAATATGCAAATATCTAATTAATTTTATAATAAATATATTTATGAATATCTAGACTAATATTATAAAGAGGAAAGATAAGATTGGTTTTTGCTTGCGTGAAGAGGCTCCGAAATTACTGAACCGATTTGAAAAATTCTTTTACTGTTGGCAAGCTACGCTATCCCCGGGTGACATAGGGTATATTATATTTACAAAAAAATTAGGGATCATTACTAAAACTCCAATAATCTAGTGTCCAAAGTATAAAAAAATACCTAAAATCGCGTGCGCTGCGAAAACTATTGATGATAAAATAACAAATAAAATAAATTACTGAACCGATTTAAAAAATTCTTTCACTGTTGGCAAGCTACGCTATCTCCGGGTGACATAGGGTATATTATATTTACAAAAAATTAGGGATCATTACTAAAACTCCAATAATTTAATCCAAGGTATAAAAAAAATACCTAAAATCGCGTGCGCTGAGAAAACTATTGATGATAAAATAAAATAATGTACTACGACTTTGTAGAACACATCATTATTTACAAAAAGTATCGCGACAACATATATCTAACTATTATTGTTATGCCACAATAAGCGTTTTTTTATTATAAAAAATTAATTAAAATGCCGCCGCTAGAAAAGGCTTTTTATTTGTATCTTGATATAAATCCTTATCAAAATAAATTACTTCATATTCAAGACTGCTTCAATACCTTTATATAACTTTTTGAATTATTCAATTCGGACATTCCATTCGAAAGATATCACGAGTTTAAAAATGTAAGAATTAGTGACGGTGATCACGTGACTGTGACATCTTTTCGTGAGTCAAAACTCCATAAGACCCCCTCTATATAGAAGTTTCACTTCAAAAAGGGCTGGCGACCCGTTCTCCTCACTCCTGGCGTTGCAAACGTCTATATGTGACGATAACCAATTTCCATGAGCTAGGCCGTCTGTTTGCTAGCTTCGTAAAAATATTAAGTTATGATTTAAAGCAGTAAAAGAATAATCGCTCTCTTCTCTTTCACCTTCTTCAAATGATTTTGGGGTCGGCACAATTTGTCTTCTCCTTCTCCTCTGTCACACCACAATTTATCATATCATTCTTCACGCAATCCATCCATCTCTTTTTTGGCCCACCTTTACATTTATATCCATCAATCTTCTAGTTTAACTTAGTCGTCGCCCTCTCAATTTTTCAGTTCTGGAGCAACTTTCAAAGATTATGTACTAATTTCTCACGTTACCCATTCTGGTAACACCACATATCCATCTCAACATTCTCATCTCAGCTGAATAAGACGTTTTTGATCTACTACTTTATTACCGCAACAATGCGAGTGCAACTACGGCGCACAACTAGTATATATAAACACAAGGAAATCTTTTGTGTTATCACTCAGATTGCGTCGTGTGTGACGTAGAGAATGCTAAAGTAGCCCAACCTTATAACTTATGTTTGATTTGTGTAATTACTTGTTCACACGATGCGACTAGTCGTTGCGATTAAATGTGTTCATTATTTAAATATTGGAATGTTCTAAGTATCGAATTATGAATATTGAATTATGAGTACTGAATTATCAATATTGAATATTGTTTATATTGTATTGAATATATACTAATATTGTTGAGTGACGCTCGCGGACCGCGTTCGTAATACCGAAGTAAGAAAGAGAGTTGGTCTGAAAGAGAGTGTCGGGGTGAAGGTAAGGAAAGGAATACTCCGGTGGTTCGGGCATGTGGAAAGAATGTATGATGGAGGAATGACTAAACAGATATACAATGCAAAAGTGGATGGATGCAGAAGTCGCGGAAGGCCACGACACACCTTCCATGATCAAATTGATCGTGTACTAGCAGAAGGTGATGTCAGGAGCCTTAAGAACAGACGAGCGTGCATGACAAGAGCTATGAATGTCAAAGAAGCAAGTGAGGTGTGTAAGAATAAGCCTGAATGGCGCTCTGTTGTTCGTGCCTACCCCGCAAGGGACCTGGCGTGAAGTTATGTATGTTGTTTTTATTGTTTTTTAGATACACCAAAAAGTTATATAACATGGACATGTTGTTTAGATATCTAAAAATATTACTGAGTTTTTTTCAAAACTGCTATTTGAAAGTACTGCGTTTGATAAAAAATATTATTTATTAAAAAAATCGGTTGTCTGTAAAGTCGGTTTACTGACGATAGTTGAACGTGACAACCTCATAAGAAAATACTGATGGAATGGTTTCATTTTTCAAAAGAAAATTTTAATTTTATTTGTTTGATAGATATTTTGTATGGATATAGAGAAGGAGGTAAATGGAAATCACAATTGAATTGATCAAGTTACATTTATTTGTACGCATAAATACAATTATGTCAATTACGCTGCCGAACGCGGAGGCCGATTGTGCCTCTTTGGCGCTCCTTCCGCGCTCTCGCTTGCACTTTAAGCCTTAAATGGAACGCCTCAGAGCGAGGTAACGCCGCATGAGTCATGTTTTTTCGTGCGTGCAGCCGGCTCCATCGAAATATAAGACGTTGTCACGTCAAAAACTTTTCAGTTGAATTCTTTATTATATTTCACATGAAACCGGTGGCTATATTCGGGATTTTACGATTGCCTAATAGTGGGCACACAAAATGAGGGTAGCTAAAAAGTTCATGACACGGACGGTTGTGTCGTTAACATTCCAGGTTTGAAGGAGAACAGAGTAACACTTGAGAGATTAATCGAAATTCAAATCTTTTGGCTCGATCATGCCGATTCGACCGTCTATGACCGTCGCGATCGTTAGTTCAGTTTAGTGACGATTTCATTTGTTTCCTGTTTGATTTTTGTCCTTTACCGTGAGTAAAATGCCCAATAGGGCTAAAATATCGTCGTCCGTCACTTCAACTTTCGATCGGGGAGTGTAAATTGATCGTTATTAGTTTATATGAACGGTATTGTTACGAGCTACACAGGACTCGAATTAAAATGCCGTTGGAATCACTATAGAGTTTATTAGAATTGTACAAACACGTATAAAACAGATACAAATATAACTGGATACAACCAGTACACACTGCACGATTCAATAACACGGGCAAAAGTCTGTCACTATATCGCTCATCGAATCTACGTCTTGCTCGTATCGTAATCGTCGCTTGACTGCCGCACCCCTCCGTTCGGGCATTGTTTTATACTAAACTGTATAATAGAACAAAAGACCGCGTTCACCGAGTTAATCCGCACACCTGTCAAGCTTCAACGCAATGCAATAAATAACAACAAGGCTTAGTTCGGCACTAATCACGGCCATAAAACAAGTTTAATAACAATAGCATGTTTTTCTGAATTACAAATGCTAAACACGAAGTAAACAAAAGAATTCCTAAATCAAAGAAGGCAATAAACTGGGTTTTACGTCAGGCAGGTGTGCGCATTTCTTGACGGCATGTAACAGTACTAAGCGAGTACTGATGTAAATATGTTAAATGCACCTGTCGGCGTAAACCGCTGACACGGCAATGTACGGCTGTCGCTAGTCCGTACAGGGATAATTTTATAGTTAATGACTTTTCACACAGATGTAGCTGTGAGCTTAATGTGTTATTTGTGATGATGACATTAAACATTGACAGATAACGTATGTAGCTATTCGTCAACGGCGCTATTTTTAAAAGTATAAATAGGGCGCATTTGGCCACAGTCAATAACTATAACACTTTCCCAGATGAAGCCTGGACATAATAAATATTGTCATTTTCATGTCCAGCGATACCCCGCAAGCCTAAGTATATGAAAAATATATTTGTTCGTTTTTCAAAATGGCTGCTGACTCTAAAAAGAAAAGAGAATAAGTTACTTTAATAGGCTATTACTATTTGACGAAATTGGGCGCAAGGGGCCAATTTCTTGGGCAGAATAGTCTATTTTGGCTAATTTACATTTTGGGTAATTCACCACGAGATAATTGTGTTTTAATAGGAACTAAAGAGTGGTAGATAAATGGTTAAAGTGCCAGCGTTTTATTGTACTTTTGTGGGTTCGAATCCCTGTTTAAGAAAATTTTCCAACTCAATATGCAGATTATCACAATTACACGTGTTTGCAGCGGAGTAAAAGGTTATGAGAATTCATGCACACCGAGATTACCAATGTGTGAAAGCACCCAAACCACTTTGCAAAAGTGGACCATCCATTCTACAAAATAGGAAACCCCGATCTTAGTAGTAGGATATTAATAAGTTTATTTATAAATTAATCAAAAAGTTAAACTCATAAATTTATATGTATACACATATACATAGGTTTTTATTTATTTATTTAATTTATTTGGGAAACATATAACAATTGTCATTCTTACAATATAAAATACATAAATTAATAAAAATATCAGCTAAGTTTCCACTTACAAAATAATTCATGTGACAGATGTAAAGGTAGACAAAAAAAAGATGGATGGAGATGAATGTCAGAATAGAAGAGTGTGGAAGGAAAAGACATATTGTGCCGACCCCAATTTTTTTTTTTTTTTTGGGTTAAAGAAGAACTTTATTTCTCATAAAAGAATTTTACAATTCACTTAAACTATGAGAACATTTACAATATAAGTTGTTAAAAATAAGTTGTAATTTGTTTCGAGATAGAAAGCACAAATACTAAAATTGCAGGTAGTTTTGATTTATTTTTTTTGTACATGCAAGTTACAAGTTCCTTCGAACCAAAAGCAACAAGGATAAAGATTCCGTGGAAGTGTCATTGTGTAATTTATTTAATTTTTATAATGTATTTATTTTTATATGAGTAGTGATTTATATAATAATATTTGCAGTTATTGTATTTATATATATTTAGTATTGAGACAAGTTTGTATATTAATTTTGATAATTTAAATATTTTGTAACACGTGATTTTTTAGGCATTTTTTAAACACGTTTATAGATTTTGCTTCTTTTATGGTTTTTGGAAGTTGATTATATGTTTGGGCTCCTTCAAATAATATACTGCTTTTACCGTAATTCGTTCGGGGAGTCGGGAGAACTAAATTATCTTTATTTCTTAGAAGAATTTTTTGTATTTCGTGCCTTTTGATAAATTTTATGTCGGAATGAACTTTTTTGTTTAAGATTTTATAAATTAATGTACATATGTTAAGAGTATACTGTTGTTTAATGTTCATTATTTTGGTGTTTTTGTAAATTTGATGTGTAGGTGTTAGAAAGTCAAAATTAAATAATGCTTTTATTAGTTTATTTTGTGTTACTTGTAATCGTTGAAGGTTTGTTTTAGCTGATGAGCCCCAAATTTCTATCAGGTAATCAATATGCGGCTTAACCAGACTGTTGTAAATTGTATAACGTACTTGACGCGGCACACATCTTGCAAAAAATTTTAGTCTACCTGTTAGAGATCTCAATTTATTTTTTATTTTATCTATATGTATTTTCCATGTTAAATTAGTGTCTAAAATAAGGCCTAAATATTTTTCATTGTCTACTTTATTAATAGTTTGGTTATTTATAGTTAAAGGAATATAGTTATTAAGGTGTTTATTTTTTGCCGTAAAAATCATATAGTTTGTTTTTGCTGTATTTATTGTTAACAGATTATACTGAAACCAGTCATTAAGTAAGTTAAGATCCCTTTGTGCATCGTCTATTAGCGTATTAATATTATCACCAAAATAAAATAAAGTCGTGTCATCAGCGTATAACGTGATGTCACCATTTAAACCTATGTCGTGTATATCGTTTATGTAGACAAGAAACAGCAGAGGTCCTAGAATAGATCCTTGCGGCACTCCACAAGCCACTGTTTCAGGTTGACTTTGAGACTGGTTAATTTTTACTATCTGTTTTCGATTTTCTAGGTATGACTGAAAAATATTGTAAGCAGTTCCTTTTATACCTATTTTAGCTAACTTTTTTAGAAGAATTTTATGACTGACTGTGTCAAATGCCTTTTTCAGATCTATAAATATACCTAGAATTACATTTTTCTTATCGATATTAGTTTTTATTTTAGTAACAAGATCAATAGTGGCTGATAATGCGTTTGATTTAGGTCTAAAACCGTATTGCTTATAGTGCAAAAATTTTATAGAGTCTAAAAACTGTTTGAGCCGCAAGTAAAGAATCTTTTCATATATTTTGGATATGATCGGAAGGACCGATATAGGTCTATAATTTCCCGGGTCTAACTTTTTACCAGATTTATATATCGGTGTAACTTTAGCCACTTTAAGGTTGTCCGGAAACTTGCCTTCATTTAGACTCTTGTTTATACAATTGACTATCTCATTTCCAATCAAAGTTTTAACGCTTTTAATGCATTTTACTGATATACCGTCTATTCCTGAACTAGTATTTGTGCTAAGTGTGTTAATAATTTTTATGATTTCTTCGTAGGACGTATTTTCTAGTGAATATAACATCTCTGTAGGGTTTTTTGAGACTGACTTCTGACCAGGACAAGCGTTATAGCAATGGTATTTTGCAGGTATTTTGTTAGCCAACTTCTCACCAATAGTTGAAAAATAGTCCACAAAACATCCGCAGATGTCATTTTCTGTCTCAAAACTTTGATCTCCTATTTGTAATTTCAATGGCAGTAAATTGTTTTGAATTTTGTTATTGGCTATATTATTTATTAGAGACCACATCTTCTTTGGCTTGTTTTTAGTACGTTCAAAAGCTTGGTAGTAATAGTCCTTCTTTGCCTTTTTTATCATATTGTATACGTTTGCTCTTGTCTGTTTTAATTCGATTCCTAAATTCTCGTCTGTAGGTGTTTTCTTGTATTTGTAATATAGTTTGTTTCTTCTGTGTATTAACTCTATTATTTCTTTGTTTATCCAGTCTTGTTTAGGTGGGTTTAGTATTTTTTGTTTTGGTATTTTACTTTCAGCTATATTCAGTCTTAAACGATTTTCCAAAAAGCAATAGTCATCATTGTTTTCATGTTGACTTGTTTCGCAATTTCTGTAAAAAATATTATAATTTGTCGCGTCGTAATTAACTTTTTGTAATTTCTCTTGTTTGTAGTTCATTATTTCTAGTAACAGTTGTTTATGATCTGACATAGCTGATTGAATGATTGTTAGATTAAATATAACATTTCTGAGGTTCGTACATATATGATCTAACAATGTCTTGCTTGTAGCAGTTTCCCGAGTACAATATTCCTCGCTTATCTTATTAAGTATTGTATATCCGCATTCTGAGATTGTCTCTGTGTAAATTTTTGCTGTATTATCCGGATCAATAAGATTAAAGTTGAAGTCTCCGAATATAAGTGCTCTTTTTTTCTGGTTTAATTGAACTTCGTAGTCATTTAAAAATGCTTGGGTGCTCGTATTACCTGGTCTATATACAACACCAATATCCACAGAAAATTTTTGAAGGTGAATCCATAGATAGTGATTATCATTGAGACATTTATCTTCTAGGAGATTATGTTTTAAATCGTTGTAGATAAAAATTGATACTCCTCCCCCTCTGGCGTTTAATCTGTAGTTGTAGTAGTGTGTATACCCAGGCAAGCGTATATTAAGGGCTTCATCTTCAGACTTTATCCAAGTTTCAGTGAGAACTATAACATGAATAATATGGGTAAAAGACTGAATGATGCATTGTAGTTCGTCGATTTTGCCAGGAGCAACAATACTTCGCACGTTAGCGTAAAAACATTTTAGAGATGTTTTGGTTGTTTTTATATCCGTGTGGTTATTAACTACATGGTGGCTAATTAATTGGGAGCAGTTTTCTCTATTGGGAACTTGTCGTTTTTTGATATTTTAATTATTTTCGGCAAGTTATTTGTATACTTGATCCTTAGGTTAGTCTCACCATTTTGTGTTCGAATCTTGAGTTCCTCTTTTAAGTTTTTAAGGTATGTTTGGTGTTTTGGAGTTTTATCAGAATAAATTTTAACTGTCTCTGTGTTGATATTTTGGCTATTTTTCAGCATTGAAATTACTGTATCTTTATTGTGGAATATGGCTTTTAGGGGCCTATTCTTTTTTGAATTATACTTGCCTAGTCGTATGGTTGTTATCGGTGTAGGATATTCCTCGGTTGTAGTTTTCAATATTTCAGTAACCGCATTAATATCTGACTTTTTCCTTTCTTTTGATTCTGTAATTTTTGGCTCTGGGATGCCAATAATTATTAAATTTTTACTTCTGATATCTCGTTCATATATTTCTGTCATAATTTCTTCACAAGTAGAGTTTCCTGTTTCAGTTTCAAATAATCCTTTTTCCAAAGTCGCAATCTTAATTGCAGTACTGTTATTTGCCTTTTTGATATCTTTAATTTCTAATTTTATATTATTTTGTTCAGCTGTGAGTGACTCTGTAACATTTGAGATACTGTTTACTTGGTTCCGTATAGCACTGATGTCTTCACTAATTTTGTTAATTTTTTCTATTTGCGTTTCATTTATTGTTTTTAATAAAGACATCATTTCATCTATTTGTTTTCGCATTTCAGACATTTCCAGTTTTAGAGCTTCATTTTCGTCACGTGCCTTATAACGTTTACTACGCTGCGTTGCCTGTGCATTGTCTTTCGATTCCAGCAATTGTGCCGAATGGGATATATCAGGATTAGATTCACTACGCCCTGCAATCGTGCCACTTCTAGTTGGCAAATGTAGTATATCCATGTTGATCGCACAGGTGAGATACCGGTTACCGCGTCAGCGAGTCGGCGACTGGGCTTGGTTGATTAATAAAAGGTCGTATCACACACTCACTTAGTAACTAATTTGAAACTTTATCTTAGTAATTTAAAATTTATATTTAATTGATTTCGATTTATTAATTTTTAATAAATTTGTGTACACGTCTGTCTTGTATGCTTCCTACCTCGAGTGTTAATTGGGATATGGTGAAGAAAAGAGAGACTCATTTGGCTCATACAACTATAAGAATTGGAAAATTAGATTTAAAAAAAGGAATTAAATAATACAAGACCACAAAAAAAACAATACAATATGTATATTTTATCTATATCATTCTTAAGTCATAAAAAATCGTGATACATGTTAAATATAAAATTAATTTTATTCATTTATACATTCATTATATACAAAAACAATCAAACTCAAAATAATAAAAATAAAATATACAAGTAGGTATATATGAAATTAAATTATATTTTTTGTTTCTCTGTTTGTCTATCTGTTTGTACCGGCTAATCTCCGAAAAGACAACCAATTTAAATGCAATTTTGTATGGTGGTAGCTTATATCCCTGGTCAACATATAGGATACTTTTGATCCCGAAAAATTAAAGAGTTCCCGTGGGATAGATAAAAAAACTAACGCGTGCATCTCGCGACGCCCGACAGAAGTGATAACTTAGCCTGCCTACCGCTGCCGTATGTGTGAGAGAAAAAGGAAGCCAGACAGACTGACGCCGTGACGCGTTACGTAACGAAGCAGTTTACCCCCTCATAAGAAGTTTTCACTTCAAAAACTTTAATTACTTAAACAGCTTATTATACAACTTATGCACATAATTAAGTATTGATATTGCCGGTATGATCATCATGCAATAAAACCTATACATCATCATGCTAAGGCCAGTCGCCATTGGAATGGCGACGAATTGTGAAGCTTGCCACCACCCCTGTCATGAGGACCACGACCACTCTGTCAAGAGTGTGACGACGGAGAAGAAGAAGGCCAATAGGAGCGGAGCACCAATGAAGAAGATTTGAAATTCGGGAGGGTTTTTTTAACTTACTTTTTTTTACCATTCCACGCGGACGAAGTTGCGGGCAGAAGCTAGTAGGATATAATGTTGATGGTTACATGACATAAAACTATAACGTTTACTGCGACTAATCGCAACTATAGAGCAGCATTAAACTCAATCAGTATGCTCGACATGTGCTCTAGTGGGCATATTCGAGCCGCGTCGCCCCTAACTCAGGCTAAACGCTCCCGGGTGCCTGTTTATCGAGCGCCGGACATCTTTTTAAAGCACACCCTTTTTGCTTGTTTACCAATAATATCATAGCGTTAAACAACATGTCAAGCGGAACCTCTTTCGCGTTGCTGTGACGGTATTTACTGCCGACACCCAGAGTAAATATCGTTAACTTCTTTTATAAAAATTGTCATAGTTTTTCTTAAATTTTAACGACTAGCACACATAATAAAAACAACGTTGGGCGTTTTATTTGATAGTTAGTTTTATATGGACGTTTCAGCCACTTATTGGTAGCCATGATCACGGAAGACAAAGAGCTTCTCCTCGTCTCTTCAAGTCACATTATGTAAATTGGATTAGGCTCCCACAGATTCAACATTAACCATAAACTAACTTTTTTTTATTGCAGGAGTTCAAAAGACATGCAGACGGCCCACGTGATGGAAAGCGGTTACCATCGACTATAGACAATTGCAACACCAAAGGTGCTACAAATGCGCTGCTACTCTCTTAAGGGAGACTGGAACCTGGTCACTAATGCCGGAACACAACTCAAGGTGGTTATGGCGACATACTTTAGACCAGGGGTGGTAGCCATCCAGTCGGGCAAATGCCTACCACCTGGCTATATTATAATGAATATGTTGGGGGTAAGCTAAATTATAGATATATTAATACAATCTAATACAATAAAAGAAAATTTATATATATTTTATTCTACCCACAGTCCCTCAAGCGCCTCTTCTATGGGTAAGGTGCCAGAAGGCTGGCTACGTTTCCTCGCTGGATCGCTATACTGATCCGTTGCCCGAGGTAGGCACCAGCCTTCTGATCACCTAAAGAGTCAATGAGCCGTTTCGATAAATTTTGGTAGAGGCTCATGGCCTCAGGACCCCACGGTCCAAGCATCTCAACACCAAACGGCACAAACACATAACTCTCACTGAGGTTTGCATATTTGCGCCGCTTGAGTTATTCAGCTCTTTCCGCCGCCTAACCGGCTGATTTAGACGCGTTTGGTAAATGGGATTAATTAATTAAATTATAGATATCATTTACCTCACTTTTTAACACTTACCGCGCTTAAAACAATTGAAACGTGGTTTTATTATTGTGGACGTAGGAACGATGGTTATATGGAATTTCGATATATTCTAGTAGAGCTCCAAATAAAAGTTAATATATCACCCGAATATATTTTCACCAATTGACATTACATTTCACACTATCTTTTTTCTATATTAAATCAAACGAGCATAAACACAGCAAAGAGTTTGTACAATTATGTATACTAATCGCGAATACTTAAGAAAATATTATTTTGACTTTTGATAAATTTATGAAAAGTAAGTAATGTTTGATGCCCATCGAAGCAGGCACGGGTCAGCTAATCTAGTATATACAAATCTTTTAGTCATTAATAACCTTTTTGTCAATGATTTCTTTGTTGATGACAGATAAGATTTTTTTTACATAAGATTGGTAGTATATTTACAATTGTGACTAAGTATTTACAATGGTGAGTGTATATTGTAAAAACGCTTTGCAAATACCCGGTGAGCGTAGTGCGTTTGACATTGACAGTAATTGTCAGAAGTGTCACGTGCCACGGCGGCCGCGGCGTGGGCCTGCGCAAATTGCCCCCCGCACTGTGCGCTCAGCTTTATTTTAAGGCCGGGAACAGACTGTGTAGGAAGAGCGTTCAAGTAATTTACCTGCGATTAGTGATGAGCAATTCTAACATTTTTTAAACAATGGAATGAATTACAATAGATTCGTAATTTCTATCGAGTCCACAATCGACTCGGTCCTAATCGAATTTAAATCGAATAGTCGAAGAAGATAGAGTGATGGTGTCGCCAGATGGGACTACGGGGTTCTATAGTAATTTATTTATGCCAAAATTTATTATAAAATCTAAATTTGATGATTCTGTCTTTCAGTTTTGATAGAAATGAGACATTGTCTTTAAAAATACACAAAATTAATTATAAGAAAAAATTTCATATGTGACATTTTTAACTGCTTATCTATCCGTGCAAAAACGGAGAAAGAGTACAATTTCCTGCGTTGGGGCGGCCTGTCGTAAGAGGCGACAAAACAGCCCACAGCCAGGTGGTAGGGCATTTGCCCGACTGGATGGCTACCACCCCTGGTCTAAAGTATGTCGCTATAACGACCTTGATTTGTGTTCCGGCATTAGTGACCAGGTTCCAGTCTCCCTTAAGAGTGCAGCAGCGCATTTGTAGCACCTTTGGTGTTGCAAATGTCCATAAGCGATGGTAACCGCTTTCCATTAAGTGGGCCGTCTGCCTGTCTGCTGAACTCCTGCAATAAAAAAATAAAATAAAAAAAACTTAGATTAAGGGTACTGCCAAGGACAAATTTGTGTCTAAATCATAAATAAAATAATAAAATGAAAACGATAACCAATCAAAAAAAGTCACTTATAAAACCTTTTTTAACAATTGAAATATTTTTTATATGCCTTTTCTATACAAATTAAAAGACAAGAGCAAACACAGATTTTTCCAATAAATTGTTTTTTTATTCAGTTCGTTAAAAATTATTTACAAAAAGTTAATCTGGGGCTGTGTGAAGTTAATTTTAGATCTTTTTGTAAGTAACAAATCACTATAGAGACTATAGGGTGTCTTAGAAAACGTTTACAATTAAGTCTAATTATAAAAGTCGAGTTAAAACTCGACTGACTCCTGATTATGCTTCTCGAATCAGAGTCGAATCCATCAAGTGAAAACAATCTACAGTAATCGATATTTTTCAATAAACG
Organism: Dendrolimus pini; assembly: GCA_949752895.1. Lineage (NCBI taxonomy): Eukaryota > Metazoa > Arthropoda > Insecta > Lepidoptera > Lasiocampidae > Dendrolimus > Dendrolimus pini. The sequence goes on from OX457150.1 coordinate 12,094,377, forward strand.
AACTAATCGAGTTGAACATCCCGTCATCGCACATCACTATCTTTTGTTTGATTATCCTGAGAATATATCAGGAAGGTCACTTGTTGAGTATTAATGACACTAATGTGACCCAAATGTCCTCCAGGCCTTCATTTTGCAGGTCTCTAGTAGTTTTCAACACATTCCTAGTTTAATATTTAGTGACCTATATATGACGTTAAAAATCTAACGTGACTAACTTCATTATAATAATAATAATCGGCAGACAAACACATATGGTATAGTCCCAAATTAAGCAAGTTACCGATTGTGTTATGGGTAATATACAATGGACTACTCTGGGGCCGATCACAGACACCCAGACCATAGTAAATAACGGAGAAAATACGTTTCCGAAATTTACTAACCAGGAATCGAACCCGGAGCCTCTGCGTTGCAGTGAGGTAGGCCGGCAAAAGCTTAGCCCGCTCAACCACAGAGGCCGTTAAAGCGACTAGCTGCGCCCCGCGGTCCCAACCGCGTGGTGATGGATAATTCACACTATATCTTTATGAATTATAGCCTATGTGTTATTCTGATGTGTAAGCTATATTATTGTAAAGTTTCATCAAAATCCATTGAGTATTTTTTGCGTGAAAGAGTAACAAAAATACATCGATACATTCTTAGAAACTTTCGCGTTTATAATATTAGTAGGAAGTAGGATATTGTAGTGATAAGAAAATGTAATTATGTTGATCTTAATTTTTAAATCAAAGTATCTAATGATAAATAACGCAATGTGGAACTCACCATGAGAGCAACAAATTAAAATTCCGTTGTCAATGTCGTTGCGTGGAGACGCAAAATACAATCGCAGAGCCATTTCTCGGCTATATTCGTCTATTCCTCGGGAACAGTACTTTTTTGTTTGAAAGGTACCCTATATCCTTTTCTAAGCCTTCGATAGTCGTACGTGTAAGCAAAATTTCGTAATGGTCTGATGCGTAGTTGAGGCGTGAAAATGTCACAAGCTTTCATTTATATTTATTATATTTATTGGTGGCAGTTACTTATGCTAAATAAAACTCGATGTGGACTATATGCCTTATTATTACGACTATTACTATATATAAAAATATACATAATACAAGATATAGTGATAAAATGCAACTATTTAAACATAATAAATATATAGCTATATGCAATATAATATTAATTATATAAAATTATATTTAACTAGCTGACGCAGCAAACTTCGTACCGTCTCAAAATCAATAAATGAAAAATGTTGATTTCTGAACGACGGGACGAACATCAAATGTTAGACATTCAAAATAAAAATAAAAACGTAACTTTTAAATTTAATTTGATTTCTGAACGACTTTTAAATTTAATTGATTTCTAAACGACGGGACGAACATCAATTGTTTGACAGGTTGGAATAGTTTCTAAGGGAAAGCGAAATTGTTGTTTTTACTATATTTAAAGCATTTTCATACTTATTCACCTTTTAAACCTTCCCTGGCCTTCCACAAATAATTCAAAACCAAAATTAGCCAAATCAGTCCAGCTGTTCTCGAGTTTTAGCGAGACTAACGCACAGCAATTGATTTTTATATCATTATTTTATTAGCATTATATTGCAGATAGTATTTCCTGACCATGTTTTTAAATGTTATTAGAGATTTTGCTTGTCTGACAGCAACAGGCAATGAATTCCAAAGTTAGACAGCCTTAAGCGTGAAAGAATTATTGAAAACGTTGTATATGATAAAAACTTCGTTTAAAAAAACCGACTTCAAAAACTAAAATGTATAAAATAACTTATTTCTTAAGCTATTATTATTAATATATATTATCTAAAACATCTTAAAGTCGGTGCTTAGTAATTTTCAAAATATAGTAATTTTTATGTTTTACTTTGCACCGACTTCAAGATGTTTTAGATAATATATATTAATAATAATAGCTTAAGAAATAAGTTATTTTATACAATTTAGTTTTTTCGTTTTTGAAGTCGGTTTTTTTAAACGAAGTTTTTAAATTTTATTTTTTACTTTTTAGTGTCTAGCTATGTATGGGTGGACCTACGAATGGTGCCGCGCTTCTTAAAAATATAGGTCCCAAGAACCGGGAACAAAAAATGTTCGTAAAATGAAAACTACTAGGCCAAACTATGTCAAATTTTTAGGGGACCACATGGCAACTATTCCGCGTCGAACAAAAAAAGAATCACGTAAATCGAATCATAAATCTCAGAGTAATATGGAACGGAGTGAAAATTATTTCCATCAAAAATGTTCATAAAATGAAAACTACTGGACCAAACTATGTAAAATTTTTAGGCGACCAATTGGAAGCTATTCCGCGTCGAACAAAAAAAGAATCACGTAAATCGGATCATAAATCACGGAGTTATCGGAGAACATACATAAAAAAATAATAAAAAAAATAAAAGATCCCGACGAGTTGAGAACCTCCTCCTTTTTTCGAAGTCGGTTAAAAAGGAATAAAAAGTCTATGTTGACTGGAAGGGCGTAAATTGTGATAGCAAGAAATAAATTCGAAGCGTTCTTTAAGGTACTGTGTAGTAGTGGGGGTGAATAAAATACTATAAAGCAATGAAAGAATGTGAGTATTCCAGCGAAAACGAATATATTGTTACGAGTTTCAGGACTCGAATGAAAATGCAGTTGGAACTATTATAGAGTTTATTAGAACTATACAAACACGTATAACACAGGTACAAATATAGCCGAACTCGACTAGTGCAAACGTATTGCACGATTCAATAACACGCGCAAAGTCCGTCACTAACGTTTTGCTTCGCTTGTGACTATTGCTAGATTGCCTCACCCCTCCGTTGGGGCATTTCTTTATACTGTACAAATACAATATGTCTACTCGACCGCGTGGACTGAATTTCCAAGAATCACACCTGGCTAATGACTACCATAAAGATTACAATACACAATGGGCTGTTTTTTCCAATCAAAAATTTTAAACACAAAGTTAACAAAAGGAGACGGTCACAAAACAGTTTCAATGCTGACGGGTAATAAATGTGCTTTGTTTACAGTTATGCAGGTGGCCCAAATTGTAACAATATTATACTGTTTCTAAAAATGCATGAATCAACAAACCAATCAATACAATTTCATCAGAGCTTTGCTTATTGCTAAACGTTGATAAATTGTATGAGCTATTTATTGCAAATCTATTAATTTGCATATTGTTTGTACAAACCAGTCTAGACGTTTCGAAAATCGATAGAATAATCTAGAAGGATTTAATTCAATTTAGTGCTATAAAAATCGGGGTAGCTTAGTGGTTAAAAAATTCCGCATTTCAATCTGATAATGCGGGTAATTTAATATGAATTCAGTTTTGCCGACTTTGAGACATATCTTGCTATTGAAATACAATGTAAACTGTCACTCGATTTAACGACAAACTCCCTTAAGCGTCGAAATCACTTGACAACCTCAATATTGAGAATCTCGTGGCCGCGTCCAACATACAGCAGAAACCGATTATAATAATATCGAAGGGAAATGACAAACAAGTCATATAAAACGGACCTCATATGAAACACAAAGCATATACATACTGTTACGAGCTACGCAGGACTCCAATCAAAATGCCGTTGGAATTACTGTAGAATTTATTAGAACTGTAGAAACACGTATAAAACAGGTACAAATATAACTGGATTCAACCAGTACAAACTGCAGGATCCAATAACACGCGCAAAGTCAGTCACTATATCGCTTATTAATGGACACGTCTTGCTTGTATCGTAATCGTCGCTCGACTACCCCACCCCTCCGTTGCGGCATTGCTTTATACTGTTAAATATTTCTTGACACAATGCTCGACCGCTTAGAGACACCTGGCAATGATCACAATACATAATAGGCCCTAAGGGAATACACAATGGGCTATTTCTGATTCCGAATTTTAAACACAAAGTAAACAAAAGAAGATGGTCTTCAAACAGTTTCAATGTTATTAGCTCAAACGCCGCGGCAGGTAATAAATGTGCTTTGTCTATAGGTGTAGGTGGCCCAACTTGTAACAATACTTAGAAAATTATCCCTATTAATATTATAAATGCGAAAGTAACTCTGTCTGTCTGTTCCGTTTTCACGGCAAAACTGCGGGACCGATTTGGCTGAAACTCAGTATATATATATATATATATATATATATATCTGTCTGTCTGGGTGTCTGGGATCGGCCCCAGAGTAGTCCGTTGTATATTACCTATAAACACACATAACACAAGCGTAACTTGCTTAATTTGGGGATATACAATATACAATATGTGTGTCTGTCTGCCGATTATTATATATTTATTTTACAGATTTACCATTTTTGTCACTTTTATCAGTCTTGGAATATATAGAAGAATACTTTTTTGTCATTTATTATATAGTTTCCATAGACGGGGATAGGTAAATAAAACTAGTACAGTTTGAAATAGAGGATGAAAATTTGTATGAGACCAATAATTTCTCAAGTTTATATAAATAAAAATTCATCGTCTATAAAAAATGCGATAGTAACTCGATATGTCTATCTATTAAGCTTTCACGGAATACTACTAGGAATACTGGATCGGTTCTGCGCTTTAATACCGAAAGTGGACATAAACACTTCTCATGTCGGGAGATGGGATAGTTTGCGATATTAAATGAAATTAATCTTCCGGGTGCAAATAGAATTAACATAAAAATTTAGTACAATGTAACCTGTATTTAACGCCTGCTCTTTAGTTATTATATAATTAATACATTTTGTTCCAGCCATCATTAACCATAAGCATTGCATCTAGCATTTATTTTTTTAGAAGAGTTCTTTTGATTATAATAAGTATATTTTATCGTTAAACTGTGTACATAAAGGTGGTATAAATATAATGAAGAAGCAACAGTTGGCAATGAAAGCGTACAATAACATTTGTAACCTACATAATTATTATTAATAATTATGTCATGTTATGCATGTCAAGGTAATTTATCATTATTAGCATAAAATTCTTTTTCAAATTGCTATCATTGTCACTATAACCGGACAAAATGTATAAAAATAGATCTTTATTTTTATTTTATTTTTATAGCCTGAGTACAGCAGACAGGCTGACGGCCCACCTGATGGAAAGCGGTTACCATCGCTTATGGACGTTTGCAACACCAAGAAGTGTAGCCAACGCGCTGCCGGCCTCGAAGAAATTTTATGACACCCTTTTTGAAAAACTCCATATCGTAGCGCTGCATACAGTCCAGGGGATTAAATTGGTAGGCAGGTGCTCCAGCCCAAAGGTGTGAGCAGTACTCCATATGCGGATAGAGCACAAGGCGTTGCCGCGGTGTGAAGTACTGCTTGAACAGGTTTAGCACTCCCAGCTTCTTGGAGGCAAGTTTTGCCTTGTCTTCAAGATGGCCCCTGAAGTGTACATCGTTCCCGATGTCAACACCGAGGATCCCAGTAATCTTGGAGGTGGTAAGGGGAGTTCCTTGAAACTGAATCGCTTGTCATAATAAGCGACATGACACTACGAGGTTATATTCGACTTGGTTATACAGAAATTTACATGAAAACCTAACAAGCTGTAATTACTTCTAGTCTTCGTTCCTTTCTCTATCTACTATGGTTACTATCTAATATAGTTTATATAGGCGGAGTCAATAAACGGACTCTCTTGTAATAGGAGAAATAGAAGCTCACCGCCGCCCTTAGCTCGGTCAGGTAGACGGGTGCAAAAAGATCAAAAAAGCGTAAAGCAAAACATATTTTGGACGATCTGATGGGCGACGCCCGGTCGGTCGCCCCAAATACCGGTGGAAAGTCAGAGTGGAGGCTGATCGGTGTGAGTTTCAAGCTTGTTGCGTCACGTTTCATCCACTAATGTATTGATGTATAATGAACGTGATGCTATGTATATACAAATAGACGATATCGCTGTTAGAACTGCCGATAACATTGGGCATTTGTCTAAATCATCAAAAATGTCCAATCTCATAAATGTGTATATATTATATACAACTAGCTGTCCTGGCAGACGTCGTCCTGCCCGGAAAAGCTTCAATCGATATGCCGACAGCATTAAAGTTTATAATTAACAAATAAAAAATAGGAGTTGATCTTAGAGGGTTGAAAATTTGAGTTGTATGTATTTTTTAATGCTATATCATAAAAAAAATTCTAAAAATTATAAAAAAAATTAGGGGTGGACTACCCTTTACAATTAGGGGGATGAAAATAGATGTTGTCCGATTCTCAGACCTACCCAATATACATACAAAATTTCATGAGAATCGGTCAAACCGTTTCGGATTAGTTTAACTACAAACACCGCGACATGAGAATTTTATATATTTAATAATGATTAGAATATTAGTGTGCACGTCACGTAAACGATAAGATTTCTTTATACATATATAGTCTAAGTTAAATTAGGAATAATGAAGAAATACTACAAGAGTGCAATAAGTCGTCGTCTTATACTCCCCTCTCAGGCGATTCACCCATTGCCTCTCGTCAGTATAGAGTTGGGTAGAACATGATTTTAAAATGAGTTTGTAAAAGTAACATGACAGTTTGTACTGCACCACTGAAATTTAGCACTTCAAATGAGGCGAGGAGATATGTATGGTTGAACCGTACTAGTATACCATTTGAATTTGGATATCAATTCAACTAAAACAAAGACGTCTGCATTAAAGTAATGCAATGACAGGTTGCCATAACTATGTGTTTAACGCCATCCAGCAAAATGTATTATTTCCGACTACTAACGGGAGCAAAGCCGAGAATAATAGTTAGTGTATACATGAAATGGTAAACAACAGTGGTTTTGTTGCAAACTGCAATCGCACGACACAAACAAACGCAGATGTTTGTTTGTTTGTCAAATAACCGAGTTGACAGGCGCTCGCTGCCGGACTGCCAAAAGCATACGTGAAATGTTTGCACACTTTTCGAATTGTATTTTTGTAAATAATAATTTTCAAAACAAACGTACCAAAATCACGGAGAATAGTTTCTAAAGCAATCAAATTTATGTCAGTAAGTTCTGATGACGCACTTCCTCCTTCTCCCCCTACTCCAATCTCTGATACATCTATTTCAATCTCCTATCCCATCTCAAAATCTGGCAACGCGTTGGCTTCGGAAAACTGAAAGAAAATGTGCTAAAATGAACAGTAGTTGTAGGATATAGATAGTTTTTAGTAGTAATTATGTGTTTTTGTGAGAAATATAGACTGTACAGCCAAATGTAGACTTTCGAGTATATTTATTCTTTTAATTTGTTTGGGAAACGTACAATAATTAATATTTTTAAGTATAAAACACAAAATTAATTCATATATTAATCAAGTCTCCACTAAAAAATAATTTATATGTATAATAAAAATAGAAAAATGGCTCAAGTAGTTAATTACAAAAAAAATATACGAAAATTACATAAAATATCTATTTAATTTACATTAGGTCAATATTGAACAAAATTGAAAAAAAACATCACGATAATTACTAATAAAACAGATAAAAAAAGGAAAGAATAGGTTGTGACTAGAACTCCGTTGGATGGCGTCAGTTGTTAACCTACAGTTCAGCTGAGCTATAAAAAAGGCTTAAAAAAGTGAAGAAACTATATTGTAATCTAAGGTCTGGCTTAAAGGCCTAGCTGCCAAGCCTTAAACCCAATGGTGCGGCGGCAATGGACTGTAACTGGGCGGCAAACGTCTTTGGGAAATGAAAGTCTAGGTTACCTGGACTCGACAGCTGCTGTAGGCTTCCTGGCCGGCCGGCTGTGGTCTGATCATCCTTAATTTTGCAACAACTATCACTTCTCACACGCGTGCATTCGTAGCGGGATCGATTTTACACTCGTAGGTGCCAGCGAGTGTGGCAAGCGGCAAATTAATAACAATAGAACTTTGAATGTTTTAAATATTTGACAACGAAAATTATGAACATTACGAAAATGATTAAAATGATGAAAATTAAGAAAATATCCAAACTGGCTAAAATGAGGAAAATCTCCAAAATTACCAAATTGATGTCACACACATCACAAACTGTATCCCCTTTCCGGGACGTAAAGTAGTCTATGTCCATCCTAGATACTGAACTTAGATATATGACGAATTTCAGCCAAATCAGTTCAGTAGTTTTTACGTGAAAGCATTAAAGAAAAACTGAAAAATAAAATTTATCTCGACGTTCAAGTAGAATCCGCAAATACATCATTTTGCTCTGTCTATTTGAGTGTCATATGAAAACTACTGAACGGATTTAAATGAAACTCAATACAGAGCTAGTTTACATCCCGGGTCAACACTTATAATACATTTTAACCCGGGAAATGACGTCGTTTCTAGGAATAAACGAATATAACCAAGAAAGTGTTGCAGTCATCACATTTTAATGGCACTGCCGTTTCAAATTAATAACAAACACTATAAATCTCTTGAAGTTATATTAATCTTTGAATTTGATATTTACGGAACATAAATTTTCCAACAAAAAATTCATCTATAGTGATATAACAGGTTCGTTTGTTTTGAGATACGAGTAATTAGCATATACGTACTAATTATTTACATGTATGTATATACTTTGTTACTGTTTAGTGAATCATACTATCATGCTGATCTATTGTACACAAACATCTATACAATTTTGAAAATATGTAGTGGAACACTTACAAGCCAATAGATGGCGCTGTGTAATAATTGAGTTCACAAACGTTTCCCGAAATTTACAAAGAATATTATTACGACCTAGCTGCTGACAAAGACAAATTCACACCTGCATCCTGTAGAAATACATTTTATTACCTTTCGCCATTTGGACTTCTTGTGTATACTTTGTATTTAAAACTTCTGATTAGATAAACGGTCCATTGTGTATCGTAATCTTTTATGGCAGTCAACAGCCAAGTGTGATTCTAGGAAATTCAGTCCACGCGGCCGGGCACACATATTTCATCCGTGCTGTATAAAGCAATGCTTCGATTGATGGACGAGGCAGTTGAGCGATAACCATGAGCGAAGCAAGACCTGTGTACATTCGGTAATCTATTTAGTGACGGACTTTGCGCGTGTTATTATATTTATACCTGTGTTATACGTGTTTATATAGTTCTAATAAACTCTATAATAATTCCAACACATTTTAATTCGAGTCCTGCAACTCGTAACAATATATACAAATTTCCAACAGTAATAGACGGGCCTAGACTTGTGAGGAACAACATTCTATCTCGCTACTCCAACCGTTAGGGTCACTACCTACATGTCAAAATGTCGGTCGGTTGTGAAAAGTTAAGACTTTGTAGATTATTACGTCCAGTTCCCCCAATTTGTTGAAAAACAGATGAAAACTTTTTTAATTATAGATACTGGAAAGAGTATTTTTAATTGCCAATATAAAAAGAATATATAAATCTTTAATGAACAAATTACTTTGTCGGGCCATCGGTTCCAGAATTGCCTTTACTCAGCTGCCAGACAATGGAATGCAATTAAATTGCCCCTGCCTACCCTATCGAGGTTGCCAACTCACGACTAAAATTACCCTAAATATTTATTAAGAAATTAAACACATAATTTTTATCCAGTGAACTTTATGTATGAACAAAAGTTGGATAAATCAGTATGCGACAATTCGAGTACTTTAATTTATTATTTAATTTTATTTAAAAAAATGTGAATTAACTTTAAGGGCGCGTTCCCACTATGTCCTGATGGCAGAAAGTCGTGTAGTTTTAAGTGTCGTGGCTTATATGTTTAAATGGAGGTGTTCACATATAGAACGAGACGACTGACTGTCGTCTACGACATTTTTTGCAGTGACGACAGATTGTAATGACAGTGGGAACGGCTAGCAAGACAATCGTAAAACGATAAAAGATCGTTAAAGATTTTTGACGACAAACAGTCGTTATAATGGGAACAGCTAGAGACGACAGTCGTCCAACGATGAATTAATCGTTACGACATAGTGGGAACGCGCCCTAAGGGTGACCCGTATAGGGTGGAGGAGCGAGATGGATTGATCCTCCATCTCAAAGGAAGATCTTACAGCGAGGCTATTGTAGTTCCTCGGAGGCCCTAGGCCTATCTATTACTGATGGAAATTTGTATATTTCAGTATATGTTTACGACCTCAATTACTGCGTGTTCCACTACAAACGTCGAATGTTGTTTCTTTGTTATTTTAGGTAAGCTTACAATACCTATATGTTTCATATTAAGTGTACATTTAAGCATCTAAATGTATGTACAAAATACAACGAATACAACTTTGTCATTTGAAACTTAATTGTGCATAAATCTATTTTGTGTCCTTTTGTTCCTAACAGTAGTAAATTAAATTGTATACAAAAAACTAAATGTATTTTAAAGGGTGGACGATATAATGGGAGTCCAAATCACACACGGTCATTTGTTCAAAATGGCCTAAAATATTTTTCGAAAATAGACTTCGTTTAAAAGGTTTATTAACGGTAAGGTTGTCAGAATGGCCAAAGTTTGATGCTCATACCCATTAGAAAGAGGCTCACTCATACAAAATCAACGACGGTGAAATATTATGTGAAATCAGCCGAGTACTATCTTACAGCCAGCCTCTGGGATAAGATAGAAAGGATGGGGCTGGACGGACGGGATAAAAGGAATAAGAGGAATCAGAAAGGAACGAATGGGATGGTGTTGATTTTTCTGATCTTCTGACAGGGAACTGAGTTTTCAGAGAGATTGACTGGAACAGAGGGATGAGATAGGGAAGATGGGATAAGGGTGAAGGAAAGGGAAGTGGGCCTTCGCAAGTCTCACTCATCGTCCGAAAAACGATTAGCTTACAGCTAACCGTTTTACGCTGATATTCATGATAGCGTGATATCACACCCATCGAGCCGGCCTTAAGAGATGGAAACGAGATAATGATCCCAGCTTGGCTTTACCAGGTTTACACCTCTACGTAGAAATGTAATACTAACTACAATGTGAGGCCAACATTTCAGTTTCCCATAAATGCCGATACAATTAAAACACTGGTAACACTAACGCCCAAATCCACTTTCATCCGCTCCGATCCAGCTCCAGCCGGATTAAAAGTTTAATATAACACACACAGGCGTTGTATGTCGATACAACATCGATTTTGTAATTATCGAGTCTCTATTCGTTTTGTTAAATCGAATACTATTGCATGAGGCGCTTGATTGATTGATAAGTACGACAACGTATGTTTTTATTTGGATAATTATAATAATTAAATCCGCCGTTTCCGATTTTATTTAAAAGTAGAATGTTTCACATGTAACATTGTTTTTTTTATTGCAGGAGTTCAGCAGACAGGCAGACAGCCCTCTTGATTGAAAGTGGTAACCACATCGCCTACGGATATTTGCAACACCAAAGGTGCTACAAATGCTTTGCGACTGGAACCTGGTCACTAATGCTGGAACACAACTAAAGGTTGTTATGGCGATATACTTTAGACCAGGGGTGGTAGCCATCCGCTCAGTCAATCGGGCAAATACTCTACCACCTGGCTGTGGGTCGTTTTGTCGCCTCTTACGACAGACCGCCCCGACGCAGGAAATTGTATTCTTTCTTTTTCTTTTTGATAAAAATGTATATAATAAGTGCTCTATTTAGGTTTATTTTTAGGTACTTATCTTTTTTTACTTATCGTTTCTTTTTAATTATGCTATCACTGTTTTCTGTTGTATTTTTTTTGTTATTACTCCTTTCACGTACCTATACGTTGATTATAATTTAATTAAATTAAATTAAATTGGTTTTTACCGTGGGTGGCATAACTATTTTGATTAAGGAATTGTTGTTTTTTGTTGCTTGTTTAATGTTAATATGAATTAAACCGTTATTGTCAGTTACTCATAATTATTTCCATTTTCCATATCTTAAGTAGACTTATATGTGTCCGTGCAAGAACGGAGAAAGAATACAATTTCCTACGTTGCGGCGGCCTGTCGTAAGTTACGACAAAAGAACCCACAGCCAGGTGGTAGGGCATTTGCCCGCCTGGATGGCTACCACCTCTGGACTAGAGTATGCCGCCATAACATCCTTGAGTTGCGTTCCGGCATTAGTGACCAGGTTCCGGTCTCCCTTAAGAGAGCAACAGCGCATTTGTAGAACATTTGGTGTTGCAAGAGTCCATAGGCAATGGTATTTTTTTATTTGGAAGACATTAAAAAAACCCTGTTTCCTGCCCCATGTGACTAATAAAACTTTCCTTATATCGCAATGAAGCAAGTGAGTCAAGAGAACGGAAACTAAAGAATTACTATGATTCATAAGTTTAGAATTTATCTGATTTCTATGTGTTACTATCTAGTCATTTACTTATATAGTATAAAGCAAAGCCGCTTGTCCCGTCTGTCCTTCTGTCTGAATATCCACTAACTCGTAAATCACGCAACGGTTTTTAAGCACTTTTCACCGCCATTTAGATATTTTTTAACTGAGGTTTTATATTAATAAAAAAATATAATTTTTATCAAAGTTAAAAAAAATAATTGCACGAGTTCAGCAGACAGGCAGATGGCCCACCTGCTGGAAAGGGTCATCGCCTATGGACACTTGCAACACCAAAGGTGCTACAAATGCACTGCTACTCACTAAAGGTAGACTGGAACCTGGCCACTGTTGTTATGGCGGCATGCTCTAAACCAGGGGTTGTAGTCATCCAGACAAGCAAATACCCTACCACCTGGCTGTGGGATGTTTTGTCGCCTCTTACGACAGGCCACGTGGCCGCAGGAAATTAAATTTTTTCTTTGTTCTTGCACGGATAAGTAAAAAAGAGCTACTTCCTAGGATTTGCCAAAACTATAGTAATTAATAATACAGTCACATTACGTGTATAGCGAGAGATAAGGTGAGAAATGAGTACCAAGGTCCCCCACATTTAAAAGTTGCACCCGTCTCTGAAAAATCAAGGGGAAGAAGATTAAGGTGGTATGAAAAACATTAACAATGCGCCCTGCATTGTTACTGTTATTCAAGGTCTGATTAACGACCCCTATTAATACCCCACACGACTATTTTATTAATTGGTTTAGATTTTCCATTTCATATTATTTAAAAAAAAAATATTCCTTAAAACTTATTTATGATATATCTAATTATTGTTTTAGTAAGTAACTCGCGGCCCCGGCAGACGTTGTCATGCTCTGAAAAAATTCTAGTCAACCCGATCCCAGCGCCACCTACCGGTTCCAATTGTGGATTTAAACCATCCGGGGACCCACTCAAACACACAAAAGCAAAATCACCAAAATCGGTCCAGGTGATTAGGAGGATTCTAGAACCCGATCTCAGTGCCACCTACCGGTTCTAATTGCGAATCTAAACCATCCAGGAACCCAATCAAACACACAAAAACAAAATCACCAAAATCTGTCCAGGTGATTGGGAGGATTCTAGAACCCGATCTCAGCGCCTACCGGTTCCGATGGGATAAAAAGTATCCTATGTCCCGTCTCCTGGTTCTAAGCTACCTCCCCCCCAATGTTCAGCCAAATCAGTACAGCCGTTCTTGAGTTATAAATAATGTAACTAACACGACTTTCTTTTATATATATATATATATAAGATAGGCACGTTACTACCAAGTATCAAACCTAATGTTTTGTCTAAATTACCTTTTGAACTATACTGTGCTATCATATAATTGTGAATATTAGCAATACTAATTACAGTCAAAGACATAATAATTAACTAATAACAGCCGGGATGTAGTACTGATCGGTTAAATCAACGGTTAATATGATACGGAATGCCTATTCAATGAATACGAGCTTAATGACGTTAATGTAACATTGCCGCGACAATTTTCTCAGGCACTTATAATGATAGATATTATAGTTTAACAACGAATTGAAGCGGAATAACTCGTGTGGAACATCAAATTAATTTGTTATTTGGTGAATATTGTTCGATTAATATCCAAATAAGTGGCACAGAGACTAAAAAAACTCGCAACTTACAATGACGTGAATTCAAATTTTGATTTGTCATGTTGATTTTTAAATCAACTTTTTTCGTTAGATTTGATCTAATAGAATAAACTTTATATATAGCTAAAAATGGTCTATGGTAATACTACCCGTGCGCAAAAGGTTTGCCGATCGCCTCGTGAAGTTAAGAGTCGATGGTTAGTAGGGTTGACAAAAAGGCACCAAAAAAGGTTACATAAATAGGTGTTGCCATAAGTCAGTATTAAAAATACATTAATCCCTGCCAAGGGTTGCCTGGAAGAGTTGTATTATCTGTTGTATTTTTCTATTTCTTTTTATCTATGGTTTGGTATAAAGAGTTATCTATCCATCTATTATATATCCAATGAACTCAAAGGCTTTACTAGCAATTTCGAGACCAATCACCAAACAAAAAAGCGCAATAGTCATGAAAAATACGAAAATCCTCGCGCTCTGCGAAAAATGGAACGTTTTCCAAATAATATATGGTTCGCAGTTTTCGATTCAACGACGCGATGCCACGTCAAGTTTTAAACTTTGCAATTCCAAATTCGAATTCATGAATGGCGTCACGTGTGGACCGCGGGGCGAAATTTTTTGAATTTGGAATTTATGAAAAAACTTTCTTGAATATATTTAAATAATCTGTGGTATCTTTTGTTGTCTATGATTTGAGAGTTGAGTTCACAGAGTACTTTATATATACTGGTAGTTGAGTTTCTAAAAACTGCTGGAACTGAAGAGTATCGTTGGGCTGTACATAAATTTAAAAAAAAATGCTTGAACAATCTGTAATATTACTTTGATATTATCAATAGACATTGATATTTTTTGAGTTGATTGATAGCATGTAATAGTAGATATGGCTTTTGGTCGGGCAGGGTAAGTGATATTTGATATTTTATTCCACGGAGGCTCATCTATTTTATATCTATGAAGCGGAGCGTCACTGCTTATACGACCTTGGTGCGTATTTTACAACACGGTACCTACTGGTATTTTGTGACGGTTTTATATTGTTGTATTTTAAATTCGATCATGTCAAAAGCTTAAATTATTTGCTATTGTTTCATTTTACGCCTTTTCGGTTATTTCAATCATTGAATCGAATTGATTTCTGTTGCGTTAAGAAATACACTTTAATTTAATTAGTTTTGTATAGAACAGTATCATAGATTTCTTGCTGTTGCAACAATTATTTCTTTTAATGCCTTCTAACACTCTTTGTATCTATCTAGTGAAGTGATATTCTTCATATGATATTCAGAAACAATTTCATTTCAAATATAATCCTTAATCTAACACACGCCTTTGGCCGTTTAGAAAGATAGAAAAATGTGATAATATAAGTTAGGCTACTTTCCATGTCTCCGTTGATGCGGGTCAGAGCTGATAGTAAGATTAGGGGCGTGAAGGATCCCACACGTGATTTAGTTTCAAGCCCCGATATCGCGTTTGCAAGTTGCAAGAAATTTCAAAAGGTTTATTTACTATTTGATAAATAGTATTTAGCTTGGAATAAGAACTTTTCCGTGCTGGAAGGGAGGAAAAATACTGATTGTAAGAGGCGACAAAACAACTCCCAGCCATGTGGTAAGGTATTGTTTTTTGAGCAGGATCCAGTTACAGATATAACCTAACACAACAACTCCAAACGTAATGGAGAAGGCCGTAATTCAATACACGCGTAAAGTCTGTCACTAAATATATTACCGAATGTACATAAGTCTTGCTTCGCGCGTAGTTATCGCTTGACTGCCTCGTCCCTCAATCGAGGCATTGCTTTATACTGGACAGATGCAATATGTCTGCCCGGACGCGTGGACCAAAATTCCTAGAATGAGTTTGTACTTTAAATCCGACACCTGGCTAATGTCTGCCATAAAAGATTACAATACACAATGGGCTGTTATCTGATCACAAATTTTAAACACAAAGTAAACAAAAGAAGTCCAAATGCCGAAAGGTAATAAAATCTGTTTCTACAGGTATGCAGGTGTGAATTTGTCTTTTTCGGCGCCTAGGTCGTAATAATATAATACAATAAATACATACAAAAAAATTTTTACTATAAACATAAAACTACAAGTGAACTGAAGTGAACAAGGCGTGAAAGTGAGGAGTACATTCCCATTTAAATTGCCCAATATTTTTTTTCTGTAAAATGACAGTCCATAGTTATCACTAAAACCTAACTACTAACCACAAACTTTCACTAAAATGTTCCCCATTTGTCAAAACTACTACAGAACTACAAAAACCATGATGTCATTTTGTCTTTGATTCGGTTCCTATCATACCCTTGTTCTTCCATTCGTATAAGTAGACGAAGTCACAGGCAAATACTAGTGGTACATATAAACACAGAAAAACAAAAAACAAGCCACATAAAAACTTCTTACACACCATCGTCCAATTTTACTAGTTTTCAAAATATAACAGCAATAAACAGGATGTTAAACAAGCGCCGTGCAGCAAGTAAAGGGGTGTTCACTGCACATGGGAGGAAATGGGGGGGCGGGGGTAGAGACGTGTGCAGAAATTGCCAACTTTTTTACGATCGCTTCCTTGAAACTTCACCTGAGCTCTTAATGCCATGGTTTTGGGAAATGTCGGACGTTGATTAAAAAACAGATCTAAGTGAAAATTATTCATCAAACTACAAGTCTTATAGTCGACGCATTTGATTCTGAGTCGTCGGGTACTAAATGTCACTGACAGTAGGAATGTGCACGCAATGCAACCCGTTATCGATACTAGCTACCTGCACACGCGGAGTCGATGCATCATCGTGAACTTCATTAGCACTCTGACACCTGATTGTTAGTTACGAGTAAGGGTTGATGTTTTTCTATAAATATAATACGCTTCGTTACTCTATACGCACAATGGAGAAACAAACATTTTATTTTTAAAATTATAATCATTTAAATTCGCGAAAAATTATTCCCATTAATACTTAACAATTTAGCATATCGATCATACCTATCCCGTTATCGATATGCACCTCTACAATTCTTACGCACATCACTACACCTATCCATAAGACCTGTAAGTGCGTATAGTACTAGTAGATACAGATTCAATCACTTAATTTCACACACACATCATCGTAAGTATTGCGGACAGAGACCGCCCGCACACCTACTCTCCGCGCCCTGCATACCGCCGACGCCCATAGCTCGCGCAGTTAGCAGCTAGGCGTCGGACGGAATGCGGGATATAGGAGCGGCCTTGGAGACCGAAAAAACTACTTGCTACTTGCGACTCACTACTCTTACATCATTCCACTCCCTCGCTATCTTATTCTATGTATATTTTGAATCATGTAAATAGTTCAATAATAATAATCATACATATTATATCGAGTTTAATTTCCAAGAAAGTAGCAACTGCCACCACATACTCACGCACGTAAGTATATACAATTACATACCTAAAAGCTATAATTATGTTCTTTAACCCTATATAAATATAGGTGAGGGGTACCTTTGATCGACTCAAAACACAGGCCCTTCATCCTAGTTAGTGTCCAAGGTATATCTACTTATTTCAAATTTACACATCTTTACTGTTTCCTAATTACCTTTCTATAGTGTCTCTTCTTTTGTTAAATTGTAAAATGTTTAAGGCTAACAAAGATTAATTATTATTATTATATTAATACGTGAAGCAAAAACTTTGTACCCCTTTTGACGAAAGTTGTGCGGACGGAGGAGTATGTAATTTCGCACACACCTATAACACACACGCACACATAACTATAAAGTTTATATAGAGAAGGAGTGCAGAATGTTATTTTTTTTAAAAATTATGCATAAAAATACATGGAATCAATAAAAAATACATTACACACACTACCATGTATTTAACACACACGCATGTATACTATTTTGGTTATTGTTACAGACTTGTTCTCGAAAGTGAAATAAATTTAGTGTAATAAAATAATGCCTGCCTGATATTTTAAGAATTCTAGACTGTTTTAAGCTTTTATAATAAATACTAGAGTTTTTAAACCCTAGTGCGTGCCTCTTGTTTAAAGAGCAAGCATTAATCCAGGTTAGGTTAGGTTAGGTTTTTTTTATATATCTGTAAACTTGAGAAATGATTGGTCTTCCATACAAACTTTCGTCACCTATTTCAACCCGTTCTAGTTGTATTTATCTATCTTCCGTCTATCTATCTGTAAACTATATAAATCACAAAAATTACCAAAATCACCAAAATTACGAAAATGACATCACAACAAACGAAACCTATGCTACATTCTAGGATAACCTTTACATAGAGTTATCCCAAAATCTATAAGCTTTTCTGGGATGAAAAGTATCCTATGTCCATCCTAGATATTGGTCTTGCATATTGTTACGAGCTACAGGACTCGAATTAAAATAAATGCCGTTGGAATTACTATAGAGTTTATTAGAACTGTAAAAACACGTATTAAACAAGTACAAATAAAACTGGATGCAACCAGTTCACACGGCACGATTCAATGCAATTCAACACGCGCAAAGTCCGTAACTATGTCGCTAATCGAAATTACTATACACGTCTTACTCGTATCGTAGTCGTCGCTTGACTGCCCGATCTCTCCGTTCGGGCACCCCTTTATACTCAGCTTACGACCGTGTAAACAATGATTTCCACGAATCACACCTGCGCCTCTGTCGGCACAATCCCCAGAAAAACATAATTCTGCCCACCTGCATAATTATACCTGCAAACGGCCATAAACAAGTACAAGAACAATAGGCTATTGGCTAATTGCAAATTTTAAACACGAAGTAAACAAACGGGCTCCAAATGCGGAGGGTAATAAAACCCTGCTTTATGGCAGGCCGGTGTGCTTCGTGGAATTTTGGCTAAGTTGTAACAATATATACCGAGTTTTAGTCAAACCGGACTAACAGTTTTTTCGTGAAAGTGTAACAAACAGACAGACTCAGAGTTACTTTTGCATTTGTAATATTAACAAGGATATCTTGTAAAGAGTCATCAATCTATTATATTAAAACCTTTGCAAGGAGGATCACGTCTCCAAATCGGAATTTATGGTCACCCGGCGCGTGTTCGTGGAGTTCACTGAATTTTTCCGTCCTTTAAAACCGCAAACATTTTATTGTCACCCTGTCTTTCAGTGACACTAACCTGAGTTTATACTCTTTCATTCGCCTTTTTGCGTTGTTGGTAGCACTGATTTTGTTTCGCCTTAGATTTTTTGAGTTCCGTAGCTATTTTAAGAAATGCGGGACGTTTTGAAATCGTCAAGTTCGTCTGTCTGTCTTTGTATGTCACACATACTCGTTTATCCGAGTTTTGCCGCCGATTAATTACTGTAGGTGAAACTTGGATATACCATAATACGCCCGAAACAAAAATACAGTCCAAACAGTGGACTGCGAAGGGGGACCCGGCTCCAAAAAAAACAAAAACTTTTTCGGCTGGGAAAGTGATGGCGACTGTTTTTTGGGATAGTCATAGAGTTGTTTTAATCGATTATCTTCAAAAGGGAAAAACCATTACAGGAGCATACTCTGCATCATTACTAACAGGTTGAAGGCAGAACTTGCGGAAAAACGGCCATTTTTGAAAAAGAAAAAAGAAAATCCTGTTTCACCAAGACAACGCACCGTCTCACACTCAGCGGTTGCCATGGCGAAAATCCACGAATTACGGTTTGAACTTCTTGTCCATCCGCCTTACTCGACAGATATAGCCCCAAGCGACATCTTTTTGTTCCCTCATCTAAAAATTGCAGTCGGAGGACAGAGATTTTCGTCAAATGAAGAGGCAATCACCTTTGTGACAATCATTTTGCAGATAAAAACGCCGAGTACTATTTGGACGGGTTACAGAAATGGGAGCATCGCTGGGAGAAGTGTGTAGAGTTACAAGCAGACTATGTTGAAAAATAAAATAAAATAATTCTGAAAAAATGTCTTGTATCTTTGTTAGGTTGGAAACTTTCAGACCACCTACGTATATAGAAGAGTCGACGAATGCAATTTTTTTTTAATAATTATGCACAATAAATACATTAAATCAATAAAAAAACATTACACAGCTACCATGTATTTGATACACACACGCATATGTACGCGCTGCTCTATAAACACATGTTTAACACTATGGCAGCGGAGAGAGGGCGCGCGGGGAAGCGCCGGCGGCAAGCGGGCGGTGTCAGCTGTCCGCCATCTTATGGGATTGGGGACTCACTTCGCGACTGCTGTCGAACAAGCGCTTACTTAACTCTAATATCATTTTAAAGGCATTAACCTAAACTCAAATGTATATTGTATAAATGATACAAATATATTAAGTGTGAAAAGTTTGTTGTCTAATTATTTACAACACATATATACTCTTGTTTATTGTTGCCTTGGCGAAATATGTGATTATAGAAGTAGAGTCAATGACATTAATTAATTATTATGGTCGAATTTTGAGCACGGGCGACAACTAGTTACATATAAATAAACCATTAATTAATAAACAATAACCAATAACATACAATTAACCTAAGACATAAAGTAGCAGAATATGTCGAACGTTAAAAATCGTAAAACACCTTCGTGCAAGGCAATAAATCATTTAGATGGGTGGCGATAGTGCGGACTTGGGGCGATGTACCCTCCGATTTAGTGCTTAGGCCTACGAAATCTAGAACTGTTATGTCATAATCATCACACACTGTCCCCAAGGATCGTTAACAAATGCTACACAAACATTAGCCATGTCCACTTTGCTGGGCGTCAATAAAATAATAAACACGCAGAAATCTCTCAAAGTGCCGTGTAAGAGGATTTGAGCAATTCTAGCGTGGAAAGTTATTGCTGTTACCTATTTGACAGGCGTTCCGTGCCCACTTCGCTGAGTGTAAAACATTTTTACTTTTTATTTATTAATCATAATCAAATGTAGTCTATGTCACCCGGGAACAATATAGCTTTCTACTGGTGAAATAATTTGAGTGCAACAATGCTTTGCTGATATACAAAAGAACGAGTTTAATTAGGGCTTTATAGACTAGTCAGTTCAGCTAATCTGGGACTTTAGGGTCATTTTTTATTGCTGTAGTTCAGCAGACAGGCAGACGGCCTACTTGATGGAAAGCGGTTTTACCATCGCCTATGGACATTTGCAACACCAAAGGTGCTACAAATGCGTTGCTGCTCTCTTAAGGGAACTGGAATCTGGTCGCTAATGCCGGAACACAACTCAAGGTTGTTATGGCGACATACTTTAGACCAGGGGTGGTAGCCATCCAGTTAGGCGAATGCCCTACCACCTGGCTGTGGGTTATTTTGTCGCCTCTTACGATAGGTCAGACAGACAAATAAAGATTCATTAATTCATACAAGTAATCGTGTGTACATTTTTGTACGACATTATGTTCGCGATAATTTTTGTTTTTGAGACAGGGGGAAATACATTTCTTACACTACCGGGTCCTTTTCTGTGATTAGACCAAAGCAATGAGAGTTATCCACTGAAGATGACGTAGATAACAGAGTCAATCGCCGGCTTGTGTGGAGACTGGACTACTCAATAGGTACTCCACTTAAACCACCCTCCTTCCATGTGCCCCGCGCTCATAGAGGGAAAAGCGTGAGACTTAGAAAGTAGTTACGCCTACGATGATCTCGCGCATCAGTACTTGAGAATGCCCCGGGGGAGGCAAACTTACTTCGTCAACATGGGTTTGATCCTCCGCTCCACAGATGCTGGAGGACCCTATGTTCGCGATACTGGCCGTGCGTGTGTAGCGAGTAAAGGCGTCGGCAGTCACGTGCCCGGTGTGTTGATAAAGGAACTTTATTAGCCGAGACTGAGTTCATTCCCTGTACACACACGTAACTCATTTCGTATGTATGTTGCGTTTCACGTAACTAGTTTATTTACTGTCTCTCCTGAAAGAACTAGGTCGCGTAGGTTGATTGGAAGATCAGCTCTCGAGGATTTAGGAGCATGTTTTAAAGCTAGAGTCCGGCCGCTGTATACAGAGGGTTGCCAACCATACTTTATAATAACGTATCCTGGTAAATATACTTTATACTTTTGCATAAAAATAAAAAGTATATGAAAATACTCTATTTCCAATATCTACTCTGATGCGTAAAATGAAATACTTATAGGGCTAATTACTGAACTATTATCGATCCAGCTTTCACTGAGAGTTTATTCCGTAATTAATCTTAAATGGCGAGAAGAAAAGAACAGGACATCTGTAAATTTAACAAAATAAGAAATTGTTTGTTTATTTAAATTGGGAATGAGCTTCCAAAAATTTAAGGATAGTGAAAAGTTCTTAGTGTGCGGTAAGAGCACACAAAAATAGTGTCTCCAAGACAGGAAATAATCAAAATTTTGAAAAAATACGTCTTTTCTACCAAATACTTTAGTTTTTCCCTACTTAAAAAGTATAATACGTTATGTTTCTCAAAAATAGTTGACAACCCTATCTATAAAGCATTTGGAATCTATCAAACTGGTTTTAGTAGATCTGTGAACATTTGATGATGATGCAATAAAAAATTTAAGTCGATATCGGACATCATACATTACTGAATCGATTAAGCTAAACATATTTGTTATCTTAAAAAATATTTAAAAATGTAGAAAATATGCATAACTTAATTACGGATTTATGTTTAACTTACAACAACATGTAATTGAAGTCAATTTCTCAACTTTAAAGTCAACTTCTATAAGTGTTATCCGAATATCGGCGCGGTAGCAGCACACACTAAGAATCAGGAAACGCTCATAGAAAAGAGGTCGGTAAGTTTTCAGCGCCATTTAGACCGAGAATACCGGACCGCTGCTGCACCAATAAATCAGAAAGTAACTTTATATAATGTTGTAGTGTGATTGCGAAAAAATGAACATTAAGAGCCTGTATACTACTAATTCAAATCGGTGTTTCACATAGTTTACCCCCGCGCAACCAATGTTTACTTCGATGGGACAGCGCCAATTTAAGGCGTGCGTGCGTGTGGTAAAATATTGTATATCACCGAACATACGCTACATAACATAAATAGGTGTATACGTAGCTAACAAACATTGCACGGCACCGATATCACACTATTCATGCGGCTGAGAACAAGGGAAGCGAGACAAAACATGATAAAGTGAGAGAAGTTCACGTGGATAATAGGTATTGAAAATTCGACACGAGGTACTAAACATGTTTGGCCTAGTGGTTTTCTAATACTAAGGTAGTGAGGAGGTTGAAGACTCGATCCCACACAGGTGGTTTTTTTTTCTCTTTTTGTTTTGATACGTTAAACTTTATTCTAATGATATTAGTTTTTAGATGTAAATGTTATAAAAATCATTTCATTGTATTATGGAACAACAATGAATTCATATTATCCCTATTGATATTATAAATGCGAAAGTAACTGTCTGTCTGTTTGTTCCGTTTTCACGGAAAAACTACTGGACCGATTTGGCTGAAATTCATTTGATATATATTTTCGATGCTGAGAATGAACATAGGATGCTTTTATCCCGAAATATGGAATAGTTTCCGGGATAAAAATATATTTGTCTTTTTTTGTTTGTTATCCTTTTACGGAAAAACTACCGAACCGATTTAGTTAAAATTCGGTATAATGGATTTATGTAATCAATATTATGGGTTATCCCAAAAAATGGGGTAGGTTTTTTGTGATTTTCCATTTTGGTCATTGCAGCCATTTCGGTCATTTCAGCCATTTAGGCCATTTCAGTCATTTTGGCCATTTAGGCCATTTCGGTAATTTCGGCCATTTCAGCCATTTCAGTCATTTCAACCATTTGGGCCATTTCAGCCATTTGGACCATTTTGGTCATTTCGGCCATTAGGGCCATTTCAGCCATTTCGGCCATTTCAGCCATTTGGGCCATTTCAGTCATTTTGGCCATTTAGGCCATTTGGGCCATTTCGGCCATTTTGGTCATTTCGGCCATTTGGGCCATTTCAGCCATTTCAGTAATTTTGGCCATTTCGGCCATTTTGGTCATTTCGGCCATTTCAGCCATTTCGGCCATTTTGGTCATTTCAGCCATTTCGGCCATTTGGGGCATTTCAGTCATTTTGGCCATTTGGGCCATTTCAGTAATTTCACCCATTTGGGCCATTTCGGTCATTTGGGCCATTTGGACCATTTCGGCCATTTTAGCCATTTCAGTCAATTCAGCTATATCGGCCATTTGGGCAGTTTCAACCATTTCATTCATTTCAGCCATTTCGGTCATTAGGGCCATTTCAGTCATTTCGTCCATTTCGGTCATTTGGGCCATTTTGGTCATTTGGGCCATTTGGGCCATTTCAGCCATTTCGGTCATTTCAGCCATTTGGGCCATTTCAGTCATTTTGGCCATTTAGGCCATTTCGGCCATTTGGGCCATTTCGGTCAGTTCAGCCATTTGGGCCATTTAGGCCATTTCGGTCATTTCGGCCATTTGGGCCTTTTTGGCCATTTTAGTCATTTCGGCCATTTGGGCCATTTCAGCCATTTCGGTCATTTCAGCCATTTGGGCCTTTTCAGTCATTTTGGCCATTTAGGCCATTTCGGTAATTTCGGCCATTTCAGCCATTTCAGTCATTTCAACCATTTGGGCCATTTCAGCCATTTAGGCCATTTCGGCCATTTTGGTCAT
Source organism: Dendrolimus pini (assembly GCA_949752895.1). Classification (NCBI taxonomy): domain Eukaryota; kingdom Metazoa; phylum Arthropoda; class Insecta; order Lepidoptera; family Lasiocampidae; genus Dendrolimus; species Dendrolimus pini. The sequence goes on from OX457150.1 coordinate 12,119,017, forward strand.
TTCGGCCATTTTGGTCATTTCGGCCATTTCAGCCATTTCAGCTATTTCAGTCATTTCGGCCATTTGGGCCATATCAGCCATTTCGGTCATTTGGGCCATTTTGGTCATTTCGGCCATTAGGGCCATTTGGGCCATTTCGGTCATTTCAGCCATTTGGGCCATTTCAGTCATTTTGGCCATTCAGGCCATTGCAGTAATTTTGGCCATTTAGGCCATTTCAGCCATTTCAGTCATTTCAACCATTTGGGCCATTTCAGCCATTTCGGCCACTTTGGTCATTTCGGCCATTTGGGCCATTTCAGCCACTTCGGTCTTTTCATCCATTTCAGTCATTTCAGCCATTTGGGCCATTTCAGTCATTTTGGCCATTTAAGCCATTTCGGTAATTTCGGCCATTTCAGCCATTTCAGTCATTTCAACCATTTAGGCCATTTCAGCCATTTAGGCCATTTCGGCCATTTTGGTCATTTCGGCCATTTTGGTCATTTCGGCCATTTCAGCCATTTCAGCTATTTCAGCCATTTGGGCCATTTCCGTCATTTTGACCATTTAGGCCATTTCGGTCATTTCGGCCATTTGGGCCTTTTAGGCCATTTCGGCCATTTTAGTCATTTCGGCCATTTCGGTCATTTGGGCCATTTAAACCATTTCGGCCATTTAAGCCATTTCAGTCGATTCAGCTATTTCGGCCATTTGGGCAATTTCAGCCATTTCGGTCATTAGGGCCATTTCAGCCATTTCAGTCATTTCAGCCATTTCAGCCATTTCAGTCGTTTCGGTCAATTCGACCATTTGTGTCATTCAGCTGTTTGATCATTTAGGCCCGTTCGGCCAAATATATTTTCATATTGGAAACTATCTCATTTTTCGGGATGAAAAGTAGTTCTTGGCCACCCTCGATATTAAAATAACATAATTATGTACCCAGTTTCATCCAAATCGGTTCAATAGTCTGTCCATAAAAGGATAACAAACAGAAAGACAAATATGCTTTTGGATTTTTTTTCGCGGAACCCTAAAAACGTAGCCTAAGGTACTTCTTATAACATCAGCTATCTGCCATTTAAAATTACGTCAAAATCGATCCAGCTGTGTCCGAGATTAGCCGGAACATCCAGACACACAGACAGACAGACAAAAATTCTATAAATAGCATTTTCGGAATCTCCTGGTCCGATTTCTTTTTAATTTATTTTGAGATTTCAAACAGGCACTTCACTTTGCATTTTTGGAATCTCCTGGTCCAATTTTTTAGTTTATATTTTGACATTACAAACAAACCATTTGTTTATCTGTATAGATAAGAACTTTAAAATAAATTATAATAGATAAAACATAAAAAAATTAGAGAGAAAAATGAAATGAGCACTCGAACCATGAACTCTAATCGTACGTGTACTAGTATCAACTCACTCTACCACAATAACATTGGAGAAAGTATTGAAAGTTTTGTAATATTTATAACTCTACTTATCCACGTGTCAACGTAATTTTCTATGAAGAATCATAGATGGCGCTTTCGAATTTTAATGTTACCGGTAAGATTGATTTAAATACGTTTTATTGTCAATAGTATAAAAGTCCAGATGAAATGAAATATAAAAATTTAGAAAAGTATTTTTATTGCATTTTATAAAATTATTTAGGAAGAGAAAAAGAGCATTTTATCAACTTTCATATCAAAATAAAAAAATCTTCTAGATCAAGTGAAACTAGTAGGGTTCGAACCCACACAGCTAGTGATTTAGACCAGACCTCTACCGTATACGCCAAACAAGTATAGCACGACCGCTTCAAAATTCTTGTTATTATTGCTCCTTCGTTTATTTAAAATTATTTTTCAATGGCGGTCGCGGAGCAGAGCAGCGCGTGCAGTTTAGACGAAAGCCTCGGGCGTTATGATAAATTCCATACATTGGGACCGGCAGGCGGGATTTTTGCAGTCATTTTTAATAAAATAATTAATTACTTCCAAATTAAGTTAAGTAACCCAATAAAAGATCTATAATTGAATTTGTTATAATATAATATGTTACTGTTATTTATTTTAGCGATGTACGATTAACAGTAATAACAATAACCAAGATTGAATAACTCGTTTAGAGGTTACTTTGCAATTATTTTCTATCGAGAAAATTTATCGTAAATGCGTTCTGAGTACAAAGTTTACGTCAGAAATATGATCAAGATTGACATATATTTTTTTCACCGCAATAAAGTGTGTATAACTACTGTAAAAATGGTTGAGAAAATGATCTAAAAACGCATTCTGTCAGTTATCACCTTGTTAAATTTATTTTCCATTTTTATTTGAGTTTCACTAAAAAATATATTCAAAAAATAATCAGTGGCACTGTGTACACGTGCGAGATTTACGAGATTTTAGGCTTTTTTCTGTCAGTCCTAATATTCATCTACCATAATATATACTTTGAAGCACATTGTTACGACCTAGGTGCCGACAAAAGACAAATTCACACCTGGATACCTGTAGACATTTTATTGCCTTTACGGCATTTGGACTTCTTTTGTGTACTTTGTGTTTAAAATTTGTGATTACAAAAACAGCCCATTGTGTATTGTAATATTTTATGGTAGTCATTAGCTAGGTGTGATTCTAGGAAATTCAGTCTACGCGGCCGAAAAGACATTGTATTTGTACAGTATAAATCAATGACCTAATTGAGAAATGAGGCAGTCGAGCAATAACCACAAGCGGAGCAAGACTTGTGTACATTCGGTAATCTATTTAGTGACGAACTTTGCGCGTGTTCTTGAATCGTGCATTACGTTTGGACTGGTTGTGTTCAGTTATATTTATTCCTGTGTTATACGTGTTTGTATAGTTCTAAATTAACTCAATAATAATTCCAACGGCCTTTTAATTCGAGTCCCGTAACTCGTGACAATATATTCGTATTGAATCTGATCGAAAAGGATAGAGCAATAGAGGTGAAAGAGATAGCAATATGTGTTGTTTTTCTTGCAGTTCTCAAGTGACAATGGATAAGTAAAAAGCGGGATAATTAATGATAGCGTGTGCGAGTACTCGGGAAATATGGGATAACCATTCATCTAAAGGTCACGTTAGAGAAGGGTTATAATTTTTTGTCTATTTCGGGTAGATTTCATTTATGCCTTACAAAAAAACATTAAATGTGCCAACTAAGTGAAGTTCACTAATCGCTTATACATTAACAAATCTTAGAATTAAATTACTTAAAACTTCTAGTAAAAATGAAATCAACTTAAGAGTAATAAAAAAAAACATCTAGAACCTTTAAGATCTGTACCAAGTTAAACATGAGAAAAACAACAATTTTTCAATACGCATTGTTTTTTGTTTTACTTTGACTCTTCAAGTTAGTCTGTATTTGCTATCTTTTAATTATTTTCTACTTTAAATTACGTACGTGTTAGCCAATAACAAATTTATTTCGAACATATGAAACTATCCTGAAGATGTACTGAATCCAATCCAAAAAAATTATGCAACACTGGGATAATGTCAATACATCCTTTTTAAATGAAGCACTAAACGCCTGGAAAATGGTCTGCCCTAGTGAAGACATTCCCACGATCATGAATTCGCAACGATGCTGGGATGAACCTATATGTAGAGGATTAAACACAGAACTTCTAAATTCAACTAACTCTACAGGACGTGCCCGCATCCTTGCCGTTTCTCGCAAAGAGTCTGGTTTTTGGCTCCAAGCTATCCCCTCCCCAAACATAGGTACATTATTGGATAATACTTCCTTTTCTTTGGCTATAAACCTGCGCTTAGGTTCTCGCATATGTGCACCACACACATGTGTCTGTGGTATAGAGGTAATCGACCCGGGATACCACGGTCTTTCTTGCCGCCGCAGTGCCGGCAGATGGTCACGTCACGCCGCCCTGAATGATGTCTTACGGAGGGCGCTTGCCACCGCTAACGTGCCGGCTCTATTGGAGCCGAACGGTATTGCACGTGATGATGGCAGGCGCCCTGACGGAATGACTCTAATTCCCTGGCAGCGTGGCAAGCCTTTGGTGTGGGATGCGACTTGCGTAGACACGTTGGCCGCATCCCATTTACCAAACACTTCTAAATCGGCCGGTTCGGCGGCGGAAACAGCGGAATCGCTCAAGCGGCGGAAATATGCAACCCTCAGTGAGAGTTATATGTTTGTGCCGTTTGCTGTCGAGACACTTGGACCGTGGGGTCCTGAGGCCATGAGCCTCTACCAAAATTTATCAAAACGACTCATCGACTCTTCAGGTGATCAGAGGGCTGGTGCCTACCTCGGCCAACGGATCAGTATGGCGATCCAGCGAGGAAACGTAGCCAGCCTTCTGGGCACCTTACCCATAGAAGACGGTGATCTGGGCTCAGTATTCTACTTATAGTCTTGAGGGACTATGGGTAGAATACAATACAAATAAGTTAAGTTTTCTTACATTGTATTCAATAGAACTATTTTATAAATATATAAATAAATTAATTTATTTATTTATAATATCCAATGCAAAAATAATTGTCAAAATCGGTTCAAAAACAAAGAAGTTATGACTGAACATATACTTATAAACAAAACATGTGTGTGTGCATGTGTGTATGTGTGTGTGCATGTGTGTATGTGTGTGTGCAGTTTACACACTGTATAAGTGAAACTTCAGACAATAAGAATTTATTCTTAGGTGTTTTGACTCTAATCCGTAATAATTCAATGTAAATTACACTTTAAATCACTAGTATAAAGTTCAAAATTCAATGCACTGTACGATCACAATTTCTTTTCATATCTGCCTCAAGCATATATATAGATAGAGCTAAAATTCATTTGAAATATTTTAAGTTTTATTTAAATTGTTAATTAATACGGGCAAAGATAAATGTGTTTTATTTCTAATTAAATAAGGTTGTAATGGGTGTCCCAAAAAGGACGCATGATTTCAATTTGCCGCCATTTTTGTATTTTAGTGCCGGCAACCCTAAAAAAAAAATATTTGACAGCTGAATGTTTAGGGTTTGTAAAAATGACGGGTTATACGAAAGATCAACGCGTTTTTATTATTGAACAATATTTCAAAAGCGATGAAAGTTCGGCGGTCACGGTTCGAAAATTCCGTGCAAAATATGGTCGGAATATTGACTTGACTTCATCAACTGTGAGCAGAGTGGTTGCAAAATTCAGGGAGAGTGGATCAATTCATGATGTTCATTCAACTGGTCGTCCAAAAACAAGCCGTTCAAATGGCAATATCGAATTAATGCGTCAGAATGTCCGTGAACATCCAGGAACATCCATTAGGCATCGTGGACAAGAATTGCAAATTTTAAGAAGCTCTCTCCAACGTATACCCACTAAAGATCTGCATCTCCATGCTTAAAAAGTTCAAATAACACAAGAACTGAAGCCTCATGATCATGGACAGCGAAGAGAGTTCGTTGAATGTATTATCGACCGCCAAAACAGGGATGCAGATTTTTCAAACAAAATCATCTTTAGCGACGAAGCACATTTTCATCTCGATGGCTTTGTTAATCGTCAGAATTGCCGCATTTGGGGCTCAGAGAACCCACATGTGATTGTTCAAAAACAAATGCATCCACAACGGGTCACTGTTTGGTGCGGATTTTGGGCTGGAGGCATTATTGGACCATATTTTTTTCAAAATGAGGCCGGCCAAGCAGTTACTGTTAATGGATCTCGATATCGCAACATGATAACAAGGTTTTTTCTAGCCGAATTAGCGGATATCGACGTGGAAGCAATGTGGTTTCAACAAGACAGGGCCACTTGCCATACAGCCAGAGAAACGATGCAATTACTGCATGAAACATTTCCTAGTCGTGTGAACTCTCGATTCGGTGATCAGAATTGGCCCCCTAGATCTTGCGATTTAACGCCTTTAGACTTCTTTTTATGGGGTTATTTAAAGTCTAAAGTCTATGCCAATAAGCCCACAACCACTCATGCTTTAAAAGAGGAAATTCGACGCTGCATCGGAGAAATTCAGCCGCATCTATGCAAAATGGTCATAGAAAATTTTGACAAAAGAGTGCGTATGTGCCAGCAAAGCCTAGGAGGACATTTGCCTGACGTATTATTCCACAAATAACCCTATTTTATGTATTTCAAGATTTTATATACAAATATATTATTACGAAAAAGAAATGTGTTTTTAATCAATTTCAAATCTTGCGTCCTTTTTGGGACACCCTTTATTTAATGGGTTTATCTCTTTTTAATTTCGCGATCCTAAAGAAGTTTCACTTTAAAAAAAAAATTATACGACGATTCGAGAACCCCTCCTTTTTTGAACGTATTAAAAATTAAATGATTTCACAGCAATTTAACTTTAATCCCATATACATTTCTATATGCAAAACTATTTCTTGTGAAAAATTGTTTTAAAGTATAAAACCTAGATTGAACATTCGTAATTGTATAGTTAAAATTTATGAAACATTTCCGAAAAAAAAGTGTAAGATTTCCGCAATGTAATGTATGTTAATCGAAAATGTCAAATGTCAGTGTTTCAGAAACGAACCGACAGATGGAAAGACGCACGCACTTATGGAAGCAAAGCCGCGTGCAAATGCAAATCATATTATTCCACAAACGAATTCCTAAATGACAAATTTGAAACGTAATATCAATACATAATTAATAATAATATTTTAATTAAAGACATTAAACAATTGACAAACACAGATTGAAATAATAATTTTAAAAAAGACAGACATCTATATAATTAATAAAGGTAATAAATATTATTAATTAATAAATAAATGTAATAAATAAATGTAATAAATATTATTCAAGTTCGATAAAAGGTCAAGTTTAATAAAACAATTAGGAACTAACTAAATAATGACGATTAACAACATGCTTACTTGCACACCAGTGAAACTGGTAAAATGTACTGAACCATGTATTTCTATATTTATGCAAGAATTAATATTTCATTTCATTTCAAATCTTTAGCAATTTCATTCAGAGTATTGCAGTATTTCGAAACCCACCAAAATATAAAGCATTGAAGGAAGACCATTTACGATGTGAGAAGTGCCGACGCAAGGTCATAAAATGCAGGGACTGTCTAGACCACTCCCACCCCTTTGCACCTCCCCACTCTTCCCCATCACATCATGTTTGATGGATGATATGTCACTATCACGCTTCGAGAACATGTATGTATAGAGATAGTATTAGTGAATACGACTGCCATTTTGATAAAAACGAAACCAACATACATGTTGCTACGTATCGTGAGAGCATACAACCTCTTACAATAATTTTCCAATTTTAGTTACAAGACAATAGAATCATTTCTATGAACCATCATGGGTGTATGAGATGAGAACTCCAAGAATTACATTCAAGTCAAAAGAAGAAGTAAAACAATTGAGCTTGATTTAATTCAAAATTACGTATTAAACGGAAAATAAACCGGTTTGGCTAAAATTGGGTGGTAATAAAATTCCTACGAATAATATGGTTACAACCTAGGCGCCGACAAAGACAAATTCCACGTACAGACCTGTAGAAGCACATTTTATTACCTGTCGGTATTTGAACTAGTTGTAATCCTTTTATGATCGTCTTCTTTTGTTCACTTATTTATTGGCTATTATTATCTAATTATTGTGGAGAATAACCTATTGTCCTATTGTACTCGCTCATTAGCATCATTAGCCAGGTGTTGCGGATTCTTTTCCATTTGTGCACTATAAAACGGGCGTGACATGTGTACATTCGGGAATCTAATAGTGACGGACTTTGCGAGGTCTATTGAATTACGACCTTCTGCATTACGTTTGGATTTGTTATGTTCGGTTATATGAGTACCTGTGTTAGACGTGTTTGTATAGTTCTAATAAATTCTATGGTAATTCTAATGGTATTTTAATTCGAGTCCCGCTAAATTCGTAACATTTTAGAAATACTTCATCTGTCGTTTCCATACAAAAGACTACCGATTGGTTTGAAAATCCCTCCTATTGGTAATTGGTAGTTTCATGTGTAACCATCTACGAACAATAGAAACATCAGTTGAGTTACCGGGCGGTAATATTCTAAACATGGGTAATAAAAACGAATCGTTTTGACATTAGAAAAAACAAGATTTAATGCCGAAAACAAAATAAATTATTTAATTGTTTTGTTAATATATTAAATTAAACTCTGTTTCGATTTCTATACGTATATTTCATGATTTCACAGCTTTTTATGTATTTACATTGTCTATATTAATACGTGAAACACGAGTGCCCCTTTTTACGAAAAATGCGCGGACAGAGGAGTACGAAATTACCCACACTTATAGTTTATATAGAGAAGAAGCGACAAACGCTATTTTTTTTTAAATCAATAAAAAAACATTACACACACTACCATGTATTTGACACACACACGCATATTTTGATTATTGTTGCCTTGGCAAAGTCTGATTATAGAAGATTATAGTCTTTGTTATTCATTATTATGGTCGAATTTCGTGCAGAGGGGACAACTAGTAAAGATAATTTTGTGTTATTTATGTTAGACGTATTTAAGGCGAGTGACATGTGTGATTTATAATAATATTATAATTTAATGAAGTTAAATGAAATGAAGAAATTGCGTTAATCGCAAACATTAGCAATATTAAAAACCTAATACAGTTCTTTCTTAGGAGTTGCAAGATTTCGTTGCACTCAAAACAATGCTAACTTCCTACGATGCTACTTGAGTATGCACCTTGCTACGCCACTTCAAAATCTAGCTAGCTTGAAAAGAAAATAAGTAACTTTATTTAAAATTAAGTTAATTCAAGACGACGTGGAAGTTTTGACGTTAACACTGGCTAAGAGACGTCACGTTTTGTTTCACAATGATTCTCGCTCGTAGCAGCCTGGCTTTTCCGAGCTCGTAGCATAGCTATGCTACGGCGTAGATCTTAACAAGTAGCGAAAAAGTTTTTATCTTAAGATAAATCTTGGTGTTGGAATTTTCAAAACTTTAATTATATGATTTTGCTCTATATCAGTGTTTTTCTATCTGTGGGTCGTAACCCCTAAGGGGGTCCATATACGGACAACCTGTATCCTGAAAGAGTTATCAACGAAGGAAGAAGTGTGTACAGGTGCCATTAAGGAGAGATTATTACTAGAGCGCAAATAACGGGAATGAGAAAGATGGAGGAAATCATTTTGTACAAAAGAGAGAGTAAGTGAAAAAATGCATTGTAAGCACTTGATATATAAGCTACAGGTAGTTTCTCTTTTCTTTCACTATATCCCAATAATTTGGGGTCGACACAATATGTCTTCTCCTTCCAGACTCCTCTTTTCTGACGTGCGTTTGATTTGGTGGGTGTTCATCCACACTTCCTAGTCACTTGGAAGTCCTCCACGGTACGTGGCCGACGCTCCTTAATGTCATGTATCCAAGTTATGGAATGAACTCCCTCCCGCGGTTTTCCCAGAGCGCAACAATATGGGACTCTTTAAAAAGCGCTTGAACAGATACTTAAAGTCTCAACGTAGGCAACCCATCGGCTCCCTTAGTGTTGCAGATGTCCATGGGCGACGGTAGCCACCTACCACCAGGTAGTCTATTTGCCAGTTTACCTACAAGCAAACATAACAAAATGCGACTTCTGTCACACCACAAATCATCACGTCATCCTTGACACAATCCATCCATCTCTTTTTTGGTCTGCCTTTATATTTGTACCCATCCATCTTGTAGTTTAACTTTTTGTCACGTGACTTTCGTCCCTTCTCTACGGATAGTATTGATAGATTAATTCTTCATTTGTTAATAATACATACATACATACTTGCGTGGTTGAAGCAGGGTGAGAAACTAGTCCAAACAGAAGCAAACTGCGAAATCTAGTTAACTTGGCTACGTCCCTACTAATTGCTGATTCATTTAAAGCGTGGGCGTCTGAGTGAGTTTCTGGCACTATCCCAAAACGACTGCGCTGTTTCTGATGAAAAAAGGCCAAGTCACCGAATGAATACTGATTTGTTGGCAACAAAATTTCTCCCACAGACAACTTAATTGTTTTGGGAGTCTACTTTTCTACATATACTATATACTATGTTATTAATTTATTAAAGGAATGTTTGCTGTTATAGACAGACAGACAACCCACCTGATGGGAAGCGGAACACCAAAGGTGCTACAAATGCTGCTCTGTAAAGGATGGAACCTGGCCAATAATGCCGGAACACAACTCTGGGTTGTTAAAGTGGCATACTCCAGACTAGTAGTGGTAGCTATCCAGACAGGCAACTACCCTACCTGGCGAACGAATCATTTCTGAATAAAAATAATATTGAACACGGAGCTTAAATCCGTTGAAACGGAGTTTTATTACTTCGCTCTGTCATAGATATAATATGCACCCCAATATTCCGTTTAGTCATCACATTAATATATGTGCTTCCCATTTGCACATCCATTAGACATTAGTCTTCATCCAGCTCTCAACCGAGACGGTCGTCTCTTAAATATAATAACTTTGTTTCAATTATCCTTTTTTTAAAAAGAGGTTAGCCCGTCGCCATAACAGCTCGTATAAAATGTACGTGGTTTTGACATTTCGGCTGGTGAAACAGAGTGAAATCTAAAGTGTATACAATATAAACAGGATACAATAGTATACTAAAAATAATGTATGTCACACCAAAGCTATTTTACTTTGAACCTGGTGAAATGCTGAGTCGGAACTACCCTTGGGCTCAATTTTATGACGGTCGTAAAATATACATTATACGAATACTATAGTTTTTTATCTATGGGTTCTAGTTACAACTTACACAGTATTGCTGTGTAAGCGTTTCCACAATGAACCCTTAGACACGCCGTACAATTATCAAATTCTTTTGAATTCTTTTCTTATGGTTAAGTGAATATGGAGCGAGCTATGGAGGACATCCGTAAGAGAACGAAGGTAACCGACATAGCTCGCAAATTTAGCAAGTTGAAGTGGCAGTGGGCCGGTCACGTCTGCCGCAGGACCGATGGCAGATGGAGCAGACGAGTCCTGGAGTGGAGACCAGGTAGGATGCCCGCCAGCCCGGTGGACTGACGACCTACGCAAAATCGCTGGCACAACAATATTTTTATAAATGCTGATAATAAGCCTCCACCTATTGGTAATTTATATATATACACACACACAATATCGAGGGATATTAATATAGCTGTTAATACTTTTTTTTTAAATTGAGCCAAATTGCCAACACAATTTACACTTGTGCAATACAGAGTTAGATATAAGTTTACTGCTACGTTATTGAAAGACTTGAAGCTTAGTACGAAATGCGTTTAATCTCTAGTTGCTATTGACGATAAGTGTATACAGTAATCTTCTCTGTCTAAGGCCCAGTTGATTAATCTGCCATGTATTCGACACAGAACATTTTCATGAGAGAACTTGGGAAAATTATTTAAAATAAACACTAAAGAAAGACATCAAATCGTAAGCTGTCATGTACAGCCCTCCCAATAGCGTCGAAGAGAAATATAGCGTACACCCTGCAAACGACGTAATGCTGGTTCGCGCTGACGTAGAGCGCCCCCTGTATATGATGTGTTATTTATTCCACACGTCAGTATAATAACATTGGCATAATTTAGTATTCTCTCAAGTTTCCGCGATAAATACAAATAAACAAAACTATTTAATTATAAGTACTAGTGGTAGCCTAGTGATCGAAATTCGACCATAATTAATTGAAACTAAAAGTTTAAACATTAAAGTTCTGATGTCAAAGACTATACCTCTATAATCATAGATTTCGCCATAACACTGTCAATTTGATTTGAACAATAAACAAAAGAGTATAATATATGCGCGTGTTTGTCAAATACATGGTAGTGAGTGTAATGTCTTTTTTATTGATTTAATGCATTTTTTATGCATAATAAAAAATATTATTAGCATTCTCCACTCCTTCTCTATGTAAACTATGTGTGCGAAATTTCGTACTCCTCCGTCCGCGCTACAAAGTTTTTAACACGTATAACACAGGTACAAATATAACTGGACACAACCAGTACAAACTGCACGATTCAATAACACGCGCAAAGTCCGTCACTATATAGCTTATCGAATGTACGTCTTGCTCGTATCGTAATCCTCGCTTGACTGCTACACCTCTCCGTTCGGGCATTGTTTTGTACTAACTATACAATACAACACTCGACCGCGTGATCCGGATTTTTCCAAGAAAACGTAATCTGCACACCTGCGGCTATAAACCAGTACAATAATAAAAGGCTATTGTCTAATTGCAAATTTTAAAAACATAGTAACTTTTCACGTCTTTGTTTTCGGTGATTAAAAACCGAAACATCGGAATAATAAAAACCAAATAAAATACCACGCTTAAAACTGTAAAGTGTAAAAATGTATGACAATTTTATTTGTAATACAAATGGAATATTTGAAGGTTAAATAAAAAACCTTGTGAAACTTGTAATGAAAATGTATTCCCTCGATAGTCAGAATTTAGATTCCAATAAATAAGATACCTATACCTACACACATCGGTTTCGTTCCACATGAGGCTCTCAACGACTCGCTTGCGGTTGTTATAATCATAAACTCCAGGGCGCGTTTCTCTAGTAGCTCATGACGATCAAAATGCGCCTTGGGCCGTTCCATATAGCGACCACGGTCGTTATGGTCGCCGCAAAAACGTCACTAATTACGTCATAATGTTAGCGCTCACAGCGATATTTATCAAGAGGTAGATCGAGTAATTGAGTTTACGATTGCGGTCAAGTGGAACGGCAAAAAAACCGTGTGTGTACTTATGTACACGCGATAGAAGTTATACTTCTTTCGCGTAACAAGATAAAAATTTTATCTTTCGCCTTATTCTACGTTTGTAGAAAAAACGACACTAACAATAGAAAAACAAAAATGTTGATAGCTAACTTCAAGGTGTCGGTTTTTCGTGACGGTATGCGCGTGCGTCGTAACAATTTACTCTCATCATTTTTCCCTAACGCGCCAAAAGAAGTATAACTTCAATAAGAAAGAAAGAAAGAAAGAATAACTTTATTTGCAAAAATAGCGACGTAATTACATTCCTTATACATTTTTATGCACAGAGCATGTTTTGAGAATTTGTACGCCGCATTTTCAGCAAACAAAGTTTTCATATTGCTGTGCTGGAATTATATCCGACACAACGCTGATTTTCAGTGCAAACCTTCCTTTTGGCATAAGACGAAAACGACCCAATTTTATTTACAAAATAATAAATAATAATAATCATTAATAAAACTAATTCTGCTTATGTGATACTTAATAATAATACCTTTACAAACGCGGTCATCAGCCTCATAAAGAACGCAGCTCTAATGGACTGGATTAAGAAGCGTTAATGTCTGAACGACGAAATACACAACTGTCATTGGTTGATTTGAAAATCACGCCTTTTTACAAGCTTTCTATCAACTTGCAATGTATGTATGTAAGTTCGGGTGGAATCTTGCAAGTTAAATTTGACCAACTTTCCGGTTTCCGATTGAGCTGAAATTTTGCACGCATATGTATGTCACGCGTGACAATGCAATAATTCGTACTTTGGAGCTGATCTGATGATGGAGTCGGAAGGTGGCCATAGGAACTCCTGTACTTAACAAGGTAGACCCGTCGTGTTTGGGCTCGTTTTACTTGTCCTGGCTAGCACTCTGCTGCTACATGATATGCAGGATCTCAAAAGCTTGTATTTGAAAACCTTTTTAAAAAAGCTTATTCAATGTCATCAGATAGAGAGAATTAATTCTATGTGATCATCGCCCAGTTCAACCCACCTCTTGACATGGGTCGTAGTGAGTGCTATGTGATCGAAAATAATGACATTATCGCCACGACCATAACGTTCGTGGTCGCTACGTTGAACGGCTGACGGAGCATTTTGGACAATGTGAGCTACTAGAGGAACGCACCCATCGAGGGCACATACATAGATACGAAAACACGGCCCACAGATAAACCACTGCTAGACGCGTGACCTCGTTCCAGATGTAGATACAGAAAACTAAACTAACACTATCTGAATTTTAATTAAAGGTAAATCTAATTTGTAGCTTTCTGGATGAGATACTACATTCAAATTATGTTGGTACAAATCTGAATTTACTGTTTTTTTGTGTATTTTAGATGTGGTACAACCATCTAACCAAACCAAACCATGCAAAAACGAATTGATCACAATCAACTATAGCCTATGTCACTCAGTAATAATGTAGTTTTTATTAATAAAATTAAAAATTAATAAAATCGGTTCAAGAGATTACTTCCTACAAACAAACGAACTCACAAAGTTTACTTGTTTGTAATATTAGTATAGGTTAAAAATATTATAACATACCGTCGGCGTTAGTGCAGCTATATTTTTATGTAAGTTATTTTTTTTGTTGAAATTTGTTATTCGACATATGAGTCGTATAATTCCAATACCCGCCAACTCTCTTAAAAAACAAAATTAAGTTATGGATGTTTCTGGATAGTGTATGAAATTTCTCGTATGTCATGTTGTTCGTTTTATACCAAAAACCGTCAACTTCCAAATAATTTGACATCAAACTCTCGAATTTGTTACAAAATCCGAGATATTAGAACACTTTTTTGCTTTTACTGACAATATGTTGCGTGTGGAGTTAGCGGATGTTGGAATTATACGACTCATATTACAATAAATTGTAAAATAGTGTCTATATTGTTACATGTCGACAAAGTGAATGCACACCTGGTTTATTAATTTTCCTGCGTAAGGACTTCTTTTGTTTACTATGTTTAAAAAAATTGTAATTAGACAATAGCCTTTTGGTTATTGTACTCGTTTATAGCCGCAGGTGTGCAGATTACGTTTTCTTGGAAAAATCCGGACCACGCGGTCGAGTGTTGTAATGTATAGTTAGTATAAAACAATGCCTGAACGAAGGGGTGAGGCAGTCAAGCGAGGATTACGATACGAGCAAGACGTACATTCGATAAGCTAAATAGTGACGGACTTTGCGCGTGTTATTGAATCGTGCAGTTTGTACTGGTTGTGTCCAGTTATATTTGTACCTGTGTTATAGGTGTTTGTATAGTTCTATTAAATTCTATAGTAATTCCAACGGCATTTTAATTCGAGTCCTGTAGCTCGTAACAGTTTCATAAGTTATGGCGAAACAAACATGAAAGGAGAAATATTTACTCTACGAATAGATCACATTCTTCTTTTTTCATGTCAGTTGCTAGGTTTTCATATTGTACAACTGAGAGGTCGTCGTTATAAGCCTTTAATACATGTCAGGTATACCAAACAAAGGTACCAACTTTTTGAGTGTATAATTTTATACCTTGTCCAGATGTCACGAACAAAATTTTCCCAAATGTGGTTATTGTGTACCATATTTATACCGCACAAATGCGGTAACCCGTTCAAATAGTTCTATACGAATAATTCCCTCATTATTGCCACCGTGTGTGCAATGGGGGGAAGGGGGAGGTTAATGAAAGCAACGGACTGTCCGACGCGACGGGCTGACTTCCAAGGCAGGGCTGGCAGAGTTCAGATAACAAAATAAAGTGGAAATATAAAATATACAAAATATAATTATGATAATCGGCCGACAAACAGGCATATTGTACATCCCCATATTAAGCATATTGCGCTTATATTATTTTGTGCCAATCCTAAAAGAATAATAAATAAATCTTTTTCTTTCTTTCTTTCAATCCTAGACACCCAGATCATAGTCTGACGGCTTCTGTGGTTGAGCGGGCTAAGCCTTTGCGGGCCTACCTTGCTGCAATGCAAAGGCGCCGGGTTCGATTCCTGGTATAGTAAATTTCGGAAACGTATTATGTCCGTTATTTACCATGGTCTGGGTGTCTGGGATCGGCCCCAGAGTGGTCCGTTGTATATTACCCATAACACAAGCGTAACTTGCTTAATTTGGGGATATACAATGCGTGTGTTTTTCTCCCGATTTATTTATAGTTAATAACTGAGTAAGTTCATACCATTCGACGCCACATTTACCTATCCAGGAATCGACCTCGGAGCTTTTTCGTTTATAGTAATATAGGCCGGCAAAGGCTTAGCCTGCTCAAGCACAGAGGCTGTAAAAGATAAAATGAAAATATAGAAAAAAGTGAATATATAGAATAGATACAAAATAAAATGAAAAACGTTTAATATGTTTAAATAGTTGCATTTTATTACCACTTCACTTGTGTTTATTAATATATATATAATATAGATAGATAGATCGATAGATAACACTTTACTGTGCAGCAATGCAAACATGAATTTAAAGACTAAAATATAATATAGTTATATATTTATTAGTACAATGTAAGTAATCGTAAAAGAATTATACCACAATCGCCACTGCTAATCAGGGTCGTTTGGAAGAGATCGCTTGTTAGCGATAAAACAGCCCTTTACACAATTACAATTGTACTAGATCGTAAGTTTTCTGCAATGGTGTATGATAAAGTGTTATATAGTGTTACATGCCGACAAAGTGAATGCACACCTGGTTTATTACCTTTCCTGCATTTGGGCTTCTTTTGTTTACTTTGTGTTTATAATTTGCATTTAGACAATAGCCTATTGTTGTTGTACTTGCTTATGGCCGCGGGTGTGCAGATTACAGTTTCTCAGAAACCTCAGTCAAACCGTTCCTTTGTTGTATTGTACAGTTTAGTATAAAACGATGCCCGAACGGGGGAGTGAAGCAGTCAAGCGACGATTACGATACCAGGTCAAGCTATATAGTGACGGACTTTGCGGGTGTTATTGAATCGTGCAGTTTGTACTGATTGTAACCAGTTATATTTGTACCTGTGTTATACGTGTTTCTATAGTTCTAAAAAAATCTATAGTAATTCCAACGGCATTTTAAGTCGAATCCCGCAGTCGTAACAACATCTGTCTATAAAGTGGAAATTTATAAAAGGAGGTGCCGCGTCCCAAATTCAAAGGACGTTTCGCTGGAAATGATAGTAAAAACATTAGACTGTACAGCAAAGCGGGATTACCTAGTTCCATCTAATAACCAATATGCGCCAACCCTAAGGAGTTCTGGGCGTGGGAGTATGGGGGAGGCGCGAGGACGGACGTGTGAAGAATAGCGATGAAGGACTTTAAATAAGTCCGTTTGTTCAGTTGTTTCGAGGTTTTTCGTCTTCCTTTTGATAGCTTCATTTACTTGTGTTTAGCGTACTAACATTTTCAATATGTCTGGATTGTTTTTGAAGTGAATCTTCTAAAATTATAAGCTAGTACAATCTTATACAATAAAAGAAAATTTAACTTATTTATATTGTACTAGTGGTTGTCCAGTAGCCGAAACTAGACCATAATTCATTTAAAATATAAGTTTGAACCATGTTTGAACATTAGCGAGGTTCTCATTGTCAGACTGTATTACAAAACTGTGAGAGTTTTTCTTCAAGGGAAGCTGAGAAACCCTATAATATGTATTCTTCTTAAGTTTTTGCAACTAGTATATAACTCTCTTCAAGCCACAACATGTTGCGAAGCGGTGGTGAATGAGATTCGGCTCCCATAGAGTAAATAATAACCATAAACAAAATTAAAACGAAATAATTAAAATGAACAAGTTGGCGGTAGGCTAAATATAAATTTAACAACACTCATTGACACTTGACATCTCCGTCTACGTGATCACGGCTACTGAAAAGTGGCCGTAACGTCGGAATAATAAAAATCAAATAAATTAACGCGCTTAAAACCGTTAAAACGTAGTTTTATTTAATTTGCATTTAGTAAAAAGCTGTTAGTTTGACATTACAAACAGACACTTCAATTTTATTTATCTGCATAGATAGACTATAAGGTTGTAGCGTATACCTAGTCCAGCCATAGGTTCTGTTACAAATGAAAATGCATTTTTAATGAAGTAATCTAATATTATTAAAATTTATACCTAAATATTGATTAAAGTCTCGGCATAAAATAAAAAAAATATTATATTCGAAATGGCCACCTTTGACTCTTATACAGGCCTTTAATCTGTTTGGCCACGAATCTATGGATTTACGCACTGTTTCCAAGGGATATTTCACCACCGCTTGCTCCAAAGATTTTTAAGAGACTCAATGTCGCCGTGTCGTTTAATAGAGCAGGCATATCCTCGAAAACTGACCCTAATTTGAAGTCTAAAGGGTTGAGTAGTATTTTAGCAAGTAAGCATATATACATACATTATCACGCCTATTTTCCATATGGGTAGGAAGAGACGATAGATGTCCACTTCCGAAGATCCTGACAAACAGTTTTCACGTCATCTACTTAATTAATTTATTTTAGATGCTTTTTAACTGATCTTTCTTTAAAACTTCTGCTATTTGATCATAGTGTGTTGCGAGCACTTTTTGTCTATAAGGAAAACTGTATCCTGTTTTGTCGCATTTTGGCGATACTTTGATAACACGTTGCGAAATGGTGTACATAGAATAGGAAGTAGTTATATTTTTTTACTTATACGTATGACCTTTTGAACATGTTCTGCACTGGAATTTAGATAGATAGATAACACTATTGCTCATCAAATATACAATTACAAAATACACGATTACTGGTACCACCATATAAACTTCTTTTTGACCTATTCAACTTTCTTCTTACATATTGTTACAAGCTTCAGGACTAAAATTAAAATGCCGTTGGAATTGCTATAGAATTTATTAGAACTATACAAACACGTATAACACAGGTACAAATATAACTGGACGCAACCAGTTCAAACTGCACGATTCAATAAGACGCGCAAAGTCCGTCACTATGTAGGTTATCGAATGTACACGTCTTGCTTTGATCGTGGTTCTCGCTAGACTGCCGATCTCTCCATTCGGCCATTGCTGTACCGATACATTATGGCTGCCAGCCCGCATAGATCGGATTTCCTAGAATCAGTTCGACACACCCGCCTAATGACTGCCATAAAAGATGACAATACACAATGGACTGATTTCTAATTACGAATTTTACAAACACAAAGAAAACATACGCCTAAATGTGGAAAGGCTATAAACTGCGCCATATGACAGGCAGGTGTGCTTTCACCTTTGTCGGCATGTAACAATATTTAAATTACTTCTTCAAATCTGACGGTGCGTTCCCTTTCGCACGCACGTCAATCATTCATTGTCATATCATCAATAAAATAAATTAAATCACCCCGCAAACTGTAAATATATTAAAGTAAATAAATTAAACAACATATTGCATTCGCACCGTTCCGCTCCGATTAATTGTTTGTGTATATAACTACTTCTCTGTGAATAAACTTTATCACGTCCGCCACATATTTTTCATTGTGAAAATAAATTATTGTTACGAGTTAAGGGACTCGAATTAAAATGCCGTTGGAATTACTATAGAATTTATTAGAACTTTACAAACACGAATAACACAGGTACAAATATAACTGAACACAACTAGTACAAACGTAATGCACGATTCAATAACACGTGTAAAATCCGCCACTACATAGATTGCCGCATGTAGTACACATGTCTTGCCTCGCTTGTGCTTATCGCTCGACTGCCCCTCTCTGCATTGGAGCATTGCTTCAAAATGCACAATTACAATATGTCTCTCGACCGCGCAGACTGAATTATAAGAATCACACCTGGCTAATCACTACCATAAAAGATTACAATACACAATGTGCTGTATTTCCATTCAGAAATTTTAAACACAAAGCAAACAAAAAAATCCAAATGCCGAAAAGGTAATAAAATGTGTTTCTATAGGCAGGTGTGAATTTTCCTTGGTCGGCACCTCCGTCGTAACAATATAAATATATTTACTTCTAAAATAACACAAATTTCTAAATTTATGTAGTTTGCATACATACATAATATCACGCCTGTTTCCCATGGGGGTAGGCAGAGACTATGGATCTCCACTTGCGACGATCCTGACAAACGACTTTCGCTTCACCTACTTTCATTAACGTCTTCATACATGCATGTTTATTTGACATGCTTTTTACTTGACCTCTCTTTAACACTTCTGATATTTGGTCATGGTGTGTTCGTCTCGGTCTACCGGCAACAACTCTACCATTCACAATACTGTCATACACCTGTTTTGTGACTCTACTTTTATCCATTATCTCTACTCTAGTTATTACATCTTTTAATCCACAACGTTCCCTTATCACACTGTTCCTTCAAATTCAAAAGTTTTTATTCAAAATAAGTTCCACTGGAGAACACTTTTTGAAGGTCATTCATATAGGTTAAAATTTAATTTTACTTCCTAGTCTATGTACACCGCTTCGCAAGCAAGAAACTCGCCAGCAACACGTCTAGCAAAAAATTGTTTTTCTTTATATCTGTTGTTCTATTTATATTTAAGGTCTTTTTTTTAAGTTTTATACAGAATTGTGTTACAGAATGACTTTTGAAGAATTAATGGAGTTGTAGCAAACAGTGCATATTCAATAAGACTGAACGCAATAAAAGGATAGAAAATATTATTATAGTTATAAATATAAAGACATACCGTACTAATTTTTTTTATTGCAACATATCTCCATATATTCCTTACAAATACGGCAAGACAAAAACGTTACACTCGTACAAAACACAGTATAAGAGGTTGGAGCGAGCTGTTATGTAAATGAAGTTTTGTCATTTAAATATTCTTCAATAGTGTAGTATCCCTTATCATATCGTTCAAGGTAACCACACATATACTTCTCAAAGTTCTCATTTCAACTGCGTTTATCCTACTTTCATGCTTCTTCTGCCATACCCAACTTTCGCTGCCGTAGTAGTTTGCATAAAATTGTTTATATTGGAAACCCTTACGGCAAACAGTTTCCTCCTTTTGTGAGTTAATAATGACTCAAGGGAGGTCGCCGAGAGAGAGAGAGAGGGAGAGAACGGTGCAAGCAGTCTTCTTGCTCTGTCCAAAGATATGCACGGAATCTACTCCGGTAGTTCCGTGGCCGAGGGCCGCTGTTTACGGAGGTATCACCTCTGCTTTACCTAGTGGTTTTATATAGCCCTATTTCGTTGGGTTTGTACCAATCTGGCACAGTAGAACGCCACGGTACTGTGATGTTCTTACTAAGTGTTTTCTCTCTTCGGGACGCAGGTAGATTTAGTGGGCAGTAGCTGCCTCTCCCTTCATTGAGAGAGGGACCGATACCATACGAGAGTCCATCCAGGCCGTCCGTATTCATGGTCCGCTTGTGCAGACTTGTATCGTAAGAATGAACTTTTCTACAGTGCAACCTCCTTTTAGCCGTGATTTAGGCTCGGAGAGAGGCGCTCTTGACCCGGCCGGGTCACTTGAACGTGAGTGGGGCACTCTGGGACACGGAAAATGGGTACACGATTATTGTACTTTGTTTTAAAATTTTCACCTTCTATGTCTCTTTTCGTGGCAGAGATCTTATTTTAATTTTTATCTTATTTATTTTGGGATTATAAATGGGGTTTTATCTTATCTTGTTTTTCCGTTTTCAGTACTAGCCTGAAAGAGATCACTTTTTAGCGATAAGGCCACCCATACTAACTTTTTTATTTTTCTAATCTAGTTTGCCTATATGCTATATTGTACAATAAAAAGATACCTACCTGCCTAGCTAGGTAGGTACTATAGTAGGTACCTATCTTACTATACATGTTTATTACTATCTAAGTTTTATTTCTATTTTATTTACTTCACATTTGTATTTAGCTATTTATTACTATGTTTATATTTACTGACATATTTATTTTCCAAGTTTATTTTACAGTTTGTACACTTGCATAGTTTGACGGCTTCTGCGGTTCAGCGGGCCGATATCTGTCGACGAACCTCACTATAACGCAGAGCCTGCGGGTTCGACTAATGGGATGGTAAATATAATAAAGGAATTTTCCGTTATTTACTATGGTCTGGGTGTCAGAGATTGGGCCCATAATTGTCTATTGTATATTACCCAAAACACAAGTGTAACTTGCTTAGCTTGGGATCATACAATCTGTGTTTTTTCCTCCCGATTGCATCGGCAATCTACTAAAACTACTATCGAGTAGTTATTAGCGATGGTGAATGCTGGCAGTACTTTATTCGAGTTCTAGTTGTGTCTTATAGGAAGGCGTAGGAATACTCGTTGTAATTTCAGGGATTTATTCTTCCATTAGTAAAGCTTGGATGCTGATCCATGGAGTTGCTGATTCAACTTAGAACTATTTGAAGTCGTATGTTTCAAAAATCTAAGTAAAAAATCCTGGTTGATTCGTTACACTGTTATTTAAAAAAATATATGTTAAATTTTGTATGCCTTATAAAGCGCAACATTTACAGCATTCACTTATAAAATCTGTCATCTACGTGTTAATGACAAATAAAAAAATGAGTTCAATTCAAAATCCTAAGTGGGTTCATTGCAATGACCAAAAGTGTAAAACAGTGTGAAAGCGATAAGTGCGGTGAGCGGGGTCGCGTTGAGACGCGATTACAGCTCAGCCACGGAGCCCACAGTTCAACCAACATACACAAAAACATTTTCACACAATTTTATATATATATACAAAATGTATAAGATATCGTTGCAAAATTTATATGGCTTATTAGTTGCTGCTAGCAACTTTCTCTGTGTTTTTAGAAATCGCTATATGGACACAACTGTCATCGACATCTGCCTTTAAGCATTTGCCACAACATGACGCTTCGCTCACGTAAAAAAAGTATATTTTATTATGTATATCACATGAAGTGGGCATATTAAAATTCTTAGAAATGTCTTCTACTGAACTAACCATTGGAGCAACAAATAATCATTGTCGTTGTTATTGTCGTTGCCATGGCATTTGTTGCTATTGCAACGGTAACGACATAAAACGCAATTGGAGCGCCATCTTATCATCCATATTCGTCTATCCCTCGGGAATATAACTCTTATTGGATGAAACTTACCCTGTCCTTTTCGATACCTCTGACCACGTGTATGCAAAATTTCGTGACGCTTTCTTCCTTAGTTAAGGTGTGCCATAAACAAACACATATTTACATTTATACTATACTAGCTAGATTTTATAGACAGAGTCATCCCATGGGAGAGGTACATTTTTCCGGGATACAAAGTAACATACGTGCTATTTCACATTATAATCTATCTCTATGCCAAATTCCATGCAAATCTGTTCTGCCGTCTGTTCAGGCGTGATTGAGCAACAACCAATCAAATAAACTTTCGCGTTTCTTATATAACTAGGTAGAGATCAGTTAGGATAAATAGATTCACACCTATGTACAAATAAAAATGCAATAATTTAAACCAATCTAAAAAATAAAATGTTATATATTTGCCCCAAATACCCTTATTCCTATCATAACCGGAATCACCCAAACTGGAGGCATCTCTTGGCCGCAATCCGATCTTGATAAACGAAATAAGGTCCCTCAGAGTAAATAACCTAATATTCATAGAGAATAATGTTTATTCGGGACAACAAACAAACAAATATATCACAAATGAGATATAAATAACGGTCAGTTCTATGATTAAGCTTTGCCTCAGGTAAAACATATTTTATCTCTGATTGCGCTATTTGCTAATAGCTGAATTACACTGTTCAACCAAATTTATTTATATTGGATAGAAATTTGCAACATGAAAATACAATATTATATACATGATTTTAAAATGAGTTTGTAAGAGTAACATGACATTTTGTACTAAACCAGTACAATGTACCACTTTAAACGAGGCGAGGAGATATGTATGGTTTGTACCGCGGCAGTACATTTGTATTTGTAGCGATGAGGCCGGTAAGCCGGTGAGCGTTAGTTAGGATATATTCGTTAAGAATCGGGTGTGTTCAGCCTCGGTCTCCTCATTTTACTAACAATAGTATTTTCTTTTGCATGAGTTTAGTAGTCAGGCAGACGGCCCACTTGATGAAAAGCGTTTACCATCGCCTATGGATATTTACAATACCAAAGGTGTTGCAAATGCACTGCTACTCTCTTAGGGAGACTTGTTTCTAACTATTAACCTGGTCACTAATGCCAGATCATTTGGTCCAGGGGTGGTAGCCATCCAGTCGGGCAAATGCCCTACCACCTGGCTGTTTTATCGCCTCTTACGACAGGCCGCCCGGCCGCAGGAAATTGTATTCTTTGTCAGTTCCTGCACGGATAACTGACACTGTCATGTTGTCGCTCTTTGTTGTGTCAATATCCATAGAGGCGTTATTGTACTGTTGTAGCAATTGTAGCATATGCCTCGTTCCGTCCTTCTTCTTACTTTTGAGTAGGAGCGCAGCAAAATTCTTGAAGTGGTATATTTCAAATGTAGATCTGTATCCGTACAAATATATTTTGTACGGGATAAATGTACTGGCTCACATGTGTACTGCTCGTCGCTAGTTTAGATAAATTACTTTCGTTGCTTCAACCAAATTGAAAGACTTGAACGGTGTAATGTCAGTTTTAGAAACTTTGTCTGATTACTAAGCGCAGCAGCAGTTCCATAATTGGTGTGTGTTGCGACCTGCTTAGACACATTGGCCGCATCCCATTTACCAAACACGTCCGGATGAGCCAGCGGTTGAAACAGCTGAACCACTGAAGCGGCGCAAATAAGCAACCTTCAGTGAGAGTTATATGTTTGCGCCGTTTGCTGTCGAGACGCTTGGACCGTGGGGTCCTGAGCCCATGAGCCTCCACCAAAATCTATCAAAACGACTTATGACTCTTTAGGTCATCAGAACGCTGGTGCCTACCTAGGGCAACAGATCAGTATAGTGATCCCAGGAGGAAGCGTAGCCAGCCTTCTCAGCACCTT
Organism: Dendrolimus pini; assembly: GCA_949752895.1. NCBI lineage: Eukaryota > Metazoa > Arthropoda > Insecta > Lepidoptera > Lasiocampidae > Dendrolimus > Dendrolimus pini. The sequence goes on from OX457150.1 coordinate 12,143,841, forward strand.
ACCCATAGAAGACGGTGATCTAATATAATTAATGTCAAATAATTAATGTCAAAGACTATACTTCTATAATCACAGATTTTGCCAAGGCTACACTGTTAATCTGACTTTAATAATAAACAAAAGAGTGTACATCCGTGTATGTGTAAAATACATGGTATTTTACGCCAACATTACATAAAAAATTCACAAAAAACTTACTAAAAGGTAGTACAATAGGCGGCCTTATTGCTAAAAGCAATCTCTTCTAGGCAACCTTTGGATGGACAAAATCTAATTGCATAGACAGCGTTGGCGTGCCTTTGAAATAGATATTAATAAATATAATAATGAAATAATTATAATATATAAAAATATATACGTAAGTACATAGACATACGAAACAAACAATAAACAAGTTATACAATTAAATAGTGCTCCTTCACAAGTCTATTAAAGGAATGCTTAATGTATTTTTTGTGCATAATTATTTTTTTTTATTAACATTGAATGAATGAATGAATGAAAATTCTTCATTGTTCACCATAAACCTTAATCTAGACAATTGATATGGATACATTTGTATTAGAACAATGGGCGGCCTTATCGCTTATAGCGATCTCTTCCAGGCAACCCAGTGTCTAAGGAGATTTTAAACGAAATTAAAATATAAGATTTTTGGTGGTGTATTATAAAAAATAAAATAAAATACAAATATAGTACTTTAGACTTATATACAAACATACATACATACTAACATTCTGCACTCCTTCTCTATATAAACTATGTGTGCAAAATATCATACTCCTCCATCCATGCAATTTTCGTACAAAGTTTTTGCTTCACGTATTTACATATAGATTATAGTCCACAGCAAATTAATATTCAAAGAATTGTAACATTAACCGTAAAAGCATTTCACTTATACATTTCTTGGTCAGTGGTATAAAATATTAGGGACATGTACGTACATACAACATGTAGGCAAAACTCCACGAAGGCGATACGCGGAAAATATAAGAAAACTTATGTTAACTTTCCCCGGGTGGTTGGCATCGATTTGACCCGAAACACCCGGATCCCGTGTCAATCGGGACGAACATTCCCCTGACACGTGCCCGTTTTATATGTATGTATACGTGTGAAGTGGTTTTTTTGGAAATTCTTTAAGCCTGATATATTATGTTTATACTAGCTGTGCCTGCGACTCCATCTGCGTGGTATTTTTTCGCGCATACAAAATAAAAAGAAAAAGTCCCGTCAAAATGGGACCAGCCATTTCAGCGCTTAGCCAGAATATCCAGACACAAAAATTCTAAAAATTACATTTTCGGAATCTCCTGTTCCGAATTTTTTCACAGTTTTATATTGAAATAGATGTATAGATTATAGATTTCTACTTTATTGTACAACATTAAGGCACAGTTCAGGAAATAAAAGTACAAAAAAACAATAGGCGGTCTCATCACTAAAGGCAATTTCTGAAAGAAACTTATGAAACATAACTTTTTTATGCGGGGTTTACATTATAATTAAGACAGAAGTAATACAGAATATATATTTTAAATGCGAAGTAAAACAAACATAAAAATAAGATAAAATTTCGTGCCGTTTCGCGTGGAGTTGAAACATTAATATCGTGGGGTCCGTCGGCAAACAGTTTTTTCAAAGAAAGCAAGAAACTCTTCGATGCCATCTGTGATCAGAAGCATCGCCATACAGCGTGGCAACGCAGCTATCCTTCTGGGCACTCTTCCATCTGGCAGCGATTTCTTAGTCTATAATCGCTTGTACTAGATAGATAGATAACACTTTATTGCTCACCAAATATACAATTTCAAAAATGCACAATTACAATATTGTCATGGTAGAAATAATAGATAGTCTTTATCGCTTAAAGCAATCTCTTTCAGGCAACCTAACTTAAGGAATAATTTAGCCTAATCTGGCGACGTAGGTTGTGAAGATTATATATTTTATAAATTAAATACACACAAACATATTTATAAGAGAGATATATCGTTATATTAATACGTGAAACAAACACTTTGTACCAAGTCAATAAAAATAACATTATACACACTACCATGTATTTGAAACACACACGCATATATACTCTTTTGTTTATTGTTAAAGTCAAATTAAAAGTGTAGCCTTGGCGAAATCTGTGATTATAGAAGTAGTCTTTGACAACATAGCCTTAATAATGTTGAAACTTATAATTTAAATTAATTATGGTCGAAATTCGACCACTGGGCGACCACTAGTCCAAATAAATAGTTAACAACGCCAGAGAGTTCGGAAATTTTATAACATGGTAACACAATTTCGAGCAGTTTTTGCCTGAGACTGGATTAGGTAATACAGTTAACTGCCGGCCGTGGGACTGCTTTCGTCCTGGGCCCTTTTATTTCTCACTCTGACGACGCTATTCGATGTCGTTTACTTTTACGGCAGTGGGCGTTATCTATCACCTCTGATGTTCAAACGACTTCCAATAGGCTTCAATTTGTAACCTGTTCTACTTAATAATTGGTTAGAAACAAAGCGCCGCACTGGTAATTAGGTAATATATTGTTAGGAGTTATGGGCCTCGAATTAAAATGCCGTTAGAATTACTTTAAAGTTTATAAGAACTATACAAACACGTATAACACGGGTACAAATATAACCGAACACAACAAATCCAAACGTAACGCAGAAGGTCGTAATTCAATAAAACGCGCAATTTACGTCACTATTAGGTTCTCGAATGTACACACGTCACGCCCGTGTCATAATCGTAGCCCGACTGCTCCCTCTCTCCATAGGGCCATTTTATACTCCGCAAATGCAAAAGAATCCGCAACACCTGGCTAATGATGCTAATGAGCGAGGACAATAAGCTATTCTCCACAATAATTAGAAACGTATGCCCATAAATAAGCGAACAAAAGAAGACAATCATTAAAGGATTACAATTAGTTCAAATGCCGAAAGGTAATAAAATGTGCTTTTACAGTCTGTACGTGAAATTTGTCTTTGTCGGCGCCTAGGTTCCTTGTAACAATATTATCTTTATTAGGATGCACAGTTATTTTTTATTTTTATTACAGGAGTTCAGCAGACAGGCAGACGGCTCACATGATGGAAAGCGGTTACCATCGCCTATGGACATTTGCAACACCAAAAGTGTTACAAATGCGCTGCTGGTCTTTTAAAGGAGGCTGGAACCTGGTCACTAATGCCGGAACACAACTCAAGGTTGTTATGGTGACATACTCTAGACCAGGGGTGGTAGCCCTCCAGTCGGGCAAATACCCTACCACCTACCTGTGGGCTATTTTGTCGCCTGTTACGACAGGCCGCCTCAATGTAGGAAATTGTATTCTTTCTCCATTCCTACAGGGATAAAATGTTTGCTACAACTCCATTAATTCTTCGAAAAGTAATTTTGTAACATACTTCTGTATAAATCTTATACAAAAAAAGAACTTAAGATATAAATAGAATAAGAATGATAAAGAAATTAATTTTTTTGCTAGACTTTTTACTGGGGAGTTTGTTGCCGCTTCTTCCCCTTAACAGCAAAGCACGTTGCGAAGCGGTGTACATAGACTAGGAAGTAAAATTAAATTTTGACTTACGTGTATGACATTCAAAAAATGTTCTCCAGTGGAACTTATTTTGAACAAAAACTTTTGAATTTAAATATAAATAAAAATGAATCGTAGAAATGTATCCACGCTTATAACTTGAGGACGACTTTACCGATTTTGATGAAAATTTTTGTGAGCGCGGGAAATCGAATAAACAAATGTCACTGTCAATGACAACTTCTTTGACATTAAGTTTTTTTTTATTTACGCGGTAACAAGGCTTTGGCCTTTACAATATTAATTTAAGTTAGTTTAAATTTTCTTTATTGTATAACATTGAGGATACCTTTTCAAGTATCTCGGTTTGCCCCATTTCTTGGGTGCGCATTATACCCAAAACAATAGAAACGTGAAAGTTAGTTGTGAATTCAATTACAATGTATGTAATTAACGAAGACGAGATTTTAATTAAATATCCATAATATTATAAAATTCTAAAAATACCTTGTCTGTATGTTGAAGCTGTTTAAAAAAAACTGGTATTCATATTAATAATATAAATGCAAAAGTATCTCTGTCTGTACGCTTTCACGGCAAAACTACTGAACCGATTTGGCCGAAATTCATATATATATATATTTTCGATGTTAAACATAGGACACTTTTTCATCCCTCATAATGTGATAGATTTTGGGATACATTTATGTAAAGGTTATTCCAGAAAGTAGGATAGGTATGGGTTTGTTATGTTTTTTGTTGTGATTTGCTATTTTGGTAATTTTGGTTACTGTACCGTACACGGCGGGATCGGTAACCCGGCGGCACAAACCCACAAGGTAATTTTTGGTACTTTTTTACTAGGTACTTACCTGGTACTCCAGCCGGCGGTGGCGGTAACAGGAACAAGGGGGAACACTAATCTGTCAGTATTTTAAGGGAGGGGCGCCCCTTGAGAGGAAATATATAAAATATCCTACCAAACTACTACTACAAAGGAAACACTACGGGGGTTGGATAAATGTCTGTCCTATCTCGTCACAACCACTTGTTCACTGTGTATGTTAACTATTTTAATGTTCCACTCACTGGTATTTATTAAATATTCTCAATATATAATTAAATATTAAATTTATTGCGTGAGAGCAGTTACCGTGCGTCTTGATGCCAAATCACCGGTGTACCCGCTTTTCGACGCGATAAAAAAAGTGCCGTGTATGTATCGCGTAACAATCGAAAGCCGGCGCTCGATATCGGTATTCCGAACAGTTACTTTGATCACTTTAGTCACTTTGGTCACATTGATCACTTTGGTCACTTTAGTCAATTTGGTCACATTGATCACTTCGGTCAATTTGATCATTTTAGTTACTTTAGTCACATTGGTCACTTTAAACATTTTGGTCTTTTCTGTCATTATTCTCATTTATCTATGCTTAAAAATCAGCTTATTCTGATACACTTTTCACTAAAACGATAGCTTACATTGTTTTTTTAAATGCAGCGATACTTTGTGTTCCGGGATTCCCGTGAGAATTTCAAGTGAAGCGTGGACGAAGTTGCGGGCATAATATACTATAAATATTGCTTGTTGTAAAATTAGATGTCGCTATTTGAACTCCTTTAACATATTCATAGAATTACGAAAGTTCCGGTAACCAATTCGAAACTTGATCCAATCGCAAATTGCACAGTCGACTATTCTAGTTTTGATGGAAGCGCTGCTACAGTCAGGGAGAGGGTGGTACCCACCCCTCCAACCCTCCTTTTAGAAACAACCCCTATAGTACCATCATGGAACCAGAGTTAATCCGTTTTATTTATTTCTGATTGATAGACTACAACATAAAGGCTGAGCGCCAACCTGATGGAGAGCAGTTAGCATCGCCTGTGGACGTTTGCAACAGGAGAGATGTCAGTAACGGGCTGCCAGCCTCGAAGACATTTATTATTTTATTCAAAAACCACGGCTGGCAGCTCATTCCATATCCCTACGATGCACAAAAAACCGTTTCCTACATGAACGAAGCGGCTCAAGGAAGTGGGGATGAACGCCCAGCCGATGGGGTGCGGTGCGGTGGTAGAAAGAAGACGAAGACACCATTCTGAACAGACATATTAACAGTAATACAGTACCTATGGACATTTCAATATCACAGGTGCTGCCAAAGTGCTGCAGGCCTTGAAGAGATGGCTGGAACCTAGCGACTAATGCAGGAATACACGCAAAACTGAAAATTATTAAAGGGTATGCTCTAGACCAAAGGTGGTAGCTAACTAGATGAGCAAATTCCTTACCACCTGGCAAGATACTTCAATATTTTTTTATGGAATGAGTTCAGCAGACAGCTGGACGGCCCAACTGACAGAGAGCGGTTACCATCGACTATGGACATTTGCAACACCAAAGGAAAGAAGAAAGAAAGAAAATAATGTTTTTTTAGAGTTATTGAAAATGATTAGAATATGCATCAACAGTTTAATAAAAACCAAAAATTAACTAACTCTAAACAGGCCCTAACTCAGCAAATGGTGGTTGATAACAACCAACGCTGGTCTTCCGATAGTGCCTAGCAGCAACGTTACCTTCACAGAAGTAAAATATTACAAAGGCGTTACAGATGCACTGCTGCTCTCTTAAGGGAGGATGGAACCTGGTCACTAATGGCGGAACACAACTCAAAGTTGTTATGGCGACATACTTTAAACCAGGGGTGGTAGTCATCCAGATAGACAAATACCCTACCACCTAGCTGTGGGTTGTTTTGTCGCCTCTTTCTTTTTTGAGGCGGGGGAAATGCATTTCGCACACTACCGGGTTCTTTACTAGGGATTAGACCAAAGCGACGAGAGGTGACATCCACGAATGGAGCACCAGAGTCAAATCGCCGGCTTGTGTGGAGACTCGAAGACACTCAATACTCCACTAAAACCACCCTCCTCCCATGTGCCCCGCGCTTATGGCAGGAAGAGCGTGAGACTTAAACGTAGTTACGCCCGCGCTGATCCTAGCGCATTGTTTTGTCGCCTCTTTTTTTTCTGGTTTTGAGGGGAGGGAAAATGCTTAACCGATTTACGCACAAACTGGGTCGTTGCTAGGGAACGACACGCGACGTTCGGGGGCGATAACACTGCAGCAATAGTATGCTCTTGACAGTGCTCCGTCCGCGATCGACGATCTCAGAATAGTGTGGAGACTCCGAGCGTTGCTACATGAGCGAGCAACCCCAATACCCACTAAAAACCCCCTCCTCCCTGTCGACCCTGCGCTTAAGTTTGTGAAGGAAAGGCTGATACTTAGAACGTAGTTACGCCCAACCGATCCGGCGCAACAAAGTGCCTGGAGTGTGCCCTAGGAGAACACACCCCACTTCGTTAGACGGGGGTCGATGGTTTCTTGCTTTCCTAGCTCGCTAAGGGCCCCCCGTAACGTAACCGAACTCAGGGAGGCAAGCAATGTGCGTACCTGCCTCTCCGGGTGCCAGCTGAAGGCCGGCGACCTCGAGTAGAGACGTTAGCACGCGCTGCAGGACTCCCCTTCCTATCGCGTTCTGCGGCCTCCTTTAGAGACATTACTGTCTCACAGAAGGTGACCCCAGTTGTCGCTGCTCTGCAGCATGGCCTTGACCAGGTCGCAGAGCGAGTCGACCGGACCTACATGCGTCTCAAGGTCGAAACGCTGCGGCGCACTCGACTAGCGTATGAAGCGCCGTGTTGGGTGCGCCGCACTGGCGACAGTCCGGGGAAGGCAAGCAGCCCACAATGCGATACAGATACTTATCGAAACATCCGTGTCCGGTAAGTATCTGCGTCGTCCTGAAGGTCAGGGTGCCGCTGGTGCGGTTGACCCATTCCGTCAGCTGTGGCCTGATTGCCTCCACCGTGTAGTCGTCGGCCGCAGGGCTCTCGAGCTCTTGAGACCAGACGGCTATCATGGAAGCGGTTTCCCGCTTCCTGATCGCCTCGATTTCGACCTGACAGAAGGTCAGGCCTCTAGCTAGGGTATCCTGCCGGGTGCGACGCACTGCTGTCAGGACGTCCGCCTGGAGATGCCAGGGCGGATCCCCTGCCAGAAGGGTCGCCGCCGTCCACGACACTGTGCGATGCCCCCGTATGGTCCTCACGGCCAGAACCCGCTGCGCCCGGTGCAGCAGAGTTCTGTTGTGGCGGTGAAGTGCAATGGAGCAGACGGGTGTTTTGTCGCCTCTTACGACAGGCCGCCCCAACGCAGGACATTGTATTCTTGTATTCAATACTAAGGTCAATACAGAAGTCAGTAATTTGTGGCTTTGCTTTATTTTTTTTTACAAAAGCATCTTTGTAAGGAGTTTCTGAAAAAAGTAAATAAAAATATTTTCTAAATGAAAACTCCGATGTATTTTCCTTTACAGAAAAATTTTCCGGCTAAATATTCATTTTTAGCCCGCGACTATCGTTTGGTCGGCCTTTGTGCAATCAGGCCCACTGTGCGAAGCCACCAAAATTATTTTTATAACAATTTCCAAGCTTCTCTATAAATATGCTAATATTTGGATTTCGCAAGAGAAATATGAATACAAAAGTATTTTTTATAAACAACCTGAAGTTTCCAAAACAAGGTAGGATTATTATCTCCATACTCCATCAGGGAGGGAGTTTAATGCGTTATTTGTGACGTGATATTGCTGTTAGTGATTAATGCCGTTAGAATTACTATAGAAAGAAAGAAAGAAAGAAAGAAATAATTTATTTGCTAGGAAAGCGATACAATACAGAAATATTTATATATATAGAGTTTATTATAACTATACAAACACGTATAACACAGGTACAAATATAACCGAACACAACAAGTCCAAACACATTGCAGAAGGTCGTAATTCAATAAAACGCGCAAAGTACATCACTATTAGATTCCCACTTGTAGTACACACGTCTCGCTTTGATCGTGGTTCTCGCTCAACTGCCCCCCTCCCTCAATCAGGCCATCGTTTTAATGCAATGTGCAATGTGCCCGCCCGGCAACCTGGGCCGAATTTCCTAGAATTTGTTTGTACTTTAAAATCCGTAACATCTGGCTAATGATTACAATACAACAATAGGCTGTTCTCTAGAAACGTATGCCAATAAATAGGTAAACAAAAGAAGACGATCATAAAAGAATTACAATAGTTTCAATGTTATTAGTTATTAGTTCAAATGCCGACGGGTAATAAATGTGCTTCTACAAATCTGTACGTGGAATTTGTCTTTGTCGGCGCCTAGGTTGTAACAGTATGGTCGATGTGGTCAGTGTGGTCGGTGTGGTCGATATGCTCGATGTGGTCATTTTGGTGTACATATCTAGTTTTAATGCCGAAAATTGACATAGATACTTTTCATCCGGGAGATGGGATAGTTTGCGATATAAAATGAAGTGAATCTTTCAGGGCAAATAGTAGTAACATAAAAATTTAATACAATATAACCAGCATTGTAACCTCTTTAAACAAAAGGCCCGCACGCGGGGTAAACTCTAAAAATAGCATTTTCGGAATCTCATGGTCCGAATTATCCCCCTTGATTGTTTCCACGTTTTAAATTTGACATTGCAAACAGACACTTCAATTTTATTAATCTGTATAGATAGAAAAAATACAGTTTATACCTAAATACATACTATTTGAAAATAACCATAAATAGCCTTTTTCACATATTGTAATAATAATAACAAGATCTTTATATATAACAATGAATGTTTGTATATATTGTTACAATTTAGGTTCCGGAAAAAAATCCAATCCTAATCTGTAAAAAACACATTTTATTACCTGTCGGCATTTGAACTAATTGCAGTCCTTTTATGATCGTCTTCTTTTGTTGACTTATTTTTTGGCATGCGTTTTTAGTTATTTTGAAGAACAGCCTATTGTTCTATTGTACTCGTCTACAGCCGCCTGCAGGCTGCATAATTAGCGAGGTGTTACGGATTATAAATACAAGCTAATTCTAGGAAATTATGTCGACGGGCATATTGCATTTGTGCAGTATAAAACGACGGCCTAATTGAGAAAGGAGGCAGTTGAGCGACAACGACGATCAAGGCGTGATGTACACACGTCACACCTTGATCGGGAATCTAATAGTGACGGACTTTGCGCATTTTATTGAATAATTAGCATTACGTTTGGATTTGTTGTGTTCGATTATATTTGTACCTGTGTTATACGTGTTTGTATATTTCTCATAAACTCTATAATAATTCCAACGGCATTTTAATCCGAGTCTCGCAACTTGTAACAATATTACCCATAATACATAAGTTACTTACTTGGTTTTGGAATACGATGTGTGGCACACTGTCTGCCCATTTTAATCCATTTCAATCATTTAAGCCCTTTATAGAATCGTAAACTATATATTTGATGATGTGATGATCTTTATCGAAGTTGTTGTGCATGAGCCAGAGAAGGTTTCTGAGTTGGTTCACAATTGGACCCGGTAGGTGACACTGCTGTCGGCATATCGATTGAAGCTTTTCCGGGCAGGACGTCGTCTGCCGGGACAGCTAGTAGATAATAAAAAGAACAAACAAATCTTTTGCAAATCTATATTTTGACAACTAATTCTGTAAAAACTTCGAGCTGCGTTTTATTTGCGGCAATTTATCTTGACGACGTTTTTATTGCCCAGTGTGCGGTTAGCTTGAGGACAGGTGACGACATAACGTTGTAAAGACAACCATTTTTAATAAAATATTACATATTTAATGTGATATATGGCTAGAAGTGTTATTATGATATATACTTAATGGGTTTTTCGTGAGATATATGAGAACAGTTTGTAAAGGGGAATGCCCATATTAGGCCCTCAATGAACAATTGACTAGAGAAAAACTTTTGATTTTTTTTAAATATATCTACAATAGTGGCGGCAATATGAACTTAATTTTTAGATATCTAATACCATTAAGATTTAAAAAAACTCATTTTTTATTGTAATTTTTTATGTCCATCTGGGGCCTGATATACTATGGAGAATGGGCTTTCCTCTTTCTTCTCTTTTATTGGACACATTTATATTTTAATGTTGTTGTTTATTTCGACAATTTGGCAAAGGTAACTAAGTAATTATCCGCTAGGCTAGGCAGAGACGATGGGTTTTCTTTTGCAATGATATTAGCACTACATTGCATTAGATTTCGTAAATGACATACCCACCACGCTTGTACAAGGGCGATTGGGGAGTTCCACACATAGCTAAACTCAATACGTAGCTGTCTACGTGATGTTTTCCCTCTCCGTAAGCATAATTATGTGAACCGAAACAATATGGACATTATGTAAAAAAAAGTACTCTAATCACAAATTATGTATGTTCGCTGGATTTGCTAAGAAATCCCTTTAAATTTAAGTTGCCTGAAAGAGATCGGGTTGAGCGATAAGGCTGCCTATTGTATTGACTTAAAAAATACTGTAAGTGTGGTTTGTTTTTTTAATTGTATATTTTGATGTGCAATAAAGTGTTATATCCCTCTCTCTCTCTATATATATATTGTGGCGACCGAGGGTGGAACTCCCCAGCAGCGTAAATCAGTTTTAGAACTTTTAGAAAGAACTAGACATTTCTGGAAGAAAAAGACAAGGACGGATATATTTAGAAAGAGATAGACGATAAACGAAAGAAAGAGATAGATACATGTTAGAAAGGGATAGACGATGACCGAAAGAAAGAGATAGATAGATGTTAGAAAGGGATAGATGTATAAACGAAAGTTCCCGAACAGAAGGTTCGGGAAGGAAGAGACAGAGATAGATAGAGGGGTTCTAGAAAATTCTTCCGGGTATATAAACAGCGTAAGGCGCGCCTACCGGGCAGTTTTAGAGTTGAGAGTGGAGTTTAAAGTTGAGTTCAGTCCAAGACGGTGAAACGACAAGTGCGATACTAAAGGGTTATCGGAGAAGGTTAATAGAGTACAGAGACGGATTAAGTGGTGAATTTAGTGACAAGTTTGGTGGACAGATACGTGAAGGAGGTGTTTAGCGTAGTTCGAAGGAGGAACCAGAAGCGAGCTACCCGCGATAATATCGGAGGTGGTCCGCGCAATATCGGCGACGGTATTGAGGGTGTGAGACAACTTATCGTCGGGACTGTGCATCGTTGGTCGTGCGTATAGGGGCAACCCTGCAGACAGGTACTACGTGCGGCTGAGTAAGTCAATAAAAGCTCTTAGTTAAAAACTGGTGTTTTCTTCCAATCCATAAGTGCGTACCCCCGCTCGCACGTAACAATATTATATGAATTATATCGTTAATCTTCTTATATATAAAATTCTTCTGTTGGTATGTATATCCTTAACTCCTATTTAGCTTCTGCACCGATTTTGATGATTTTTTGTGTATGTTTGAGCGGTTTAGTTTCACAATTTGACCCGGTAGGTGGCGCTGGAATCAAGTGCCAGGAATTTGATGACATGTTTTGTGTGTATTTGAGTGGGTATCAAGATGATTTAGATTCACGATTGGATCTGGTACATGGCGCTGGAATCGGATTTCTTTTTTTTTAATATTTAGTATAAAAATAATTTTAACTGTTATTTAACTTAATTGTTGTTTAACCTTTGTGAGTGCCGCGAAAGCTGAATTCCTAACACAATCGAAATGTTTTGGTTGGATTGTGAGTCGATGTAACTGAGCGTGGTGACCTCACCGCGACGGAATAGGCCGCAAAGTCCTGTTAACACGGGACCCCGGGGGCCTTTCTTATTTTCAATCAGGGTCAAAGCCATTCCATTGAAAGCCGAATAAAAATAAAGCTTGCTGTTCACAGCCAGTACTTATCTACACTCAAATATTTTTTTTATCAAATGTAGTTTTTTTTTAATGATCGATACTTCTCATATGTGGTACTAGCGGTCCCGGCTAGTGATGAGTAGTACATGTGTGAGGCAGTACTTTTATGCCGTACAAAATAGATTTGTACTGATACGGCTCAAAATTTAAATTTGTACTACTTCAAAAATCTTGACACTCACGCGTCAAATACAAGAGGAAGGACGGAACGAGGACAACAGTACAATACCGCCTCTACGGATATTCATTTGACAAAGAGGGACAACATGACGACTGCTAGTAAAATGAGGTGACCGATGCCGATCACGTCCCATTCTTAACGAACATTTCCGAACTAGAAGTTTTGTACAAATGAGGGACATGACGCTCACTGCCTCACCGGCCTCATCGCTCCAAATGTACTGCCGCGGTACAAACCATGAAAATCTCCTCGCCTCATCTGAAGTGGTACATTCTAATGGTCCAGTACAAAATGTCATATACTCTTACAAACTCATTTTAAAATCATGTCCTACGGAGTCCTACCCAACACTAGACCTGACCAGGTTTGAGGAGCGAGACGAAGACAAACGTCACTACGCAGTCCTGCAGCCTGCTCCGTCTCAAAGGAAACGTAAGACCAATAGTATTAGAATTGTATATATTCTTTGTACGTATCGGTAATGGTCTGTGGCTTCAATTACTGCACAGCGCCATCTATTGGATTGCAAATGTTATTCAAATCCACAGAATTTCTATTCAGATTGACTTTTGACTAATCTTTTTTTTATTTCATATTTTTATTTAGAGTGTGTAGGTCAATGAATACAAATCTTCAATTCAGAAACCAATCTTAGAAATTCTTTTTCTTCGAGGTATTTGCAAAAAAGCGTAGTCAGCACGAGCCCCTCCCTATCATTACTTACAATGTCGTCCAATTATCTCAGTGTACGTTTCTGATACCTAACACAAACGTTACTGTCAGAGTTCCGAAGTTCTAGTATATTTTTTTAATGCAGGAGTTCAGCAGACAGGCAGACGGCCCACTTGATGGAAAGTGGTTACCATCGCCTATGGACATTTGCAACAACAAAGGTGCTACAAATGCGCTGCTGCTATCTTAAGGGAGACTAGAACCTGGTCACTAATGCGGGAACACAACTCAAGGTTGTTATGGCGACATACTTTAGACCAGGGGTGGAAGCCATCCAGTGGGGCAAATGCTCTACCACCTGGCTGTGGGTTGTTTGGTCGCCTCTTACGACAGGCCGCCGCAAAGCAGGAAATTGTATTCTTTCTCCGTTCCGGCACGGATAAGTGTTACATGTAGTATCGGGGTTATTAAATTTAAACAAAACTTAAAAATTAGATTAAAAAGGAAATTCAAATATTTAATACGAACAAAAAAGACTAAAAGAAATAAACCCTGAAAAAATAAATACTCAGTAGAGAAATTATAAACAACAAGCATCAATTTTAAATCCCAAAATCTGACAAGCAAGCTAAATACTGAGTACCCTCATTTCGCAAATTGTGGCATACTTATTCATGATTATTGTTATTTCACATTTATTTATATATATATATATATATATATATATATATATATATATATATATAAGCAACTGGTGGTTAAGGCTCCAGGGACAGGAACTTCCTCACAATGCGTGCCGTGCTCAGGAGAGCCGCCTTCTGTATCTGGCCCTTCACCCATTTACCGAGCGAGATAGAGAGAGAGAGAGAGAGATCTAGATGTCGGTCGAGGCTCCGTTGACTCCATATGCCACAATGTCAGTAATCTCGTGCGCGAGGTCTAGGTATTTCGTTAATTTATCAGTTTCAGCATTGACTAGATTATAGTCATGTGGAATACTTATATCAACGAGCAACGTACTTCGCGCAGATCGATCTATTATCACAATCTCAGGCTTATTGGCAACTTATTATTATTTATTGTTTAGTGGCGCTTTTTTAGAAATGAATATTTTCGTTCTTTCTTTCTTATCTTAAGAAGAAAAACCTGATATCTTCCAACGTTTAAATATGAATGAAATATATCTCGCAGGGAACTTGATATGAAACCAATGGGCCCTTCGGAGTACGTGGCATTAGGCCAATCTTCGCGCGTGTTGTTGATATTGTAAATCACCTCGCCGGGTGGGCCGTCGCAGAATGTCCCTCCAGTGTTGCCAGCTAAGTGCGATATACGTCATTTCGCGACAATTGAGAAAATCCAGCCTGGATTCTGGATATCATGTAGCAGCAGAGTGCTAGCCAAGACAAGTAAAACGAGCCCAAACACGATGGGTCTGTCTTGTTTAGTACAGGAACTCCTATGGCCACCTTCCGACTCCATCACAGATCAGCTCCATGGTACCATATTATTGCATTGTCACGATATACATATGCGTGCAAAATTTCAGCTCAATCGGAAACCGGGAAGTTGGTTAAATTTAACTTGCAAGATTCAACCCGAACTTACATACATCCATGGAAAGTTAAATAAAAGCTAGTAAAAATGTGAGACTATCTACAATTTTTTTTAAAACAAAGTACATATAAAATGGATAGTAGCGTTAATTACCTAGCTATGATTATACTTTAGAAATATAATGATAAATATAAATTTTGTTATTAAAGTTTTTGATGATAAGAGAACACCGTTTTAATTACTAATCAATAATAAATACTCTACTTGACTTGTTAAAGTAATGACGTCATAACAATTGTTGCGTACAATTACAAAATTACATTTAATCGAATATATTGTAACAAAACTTAACTTATTTATATTGTATTACCCATAGTTCCTCAAGACTATAAGTAGATGAGCCCAGATCACTGTCTTCTATAGGTAAGGTGTTCATAAGGCTGGCTATGTTTCCTCGCTGGTTCGCTATGCTGATCCGTTAGCCAAGGTAAGCACCAGCCCTCTGATCACCTGAAGAGTCAATGAGTCGTTTTGATAAATTTTGGTAAATGTTCATGGCCTCAGGACCACACGGTCTAAGCGTCTCAACAGCAAACGGCACAAACATATAACTCTCACTGATGGTATTATATTATATAAAAAAATCTTGGGCATTTTCTAATAAGTATAGTGGCAACCCCATTTGATTTATGCCCCGTCCATATTGGCCGTCGGCGATCGACGTGCGACATCTGACACTTCATATTTTATCCCAAACGCTTTATTACGTTCGAGAGCAGTTTTTTGGACGACTTCAGATATCTCACCGCTGTCTGTTTTTCTCGACACAAATAACATCGGCGTATAATATCACGTTCTACTGCGTGACTATTTCGCACCAAAATCTGCCATTTTGTTTTCTTTAGCTTTTAAGACGAATATAACGATTCTTTAACTGCCCTTTGGAAGATACGAGATAATATAGAAATTTACGAGCGTATAGATACAAGATACATACATAGCCCTTCTTCAGCAGTCGGAGAGTACGAACAAAGAACAGAATATAGCAGCGAGAGGTATTCACTGTAGAGTGCTGATGTGAACTGAACTTATTTATTTTGGAAACGGAACCTTAATTACAAATATGAACAGGTCGCACTGCTAGTATAATGTATGGTACAGTGTGTGAGTCGGACGGATGATGTGCGAGCGAGATAGAGTAACTAGTAATATGTGCGCTCCCGCGCTGCGCTAGCCAGTGTAGTAGTAGTGCGTTTTTTTAAATTATGGCTGCAATGCCATTTATGCATTGATTTTGCCAATATCGTGTCAGTAGTGCGTTGTCTGCATCCGCTGCGATGACAAGACGTAAGGGAAAACGAAAGAACATAATAAGTCGTTATACCATAATAGCTAGCGCACACATCCGAAACAAAGTGCGCGGGTTTAAAGAGCTGACCCGGAAAACTTCGTACCGCTTCAAAAATATTCTTTTAAATTTAATTTGGTTTCTGAATGACGAGACGAACATCAAACGTTTGACATTTAAAAAAAAACACTTGTTTTCTGAACGACTTTTAAATTTAATTGATTTCTAAACGACGGGATGATTATCAAATGTTTGACAGATAGGAATAGTTTCTAAGGAGAAGCGAAATTATTGTTTCTACTATATTCTAGGCAAGTTTTTCATATTTACTCACCTATTAAACCTTCCCTGGACTTCCACAATAATTCAAAACCAAAAAGAGCCAAATCAATCCAGCTGTTCTCGAATTTTAGCAAGACTAACACGAACAGCAATTGATTTTTATATGCCTATATATAGAGATACTTTGATGCTTTGCAATGATGTAATGTCTGCCGTGGCAGTGCTTTAGGGCTCAGCGGAAGACCAGCGCTGGTTTTAAAAGGCCAGCATTATGCTGATTATGTTATGTTAGTTTTTTTGAAGTGAAACTTCTATATAGACGGGGTCTTACGATTTTTCACTCACGAAAAAGCGTCGCGTCCGCGTGTTCTTATACTTACATTTTTAAACTCGTGATATCTTTCGAATGGGATGTCCGAATTGAATAATTCAAAAGGTTATATAAAGAGGTAGTGAAACACTCTTGAATATGAAGTAATTTATTTTGATAAGGATGAATACCGAGATACAAATAAAGAGCCTTTTCTAGCGGCGGCATTTTAATTAAATTTTTAAAATAAAAGAACACTTATTGTGGCATAACTATAATAGCTAGACATATACTGTCGCGAAACTTTTTGTAAATAATGATGTGTTCTGCAAAGTAAGTTTTCAAAAAAAGTACATTAACAATCTGCCCGTAACACTTTAAGTTAAAATTTTATTGCGATTTATTTTGTCACATGTCAGTTGAAGTTTTTCCACTTATCCGTTGCCATTCATTTTTCCACTTGTTCGTTGCCATTCGTTTTTCCACTTGTCCGTTGTGATTCGTTTTTCCACTTATCCGTTGCCATTCGTTTTTCCACTCATCCGTTGCCATTCGTTTTGTCCTTTGCGATTCGTCTTTCCACTTGTCCGTTGAAGTTTCACTTCTAATTTTAACAATACCTACACTATCTAACGTAATTTGTCCTGAATAAAATTATTTTCTTTCTTTCTCTGATAAAACCTACCCATCGAGATAACCGATGTGTGAAAACGGCTATGCCCTTATAGTAAGAGACCTGTGCCCAACAGTGAGACTTTTGTAAACTATTATTATATGGAACAACATGGTAAGCATAATATATTATATATGTAAGAAATATTTAACCAGTTTAATATAACCATATAAAAGTGGATGTAATAAAGATGAAAAACACTTCCTTTAAATCACAACAGTTCCAGTTGGTTGATATTTATAGTTATCGACGCACGTTACGGCCGTAATCCGCACGCGGCGCGCTGCCCAACACTATTCGCCGACACAGTACAAAGCAGTGAGAGAAATACGTACGGGCAAGGAGAAATAGTGATGACAATTATTCATTAAAAAAAAAAGTTACTCTGAAAGTTCCATCCAGGCTTTCCATCAAGTAGGCCATCTGCCTGCCTGCTGAATTCCTGCATTAATAAAAAAATATCATCTATTTCATGGAAACGACGTCATTTATTGGTATAAAAATATCCTAAGTGTTGACCCGAGATATGAGCTAGTAGGTTTCATGAGACGCTGTAACACACAGGCAGAAAAAGTTCTAGTTGTCTAATTATGTGGGGAACAAATGTCTAGCCATGCCGCCTCCGCCAGGTCCCGGTCGAAAGGAAAGGCCCAAGAAATTTTGGCTTCACGTTGTGAAGGATAACATGCATACCAATGGTCTCAAAACGGGGGATGCTAAAGACCGCGTGAAGTGGAGTAGAAAAAGTAAAACAGCGAATCCTGGGCGTCGGAGTGAACGCTCCGAACGCATCCGGGATTTAACGCTCGGATGATGATGATGAGTAAAAGTTCAACTCCGAAGAGATTTAATGATATTACTAACTTCTCCCAGCGTCTTCGCTGGCGTCAATTTTATGCCAGGGGAACCGTACATTTTCCGAGCAAATAGTACAGTATATAGTATTTTAGGCTATAAGCTATCTCTGTGCCAAATGTCATCAAGATCCGTCCTACCGTTCTGGCGTGATTAAGCAAAACATAATAAAACTACGTTTTAACGGTTTTAAGCGCGGTAATTTATTTGATTTAGGTTTATCCGACGTTTCGGCAGCTTTTCAGTGGCCGTGGTCACGGAAGACAAAGATGACATTTGTCAAACGTGTATTGTCAAAATTTTTATTCAGCCTACCGCCAACTTGTTCATTTTAATTATTTAGTTTTAAATTTTGTTTATGGATATTATTTACTCTATGGGAGCCTAATCTAATTTACCACCGCTTCACAACATGTTGTGGCTTGAAGAGAAGAAGCGGCGCAAGAAACTCTTCAGCAAACATGCCTAGTTCTAAAATTTTTTTTATATAATATTAAAATGAGTGGAAGGAAAAAATAAAAGAAATTATCAGTCAAGTTGGTTTGTTTCGTTGCACGCAGAAAGAGCTCACAGTGTCTTGAGGTCTGGCAGTTGGTTTTTGCTGGGTTTGGGTCTTAATAGTTTTGATGATTGGATCCCAAACAGGTGGTACCTGCCAACCATCTTCTCTATTGAAATTTGGGTGTTTTTTGATTTCAATAGCCTCACGCATCATTCTTGGTATGAAACGATTCTCTTTCGCGAGGATTTGTGGGTTATCGAATCTGATGTAATGGTTGGGTTTATCCAGCGTGTGTTCACTGATCGCAGACTTCGTAGACCTTGTGTGTGTTCGTAGACCTTGTGTCTGTTTGGGATCCAATCATCAAAACTATTAAGACCCAAACCCAGCAAAAACCAACTGCCAGACCTCAAGACACTGTGAGCTCTTTCTGCGTGCAACGAAACAAACCAACTTGACTGATAATTTCTTTTATTTTTTCCTTCCACTCATTTTAATATTATATAAAAAAAAATTTAGAACTAGGCATGTTTGCTGGAGAGTTTCTTGCGCCGCTTCTTCTCTTCAAGCCACAACATGTTGTGAAGCGGTGGTACATTAGATTAGGCTCCCATAGAGTAAATAATATCCATAAACAAAATTTAAAACTAAATAATTAAAATGAACAAGTTGGCGGTAGGCTGAATAAAAACTTTGACAATACACGTTTGACAAATGTCATCTTTGTCTTCCGTGACCACGGCCACTGAAAAGCGGCCGAAACGTCGGATAAACCTAAATCAAACAAATTACCGCGCTTAAA
Organism: Dendrolimus pini; assembly: GCA_949752895.1. Lineage (NCBI taxonomy): Eukaryota > Metazoa > Arthropoda > Insecta > Lepidoptera > Lasiocampidae > Dendrolimus > Dendrolimus pini. Next base: position 12,163,384 of record OX457150.1, read on the forward strand.
ACCGTTAAAACGTAGTTTTATTATGTGTACAAGTCGCGAAAACTTAAGAAAATATTATAAGCAAAACATCTCAGACTTGTGCATTTGTGATGTTTGTATAGATCGATTGCCCCACTGTACTTTATAATACTATGTTCTTATACTAGATACATAAAACTGATTTGTTAATGGGCAGCCTAAACGAGACCGCTGCAGTTTTCGGATATTGCCACCAATATTTTGCACACTATTTCGTATGCAAACGAAATTTAGGCAATTTTGTTTTAGCACTTTTTACTACGAGTGAATCTATGCTGTGACTTGATTGGAAATATTGATATATACAGCGCGGATTGTTTGGGGTCTGTAGCCATTTTGATTTATACCGTTTGTATGTCAATGAGGTTTATTGTACTACGTACTAGAGAAAGCGTCCGTAACTAGCTTAATTGAACACTAGTTATGGTCCATGGACCATAACTCGCTTAGTCTGCGCCGGGCTGTTGTCGATACTTCACGTATTTCAGTAAAAAGTAACTATTAAAAAATGCCTTCATTTGGACTAAGGTATTGCGCAAACCATGTCAATAAATCAAGTGTTTGTACCTCTCACACTTTATTAACTTTACAAATCACTTCTAATTATCTAAAAGTTATTTGTAATAAATCCAAAATGAAAGCGGTACTTGTTTCTCTCTCGTCTCCCCTCTTTCCTCCTTCATCCGTCAAAATCAACTGACATTTTATGTAAAGTGAAATTGTATTCCAAATGAGCACGCCCTCTTTCGAGAGCCCGTCATAAAATAATGAAATCTCACTGGCACTTCTGGTTTTTATCTAGGCAGCCTCATTACATCAGATTCTCGATGTACAGACGTTATAATAGCAAGAATAACAATTGCAAAAACAGCTGTTAGTTACTATTTATTTAGGTCTAAAATAGCACAAAATGTTTTAATAAAAGTTTAATTAAAATGTATATTTGGAGCATGGCTTTATATGGGTGTGAAGCGTGGACCATGATACAAAGAGATCGCTATAGATTAGAAGCATTCTAATGTGGTGTTGGAGACGCATGGAGAGAATAAGTTGGAAGGAAAAGAAGACCAATGAAGAAGTACTGGATATGATAAAGGAGAAACGTATAATTTTAAAAAGTCTGCAGGAAAGAAGGGGGAAGAGGTGTCCTTATGTACGTTAATCGAAGGCAGAGTGGAAGCAAGGACAGGGAACGGGAGACCAAGGCGAGCATTCATCGATCAAATAATAGAAAATGTGGGCGTTGTTCGGTCCTTGCCTAGAATAATGTAGGTGGAATAAGATCGCTCCATCAATTTTGCTGTCTACCCTCGTTCTGTGCAAGGCGACGGTCAATGCAGAGCAGGGTAAGGGCAGCCATTTTTGGACACTATCGAGTCAACGTTTTGACGAGAACCACACCGCGCCGTGCGCTAATACTATTCTGAAACTAATCAATTTATTGTGATTACTGGCCGTGCCAAGAGCATTTACTATTCTCAAAACTTTGTACGAAGGACGAAGTGTGAGCTCTAAAGGTGGAATTCAGTGCCGTGTGCTGTTCCTGCGTGCAACCTGAACCGAGCTAGGAGAGGGCGGATCTCAAGGTTGGTGGAGCTTCTACTGTTCTAGTGCAAGGTCATATCTCTTTCATACAGTCCATCGCAAATTGAACCAGCTTCCGTGGGCTACGCGCCTCACAGGTGTCGTGTCTTACATAGAATTAAAAAATAGCTCTTAAATGATAAATGAAATGAATGACTTGTTTTTAATGAAATTGCACACATCCCCCATTAAACACGCTAAAATATACTTCTACTATGTTCCTTGATAAATATGTCACGAGAGCAGTTATATTTCGATTATGATAATGCTATCAGACGCGTGGTACACGTCTCTCTATAAATCATAATGTTGCCAGACAGGTTGGCGGGTGTCGCTTATAAATCAACACATTTACCTGACATACGCTCCGGAGGGCAGGTGTTGCCAGCACCAAATGACTTTAGCATTTTGTTTGCACCTTCAGTTTTGACACATTGTCCAGTTTTTTTTATTTTATTCAAATCAAATACTTACGCGCATTATTTTTGAAGTGAAACTACTTTAGAATCATTGCGACTTGACGAAAAAGAGATAAACACAAAAAATTCAACCTTGTTAAAATGGAAATAAAATACATTTCTCCTTATCCGTTAGTATTAATTTTCATTTTAAATTAAAAACTTAAAAGATTTCAAATGAATTTTAGTTCTACCTGTATATAGTTAAAGCAGATATTCTTTTAAACATAGATAAAAAGAAATTGTGCGCAACAGTGCATTGAATTTTGAACTTTATTCTGGTGACTTAAAGTGTAATTTAGATTGAATTATAAGAATAAGGTTCAAATCTAAGAATAAAGACGTGTGATCTGAACACACACATTGGTTCAATTGCGAAACTGGCAATCAGGTAGAGGGCCCATCTGATGGAAAGTGGTTATACGTCACCTATAGATGTCTGCAACGCCAAATGAATGAGGCCAACGCGTTGTCAGCCTTTTGAATTGTATAGGGGGATGAGATGAAGGAGATAGAATAGGAGGATAGGATAAGAAGGATATCATAAAGCGGATGGGATAAAGGGATAAGACATGAGACATGGGATAGCCTAATGGAATAGGGATATGCAATAGGAATGTGCAATAGGGATATGACATAGCGATATGGAATAGGAATATTGAACAAGCAATTGGAATAGGGATATGGAATACAGATATGGAATAGAAATATTGAACAAGCAATTGGAATAGGGACATGGAATAGGGATATGGAATAGGAATATGCAATAGAGATATGAAATAGGGATATGAAATAGAAATATTGAATAGGCATGTGGAATAGGTATATGGAATAGGATATGGAATAGTGAACATAGGCTAAGAGAGGGAGAAGTGGATCATCGAATCTTTCACTCATTGCACAAAACACATACATACATACATAACTTCACGCCAGGTCCCTTGCGGGGTAGGCACGAACAACAGAGCGCCATACAGGCTTATTCTTACACACCTCACTTGCTTCTTTGACATTCATAGCTCTTGTTATGCACGCTCGTCTGTTCTTAAGGATCCTGACATCACCTTCCGCTAGTACACGATCAATTTGATCATGGAAGGTGTGTCGTGGCCTTCCGCGACTTCTGCATCCATCCACTTTTGCATTGGATATCTGTTTAGTCATTCTTTCATCATACATTCTTTCCACATGCCCGAACAACCGGAGCACAAAACACGATTAGCTCAAAGCCAACCGTTTCACGCCGATATTCTGTGAGAGAGATCGATTGAGCCGACCCTAAGAGCTGTAATCAATATAATGATTCCAAAATGACTCTGGCACGTGAATTGTTATCAAGCAATCCCAGAAAGCAAAATCTAGATTAATGTTCTACATGCCTTACATTACTAGACATTACTTCATTTATATTGGCAATATATTAACATCTACATATTCCCGACAGATTGCTATATATATTTATATAGTGTAATATTTTGCGCCACGCCATATTTAGATCGCTGAATATGTCACCTCGCCGCTAACGCGTGTATACGTGCCCTAATCTTATACGTGAGCTAAATCATCAGCCTTACATAACTGAGGTGAATGGAAAATGGACCATAAAGTAATAAAAATAGAGCTTGAAATCGTATTAAGAATTATGTAATAAGTGTTTTGAAATTTTAAAAGAAGTGGCATTTGCGTAGTGTCGGGCTAATGAAGCCGAATTCGGTATAGCGACGAATAATGGAGAAATAAAATTTATTACGAAAATATGATGAGATAAAGTCCCAAGAATCCATAGATATATCTCATTATGGTCGTAGTAAAGTTTTGTCATACTAAAAGCATATTTTTGCAATACTGTTCAAAATAGGCTATATACATTATAAAAATAGCGGTTACAAAAATGGCAGCCGCTTTAACCGAAGGCTATTTTTTTTATATCTTAAATTGCCATATCATGGCTGTTTGATTTGATTTATCGTATTCAGATAGTAAAATTAATATAATATAAGTACTAGTTAAAATTTACAATTTAATACTTAATTAAATTAAATTCACATAAAGTATTAGATTATATTAAAATATAAACTATACAACAATGAAGTTAACTTATATTGTATTCTGCCTATAATGCCTTAACATTATTACATTATATATATAAGTAGAATACTAATCCCAGCCCATCGAAGTCAATGGGTAAGGTTCCCAGAAGGCTGGCTACGTTACCTTGCTAGAAGGCTTACCAGTCCTCTGACCACCCGAAGAGTCGATGAATTGTTTTAAAAGATCTTTATAGAGGTTCGTGGCCTCAGAACTCGACGATCCATTAGATTGCATAAAAAAAAATCTTCATGTCTAATTTTTATGATCGCTATTTGCTTTAACAATAGTGAACAAACAAGTACTCTACACGAAAAAATAATTTCGGCTTGTTTATAAGCCAAATGTTAGCGCCGCAAAGAAATGAGAATATTTATTTAATGTTTATATTATTGTTTAAATTTTGTGTCTTTCTATTTAATATGCATACATATATGATGTTTTAAAATAAAATAGGAATACGGGCGGGAGAGGGCGCACATAGTGACAACAGAGGGTGTGTAGCGGTGTGCGGGGACTGACTCGTAACGGCTGTCGCCCGCGCACCCCTAGCCAGTGTTCACTCTTCGGTCCGCGACGCGCCGTGCTACACGTTTTATTTGGCTAACATCCGTGTACCGCTTCTTTTCGTCGAACCTTCTATAAGGGCCAAATTTAATATTAGTTTTTTCCACAAGCTACCATCAAAATTGCACCTCTTGTATTCACATACAAATTCTATGTAGTTAGAGGGGAAAGCATCAATTCACCATTCATTTCAATTTTCTGAATTTAACCACAAATTAATGGGACTTCCCAATGAGCCCTGTGTGATAAGTTCGGCAACAAGTTTGTGGTGGTTCCATCTTACAGGTTAAAATTAAATTATACTCTTCTTTATTTGGTGTTGTACACCGAATTTAACTTCGCGTGCCGAATACTGTTTTTGCGGCCATCTCTATTCGGTTGCAAATGGAATAAAGCGAAAATCCCGTCCTGTGAGAGTTGCGTTTATCGCGCTTATTTGGGAATGAATGAATAATATTCAAAGTGACGCTTTTATTTTCTGTTTTGAACCGAAAGTAAATTTTCCAAAGTTAGACGGATTTCATTACTTTGGTCAAGATGCCTAAGAAGTTTACTCTGATGAATTATATCAGAGTAACATTATCTACCTTCTGTTTATACTCCAAATATTTCAATATTTTTTTTACAAGCTTTTATTTAACTTGCAATGGATTTAAATAAGTTAGGGTGGAATCTTGCAACTTAAATTTGACCAACTTCCCGGTTTCCGATTGAGCTGAAATTTTGCACCCATATCGCGTATATCGCGTGACGATGCAATAATATGGTACCATAGAGCTGATCTGATGATCGAGTCGAAAGGTGGTCATAGGAATTCCTGTGCTAAACAAGATAGACCCGTCGTTTTACTTGTCTTGGCTAGCTCTGCTCTGCTCTACGTCATATCCAGGATCTCAAACGCTTGTATTTAAAAACCTTTTTAAATAATAAGTTATTTTATGCATGAGTTTAGCAGACAGACATAGACAGGGAAAAACGGTTACGTAAACAGCGGGTATTCCAATGTCCGATCACTAGTGCCAAGATTTTTGAAAAAAAATATGCACAAAAAGCCACCAAATGTTACAACCGTATGTGTGTGTGTGTGTGTGTGTGTGTTTGTGTGTTGGTGTGTTGGTGTGTGCGGGTGTAAATTTTTAAATGTCTGTACATAATTATAATAAAATTGTAGAGGTCAAATTTCTTTACAATGAAAAAAATGCTAAAAACCGAGTCAGGGGGATGTAAGAAGTGAAATAGAACTAATTTAGATTTTTTCAAGTTTTTTTGTTTCCTTTTGTCTATCCGTTTGAACGGGCTAAACTCCGAAACGACTAGACCGATTTAAATGAAATTTTGTATGGTGGTAGCTTATATCCCTACATACAACATACAGAATACTTTTAATCACGAAAAGTTAAAGAGTTCCTGTGGGATAGTAAAAAAATTAATTATTTAAACAGCTTATGCACCTAATTAAGTATTGATATTGCCGGTATCATCATACAATAAAACAATTTAGACATTAAAAACAATTAGGCTATATATCATCGCGCTAAAACCAATAGAGGCGGAGCACCAATGTCATTGGTCCAATGAAGAATATTTTACAATCGGGAGGGCTTTTTTAACTTACTTTTATTTAACTTTTTAACTTACTTACTTACATATATCAAAATATACACAAGATTACATGTAGATATACATTAAAGTATATGTACTGCAGATGAGTGGGTGATGCCATAGTTATTGGAACTTTGCAAGATTAAGCCCAAAGGGGTGGCGAGGGTGCGTCAAGGGCCTACATAGAATCCAAAGAGAAAATTGGATTCGGGGAGTGAAAATAATTGGAAAGTCGACAGATTGATTGATTTTGAATTTGGCGAGTTTAAAAAATACATTAGGTCTCACTTTCGTAACCTCGGAACGGATTGACTGCTCAATGTTATAGCTATTTCAATTTCAAAGGAGACGGGGACTTTTGGGCTGAAGAAATGTAATGAGTTGAGATATGGCTTAAAAAAGCGTCCCACTGCTGGGCTCGGGCCTCCTACTATAGGGGAATGGACAGTATACCCGCCACGCTTGTCCAAGGCGGCAGGTGTGACACATCGGTTATCTCTATGTGCAGGTTTCCTCACGAAGTTTTCCTTCACCGTTGTTAGCAAATGGTAATTGTAACATTATGCACATTATGTCCGAAGACTGCCTAAGTGGTACATGCGTTCCGGTCAGGATTTGAACCCGCGCCTCGAGAGACTGGGACGCGTACGCTAGCCATACGCTAGCACGACTTCAATTACAAAATGGAAAACATCAGTCCTTAAGTTCTATCTAGAAGACGAGAAATCTTAAAAAAATAAGGACACTAATAAAATAAGTTATCAATTACCATAAATAATTTATGTGAATGTGTTAAACCAATTAGTAATATGTTAGTAATGTAGTGCATGTTTACTAGGGTGCACGTTTACTAGGGACGGAAAGCATGAAAGTGACATCGAAAAAAGAGTAATTGCAGGTAATAAGGTAAATGAAGCGCTAAACTCTTTTATGAAAAACCAAGTGTCTGTAAAGGCACGTTTGGCTGTCCATCAAGAGGTGTTGGTGCCGACACTAATGTAGGGCAGTGAAAGTTGGGTGTGGCAGACGAAGCACGAAAGTAGAATAAATACAGTTGAAATGAGAGCTTTGAGAAGTATACGTGAGGAAAGCATGAATGATATGATACGGAAAAGTGTAATAAGGGAACGCTGTGGATTGAAAGAAGATGTAATAACAAGAGTTGAAAAGGGAATGTTAAGGTGGTTTGGGCATGTAGAGAGGATGGATGAAAAGAGAATCACAAAACAAGTGTATGACAGTAATGTGAATGGTAGAGTTGGTACCGGTAGACCACGACGTACACACCATGATCAAATAAAAGAAGTGTTAAAACGAGGTCAGGTAAAAAGCATATGAAATAAACGTGCATGTATGAAGAGGTTAATGAAAGTAGATGAAGCGAAAGTTGTTTGTCAGGATCGTCGCAAGTGGAGATCTATAGTCTCTGCCTACCCCCATGGGAAAAAGGCGTGATAATATGTATGTGTGTATGTATGTAGTAATATGAAAACACTCACCGTGCCGAATAAAATTTCTAGGTCCAAAATTGTATAATAGTGTTACCAGCTACAGGGCTCGAATTAAAAATGCCGTTAGAATTACTATAGAATTTATTACAACTATAAAAACACGTATAACACAGGTACAAATATAACTGGACGCAACCAGTACAAACGTAATACACGATTCAATAACACGCGCAAAGTCACTATATAACTTATCGAATGTATATACGTCTTGTCTCGTTTGTGAACATCGCTAGACTGCATCATCTCTCAGTTGGGGCATTGTTTTATACTGCCACAATACAATATGTCTCAACACAATATTCGACCAAATAACATTTATTTCCAAGAATCACACCTGGCTAATGACTATTATAAACATTACAATACACAGTGGCCTGTTTTTCTAATTACAAATTTTAATCACAAAGTAAACAAAAGAAATCCTAATGCGGGAAGGTAATAAACTGCAGGTGGGTCTTAGTCGGTCGTAACAATATCAAGACTAGGATAAAAAAAGACAAAAAAATCCACCCAAGTCTCACGACCGTGTGGTTTTGGGTTAAATGACCGATGAAAATTTGTACTTTCCCTTCATCCCTCATTGTAGGTGGTAGTTAAATTTTATCTGATCCCGCGGTACTTGGGGGTGCTTGGAGCCGGCGTTGATTTTACGAGGGAACCCTTTGAGCCCTTTCATTGTCTTCTTTACCATTAACTTGCTATCTCTCGGTCCTTTTATTCCGCGCCACTTGAAGGGATAGAGATAGGCCCCGGAAATAAATTTAAAAAACTTAATCTTTCTTTGTGTATTATTTTAAAACAGATAATAATATGTAGATTTTAGATCTTGTTTAATTTTTTTTCATATCGTTACAACCTAGGCCCGACAAAGACAAATTCCGCGTACAGATCTGTAGAACATTGTATTACCTGTCGGCATTTGAACTAATTCTAATCCTTTTATGATAGTCTCTTTTTATTTACTTATTTATTGGCATACGTTTCTAGTTATTGTGGAGAAACAGCCTTTTATCCTATTGTACTCGATCATTAGCATCATTAGCCAGGTGTTGCGGATTCTTTTGCATTTGTGAAGTATAAAGCGACGGCCTAATGGAGATAGTGGGGCAGTTGAGCTTCGACTACGATACGGGCGTGACGTGTGTACATTCGGGAATCTAATACTGACGGAATTTGTGCGTTTTATTGAATTATGACCTTCTGCATTACGTTTGGATTTGTCGTGTTCGGTTATATTTGATCCTGTGTTATACGTGTTTGTATAGTTCTAGTAAACTCTATAGTATTTCAAACGGCATTTTAATTCGAGTCCCAGTAACTCGTAACAATATTATGAATAATCTAATACAATAAAAGAAAACTTGTTTGTATTGTATTCTACCCATATTCCCTCTAGACTATAAGTAGAATACAACTGAGACTTGATCATCGTCTTCTATGGGCAAGGTGCCCCCAGAAGCCTGGCTACGTTTCCTCCGTACTGATCCGTTGCCCGAGGTAAACACCAGTCTTCTGATCACCTGAAGATTTAATGAGTCGGTTTGTTTGTTGTTATTGTTGTTACAATAACATTGTTTGTTACATTATATTTAATTACATTACAATTCGAAATTGTATAATAAAAAAAACTTGAGAGGTGACAAGGGACACCCGGATGGAACGAAGTTCCTTTCGATTATTTACAAAAAACCTGTATACACTCAACAAAAATAATCGTCGCGACACCACACTGTTCAATGCGAAGTGTAGTAGTAAATGAGTAAGTTTGAATCCTATTTACTTCAATATAAGAAACAATTTAAAAATCGAATCACATCCTGCAATTCGACTCTTGAAACAAATTTAACTTTAAACCAGATTCGCGATATTGCTCCTTATTTTAATGACATTAAGACTCTATATGTCCGCAAATGCTATCTGTACGTCAGCAACCCATGACATGTAAAAATAATGTACTCCAAATTCAACTCTAACTGCGTGGGCATAAAGCTGCATTTTATCTTGGCAAGTTCAAAAAGTATCGGTGACAACTTTTTCGTAAGAATTTTTTCCGTCTAGCCCCCATTCGTACCGCGCGATAAGGAACTACGTTCCAAAAAACAATATATGAAATCTATTATTATGTACTACTTACTATTGATCGTGTACTAGCAGAAGGTGATGTCAGGAGCCTTAAGAACAGACGAGCGTGCATGATAAGAGCTATGAATGCCAAAGAAGCAAGTGAAGTGTGTAAGAATAAGCCTAAATGGCACTCTGTTGTTCGTGCCTACCCCGCAAGTGACCTGGCGGGAAGTTATGTATGTATGTATTATTATGGACTAAAGCAACAAAACATTAAAAATATAATAATTGTGATATTATATTTTCATGACTTCAGGATATTGTAGAAAACATTAATTTTTTACTTATTTATGATTCTGTTTAGCTAATTTTCTAAATTTAAGTCGTAATAGATGACGTTTCGGACTGACGGACAAAAATTCTTCAAACTTATATACCTATATAGTCAAGGTCAAGTCGGTCAGTGGGGGAGCTCCGTACATCATGTGTAGTGGAACACTCACAAGCCAATAGATGGCGCTGTGCAATAATTGCTGTCACAAACGTTTCCCGAAACATACAAAGAATATATACAAAATTTATACTGTAACAGATAGGCCTGCGAGGAACACCATTACCCTCGCTGGAAGATCTTCCATTAAGACGGAGCATTCCATCTCGCTCCTCCAACCCAGTCGGGCGTTCCTTCATGTCGTTATTTCCGTGTTGCATAGCTTTGACGACAACAAGTAGGTCAGTAAAGCTAAGACACCATTAAGTATATGTTGGCGTTCAATTCCGGTTAAAAAAGGTAAAAAAATGAAAGGTGCACGATCTTACCCTATTGACGGACTTGCCCACCTTGACTATATAATATTATAATACTACACACTAGATACATATATATACAGATGCACATGTATAAATAGCAGTACAGAAATTTTGTTTATCACTACTAAAACCTGGGAAATTATTTTAACTATTGGTCGTCCAGAGGTCGAAATTAAAGTATATTTAATTTAAATTATAAGTTTGAACATTATGAAGGTTCTGTTGTCAAAGACTACACTGTCCTAATCACCGATTTCTCCAAGGCTACACTGTTAATTTGACTTTAACAATAAACAAAATAGTATATATGCATGTGTGTGTGTCAAATATATGGTAGTGTGTGTAATGTTTTTTTATTGATTTAATGTTTTTTTTGTGTATTAATTATTTTAAAAAATTTATGCATAAAATATTAGCATTTTGCACATCTTTTCTATAGTAACTAGCTGTGCCCGCGACGTTGTTCGCGTGGAATTTGTTTTCAAAACCCCCGATTTTGAAACATTCTTCATTGGTGCTCCGCTCCTATTGCTCTTAGTGTGATGATATATATATATCATTCGTTAAAACATAGTTTTTACTTCACGTATTAATATAATTATATATTATTTTAGTATATATCGGTGGAAAAGTTTTTATCAATTTGAAATGTTAAAACGAAATTGCTTTCCCAAAATTCGACAGTTTAAAAATTGTTTTAACATTTGTAAAAGCGAAATCCAATCAGCGCAGCGACTGCGTCTGCCTGTCACACAAAAGGGCCAGCGCGGATCGCGCCCGAAAGGGTGGACAGGGTGCCACATCAATTGAATACATCGATGGGGGTGACAGCCATTGAAATAAAACTGGATCCTCTCAAAGCGATATTGAAAATTGATTTATTTTCAAGGACAATTTATATACTACTAATAGTGCCAGGGAAACTTCATTCTGTCCGTGCAGGAACGGGAAAAAAATTGAAATGTGTGCAAATGTATCTGTGATGTAATTTTACGGACAGGTTTTCAAATTGGACAAATACACTAACAGCCTGCCCATAAAATTTCAAGTTCAAATTTTGTTGCGATTCGTTTGTCGACTTGTCCGTTGAAGTTTCACTTCTACTATGTGTCCCACCCAGCATACATTAAAAATTTTCTCAGACTGCAAATTATGATTTGGTTATGTTAGGTACATTTTAATGAATGCATTATTTAAACATATTTTATTTTGTGAAAAAAAAACCTGAATTCGATCCGGAACTAGAAAACGCTTTCATAGTCTATTCTGAACTTATGCCGCCTCTCACCACGTCTAGTCTAAATTTATGCCGCTCCTCTACGCGGCCCTAACGCTTTTTCGTTTTTCGAAAAGAAGAAGTTATAGTATAGAAGAAGTTTCACTTCAAAAAATATACTTCCTACCCAGACGTCCTGTTTTAAAAGACGACAAGACAACCCACAGCCAGATGTTAGAGCATTTTCTCGTCTGGATGGCTACCACCTCTGGTCAAGAGTATGCCGCCATAACAACCTTGGGTTGTTTTCAGGTGGTGGCCAGATTCCAACCTCCCTGTAGAGATCGGCAGCACATTATTTTTCATTTTTTAACTTTTTTTTAAATGGCAGAGAAACACACACATCGTATATCCCCAAGCTAAGCAAGTTACGCTTGTGTTATGGGTTATATACAACGGACCACTCTGGTGCCGATCCCAGACACCCAGACCACGGTAAATATGGGAAAGTTCGAATACAAATTTACCATGCCAGGAGCCGAACGTAGGTTTAGAACCTCTTTGTTTTTCTTTTTTTTCGCCTGCTCCTCCTTTATATTGTAGAATGTAGATTATTTTCTTTTTTTTTCTTGTCATCTTTCTTTGGGCTACTAAAAGGATATCTTCTATTTTATTTTCTTTCTCCTTTTTCTTTTCAAAAATCTTAAAAACTTTTACATTATTCTTTACTACTCACACATTGTTTATGTCTATTTAATTACTAGTGGTTGCCAGTACTTGAAATTCGATCATAATAATTAATGTCAAAGACTATACTTCTATAATCACAGATTTCACCAAGGCAACAATAAACAAAAGAGTATTTACATGCTAGTGTGTGTAATGTTTTTTTTATTGATTTGCTTAAAAAATATGCTTAAAAGTATATTACTTTTAAGCATATTTTTTTTAAATTAACATTCAACGCTACTTCTCTATATAAACTATAAGTGTGCGAAATTTCATACCCTTATATTATTATTTTCTCTTTTTTATACTATACTTTAATGTTTTATTTATATTACATTTAATCTATTTTATAACGAATTACACACACTTATTCTTATTACTTATTATTAACCTCTTTGTTGCAATGAGGTAGGCCCACTCCACCATTCGGTTGCAAAGTCAATCCAAACAAGGCTACGGTACTCCAAGAAGCATTCATTTTAGGAGTTAATAAAATCCTCCAATCCGAATTATCCTTCGTTTATAAGCCCTCAATAACATTACCATAAAACCTTGGGATTTAAGTACTCGCAATTAGTGCGATAGACGTTTTTATTGCCCCTCCCCACAATGGGGGGTGCGAATAAATAAGCCCCCAAAGATCGAGGGTTGTAATCCGGGAATTGTGGTTAGCCACTTAATACGGGACACACAGAGTCATATTGAAATCATGTAAAAAATAAAAACGAGAGTGCGACGAAACCATACGACTGAAGTAAACTTATTAGCTCCATTCATATGTATCAGCCAAATCGGTACAGCCGTTCTTGACTTATAAATAGTGTAACTAACACGACTTTCTTTCATATATATATAGATATATGTTTCTTGTGTATGTGTGTATGTGTGTGCATTTGTGTCTTAGGTATACGAAACGTAACTGGCTATATACTATATAACATTACTTCCACTCTCAATAACGACAACCATTAAGTAATAAAAAGTACCTTTTAAGTTTCCAAAATTAGTAAAAGCTGCGCTGTTGTGTACGTTCTTTTATCGCTTTATTATCTTAGCCCGTAATAAACTCGACATATTCAAATCATGCATACCAAAATTTGTAAGACATTCCGAAATACCTAAATTTTTAAGTACTTCCTTTATCATAAAGATGCCTCAATATAGCAAGATATGAATAAAATAAGTAAAAAATACAACAAAATTACTGTTGCAACAAAAGAAGTCAGATAAAAATAACAGACTTCTCTCCATTTAACGACAACTCTCTATAACAGCATAAAATGCACACTCCCTTTAGTGTCGTTATACAGAGTAATTACATATCAATATTTAGAAAATTATCCCAAATAAATTACAGTGAACAATGAATAAACCCATTAAAGGAATTACAGATAATTTAAATATCATGACTAATAAAACAACCGGTCAGTCACGGATGTGCGAGTGGAGATCCATTGTCTCTGCCTACCCCCCTAACAAACAGGCGTTATAGCGTGTAGCGGATGCACTTACCACGTTTAGTCGTAGATTATTTTATATTATATTTTTGCTTGAAATGTACCACGACCATGGTTACCACACGCTCAGGCTTTCAACTCTGATTTATAGTATTTCAATTTATTTCTATTGGAAGCTATTGTAATAAATAAAACTTGTGTTTTAACCTAATTCTCATTTGTAAACAAAAGCCGGTCAAGTTCAAGGTCGGCCTTTTGGCATTTGAGTTTGACGTTTGACAAGTGCTATCGTACAAAATACATAGCAACAACATTCTGTTAATCTACGGTATATTTTCCATTCATGTTTAATTTATCAACTACATAATTATATTCTATTTTGTTACTCAATGCCTATAGGTATGCCTATGTTAGCCAGGTCGTAAGGATTTGACCAACCAATGAGAGACGAGTATAAAAGTCGCTCTCATTGGTGGGAATTCAAAAATAAAAAGAGGACACCGTTTTTGAATTGAGTTAAGAGGAGACCATTTTGCACGACAAAAAGATACTTACAAAAAGTGAAAATAAAAAGCCAGTTTGAGATTGAAGTTATATTTATTCAAGAACCTTACATCACAATAATAATATCATAGCACACTCTTCATACTCGTAAGATGTATTTGTATGGAATTCAAATAATTATTTTAAAAAATTACTATAGTGTACTTAAAAAACTTCGTTTAAAAAAACCGACTTCAAAAACTAAAATGTATAAAATAACTTATTTCTAAAGCTATTATTATTAATATATATTATCTAAAACATCTTAAAGTCGGTGCTTAGTAATTTTCAAAATATAGTAATTTTTGTGTTTTATTTTGCACCGACTTCAAGATGTTTTAGACAACATATATTAATAATAATAGTTTTAGAAATAAGTTATTTTATATATTTGAGTTTTTGAAGTCGGTTTTTTTAAACGAAGTTTTTATTTTTTATTTGTTACTTTTTAGTGGAACTACGAATGGTGCCGCGCTTCTTAAAAAATATAGGTCCCAAGAACCGGGAATAAAAAAATGTTCGTAAAATGAAAACTACTGGGTCATACTATGTCAAATTTTTAGGGGGCCACATGGCAGCTATTCCGCTTCGAACAAAAAAAGAATCACGTCAATCGAATCATCAATCTCAGAGTAATCGGTGTACATATGGAACGGAGTGAAAATTATGTCCATGAAAAATGTTCATGAAATGAAAACTACTGGGCCAAACTATGTAAAATTTTTAGGGGACCAATTGGAAGCTATTCCGCGTCGAACAAAAAAAGAATCACGTAAATCGGATCATAAATCATGAAGTAATCGGCGAACATACATAAAAAAAGCAACAAAAAAAAAAATATCCCGACGAATTGAGATCCTCCTCCTTTTTTCGAAGTCGGTTAAAAAGTTTTATAAAGAGAGTTTAAAGTAAATTTTATATGAATTAATTAAAGTTTTTTAAGCGAAATGTTCACCCTAATGCAACCAAGAATTAAAGCTATAAACCCAACTTTTACGTGAACTTATAATTTTTTTTCGCTTGAAGTAAATTAACGTCTGGTTCGGTCTGGAGTTAATTTTATTGAAATGCACAAAGTTTAATGCTTAAATTATTGGAAATTCCTGTGGGTTTCGGTTTTAAAGCTTTAAAAGTGGATTGTTAGGTTGCGACGAGAACTTGAAGACTTATATTTTTAGCGGAGTTTTATTTAAACATAACATTAGCTATAGCAGATACTCGTAGATTGTTTTAGTGAAGTATTGTGTATTTGTGTTGAAACTCTCAAATTTTTAGTGAAATGTGTTTTTTCAATTTGCCATAATTGCCGTGCATCACTTGCGATAATGTTATGGTTATTTACTGTGGCCGAATGCGTGTTGTTTAGAGCGTTAAAAATAAGCTATGTACACACACACACACAATTGCATATACAGTGTAAACTCTACATAACGACACTAAAAGGATGATGCATTTTATGGCGTTATAGAGAGTTGTCGTTAAATGGAGAGAACTCTGTTAATTTTGTTTGACGTCTTTTGCTACACTAGTAATTTGGTTGTATTTTTTTACTTATTATTGTATGTATGTATGATAAAGGAAGTGCTTAGAAATTACGATACACATAATGCCGACAGTCGAGTTTATTACGGGCTAGGATAAAAAAAGCGATAAAAGAACGTACACATCTGCGCAGTTTTTACTAATTTTAGCAAAAGGTCCTTTTTATTAGTTGATTTTTGTCGTTATTGAGAGTGGGTGTAATGTTACATAGAGTGTATCATTGTATGGAAGACAAGCTTTTTTTTCAGGCGGGCGAAATGCATTTCGCATAATACCGGATTCTTTGCTAGGGATAAGACCAGAGTTGATTATGGAGGCAATGGGGCTGCCAAACAGTAATCAACCAGCTTGTGTGGAGACTCGATACCAATCTACCATCCTACTCAATACTCCACTAAACCATCCTCCTCCCACGTGCCCCGCGCTCATGGCAGGAAGAGCGTGAGACTTAGAACGTAGTTATGCCCACGCTGATCCTAGCGCAGTATGGAAGACAAGGTAAACTAACCAAAGCCAAGTGATTTCGACGCTTAATGGAGTTTGTCGTTAAATCGAGTGACGTTACATGGAGTTTACGCTGTATATACACAAACACATATAACATTATCTTAGATGAAGCAGTAATAAGGGTAATAGAAACAAGTTTAAATTTTGTAGCACGCGTTACGTGGCTACGAACTGGATGCTACGAATACACAGCGTAGCACACTGTTGTTAGTTGAAAAATCATCAATATTATTGTGAAATTCATTAAGTTCAAATTGAACTGGACTGTAAGGGGACGAAGTTAGAGGGATAAAGGACAGTAAAGAAGGGGATGAAACTTTTCACCGACGTAACATAAATCATAGCAAGATATCCGAGTCGTGAAAAAAGTTTTTACGTTTCCTGGATTTGTTAGATTGTTAGGGGAAAAACTGAAAAATGGGGTGTGGAGGGTCCTGTACACTCAAAAAGTGGACTCATCCAAATCTAACTATAAACTGAGGAAGTTGCCGTAAATATTTAGAAATAATTAACTTGGTTTGTTTACAATTATAATTGGTCAAAATTTACTTAGACAAATCTGTTTTCTACAAATCTTAACAATAAAAATACGAATGTTTCACAAAAAAACAATTTTGATTTACACTTTAATGGTTAACTAATTTACTGGTTTTAATTTAATGGTTTCTTACATGAAAGTGGCAGAGGTGTATGTAGGAAAGAAAGTTTGTAGGCACTTTAACTCAATATGATAAAGAAGAAAGAAAGAGAGCAAATATTTATTTCTAAAAATGAGACACTTAACAATAATTTATAACAGTAACAATAAGAATGCAAATGTGTGCCGCAATTTGCCAAATGAGGTTGGCACTCAGTATTCTTCTGTGCCGAAACATAGCCCGACACAGCAGTGGTTTTCAGTGCCCACCTACTTAATCGAAGAAAAGCAAGACAGCATTGAAAGAAGATATTGATTAAAGGGAGGACAGGGATGGACAATTACACGTCATGCAGTCAAGTGATGTTATTTTAAATTAATGATTAGGCGAAGATTTATTTATTATACTACAATGAAAATTTTTATAAAATAAAAAACGACGCAAACTGTTTGTTAAGGCGTGTAAATAGTCCTAACATGTAGTATGCGGGCTATGATGAACAAAAGTTCGAGCCCAAAATTAAAATATGCGGTGATATATATACCGAAGTACGCGATGCCGGGCAAACAAGATAATAACCCATACGACAACCACTGGAGCGGCAAAAAAATATGCCCACTCACCTTATCAGAAGTATGTTGTCAGATCAGAGATCACCAACAGTTCACAACACCTTCATCACCAGACACCAACGCCAGGAACAACACAGGGACACAAGGGGGAGCCGGCCGGCTTATACCCTATTCCCAGTCCTTCCACGTTGCATCACAACACTTATAGCTTTTATGTGTTTTATTGAGGGTCGTTTTATATCACCAGATAAAGTTTATTCGATCATTTTTAAATATTATATATTGACGTGCGCCTGCTCAATGAATACCGCAGCGATCACAACGATACGTATGCGAATGTCACGTATTCAAATTTAAAAAAGTCTAAGCACCATTGTCACGCGAGTGGGCGGCCGCAGTGACGTATAAAGTGAAGTTATCTGTGATCTACCCAACATCGCTAGATGGCTTCACCACTGTTAAGTCTAGTAAATTATTTTGTTGTTAATTTTTAAAGTAGTTCTGCCACATTATAGCAACGTTGCATTCTATGAAACCACTGGGAAGAGCAACTAGACTACTTGTCTTTAGGAATCTCTTGGATGGCTCTTTCGTAGGCTGCCACTGCCTTCCTCGAACTTTACCTTTATTTTCGGACATAAGTAAAAGTCGCATGGTGCGAGGTTTTGCCTGTAAGTACGACGAGACGACGATTCGACGAGACGACGATTCGACGACTTCAATTCTAACTAAAATTTTAGCGCTCCTTTCGTAGCCCTTTAATGACTTTTGGCAGATTTTTTTAATAGAGAACATTATGTCCTTCCGTGCCTCCTGTTTCAGTTATTAAGTAGTATAGTTGTTCTTGTCGCGTTTTCTTCAAAGTTAATAAAAAAAAAATGTACCCTCTTATTTCTAAACGATATAATCGGCCATTTCCTTAATTGAATAATAATATGATGTGTTAATTATGTAGATTATAATTAAAAATCTCAATTGTATATAGACTGTATTCACTACATGTTATTTTCATGTTGGCAGACGCGATAGAACTATACTGAGTTCGGTTTATTTTATTACATGTAAAACTTTAAAAATAATATCTTATATAAAATATTATCTAGAATTTTCGAACAATAATGTATTAAATTCTTATCATTCATAACCCTTTAATTATAATAGTTTACCAATGACTTCAATCCGCTATCGGTTGTGCTCATTTGCTAAGTTTGTTAGACTGTGAAATTGTTGGAGGGCGGGGTGTTCTAAAATGCTTGTCGAGTATTAAAGTACTAACTTTATTGCTAGTACTAACTCTAGTACAATATGTGTTAAAACCGTAAGGTTCTCTGATTATAAAGTATTGTGGCCAGTCGCTGTTCTTTTATTACCATAGACCCTTGTTTGGTGCAAGTATTACACTCCTTAACTTAACTCTTCAAGAGATAAATTTGACTTTATTTTCGACCTCTAAAACAGGATTTTTTTAATAAGCCCCGCAATAAAAGGTGTTCATATTTGTGCTTATTTCAGAGTGGCAACACCGGCGATAAGATCTTGCCTCGTCCGCCGGAACAATGCCCTCCAGCAGGCGTCGCCACTGGCGCCCCTCGAACCCATTGTCTAGTGATTCCACTCCTTTGTTCTTTCATACTGTGAATGTTATCTCGCCATTTTGTATATTGAGATATCAAATTGTTTTCTCTAATGCAATTCTATTGTTTTGTTCTAATTTATATTTTTTGAATGTTGGTAGTCTTGGTGTATTTTTCAGATATCAAATAGCTGGTGTTATAAGAAGTAACTTAGGCTACTATTCTTTTAGGCATTCCTCGAAATAAAATTGGAGGCGTGCGAAGGCACGGGCACAGCTAGTAAGATAAACAGTTTATATTGTTACTAGTTAGCAGGACTCGAATTAAAATGTCGTTGGAATGATTATAAAGTTTATTAGAACTACATAAACACGTATAACACAGGTACAAATATAACCGAATACAATAAGTCCAAACGTAATGTAGAAGGTCGTAATTCAATAACACGCGCAACTTCGTCACTTATTAGATTCCCGATCGTAGTAGACACGTCTTGCTTCACTCGTGGTTATCGCTCAACTGACTCGTCTCTCCATCGAGCCCTGGTTTTATACCGCACAAATACAAATGTGACTGTGTATTGTAGTCGACCTAATCCGTAACACCTGGCTAATGATTCGACCGCGCAGCCATAAACGAGTACAATAAAACAATTGACGGTTTGCTAGAATAATTCATAAACACATGCCAATTAATAAGTAAACAAAAGAAGAAGATCATAAAACAATCAATTCAAATGCCGAAAGGTAATAAAATGTGTTTTTACAGATATGCAGGTGTGAATTTGTGTTTGTGGGCGCCTAGATTGTAACAATACTGTGATTTTGCAAATACAAAGAAAATCGTCTGAAGTTTTGTGTAAGAGTGTATTGTGTCATAAATCTTGAAGCGAGATTTTGCGATATTTGTTGTTAGTGATGCAATGGAAGGGGGAAGGGGGGATGCACACTATTTCATTTACATACTGTAAGTGCTACTGCTACGAGAGATAACTTCAAGGCAAAAATATACAAAACTAGGATTTTCCTCTTAGCTTTGCTGGCGGAATGTTTAGAGAAGCGCTTAGTGAAATTGACTCGTGTCTAGATATATTGATAGTTGTAAGATATACCATGGAGTTAGTGGAGTGTAATTTAAATACTTTTCTATCCTTACAGGAAATTTCCTGCGTCGGGGCGGCCTGTCGGAAGATGTGACATAACAACCTACAAACTGGTGGTAGAGTATTTGCCTGTCTGGATGACTACCACCCCTGGTCTGGAGTATAGCGCAGTAACAACCTTAAGTTGTGTTTCTGCATTGGGGGCCAGGTTCAGGCAGCATATCGGTAGCTCCTGTGTTGTTACAAATGTCCAAAGGGGATAGTAAAGGCTTTCCAGTAAGTAGACCGTCTGACTGTCTCCTGAACTCGTGCAATAAAAAAAAACTTGCCATACCGCTTTTAGCATCCCTATATCTCGCAAAACACTATCCCCTTTTCCGGGTTAAATGGTTTCATATCAAGTCGCCAGTTGTTTTTTGTATGTGTGAATACAATGAAGTGTGTGTTGTATTCTATTCACACTGGTTAGATTATATTAAATTTTAGTACAAATAGTATAATGGCTACTGAAAATTGACCGAAACGTCGGAATAATAAAAATCAAGTAAACTACTTCTCTTAAACCCCTTCAAATATAGTTTTATTAGATATATGTATATTAAAATACTGTGCATACTTGATTACTGTACTATGTATAATATTTAGTTTCTCCTTCTTATTATAATTATGTATAATGTTTTTATATATTTTTAGATTTAAATTTAGCTATGATTAGATAATGATAAGTTATATTTGATTTAAATTATTTATCTAACTTAGCTCCTAGGAGCATTAAGTGTTTATTATAAACTAGCTGCGCCCCGCGGTCTCTCCCGCGTGGTGATTGAAAATCGTCATAATTCCAAAATAAAAGTAGCCTAAGCTACCTGACAATAAAAGTTCCGTCAAAATCGGTCCAGCCGTTTCAGAGATCAGCCGGAAGAAACAGACAGACAGACAAAAATTGTAAAAAATGTTATTTTGGTGTATGTACCGTATATATATTCATATTATGCATGTAGTAAAAAGCGGTTATCTCAATATTACAAACAGACACTCCAATTTTATTTATATGTATAGATAATTTAATTCAATTCGAGTATTTTTTGATTCTTTTATAAAAAACTCTATCTTTCCCTTGGGCCCCTCAAGACATTTTGATACAGGGCCCATCTAAGGGCTAAGGCAAGCTACGGCACTGATATTTTCCTTCACCATCAGCACTTGGTAATTGTAACAACATGCACATTTAGTCGCATAACTGCCTAAGTGGTACTTTCCGGCCAGAATTCGAACTCACGCCTGTCAAGGTAACTCTTCACAATGCGTTAACTGCATTGTAAAAGGCGCAAAGTCCGTCACTATTAGATTTCCGAATGTACACACGTCACGCCCGTATCGTAGTCGTAGCTCAACTGCCCCCCTCTCTCCATCAGGCCGTAGTTTTATACTTCGCACTTCTGCAAAAGAATCCGCAACACCTGGCTAATGATGCTAATGAGCGAGTACAATAGGACAAAAGGCTGTTCTCCACAATAACTAGAAACGTAGGCCAATAAATTAATGAACAAAAAAAGACGATCATAAGAGGATTACAATTAGTTCAAATGCCGACAGGTAATAAAATGTTCTACAGATCTGTATCCGGAATTTGTCTATGTCGGGGCCTAAGTTGTAACAGTATCTACACTGCATCGCCTCGATGTTGCATCTTATCGCCACAAAGCGAACTTTTGCGTTGCGAATATCACAATAACACAATATCAGTCGGTTTCCGCTTCAGAGACATGCAGTTACGACACAGTCTTGTAAATTACAGTCAACTCACGTAAAGTAGGCACAGAGTCGTCTTGTGCTTCGGTCATGCAAGTGAGCGCTCTTTCCTACTACAATTCAACGATGATTGATCTAGTTGTGCTAGATTGTTAATGTAAACCTGCCCGTAAAACTTCAAGTAAATTTTTTGTTGCGATTCATTTTGTCACTTGTCAGTTGAAGTTTTTCCACTTGTACGTTGCGATTCGTTTTTCCACTTGTCCGTTGCCATTCGTTTTTACACTTGTCCGTTGCGATTCGTTTTTCCACTTGTCCGTTGAAGTTTCACTTCTAATATGTGTCCCAGCACACATTTCGATTTTTCGCAGGTTTACTGCAAATTATTATTTGGTTAAGTTAGGTACATTTTAATTAATGCATTTTTTATGTAAACATTTTTTATTTTATTAAACAAAAAACTGAATTTGATCTGGAACCAAAAACACATCCATAGTCTACTCTAAAATTATACACATATAACAGAACATTAACAAATGCGCATCTTTCGTCATCAATCTTCATTCGAACCTCAAATTATGTTAACAGAAAAATTTTTCCAAAAAAAAATTCAAAAATATTTGGTTTGCTCAGTTTTGATGAAGAGGCTCCGAAACTACTGAACCGATTTGAAAAATTCTTTCACTGTTGGCAAGCTACGCTATTCCCGGGTGTGGCATAGACTATATTATATTTACAAAAAAATTAGGAATCCTTACTAAAACGATACACAAGGTGATTTTTTTTCCTTAAATCGCTTGCGCTGCGAAAACTATTGATGATAGAATACAATAATGTAATAAAATAGTGTCGCGACAGCATATGTCTAACTATTATAGTTACGGCACAATAAGTGTTCTTTTATTTTAAAAAGGTAATTATAATGCGACCGCTAGAAAAGGTTCTTTATTTGTATCTTGGTATTAATCCTTATCAAAATAAATTACTTTATATTCAAAACTGCTTCAATACCTTTATATAACTTTTTGAATTATTCAATTCGGACATTCCATTCGAAAGATATCACGAGTTTAAAAATGTAAGTATTAGACCACGTGACCGTGACGCTTTTTCGTGAGCGAAAAATCGTAAGACCCCCCGTCTATATAGAAGTTTCACTTCAGAAAGGTCTATCACAGCAGGCAGTCCTTTTATCCTAGCTAATTAAAAATTAGAGTATATACGGTGTCAAACATTCTGTCAAAATGAGACGTTAAGCACAAGTTCGGTCGTTTATGGAGTACTGTTCTCATCTTTGGGACGGCTCAGCCACCAGTTGGAGACGTTAGAGTCAATTGAGAAAAGAGCCAGGAAGGTGGCAATGACCGTCTTTTTTATGCTTGACTTCAGAGGCTTTACGCAAGGTCACGGGATTTGCTGTCTTCTATCGGAAACATTTCGTGGAGTGTTGCTTAGAATTGCACGAGGCGAGTCCTCCATCCCCATTTTACCATCGGACAACCATACGCACCGGTTACATGGTGAAAACACCACCAGTCAACTAAGCATTTCGCTCCATCTTTTCTGGTGCGACTGCCGAAGAGTGTTTTTCCTGACAAATACAATGTCGAAGTCTTTAAGTCACGAGTAACTAGGTATCTTCAACTTCTTCAAGTGTGCTCCATCTTAGACTGCGTCATCACTCAACATCGGGTGAGACAGTGGTCAAACGCAAACCCGTAGATCCATAATAATAATAATAAAAAACGACCCATGTATCTACCGTACGATTCTTTATACTGTTCCATGGTGGGACTGGATGTGGCTCCGTGTTGCTCGACAATAAACTTGCAAGCAACAATGGCGCTCGTTCTTCTTGTTTACTGCTCTCTGTTGCAAAGAAAATACGAATTTATATATTCCCCCATTTTAATGTCGGGTTTCAACTTTTGACTTGAGATGCGTTATACTTTTTCAAGCTTGAATACTTACTTATAGAGAAGCTAGTTATTACCCGCAGTTTCTTTTGCATTTATTTCTCTTTTGAAATGTTACAACCTAGGCGCCGACAAAGACAAATTCCACGTAATTTGTAGAAGCACATTAATTACCCGTTGGCATTTGAACTAATAACATTGAAACTATTGTAATCCTTTTATGATCGTCTTCTTTTGTTCACTTATTTATTGGTATACGTATCTAATTATTGTTGAGAATAGCCTATTGTCCATTGTACTCGCTCATTAGCATCATTAGCCAGGTGTTGCGGATTCATTTCCATTTGTGTAGTATAAAACGACGGCCTGATGGAGAGGGGGCGGCAGTCAAGCGACGAATACGATACGAGCGTGACGTGTGTACAATCGGGAATCTAATAGTGATGGATTTTGCGCGTCTTTTTGAATTACGACCTTCTGCATTACGTTTAGATTTGTTGTGTTCGATTATATTTGTACCTGTGTTATACGTGTTTGTACAGTTCAATTAAACTCTATAGTAATTCTAACGGCATTTTAATTCGAGTCTCGCAACTCTTAACAATAGCTTATCTTTAAATGTGGTTAGATAATTCTTGTTTTAAATTGAAGCCAAAAGACAAGTAAGATTAGATATCGGTCGTAAAACTCGTAAATGGGTGGCGTAAGGTCACAGCACTACTGTCTGGCGCAGCGCCAAAGTTAGCCCAGTGCAGTTGGCCGTACTGCGCTGCTGGCGGACGAACACTTTTTTGTTCCAACCACAAGTTTCTATTTTTATAAGGTTTCTGTATCTAATCTTACTCCTCTGTCTAATATTATTCAGTTACCTATATTATTAGCTCATTATTCAGTTGACGATTATAGACAGATAACACTTAATTGCTCACCAAAGATATAATTTCAAAAATACACTATTACAATATTGTCATGGTAGAAACAATAGGCGGCCTTATTGCTTAAAGCAATCTCTTCCAGCCTAACTTAAGGAATAGTTTAACCTAATCTGGCGATGTAGGTGGTGAAGATCATTAGGTTTGTCATAAATAGCTAACTGCTGCGGCTCACCGACCCAAAATGAGTCTTGGCCACCGAAATAAGAATACTCCACTCCTTCCTGTTCAGCGCTGTCTCCTGCCAGTCATCAGTATGAAGCTCGCGCAGATCAGCCTCCACTACGTCCCTCCAGCGATACCTGGGCCTACCAACCGGTCGCCGTCCCGTTGGCCTGCCCAGATAGGCACTTTTCACAGCGCGATCCTCCCCCATTTTATGTAGGTGGCCAAGCCAGCGCAAGCGATGTGCCTATTACATTGGGCTCATCCACCAGTTCTTCAATTTCGGCATTTTTACGGATCCGCCAGTTGCGATCGCTTCCGCGTGTCGGACCCAGGATCTTTCTTAGAACCTTTCTTTCAATATATGTCATAAATAAACATACTTAAACTACATATTTTATAAATTAAATAAACATACTTAAATTACTTTATTAATTTAATACATAGAAACATATTTAGAAGATACAGTGAAACCTGGTTAAGTGAGACATCAAGGGACCTGCATGTGGTTTCACTTATAGAGGTATTCCACTTTCCCAGTGTCTCAGATATCCAGGTGTAAATAAATATCTGTCTCATTTACATTGGGTTCCATTAATAGAGGTCAGAATACAGGTTATTTCAGTTATAGAGGTGCGAGTATTAAATAAAATAACGTGTTATGTAAACATTATAATTTATAAAGGTAATCATACAAATGTAATAAACACATTAAATTCGACACAGACTTCATCGCGTGTCTTCCCACTTTCATAAACCGATATCAACTTGAGTTTCTCGTACGGATAAAGATTGTGGCTTTCGTTTTGACATTTTTCAAATAAACATCCGTATGACAGTTAAGCGAAACTAACACTGGAGGTCATTGAGGTTCAAAATTACTAACGTAGTTAAGTGCGGAATTTGCGGGTAAAATAAGAATAAGTAAGTAAACAAACAAAACGATGTTATCTCCGTTACAGAGGTCTATGCATATAAAATTCTCTCGCTGTCTCAGTTAAAGAGGTAACTATGATGATAAGTCGAAAGAACGAATCCCAGATATGGAGGTTTACTTCGTCCCACTAACAGAGGTAATCTAGTGCCAAAGTGTTGGGACCTCAGCATGAGTTCCAGTTATGAAGGTTTCTCATTTATCCAGGTTCCACTTAACCAAGTTTCACTGTATATATTAATTAGTCTAGTACAAGAATTAGCCATAATTATTGAAGAAAATAGTGTTTCGCGAGGGCGTTCTTAAATGTAGGCGATGTTTTAGCCTCGCTGACAGTAAGAGGCAGCGCATTCCAGAGTTTGACAGCCCCCACTGCAAAAGAGCTATCATAAAGGGATGAAAGGTGTGCAGGTGTAGTGAGTTTACGATACGTATGAGTGCGCAAATTGTGGGAAGTAGAAAAGCGAAGTAATTCAAAACGTCCCTTAAGGTAAGGAGGATTACTTGGATTAAATAATATGTTATAGGTAAAGTAGTGTGAGACTGTGTGTATTTCGGCGAAAGCAAATAGGGATCCTCTTGAGTTTTTCACGAAATTCAAAAACATGGTCACATTTTCGCAAGCCAAATATGAACCTAATGCATAAATTCTGAATTCGCTGGAGTTTATTTAGCTGTTCTACGGTTAAGTAATAGTAATGCAGGCGTCAGCGTAATGTAAAATAGGCAGGAAAAGAAATTGTGACACAAAATTTCTTAGCCTTCTAAGGGATCTAGAAAACAGTAACCGAAACAGTAGAAAGAAACGTAAGTGTACAGAAACAATTTGATGTCGCACAAAACTGGTGTAGTATAAATACTGTGTTGTAGTTGTTATCGTCCATTTTTAGACAACTCGTTTGTTATTAGAGCAGGGTAAATCATTTGGATGAAACCCATTGGAAAAGGAAGAGAATATAACAAAAATGAAAGGCAAAATAATTTACGGGCGATCTGAGGTCGGGAAGTGGAAGGGGGTGAGTTTAGAGGGTGAAAAACGGTTTATCTCGATTCTTTTATTTTATTGCAGGAGTTCATCGCCTATGGACATTTGCAACACCAAAGGTGCTACAAATGCGCTGCGGCTCTCTTAAGGGAGACTGGAACCTGATCACTAATACCGGAACACAACACAAGGTTGTTATGGCGGCATACTCTAGACCAGGGGTGGTAGCCATCCAGTCGGGCCTATGCCCTACCACCTGGCTGTGGGCTGTTTTGTCGCCTCTTACGACATGTCACCCCAACGCAGGAAATTGTATTATTTCTTCGTAACTGCACGATTTCCGGCAAAACTACAAGTCCTATGGAAAAAGGTTAATGGCAAAGTTGTATGTAATAAGAAGATCTACCGGAATAACAAATAAACCGGAAATCAGGCAGTAATAAAATTCCTACGAATATTGGTGTTGACAACTAGTGGTTATAATATAGAAACACTTCATCTGTCGTTTCTATACAAAAGTCAGCCGATCGGTTAGAAAATATCTGTCACCGGTAATTGGTAGTTGCACGTGTAACCAGCTATGAACAGTTCATTACAGAAACATCATTAGAGTAACCAGGCGATATTATCCTAACCGCCGCTAAAAAAAATCGTTTTGGCAATATAGAAACTGGCTACAAGTGGATATCCTACTGTGTATTTTTCTTGTGAATAATAAGAAGTATTAGCCATAAGTACAATACTTTTGGTAAGTACCTCGCTTCAGCTAGTCGTCCCTTGGGCCTCGTATTCCCGTAGCTTCAGCATGTTTTTTAGATTGTACAATAAACAGAAGCATACCCTGAATTATCAATTACCTTCCACCGAAAACTTTCCAGATACACGTAGTCGGTTTAGCTGTAAACAATAAGGGCATATAGAGAGAGCATGTATAGAGATGGCATAAGTCCATTATCCGTGCAAGAGCGCGGCTTGTCGTAAGAATCGACAAAACCACCCACAGCCAGGTGGTACGGCATTGGCCCGACAGGATGGCTACCACCCCTGGTCTAAAGTATGTCGCCATAACAACCTTGAGTTATGTTCCGGCATGAGGGGCCAGGTTCCAGTCTCCCTTAAGAGAGCAGCAGCGCCTTTGTAGCACCTTTGATGTTGCAAATGTCCATAGGCAATGGTAACTGCTTTCCATCAACTAGGCCGTCTGCCTATCTGTAAAATTCCCGCAATAAAAACCTAGAAGTAAGAAAAATAGTTGCCAAAATATTTATTTATTTTATATATTTTGAATAGAAAGAAGAAAGAAAGAAAGAAAAGAACTTTATTTGAGAAAAATAGCGACGTAGTTACATTGTTTACACATTATTACACACAAAACATTATTTGAGAATTTGTACGTCGCATTTTCAGCAAACAAGGTTTGCACTCAGCATATTGTTGTGCCGGAGTTATATCCGACACAACGCTGATTTTTCTTTTGGTTTAAGACCATAACGACCCAATTTTGTTAATATAAAAAATAATTAATTTAGGCGTTTTTCCCCCCTTTTTTATTGAGTTTTAGTTTTTATATAGTTCATACTATAGTTTGTAGTTTATATTTAATAAAAGTAATTGTAATTATGTAATACATAATTATTATAACAAATAAATTAACTTCAATAAAACTAACAAATAATATACCTTGTCACTTCAAAAAATTAAAATAAATACCGATGTTGTCAACTTGTATCGAGTCATTTATTCGAAAACAATATGATAAAGTGCTTGCCGAACAAATGGCATTCTACTTAAAAGATTAAGATATGAAGTGTTTAATAAACTTTATTTTTCCACTCTATATACTATACAGACCGTGTACAAGACTGTCTCGCATTACAGGTAGGTTGTCAGCCGATGATATATGTTTACTATATACGAGTCTTGTTTATTTAAAATAAGATATAATTTGCAACTTTAAGAAGGGTAGTTAAAAGTATTTTTGGGTGAGAACTACTAATCCACGCTACATTTGCACTTGGATTTGCCTGTCTGTGTATGTAATTATATTTGGATTCATATTAAGGTGAGATAGTAATTAAAATACATTGTTATTATCTAAAGCTTATCAATGCATATGTATGATCTTCTTTTTGTAATGTGAGAAGATGTCTTTTATAGTGGAATTTAAATGAATTTATTGTTTCAGGTCTCTAATTGGTGGAGGAATATCGTTCCAGCTATGAGTGGCAGCATATTTGAAACAGCCTCTGAAAGCAGCTGTCTTGTGCTTCGCTGTTATTTAAGGTTTCGTAACAGACCGTATAGTGTAATGGTGTGACCTATCCCATCTCCAGTCCATCTTATTGTACAGATATTTAGGGTACTGCGAGGAAATTACACCAAACAGCATACAAGCTAAGTGTAACTTCCTCCTAGCTGCCAACTTTAACACATTATTTTTATTTAAAAATGGAGTAACATTGTTTCTTTTTGGCATGTCAAAACAGTAACGGGCACAAGCATTTTGTACGCGCTGTATTACACGCTCTGTTCGTGCTAATAGACAGGGCCCATATACTGTGTCACAATAATTTAATTTAGATAGCACCAGACTCTCTATTAATCTTTTTCTTACTTCTACATTGATGTAAGCCCTAATTGTATATAATATTATTAATCTATAAAAACAATTCTTCATAACATTACTGATATACTTTTCCAAACGCAGTTCTGAGTCAATAGTGAGACCCAGGCTACACGCAGTGTCAACCATTTCAAATTGTTCTTTTTGAATTTTGATTATGGGACTAACATTTTTTATTGCAGTCACTTGTTGGCGACTACCTAGTATCATAAATTTAGATTTTGTCGGATTTAATACCAGTGAGTCAGCTTCAGACCACTTTACAAGTCTTTTTAGGTCACTATTAATGTCATCAACAGCTTTGTGAGTTTCACTCGGGACAAAATGTTTATAAAGTTGAATATCGTCAGCATACATATGAAACCTACAATGCTGGATGCAATTGACAACATCCGCTGTGTAAATTATAAATAATAGTGGCCCTAAAATAGATCCTTGAGGGACTCCTCTAGCTAGATGTAAGGGATCTGATACAGCAAATGATCCATCTCCTTTTTTAATCTCAACTTTTTGTTTCCTTTCTGTTAGATAGCTACGGAACCAAAGAACAGTTTCATTTGTAAAACCATAATATGATAGCTTGGACAGAAGTAAATTTGTGTTGATTGCGTCAAAAGCCCGTGAGTAGTCTAACAGAACAAGTACCGTGCCCTGTCCTTGATCCCGAGCCTCAGTAATGTTTCCTACCACAACACATAACGCAGTTGCTGTGCTACATCCCTTCCTGAATCCCGATTGAAGATCAGGTAATATATTATTTAGTTCTAAGTAATCAACAACCTGTAAGTAGACCACCTTTTCCAGGACTTTGGAAAGACATTGTAATATGCTTACAGGACGTAGATCCTTGTAACTGACCGGATTATTCTTTTTGGGGATTGGACGTACAACAGCCTGTCGCCATAGATAAGGAAATTTGTTTGATGTAATAGATTTGTTTATAATATTAGTTATTAATTTAAGGGAAGTTGGCAGTGTTAATTTAATCATTTCGAGACTTATACCATCTATTCCAATTACGTTTGACTTTAGTGAATTAATAATTTTTAGTATTTTATCCTCAGAAATTGTTTGTAAGGAGAAACTTGCTTGACTATGCTTATGATTATCAAAATGTGTAAACTGCACGCTACTCACAGTGTTATCACCAGGTACTTCCAGAAAAGCTTTATTCATGCTACCTGGATCATTAAAGTGAACGGGAAGTAACTTTTCTATATGTGATTGAAGTATATTTGATTTTAAGTTTTTCCAAAGTACTTTAGCGTTGTTTATGTTATTATTTATGTGTTGTGTAAAATACCCTTTTTTTCATTACGTAGTGCCTCTGCCGATAAATGCTTAAGATGTAAATAATATTGTTTATGACTTTCTATATTGGTTTTATTATAATTATCTATTCTTAGCCTTATCTCTAAGTTTGAACATTAATTTTGTATTATCAGTAATCCATAGAGTTGGAGGTGTTCTAAATACTTTACTCTTCATTGGGGCATGCAAGTCAAATAAAGTAACAATATAGGAGGTTAGTGTGTATACCTTAATATTTGATATTATTTATTGTTTACACCGTCACTGTCATGTTTTAAAATTTTCCTTAGTTTAAGGGGTTGCCTGGAAGAAATCGCTTTAAGCGATAAGGCCGCCCTTTGTTCAACATTTATTGTATCTAGTTTTTAAGAACGTAGTTTTAATGTTGGTGAACAATGAAGTGTTTTTATTCATTCATTTATTCACGGCCTTACGTAGGTTGTCAATAGAGTGAAAAAATTGCCTTATATGTTTTATGCCATTATCGCCATATCACACTTTGATTTGCAGTTAGACGATGCGAGAGAGACGTTCAATAGAGTTCAAAAGGTCAATTTTATTATATAATATGTATAAAAACATTTAATATAAAATATCCTTTATCTCAAAACCTAATCAAGGGATATTTTTCAAATCAATTAAGCAAGTAAATTCAAATAAATGAGTATAAAAAAAGTAACTGAAAAACAAAGATAAAAAAATTGTGTCAGCTCAAACGCACGACTGGAGTTTACTCCTCACATTAAAAAAACAAGCGCAGGTACGTGGCGACAGCGGCCAAATAAGGACTATTATAAGAAAAGAAAAAAAACATACACCCAGCAATCTAGAGGCCACAAATAAATTAAATTTACTATTTGTTTATTTATTTAAACTCACAAACATAAATTAAAAAATGAAATCATATAAGTAATATGAGTGCACCTGGCAGAAACACAATAGTAGTTTTGCCAAAACTCATCTTGGAGAGCAAGTTTAGTGCAGTAGAGGTGAACATTAACATGATAAATACATATTAACACTTAAAGTACATTAATTACAAAACCGATTGACTGATTTGATTTTCTTTTTATTTGTTTATCTTTAATACAGGGGTGATTTAACAGAAAAAAAGAATATAATGTATTCTAACTCATGCTCTCGAAGACTTAATCCTACAGATTTATGTGTTTATCTCTTTTAGTGTCGCTTTTTCGTTCCATCGGGTTTCAAATCGCAACGATTCTAAAGAAATTTCATTTTAATATATTCTTTTAACCGTGGTTTTTGCTAACAATATTGTTGTATTTAAAAAAAACATTCGTCTTTATAGGTCGAAATGTTTCTCTATTTAATTCCACCTCTACGTTTATCCGATTTCAAAGTTGTGAGTCGATCCAACGCTCCGCTGGCTCCGTACCTACGCACTCTTAGCGAAATTAATTTTATTAAAACATAGCACGCATATACAAATTCAAAGTCTATTGCTCGTGGTTTAAGATTGAAAATGCTCTGCTCTGCTTTGATTGCTTTATTGAAATTTAGCCTGAATACCAATGCCTGCATGTTGGCTCCCCTGGGGCGCAACCGGAGATAATGGAGTGACGACTGTTAATATCTTTACGTCATTCCCGTAATTTTGATATTTTAAATCGAAAATAAAATGACAGCTGTTCTCCGTACAGTCTGTTACACGTAATTATATGATATTAAATTATTAAATCGCTACTAAGGCTTTTCGCGTGACATCGCATGCATAATAATTGGATGGCTACACTAAATATTGTTACGTGCCAGCGGGGGCACACATTTAGGACTGGAAGGAACACCACTTTTTAATTAAACACGACGTGAATGTCAATGAATGTCAAAGAAGCAAGTGAGGTGTGTAAGAATAAGCCTAAATGGCGCTCTGTTGTTCGTGCCTACCCCGCAAGGGACCTGGCGTGAAGTTATACATAACTTGTATGTATGTACGACGCGAATGTAATGAGCTACTCTGTTTATTTAAGCTCCTAAATGGTTCAATTGACTGTCCAGACATACTTTCCTTTATTAATTTTAACATAATATGAAATATGCAAAGTTTAGGTGTTCCTTGTTTTGTTTGCCAAATAAATAAATTAAACACTTTTATTAACTTACACAGCCGTACGTGATTCCTCGCCGCAGGGTTTCCCATACACGTACAACTGACGACGCACTGTCCCGACGATAAGGTGTCTCACTC
The DNA here is from genome assembly GCA_949752895.1 of Dendrolimus pini. Classification (NCBI taxonomy): domain Eukaryota; kingdom Metazoa; phylum Arthropoda; class Insecta; order Lepidoptera; family Lasiocampidae; genus Dendrolimus; species Dendrolimus pini. The sequence continues at coordinate 12,196,793 of OX457150.1, forward strand.
ACAATACCGTCGCCGATATTGCGTTGTTTCATTTGCTGGTAAACAGACCTGAACAGGCAAACGACCCTCTTGATGGAAAGCGGTAACCATAACCTATAGACGTTTACGTCCTTAAGAAATTTTATAACACCCTTCTTCTTCACCGTCAAAGAAACCCATGCCCAGAGGCTGCAAAAGTTAAGTAAGGCCATCTTATGTTGTTGCATTGTAGTTTATTGCTCAAAAGTAACTGCGGTGTGTATACGCCATAATAGGGGTACGTGGAACTAAAGTTTGAGAAACTGCTATAGATATGCGCCGCGCAGTTTGCATCATTGACGATTCCAAACAAATGGAAGGTTTAGAACCGCTTAGCCTTCGGAGAAAACTTGCATCTCTCTGCATATTCTATCACCTGTACAACAACGAGTGTTGCTAAGAATTGTTTGATCTGGTGCCAACGCCTCATTTTAAATCCGCACAGCTCGCCATCAAGTTGTTCAGTTGTTCACCCCCATTGCTTGAACTCCCACTCTCTACTCTACGGTTCTCTAGAACAGTGCTTTTCAATCTTTTTGAATATGCAACCCCTTTACAGGTTGAAAACTTTTGGCGACCCTCTTGGGATATATAAACAGGCAAAAAGTTTGTAATTTAAAAGACTACGTCAATGGTTTACCTATATTCATGAATAGGACCTCTACAAAAAGCTGCTGAGCGTAGAAAGTACCTAAGTACGAGGTATAAATTTATATTGCCTTTTCCCTTTTGCCGGCGACCCCCCGAGCAAGGCTCTGCGACCCCCTTAGGGGTCGCGACCTAGAGATTGAAAAACACTGCTCTAGAACATCCTTTCTCGACCTGGGGTTGCCACCCTTGTGGTTGTCGCGTTTCTTTTTTTTAAATTAAATCTACCTATATACAAAAAGGACGTATAAAAAACTATTAATTAAAATATTATTGTAATGCTGTAGTGAAAAGGTCGAAAGACTTTATTCGACTTAGTTTTGTGAAAATGTATTCCGCGTGCTACAACAATGATCTGGAGGAAACTTCCCGCCGCGGTTTTCCCTCTGCGCTGACTTGGGGTTCTTTAAGAAGGTACTTATAAAATGTGTTAGAGGTCGGCGATGCATTGCAAACTACACCCTTGATATTGCAATCGTCCATAGGCGACGGTAACCGCTTTCCATCAGGTGCGCCGTCTGCCTCTTTGTCTTTTTCTTCTATGGAATATTTTGGGGTAAAACAAATGAAACAAAATCCACTTTTAATAATACATTTTAATGTTATCCGGTATACGACTTCCCATAAACACATTGGCGATGAATAACCATATCTGTACATTCAATATCAAAGTAAAACAATAAAATGTATATTAATAAAATGTAAATATATACTATTATGATCTATTTATATATTATTGGCACCAACAGGCGACGCCGGCGCAGCCGACGTGGACGACTCGTACCGGACATTCTCACGACACCGAACGTGGACACAGCTCTATTGGTACAGGTAGGAAAATTAGAGTCGAAACTGTTAAGGGCGCCACTTCAGCAAATGTGTCTTAAATCTAGCAACTCCAATATCAAGTCAAGAGTAATTTTAATAGTTAGTAGTAATTTTTAGTTTTAGTATATGTGGGGCAGTTATATGTGCCGCCAATGTGGGTTTCTAATAGTGGATGTAGAAGGTAAAAACGGGTGTACTCTTGTAATACTTTAATACTTAATTCGTACACCAATGGGCAGTGCGGCGGACGGCGCGGACTGACTCGCTACAATCACAATGGACGGGGAATGGCAAAGATGCACACCACTCGATACAGGTATCTAAGTGTTGTACTTACGTAACCGTATGGTTATGTCTGTCCCTATAGTACAAAACCGTGTAAGCAAAGGGCGTGAGTTCGAAACCAGGCTGGAAAGCGTGCACCATTTAGCCAGTTTTCTGACTTAATGTGCATATCGTTACCATTACTACCTGCTGAGGATGAAAGAAAACAGCGTGATGCAACCTGCACATTGAGTTAATCGATGTGTCAAACCTGCCAAGCCGCCTTGGATAAGAGTGGCGGATATAGACTGCCCATTCCCCTATAATGGGAGGCTAGCAGTGGGGCGTTTGTGGGCTGTAATGATATAGTTATTTTTACTATTAAGTCAAACATCATGCAAGTATTAAGTTGTTTTATTTATAAAATAAGTGATCATCAACATAACTTATGATGTTTCCTTTGATAATAATGACCACAATTTTGTAAGCAAGAGCTTTAATACCTCGTGATTATTAATAAAGCAACAATTCGATTAAAAGAAGCGAAACAAAACATAACAAACTTGTCATGTCAGCGGTTATTTAGTAAATATCGTCAAAATATGACTATGAAAAGATTTTTGCTACACATTTTTGGTTAAATTAAAAAACAATGCTCGTGTGAAACTTAGCACTGTAATATCCGTATTTCGTTATTTTAGTGGATTGTTGAGCTAAATCAACGTTAAAATTAAAACAACATGGATAAACTCATTGACATTGACAACAGATATGTAGAAAATTGACAGGAGGCAAACAAACTGCATATACTAGACATTATGGCCAGGCTTTATACGTGTTTGTTAGTGACTTGGAACAACTATGGTGCAATAATTGCCGTTTTCTACTTATATAAAAAGTTAATTATGTTTTTTATCTATATATAAACATATATCTTATCTTTTATTTATTTATATTTTATTTTTCAATCTTCTATATATATATAATGAAAATGGTGTTCGTTTGAGGCTCAATCACGCTTAAACCACTGATCGTATCGACATGAAACTACCACCATTCGATGCGAAATTTTTCCTAGATGGTTTATGGCTATATATTTTTCAAATTCTATGAGCCCTTTCCCATGTTTTCTCAATTTGTTTGTTTATTCGAAGTTCGCCGGGTCAGCTAGTAGGTATATATATAGAAAATGTATCTATGGGAAAAGGGCTAAATTAGAAAAAAAATGTTGCTTGGTTTAGGAAGAGTTAGCGAATATACAGGCAGACGCGGAGAGCGACATTGTTTTGTACTATGTGAAGAAGATGAAGATACAGAAGGAGCAGCTGGTCTAGTGGTGGGAGAGGACACTAACACTAAGAGACGCAGACAAATTATTTTGTATACTTTTCTAGAACTTTTGAATCTTAATTATGTTATCATAATAAAAAGAAAATTTTATGTTGAATCCACTTTAATATTTTCTAACGCTCTGTTATTTCAAACGATTCTCATATTCAATTTCTTTGCGTTTATAAATTATGTACCGCGAAAAGTGTTCGTTTGTTAAAAATGTTTTAGTAACCTTTGAAATTCTAGATTTTTTGTAAATACTGGAATGTTTTAACAAGATATCTGAATCCAGTATAACATATAATACACAAGGAAAGGTCATTTGGAATGAAATTTATTTATTTTTAACATATCGTTACGAATTACAGGACTCAAATTAAAAACTCCGTTGGAATTACTATAGTATTTATTAGAACTATACAAACACGTATAACACAGGTACAAATATAACTGGACACAACCAGTACAAACTGCACGATCTAATAACACGCGCAAAGTCCGTCACTATATAGCTTATCGAATGTAGTACACGTCTTTCTCGTATCGTAATCGTCGCTTGACTGCTTCACTCTCCGTTCGGGCATTGTTTTGTACTAAACTATACAATACAACAATCGACCGCGTGGACTGAAGTTTCCTTGAAAACGTGATCTGCACGCCTGTGGTCATAAACGAGTACAGTAAAAATAGCATGTTATTCTTAATTACAAATTTTAAACACAAAGTAAACAAAAGAAGTCCAAATGCGGGAAAGGTAATAAACTGCAGGTGTGCATTCACTTTGTTGGCGTGTAACACTATAATTCTCTGTACATACCTGAATCAATTTATTTAATCCTGTCTAGAGTCTTAGACTCAAAATCAGCCTTTGCCAAACTTTCGTCATGAGTTTAAGACATGTATAAGTAACTACCTTAAGCCCTTTAACAATGTTAAGTATTTGACTTATCTTATTTGAAGCTTAAGAGAATGAAACTAATTTCAAGATAATATTGTTTATAATAAAACTTGCGGCATCTTTGATAGATTCTAAGCAAATGTTTACTTGTGTTTGATAGTAACTGTTACACATAACTAAAAATATAATTTAAAGAAAGAAACCATTTTAAACAGACTTCAAAAAGGAGGAAGTTCTCAAATCGAATATATGTGTGTGTTTTGTGGTTGCTGTTATACAACTTGTTGTACAACATACAAGTTGGTTGTTGTTGTACAACTATTGTTCAATTTAAGAGTAATTTTACACATTTTTAAAAAATAAAACTGCACAGCACAACACCTTCTTTCAGTTTCCGCCAAAAATTCCTCCGTTTCGTGTTCATTTATTGTTCATTTATGTTGTTTTAATAGTCATTTAATAATTATTAATAATCATTGCCATTAATGTATCACTGATAATGACATTTTATTGCACCAAATAAAAGGCTTCGAAAACCGCTTAGCTGTAAGCTATTGGCCATTTTGGCAACGAGACTATTTCTTAATCTAACTGCCCGTTTTCGCCCTTCCAATAGCGCTGTGTCCAACTCCGATCACGCTAGACGGATGCGACAGGGGGCGTTCGCTTCGCTCCAATACGCTCCGGTGCCTTTGAAAAAGATCCCGGAAGCAATCCCAGCTCTTTTATAGCCAAGAAATTACCACTACCGACGCCATATTGTTTGATCTTTTCTTTTTTAAATTTCCATTATTTCTCGCCTAACAATAACTTGTATCATTTTGTGTCTTGATTAAAAATTATTTTTTGTGAGGATAACATTGATTGTTCTTTTTGAGCATTGAATAAAATTTGATATTGGGGAGTTTTTTGAGCCGATTATCCTTGAACAGTAAGTAAAATTGCTTTGGAAACGAATGTAGACTCTTGAGTTTCAATAAATAATCTGTAAGATTATACTTTGAAACAAATACATCACTGTCATAGGCTGAAACTATAAATTCATATTTATAGCTAGAGTACAACAGGCTGACTGAACACCTGATGGAAAGTGTTTCCAGTCGCCTATGGATATTTACAACACTAAGGCTCGATTCACACTATGGTATCGTACACGATTCAATCTCATTCCGAACTTTGTCCGGGTTGAAATAAAAACATATTCACACTGTCAGTACAAGTCATGACAGGTCCGATCTCGCTTCAGTCAAGTATTACTTTCGACGGTTACCGGCATTGGTATCTAACCTTTTTAGGCTACATAAACTAGTTGACAAGTATTTATTTTAATTTCTCCATTTAAATTTTACGGCGTACACCGCGCCGCTTAAATATTTACTATAAATATAAAATATATTAATTTAGTCAGCATCAACTATATAATGTAACTATAAAATAGACTAAATAAACACATTATAACAACATAATAAGTGAAGAGCAGTGAGAACTCGAGGAGCCGCCGATATTTTATTCTCCCATCAATCAGATCATCCGATTTCCCTCCGATTTCCCTCGTCTAAATTGTCTTGACCTACGGGGCCGAGACATGGACACTGACGGCAGGATTGGTCCACAAGTTTCAAGTCGCTCAACGGGCTATGGGGCGAGCTATGCTGGGTGTTTCTCTTATTAGTAAAATCTCACAAAATTAGCAAGTTGAAGTGGCAGTGGGCCGGTCACGTCTGCCGCAGGACCGATGGCCGATGGAGTGGAGACCGCGTCTCGGTAACCGTAGTGTCGGACGCCCTCCAGCCCGATGGACCGACGACCTGTGCAAGGTCGTCGGTAGGCGCTGGGTGAGGAAGTCGGAGGACAGTCGGCCTACGTCGAGCAGTGGACAAATTCCATTATTACCATTAAATCCAGCACCAACAACGCATCAGGCGTGATATTGAATAACTTGAATGATACGATAGTGATTCTTTCTTGTTTAAGAATATTTAACCGGAATGAGGACGGACCGAACGGCATCATTAGGTCAATCGAGCCTAAAAGTGCTATCAACGTACTACTACTACCTACCAAGGAATTTTATGACACATTTTAAATTCTATATCCTAATCGTACATTGAATAGGAATTAGATTTACAGTCTTATTCATATTGAGTTAGAGTATGTTTGTAGTCATCTTTATGGTTCTTAAAGAATACTAGAAACTTACTCAAATCAATATGAATAAGACCGTTAATCTTTAATTTACTTGGAACCTTCATATAATGTTCTCCAGTAGAACTTAATTTGAATTTAAACAATATGGCATCAGTACAAGGATTTCAATCAGGTTGTACATAAAAGCGAGACAAATGACATCGTCCATATAAATGTAGAGGGGCGGGGGGTCGCGGACCCATCGCCGCGGGGGCGGGGAGTGACAGAGCTCGTTACACTTCATAATCCAATATTAAATGTTAACATACAAAGGATTAGTACATTTTAATCTCATTTACAGTAATACTCAGATGCTGTAGCGAAATAATATTGCTATATATTTCTATTATTCGGTTAACAAATTCACATTATAAGTATATTACTAAACTACATGACTTGACAATTTTTAGAGCTGAGTTACAGTAACACCCGGACCAGAGTAAACAATACAAAAACCGTTGCAAAAGTCCAAGACCCAGACAAGACAAATGAAATGAGGTACACTCAAGCAGATACAGCACTAGTAGTCTTTCTCCAAATCAGAGTGGTGAAAATGTTTCAGATCACATAACAGACAGAACGATCATTAAATTAATAGAGTTGATCAGTCAGTGAACTGTAAAATAACTCTTTGTAATGCTGATAATAAAATGTTCAACCAAACTGATCCAATTGAAAAGCACAAAACTGAAATAACACTATGATTCAAGTTTATATTTACATGATTCACTTTGGTCGCGTTATTCAAATTGAAACACAGCAATCAACCATCTTATATTGGCTTAAGGCATTCGAAAGTTGCTAGTATTTCAATTTAAGTAAAACTTTGTACATACATACATACATACATACATACATAACTTCACGCCAGGTCCCTTGCGGGGTAGGCACGAACAACAGAGCGCCATTCAGGCTTATTCTTACACACCTCACTTGCTTCTTTGACATTCATAGCTCGTGTCATGCACGCTCGTCTGTTTTTAAGGCTCCTGACATCACCTTCTGCTAGTACACGATCAATTTGATCATGGAAGGTGTGTCGTGGCCTTCCGCGACCTCTGCATCCATCCACTTTTGCATTGTATATCCATTCTTCCATCATTCATTCTTTCCACTTGCCCGAACCACCGGAGCATTCCTTTCCTTACCTTCACCCCGACACTCTCTTTCAGACCAACTCTCTTTCTTACTTCGGTATTACGAACGCGGTCCGCGAGCGTCACTCCGCAGATTTTGCGCAGTGCTCGCATCTCGACCGCGTTTACTCTACTTTCATGCTCTCTCTTCCATACCCAACTCTCGCTAGCAATTGGCCATTAATCCCATATCCGGGCAATATGTCCCAGAGGTCCTTCCGCACAACCCTATCAAATGCTTTCTCTAGATCCACAAAACCGCAGAAAACCTTCCGGCCCATAGCCAGCTGCTAAACTGCTGTAAAACTTTGTAATTGTAAAAAAACTACTCATATGTAAGAAATATTGAAAGAAAAGCATAATTAAAAATTGTGCTGACATTATTAAACTAGTAAACAAGTGCCTTTTGGACCAACTTTTTTCAGCAGTCTCCGAAAATTATAAATGAACACCTCATTCGATTCGGAATAGCATCTAGATGATTTTTGAAAAAAATAAGTTCCGCTTGCAAAAATGGTAAAAGTTATTAACAATTAACTAAAAAAAAAAGAAGGGGGGTTTAGTTTTTTGCAAATATCTCACAAAGTAATAAAGATTTTTCAAATTTGAAAAAAGATTCGAAAAGAGGAGGAAATTTCCTAAAAAAAGTCTTGACTCCCGAAACTATAAGATCAATATTTATAATTTTCCCAGAGGGATAAAAATACGGCCGAAAACGGATACTCTGGCTTACGCAAGCCACACCCACATCGGCCCTTTAATGAATAAATATTATTTAAACATACTAAATATGAAAATAAAAAAATGAAAAAATTCAGGCACTAACTGAATAGATGAATAAACAATAATCTGCTTGATTTTTTTTTTAATAACAATTGCTCCAAGAAATGAAAAAAATCTTAAATTTATAGTTTAACAATTATCACACTTGCAATGTTTATGTTCAAGCAAAACAAAAATATTTTGTAACAACGAAAATTATTAATAAAAAAATGAAAAATAAACATTTTCTAATTTTTTCAACGGGGTTCTATTCTAAAGCCTTTCAAGAATTGCTCCAAGAAAGGAAAAAATCTTAAATTTATAGTTTAACAATTATCACACTTGCAATGTTCATGTCCAAGCAAAAAATAAATTATTAATTAACTATTGAATAACTAAATGAAAAATTGTTATAAAAAAAAAATTCATTCAGATTATTGTTCATTCATCTATTCAGTAAGTGCCTGAATTTTTTAATTTTTTTATTTTCATATTTAGTATGTTTAAATAATATTTATTCATTAAAGGGGCGATGTGGGTGTGGCTTGCGTAAGCCAGAGTACTCGTTTTAGGCCGTATTTTCATCCCTCTGGGAAAATTATAAATATTTATCTTATAGTTTCGGGAGTCAAGACTTTTTTTAGGAAATTTCCTCCTCTTTTCGAATCTTTTTTCAAATTTGAAAAATCTTTATTACTTTTTGAGATATTTGCAAAAAACTAAACTCCCCTTCTTTTTTAAATTAATTGTTAATAACTTTTATAATTTTTGCAAGCGGAACTTCATTTTTTTCAAAAATCATCTAGATGCCATTCCGAATCGAATGACACCTCATTTATAATTTTCGGAGACTGCTGAAAAAAGTTGGTCCAAAAGGCACTTGTTTACTAGTCTATATAGGTCTATAGGGACATAGAAGTAAAGGTAGACCAACTATATGAATGGTCTTTGTTAAGGATAATAGGTGCTGTGACAGACGATTTATGCCAGAATAGAAGAATATAGAGGTAAAAGATATTGCTTTATACTCCAAACGATTTAGAAAAGATCTAAGAAAAGACTGAAGTTGTAGAGTTTCAAGACGCTTTAAACGAACTTCACTATGCACAATCCTGAGTATTACTGCAAGATATACAATATTAAATACACATATCTACACAATCTATATTAATAAAGATTTGATTAACTATGATTTTGTTTGCGTTGAGAAAATCGAATGGGTGCTGGAAGAGGGTCAGAATGAAAGGGATCTACATAGCTCCTTAACTATCTACATTCGAATTCCGCAATGGACGGATCATTCACTTTTTAACTTCCAGGTACATGAACTGAACTGATTTCTTCTGACTTCATGATCTTCCATTAAAACATTTTTAATTACTGTCATTAGTGTACTGATTCTGGTACCTTAATCTGGATTCATGTCTGATTATTTTGATATATTTTTAACAAACGTATCGTATCAAGTATGTGTATCTTAATTTATGTTGAACTTGCAATTAAAATCCACCACATTACAAAGAGAAAGTAGTATCACGAAGGTTTTATAAATATCTATCTAACAGTAAGACAAAAAAAATATCTTTGTGATTTGAAATACTAATTTTTCTTTTTCTTTTTTTTTCTAGTAAGAATTGGACCGACAGAATCGATGCCAATAAAATGTTCAAAGTGGACGTTATAACATATGTACATTTAACTGTGTCTAGTTAAATAAACACATCAAATAGTTGTATTGGTAAATCGTGAAGTAATACAATACAATAGTAATACTACTGACAATGATTTTGGAGTATGACGCAAACATAACTGACATATCTAACATTCTTAACAACATATCATACCACATAGCGTTATTTTACAAATTGGTTTTGTAAAATGTTACAATAATCAGACAAGTGACCAGAATATGACATACATTACTACACCACACCTTACTAGGCCACATAATACAGCTTCTGGACACAATTATGAAAAATGTTTCAAAGATTTTCCGCAGGATCAGTATACTATCATGACAATTGACATTGAATCCCAATTGACTGACATTAACCAGAAACGGTACAAAAATACATCTCACTACTACCTAACTAATTAAAACTAACATTTAATGATTTAATTTAAATTCTCTTCATTGACACAAAAGTCGTGTTCGCCCGCGACGCGCCCGCGCCTCTCTCTATCACAATTCTTAACAACAACGAACAAGTTTTTAAGACCACGAGCCACGCATTTGATACTACTGATTGAATTGTTATTAACATCTCTACACGTATCGTAAGATCTATGATCAATTTGCAAGAGAAAGGTCTAGTCAAAATTAACACAGAGCAAATGCATATTACTAAATTCACCTTTTAATAAACTGGTGGTCATGGTTGAAAAAGCAAAAGAATTATATATTAAACAGGAGTGCCAGCCTTTTGGACAAGAGTCTTTTTAATAATTGTATTCATTATGTGTTGTATGTAAATAAATAGAAAATGTATATAAATGATATAAGCAGTACAGTACGAGCAAAATTTAAAATATATTCGTATACATTGCGCAAAACAATCGTAAGATTCAAGAGGCGATACGTACAGCTGACGAGAAAGTATTGTGCTCTCGCTCGGTCGCCATCCAGAAGCGCATGCTATCTTTTCCTGCCCTGCAGAAACTCAAGGAGCTAACTTCACTCCAGGCTAGTACTATAAAATAGATTATACATATCAACAATGTTTATTAATCAATGACTGTCAGAATATAATAACACAGAAAGCAGAATTAAAATAGGAACAAAAGTTAGTTATCAACATCAACATTAAAAACTTGTGGTAAAAATTGTCACATCTTAAATCTAAGGTACATACTTGTTGCAAAAATTGTGGTAGCAAACATGTTTGATCGTTAACTTTAATTTCCATACAAAACACGCCCGGCCTAAGCGGGCATCTAAAATTGACATCGACTTTACATGATTCAATTTAAGCTATGATACATTTATGTATTTATTATATTTTTTATTAAGAATTTGACATCTATATAAAATATATGGATATTATGCTAGTTGAGTATCTCATCTTACAATTAACTCCAGTTTTACTTCTTCGAGAAAATTTTACGTTGCGTGAAACTCCTTTTTAGGATTTCTACTAATTCCCTATCTAATATGCATGGCGTTGTATTGAATAAATTCAGATTTAAACTGTTATTCTTGAGGTCACATTTTTGCCACATCTAGTCCTCATTTAGAAATGGGTATACTTTTAATCCGCTTCAAACTTCATGGCCGCATAGCGATAAATGGGTACTTGATAGACGCTTTTTCATGCAAATTAGTTATTACGCAACCTGCTGCTAATGTAGACATGTCTTGATGACATAATCTAAATGTAATCAAATTTAGTCGAGGATTTAGCAAAAACGTAGCTGTCTATAGTTCAGATTATATTTCTAATATCATAAAAATATTGGAAAGTATGCAGGATAGTTTATTTGATTTCGAATGCTGTAGAAAAATTATAAGTGAATTTATTAATTACATCGTCATGTATGTGAGGTAGGGATTCAATGGATCTCCTTAAGTTTAGGGAAATTTAATTTAGTATTCTCTATGAACACTGAATTAATAATAAATCAAGAATGAATCTTGACATATTTTGGCCAATGAAATATTTAGATGTTAATCTCTAATATTTCATGTCAGTTAGTAATGGAGTAATAATAATTTGTGATATTACAAATTATAGTCGCTTTTAAAATTAATCATCCATTAATTTCTCTGAGGGCGGCCTAAAGAGTTCTAAATAAATACCCCTAAACACAGTTACGTCTAGCACACACATATCGAATTTTAATCTTAATACTAATGTTTTTTCTTACTTTGGTGTTAGCATTGCACACAATTTCATTTCAGTTATGAAATAAATTTTTAATACACATTTATATTAAATAAATATTTTATATATAAGAAAACTCGTTTTTTATAATATCAACAATTTGGCACATTTGCTTCCTGTTTCTAAATTACACGTTAAAATTAAAGAAGGAAATGAGGATAGAAGAAAAATCAAGGGAGCGTCAAGATTAGGCCTTAAAATTGGCATATTCGCTGCGAAAATAGTAAATAATCTTATTTACAATAATAAATTATCTTTATTAAACTTTAATTAGTATATAAAAAATATTCATTTTTACAAACCGATAAATATTTTAGATTATTCTTATGAATTTAAATCCACATCAGAAGATGTAAAGTAATAATGTAAAGCAGTAATATTGAGCGCATATTTAAAGTATATTCCCTTAACTAAAAGACGGGAATGTTTTGAAATGGGCAAAGTAGACTCTGAGCTGATTTCATTTTTAAAAAACGTGTTTTTCTAATAGGAATCTCTTGAAAAAAAATACATACAACTATAATTACAGCCTTTAATATAATGATTACAATCTGTACTTATAGAACAAGCACGTGTGTTTCACGAAATCAATAGACTATATTTAAGTACAATCAAAGTAAATTGATTTTAAAATCATTTTGATTTATTATAAAACTTTCATTTAAATCTGATAAATTTTTTGAGCATTTTTCATTTTCAACCATAACTGACGTTACAGGTCCAATTTAAAAGAAAAGACTCTCAAGTAATGAGAACGATAAACTAACAAAAATAGATGATAACTCTTCATGATTTTTCGCAGCGAACATGCATAAGTAGATAGGTACACTAGAATAACAAAGTATTATTACTGATACAATAGACTACATAGACTAAAGTTAGGAGAGCGATATATTACCGCGTAACACTAAACAGCTAAACGAAGTTGGGATAATCCACTATATCCTCTTGGACGTATAAAGTTCATTCAACGCATGGAGGGTGTTGTGGTTGGAAGTTTGAAAATGATCACGACTGGAATAACTTGACCTTTTTATTTGTTCCCTTGTTTAAAGGAACCCTAGCCGGCAAACAGATAAATCTTTGTGCTCCTGATATTTCATTATATAAAGTGCGTACTTAAGTTAAGAGATTTAAGTAGGCAGGCTTATTACAACAATCTTTTGCAAACAACCTTCAGTCAGAATTTATTTTCGTGAGAATTCGAAAAAAATTTGATCATCTCGTGGGTGTGATGTTGAACGTAAGACGATGTTTATTAACGAGCACATAGAATGAAAGAGATGGCGAGTGAAAGAAGAGAATAGATGACAAATGGACGACGTACGCACGCTCACAAAGACGCTCTGAGTTTTATTTTAAATATTGTACGGTGGTACCATTCAATTCGTAGTATTAAAATTACGAAAATAAACACACACGCATCGCTGCAAAGCATAAACTCGTAAAGTGTTGTTTTTCTTGCCAGCCACCATCCCCACAATCGTTTTATTGATTTTCCAAACTTTGCAATCACGACACCTTCCAGACATAATAATTTGAAAACCAATCGGTTTTTTGCAAGTCCACAGTTTAGCGCCACACCGGGAGCACTCAAGAACACAGACGTATCACTTGGTGACGTTTTAATTAGAATGTATAGCGCAGTATAGTGCTGATTGACTGTCGTAGACATTTTTGGTTTTTGAAAAAACGACTCGTGCACCAGATACCACAGTCTCATATAAATAGTAACAGGGATGATTAATAAAATATGTGTAAATATAATGAGTCATATATTAACCGACAAAATACATTTACGCTGTAAAGACGGGTTTTTGTTTTTTTTTTTCATCAAACAACTCTTACAATATATCGAAGCAAAAAAGCAGAAACATTGTAACCGACACATGTAAGTTACATTCTACATTAGAAAAAAAACTGAGTTGAATATCAATAAATTAATATATTTCTAACTGATTTGCAATGTGGCTTCTTATTACCAATTATTATAAATGAAATTTATAATAATTGATAACAAAAAATAATATCATCTTTTTTCGATATTAAAAACAGGCATACGAGCGTCAACCAACACGATAAAAGTATCTACCACAAAAATTTCAACACCATCAAAACTGATACATATACGACATGCTCTATAGATTTTCCAGCAGAATTGTGTAGTGCTCTCACGGTGTGTCTGGCTGGTGCTGGGGATGGATGGGCTGCCCTACGAGGGAAGACAGCCACCGCTCCACCCCCCTGAGCTGCTGCCACGCACCAGACTTCATCAGGTTCCGAAACATGGAGTACAGCTCTCCAACAATGTTGAGCCAAATCGGGTGCTAAGGATGCTGGGGTGATGATACCGTCTCCTCTCAACCAAATAACCCTGAGCCCTCGTCCGCAAGCCCCGCACTCTAACCTCCAACCACCTGAAGCTGGTTCTGCACTCAGTGCTGTGGCTGTTGCACTACCTGTCAGCAAAAAAATATATAAAAAAAACATTCTTTTGAATCTATAGTAACATACAAACATGAACGTATTATTATATGATTATGTTTGAATGTTGATTTGTTGTGACATTGAAAGAATATTTTTAATATTAGACTCAGAAATCTTCACATCGTCTTTTACATAAACTTTCTCCTTAAAGCTTTCTCTTTTATATTTATTTATCTACCCCCCCCCCCCACAAACAGAAATTTAAAAAAAAACCGTGCTTTCATGAAAACCATTTTCGTTTAAACTTTAACATTTATCTTGAAAGCATATACAGATAAATCAATATTGTTTATTACTATAGATTTAATTGGACATACCGGTGACTTTGAGGGTGACCCTCTTCAGCTCCCGGAGACGCATGAGGTCCGGAGCCCGCGCCCCAACGCACCTGTACTCACCCCCCTCTTGGTATAGTGCATCCTTAATACCTGTTCAAATACACGATCTTTAGCAGGACTTCGGAGAAAACTTTCGATTTAATGTAACTTTTGCAAATTTGTCTAAACTCTAGCAACTCCAATATTATGTCAAACGTAATTTTGATATTTCTTAGTAATTTTCAATATTACGTCAAATATCGTGCAAGTATCAAGTTCTTTTATTTATAACATACGCATTTTATCAACCAAAAGTAATGATATTTACTTTAATAATAGTGACTATAATTTTGTAACCAAGAGCTTTAACGCCTTGTGCCAATTAACAGAGTAAAATAAGCGAATCCAACCCTTATACACGTGTCATGTGGGCGGTGAAATTAAGCTGAAAAGATTTTTGTTTCAGATTCCGCAAATAACATCCAGTTTACCAAGCATATTGTATTTGTGTGAAACTTAGTATTGGTATTTAGTTATTATTTACTTGGATCGACGTTAAAATTAAAACAACAACTATAAATTCACTTTGTTCAATTCACTGACATCGATTATAGATAAGGTCAGTAAGTAAGCCAAGTAAGTCAGTCAGTAAGTCAGTAAGCCAAAAAATTAGGTAATGTTCTAGACGTGATGTCTAGAACATTACCTAATTATGGCTTTATGTCTTATTTTACCTTCAGAATGATTAAATATAAGTCTTGCTATAATGTCAGTGATAGGAATTGGCATACCGAGAACCCCATGGGCGTGGTGGGAGCCGGCTGGAGCCCAGTTCTCGGTGGCGTTGCCCACGACGCGGCGCCACCAGCACCCCACGCTGCCTGAACAACAATGACATACCTTTGATGACGGAGATGAGATTATGGATATAGAAGGCCCATACGACAGGTATATAGATTACACTTTATAATATAATCTAGACCTATCTATAGCCGCTTTAGCAGATTCAAAATTAAAATAAAATTAGAAAGTTTAATAGAATACATGGATTCAGTATTTAAAGAAATGATGAATTAAACAAAAATACTGACAATAGCCAAAACTCTATAAACAACAAGGCCAATAAAGTTAAGGGTTGATACATTCCAACAAGTACAAAAATTTAGATATCTAGGCAGCCTCATTACATCAGCTTCTCGATGTACAGACGGCATAACAGCGAGAATAATAATTGCAAAAAAGATTTTATTAGTAAACGCTATTTCTTTAGGTCTAAAATAGCAAAATTCGTTAAAAAAGTTTATATCTGGAGCATGTCTTTATATGGGTGTGAATCATGGACAATGACACAAAGAAATCGCGATAGATTACAAACATTTGAAATGTGGTGTTGGAGCATGAATGAATGAATAAAATAAGTTGAAAAAAAAAGAAGACCAATGAAGAAGTACTAGATATGATAAAGGAAAAACGTACAATTTTATAAACTCTGAAGAAAGAAGAGAGAAGATGTTTGGCTACTTGCTACGACACGACACCTTCTTATGCACATTAATCGATGGCAAAGTGGAAGCAAAGAGAGGGAAGAGAAGACCAAGGCGAGAATTCGTGGATCAAATGAATCAAAAAGTACCTTTCGTGTCGTATATAGAACTAAAAAAACTGGCTAATAATAGAGATTATAGGAGTAGGCTCCACCGACAATGATAGATAGGTCTATCTATCGTACAAAAATGTGTTTGGGTGTCGAGTGTACAATGAAACTAAAAATCAGAAAATAGCCGGACCAGCAGATTCAGAACTGGCTTTTCAATCACCAAATAAAAATTATTCATAGGATAGAATGCAACATGACAAAATTAAAAATGACGCAGTCGAATTAATGAAAACAGTTGAGTTGTTTGACTATTGAACTCGGTCAGGTTATAGTTTAATCGACTGATAACTTTTATATGATGATTGAAAAATCTGCCCTTAAAAATTTAACTATACTTTTGATTGTCGGTTTGTCTGTAAGAGCATCACTTAAAAACTACTAAACGGATTTAAATGAAACTGAACATAAAACTAGCTTAATCCCGCGTTCGTGGAATAGAAGAATATATATAAAATCATGGCGCTGTAGTCGCGTTTCACAAACAAACATGTTGTCGTCGTGGTAACAAGAACAAAGGTACGCTAAAACTGCTAGTTTAGAAATAGATTAATTTTAAAATTACAGGTTATATAGCAGATTAGTGCCAGAGGGAAGCGTGCCTAGAAGGCTGGTTCCATTGCCATGCTGAACAGCATTACTAGTTCGCTAGGCAAAGTCACACTTCTCTGGTAATACCACAGATTCGTCTTTAGAGAATCCCAAGGTTTCTATATCATTTTTGAGTCCTAAATTGAGAAATCAATTTCTCATATCAACTCCGCTATATCACTTGATGTTTTAGACGGAATCAGCTATTTTTATAACACTCACATTAAACTTCGTTATATTCTCGCTCCCAACTCTAACATTTACTTGATTTGACTGAATCTTTACAGTCTATTCAAATTTCTCTGTGTGTAACAATAAGTTCATAGACTCTAGCCATAGACAGATGCAGATATATTTTTTTTATTTCGAAATAGTGTTGCCACACTAAATGAAATACCGAGTAAAGCCTTTCGTCGCACCGCAATTAATGTAAAAGTATATAATGAATGATGACCTTTGGGACAGTGGAGTTGGACGTTCCCCCCGAGTGGTACTTCCACCTTCTGGTGGTCAGGTTCTTCTGGCTCCGCTTCTGTCGCGCTCTCGCTGCTCTCCTCGGGTGCTGAACATTCATTGAACGCGAGTGGATGAAGGGGTCATGTTGAAATTATTTATTATTTTGTATGTCTCTAAACAACCGGACATTTGGAGGGCTTGCGTGGGCTATGGCAAGGCCACATAGAGGTCCCCTTGACAAATTTAATGTAAATGTGGCGTGACACTGACCGGCGATTATCCTTGTCTACACCATATAATAATGTACCCAAGGACAAGGCCCGACCAGTGTAGGACTATTGTGGGAAATGAGGACAAAAAGTACCGGGCTATTGGAGTGAATTGCTAGTGGTACTAGGGGTCTGGGAATATGGCGTTTATGGCGTCTGCCCGTCGCAATGTTCAGGGTACATGGGAAAAATGTTCATTTATTATTATAAAATAATGGTGTTAGTATAATTGTGATGACATGTGTCAAGTGTAATACCTAATTAAATAGTTACCTATAACATTGAGATAGTATCCAATGGAGGAGTATTCGGCGTCCAGCCAGGTGGCCCGGCAGCGGTACCAGCCGGCGTGGGCCCCCCGGAGCGCCGACCAGCGCAGCGTGGCGGAGCCGCGGGAGTCCTCGTCGCCATTCTCCAGGGGTGGTGGAGAGCTGGTAGAAGCACAAAATTAGGGTAGTGTTTTAGGAAACTAATTTTTATTATGTACTAGTTGTGCCTGCGACTTTGCCCGTGTGGAATTTTGTTTCACGGAATCTTAAACACAAGGAGCCTAAGTTACTCCCAACATCAGCTATCTGCACGTGAGTCTCGTCAAAATCGGTCTAACAGTTTCAGAGATTAGCCAGAACATAATGAGAATGGTTTCATGTGCAGGATCTGCCTGATCTACTTTGATTTTTACTGCCTTTTTGACCTGTTTATCCATGATCATTTTCAGATTAGATGTTTCCTATTTGGAGCATATTTGACACAAAGACTGACACACAAAATATATTTTAAAAAAATTGTTACAATTTGGGCTACGTGCATATCTGTAAACAAAGCACCCTTATTACCCGTCGGCGTTTGAGCTAATAACATTGAAACTCTTTTATGACCGTCTACTTTTGTTTACTTTGTGTTTAAAATTTGTGATTAAAGAACAGCCAATTGTTATTGTACTCTTTTATGGCAGCTTGCGGGCATCATTAGCCAGGTGTGGCGAATTAAGCCGACTTAGATACGGCAGACATATTGCTTTTGTGCAGTATAAAACAATGACCTGATGGAGGGGAGAGGCAATCTAGCGATAGCCACAAGCGAAGCAAGACGTTACTTTGCGCGTGTGATTGAATCGTGCATTACGTTTGGGCTGATTGTGTACAGTTATATTTGTACCTGTGTTATACGTGTTTTTATAGTTCTTAATATAATATACATATAAAAACAAAAAAAAAACTATCTAGTAAGTATTAAGTTTAAAAAGTTATTTTATGGCTAATCTTTAATATATATTACTTTATACCAAATTTGTATTTAATTATATTATATATTATAATACTAGTTATTATGTATTTATCAATATTATGGAAAATAGATGTATATGTGTAATAAAAATAAAATATATTTATGTTTACTAAACAAATAACGCTGCTATCTGTGTATTCTTTACATATACTATATAAATTGTGATGCACGAACTCATTTTTTGTGTGCGTACAAATTATTTTAAAGGTAATTCGAAAACAAATAAATATCTTTTGCGATTATTAACTTACGAGACGTGAATTTAATCTGCCGTAACACAGTTTTAAACTAGTACGGGGTAATGATTGTCGCATTTTGTTAAGTTAAGCATTATTGTATATTGTACTTGTTTAGCTTATATAACTGAAGAGCAATAAATTCTTTAACCGTTGATCTTTAAATAAACTCTATAATAATTCCAACAGCATTTTAATTCGAGTTCTGCAACTCGTAACAATATTTATCTATAGAACATTTATTTTTATTCTCGCAAAACTTTCTGAGTGCCCCACGTATAACCTTAGCAATATTAATAAAAAAAACATATCCAATTACATCGCTTAACAATTTACCTAAAAATAATGGCGGTCCAATACATATTTACAGGCAATACAAGCGTTCAAAAGTATCCTCGAACATCGAAACAGGTAAATTGCTTTAGTAACCCAGAATAATCGTCGTGGAGTGACCCTTGAACGAGTTTTGGCCCAATTTACGTTATTAAACCCAAATTCCACGTAATCCGAACAAGTTAGATTATTTACTTCCAGTGGACCGCCATTAATATCGACTGTTGGAGGTATTGCTTGAATCAAAACTGAGTTTCCTTTTATAACGATGTTTTATAATGTCGACTCAAATTTATATATACATGTGCGAGATCAGAGAAAGAATAATGCTACAACAGAAGTGTTCTGAGAAGCCGAAAATCCCTATAATCCTTTGTGAACATATGTTTTATCACCCTTGATTTTTAAATTGTGTTGTAATTCTCTTATGTCTGTCTAAATGGTTCATTGTCACTTGTTTGTGTTACTTTTCTAAGTATTGAAGTGTAACGATATATTGTCAATCGCTAAGCTCTTTGTGTTTATGGTCGGTATTTTATTGAAATTTCTTAGAAGCCATGTTGTTAAGGATTGAGCTTACAAATTTGAGAATTCCAATGAATGGTCTGTACATGTTCATTGGACGACCCATGTCTCTTTTGCAAATATAAAAGATCGGCCCGTTGAGACAGAGTTAGTTGAGTTGCAACTGCGATCGCAGCGTTACAAAGTGTACATTAGGACCGGAAATCTTACATCTACAGACTGCACGTTTTATGTTACTACGATCTCCTGCCTTACGGTTTGGATTTATAATATTCCAACGCGTTAAATGACCTCATGTCGTAGTGTAGAAGGAAATCCGCGGCGAGAAGTTCTCTCCAAAGTCCTTATTGCACACCGAAAAACGTTCTAGAGAATCGTTGCATAGTTGATCGTAGGAGTTCAAGGAGACGAGGCTGAACATCCTGGCGATTTCATTTAATTAATAGAAGAGACTTCCCCTGTAGGTAGCTTACCTTGTTGGGTTGGCGTCATCGCGCAGCCACCAGGCCCTGGCCGGGGGGTTGGCGTCCACGTCGCAGCGCAGCGCCGCCGCGCCGCCCGCAGACAGCGACACCCCGAATCCTGGCCACCGGGAGATCACGAACGACGGGGGATCTGATTTTGGGAAACATACACTCATATCCATTCAATTCTTAAATCAAAAATATCTGAGGGTTTAATCTTAGATACGTTTGGAGGTCGAAGCTTGGGGTCCGCTGTTCTATTTTCTTTTTCTTCACTTTTCACGGTCTTCAGCATTCCCCGAGCACTAACTCCCAATTGCGGTCTCCAAAGTATCTGGCGTAAGAGGCGTCAAAACAACCCACAGCCAAGTGGTAGGGTTTACCCGTCTGGATAGTAAACACTCCTAATCTAAGGTATGCTGCCCTAATAACCTTAAGTTGTGTTCCGGCATCATTGGCCAGTTTGCAGTCTCCCTTTAAAGAGCGGCGGCACATGGTAGCACATTTGGTGTTGCAAATGTCCATAGGCGACGTTAGCCGCATTCCATCAGTTGAATCCTTTGCTTGTCTGCTCAACTCATGCAATAGAAATACATTGATAATTAAATAAGTCCAGTGAGACAATAATACGTATACGTATAAAACTCACATGTGACATGTATCTCCAATTTGGCAGTGAGGAGATCGTGGGCGGGGTCCGGCCTGCGCTGCTTCGCCTCGCACTGCAGCGTCGCGTTGTGCAGCTCCCTGGCCGCCGTCACCACCGCGTGGGACGAAGCAACGCCTTCTATACGACAAACTAATTGTTACTCCATGTTGAGTCACGTTTCATCCACCAATTTATTGATATGATAAGGTAGATGATATCGCTGTTAGAGCTGCCGATAAAATAGGGCATTTGTCTAAATCATCAAAAATGTCCACTCTCATAAACATGTAAATATAATATTTAATATTGAACAGAATACTAGTGACAAAAAGAATGTTAAACTACAAGAAGGATGTACAAATGTAAAGGTTGACCAAAAAATAAAAATAGATTGTGTAAAGGATGATATGATGCTAAATGGTGTGACAGAAGATGTAGGTATGTCAAAATAGAGGAGTGTGGAAAGAAAAGACATATTGTGCCGACCCCAATTAATTGGGATATGGTGAAAGAAAAGAGAGAGATTTAACAGAATACTGGTGTGCACATCACGCATACGATTAGGTTTCTGTATATAAACTTAAATTAGGAACAATGAAGAAACGAATATACTGCAAAAGTACAACAATTCGTCGTCTTATTTTGTACTTCCCTTCGGGCGATTGAGCCATCGGCTCTTGCCAGTGGTGCGTCACTATCCAACGGGATAACCATCATCGACACACCACACATTTATTTTAACTCCCACACCCCACAAGTGCACATGCGAGACCATAGGGATGGGGACATGTACTACTATAAACTCTAAGTATTAAGTACGGAACCGATGAAACCTCGGCGACTGAATAATCGGTTTATTCGGTTGACATGACACACCCCACGCGCCGAACAATCGAAATCACGCGTGTAGTTCAGACCGTTGTTGTGTCCTTCCTATATTCCGTACATTAATTGTGCTCAAGCTTTTCTTTGTATTTTAAATTGAACCAAAGCGTAAACATACTTACCGATTGAATAGTTGGTGTGGTGCACTCTTAAGTAAGGGCGATGGTCCAACGCGGGCTCGACCGCTAGCAGCCGCCACGACAACTCCGGGGGCGGGACACCGCCTTAACATACATACATTCTCAACATATGCTTTAAAAGGACCATTAAATTATTAAACATTTACAACACACTCTTGGATAATAATATATGTTGATTAGCTGCGAGTTCACATCAGTGGGGAGTTATGGTAGACCGATTTGGACATCACGGTTTGATGAGTGCAGTTAAGAAGATCGCGTCATGCCAGCCCTCAACGACATCATCCGCTGAGCTCTTGTCAGAACCGAATTTTAATATTTTAATTCTAATAACCGAAAATAATTCTAGAACCAAATGGCTTGGTGCGTGACGATGGCAAGAGACAGGACGGAATGTCACTCATCCCTTGGAAGATCGAGCGGTTGCTAGAGCGAGATGCGACTTGTGTTGACACACTGGCCCCGTCACATCTTCCAATAACCGAGTCGCGGGCTGGCAACGCCGCCGCTTCAGCTGAAGACGTCAAAAGACGCAAATATGGAGCCTTAAGAAAAGGTTACATATTCGTGCAGATTAGGGTTGAAACATTATGCCCGTCGGATTCATCGACAACCAATTTCTTTAAGAACATCTCTATAAAACTTTTCGACACTACCCTGATCAGGCTGGCTCATATTTCGCGCAAAAAATAAGTATTCCTATACAGCGTGGCAATGCAGCTAGGCTTTTGGCCACGCTCCGTGCTGGCACTGATCTGCTGTATAATCTACTTCTGTAGCTCTAGTTTTAACCATTTAGTAGTCCGTACTTCCATTATAAATGTCCACTATGAAGCTGGCATTAATTACGGCCCACCTGATGGAAAGTGGTTACTGACGCCTATGTGTTTTTAATACCAGGCGCGAAGCTAAGGCGTCACCAGCCTTTAGAAGGAGATAAATGGGATTGAGTTAGAAGGGATCAGGATACCCTGGGTTCGTCGATAAGCGTTGGGGTGTCACAGATGCAGTACCTATTGGTCTAGTTCGTATGGCGCCCCGTAAAAGCATGTGGGCTAGGGACGCAGGTTAGGTTTAGTGGGTAGTTTGACGGCCGACCATCCCCCTGTCCTCTGCATGGAGACGATGGGGGCATATGGCGATCTGAATCTGATACGGCCTGAGGATGGTGTCCCAAGAAAAGACAATCATCATCAAAAAAAGAGGATAAGATAGATGGAGGAGGAAGTCTAAGACGGATGAAATTCCAGAACAGCTTTATGCTAAGTTGCCGACTTAATTTGTGTAAAATCCGGCGTACAAATTCTTAAATTCGACCATAGTGATTTATACATTATTTTTATGTCGCTTTTCTAGTCAATATATTCTCTGTCTCTAAGTCGGCCATCAAAACTCGTATAGCGCACCAAAATGTAATGAGTTCGTAATACATAAAATAATATAAAATACTTGTGCATACATAGTCGTGTGGGGTGTCCTTAGTCACATTTTGAAAGATAATTACTACCATGTGTTTCAATAATTTTTCTATTTATGTCAATAATTGAAAAGATATTATCTTCCAAAATCGTAAAAATTATAACCTGTAGGACAAGTCGTTTCAATATAATTATTATAAATATTCTTGGAATAGTCATCATGCCATTCCGACTCGTACACGACCACTGCGCTTTCGTATACATACCTTCGGCGACGCACCGCACCTCGAGCTCTGTCTTGTCCCTAACGGGCACCCAGGTGTTGCCAGCATCCAGCCTCCTCCCATCCACGGCCAAATACACCGATCTGACTGGTTCTAAAACAATGTACTGAATGTAAATACATCTAAAAAAAACT
This sequence comes from Dendrolimus pini, assembly GCA_949752895.1. NCBI lineage: Eukaryota > Metazoa > Arthropoda > Insecta > Lepidoptera > Lasiocampidae > Dendrolimus > Dendrolimus pini. The sequence goes on from OX457150.1 coordinate 12,220,876, forward strand.
GGAATCATCATCTATATCCTTGACATGTTTTAATTTTATATTCTGTATTCTTTCATAACCTAGCAAGTTCTCCATGAATTTGATAAAAAATATTGTACGTAGGTATCTGTTCCAAAACTTGATATATAATTATAATAGGCTTGCATAAAGTATAATAATAGGTATGCCAGAGAAGTGTGTAATATTGATAGCTAGCATGTATAAATGCTAGTACCCAAGTCTGTGCTGGAGTTGTAAAATAAATGCAGACGAAACTACGGAAAATATCTAGCTTCTATAAGTTAATCAGAGTGTTCCGAGAAACTACTCAGAATAGTGTCTTGGTTTTCTCTCCACCACCACACCGCTCGCCATAGGCTGGGCGTTTATCCTCATTTCTTTGAGCCTCTTCGCACATGTATGCAATGGTTCTGTTACGCACTGTAGATATTTAGAATGAGCTCCCAGCTGAGGTTCTTCCACATCGCTGAGACATGGAGGTTTTCAGCATAGATGTCTTAGAAATAGAAGCATAGAAGCTTTCCTTCGAGCTCAGCAGCGCATTGGTCACAGCTCTAATATTGCAAATCTATAGGCAATAGTAACCGCTTTTCAAGCAAAATTGTTAAGTGGGATGGTAGTCACTCTCCTTGAGGAGTGTGACTACCACGGAATTACACGACGAGACTTACGCGCTCACGCCACCTATATATGGTGGAAATATCAACAAAGCGGACGAAACGCTATAAGTCCACTTTTATCATACGCACCGCTGAATGGTGGAACTCTTTACCGTCGTCTGTCTTTCCTGAAGAATATAATCTCGGTGTCTTCAAGTCTCGCGTGAACAGGTGTCGTCTAGGTAAGCGTGTTCCACCTTAGACTGCATTTCCACCTGACATCAGGCGCAATGTCATCTCAGTCAAACTCAAACCTATTCATTATAACAAAAAGAAAAAGTTAATAGTCAATTGCTGTCAATAATTATAATGCGTAACTCACCATAAATAAGTAGGTTGGTGGGTTTCCCGCTGATGGTATTCCCGCTCCTGTCGACGCCGGTGCAGCGCCACTCGCCAGCGTCGCCGCGCGTGGCCCTCCCCACCACAGCCGCGTCCCCGTCGCGGAAGATCACCTCACTCCCACTTGACGATGATAAGCTCATTTGCTATAACAGAACAAACTTAAAGTCTCGCCACATCCTACCGAGAACCTATTGAGAATATCAGCAGAACCTCACAAGATCCTCGCGCGAACCTCATGAAAACTTCACAAGAAACTGGCGAAAATCTCTCGATAATTCGGAGAAGCTCGCGAGAAAGGAGCGTCACACAAAAAAGTAGAACGAGTTTTCGTGTATTAGAATATTAACAATTTTTTAGTGACGAAAAGAAACTGACAAAACAAGTCGTAAAGATAAATCGTTACTACACAGCTACGGTGCGGTGCCATATATTCAATGTACTCTGTGGTGCGGTGCGTTCATTATAACTTGACACACAGGGTTACCAATTGTCAAAAATATTGACCCCAAAATCTAAACACAAAAGTCCCTAAAAACGCGACTACTTCTTGAATGCTAAAACTAAAAGAAACCTATAAACGTTCGGACGGAATATTTATCTGTGTAAAAAACAATTCACGTTTTAATACTCCTATAAAAAATCACAGAAGATTAAATTGAAGAAGCAATATTGTTTAATATCCTCCTAAGGATATTAGTGTTTTAATGTCTAAAATTTTCATTAAAACCTAAATTGCACTCTTTTGTGGCTTATTGGAGACAAACTTTCAGACAGACATCAGAGACCCAATTCTGCTATTACTATTATTATTTCTGCTATCTCATCAAAATCGCCGGACACTGACGTCTCAATCGTAGGTGTAGGGTTTGCTATTAAACGCTTGTATTGGAATTTACCCACGATTCGAAAATGCTCGTCTAAACGTCAGTGTAAATTCATGAGTGTCAATCAAATCGACATTTCAACACGTCTACGAGTGGCGCCACCGTCCGTACGATATTGCATTTCACTCTCTTCAAATCAAAAATCGTCAACGAGCTATCGGTGAGTCGAATCTTCAAAATGATCAAACATTGATTCGAACAGTAGGTTTGGCTGATTTCAATAGACTCTTAAGTGTATCTGCTAATGGTAATACCATTTTTTTTCTACTGTTATTACGCCGCAACGATATCGAGACGCTGTTATGGAATTTAGTAGAATACGATTTTTAAACTCTCGCAATGGAATCGTTCTTTAAAAATCTTTGAAATGCCAAGATATGGAAATATCAAAATAAGACCCCAGGAGCTTGACAAAAGAGGTCAGCACCACCAAGAAGTTGAGATGTACATTTACCTCGTTGTCTTTGTACCACCGAAGATTGGTGATGTTGGTTAGGTCGCAGTCGATTCGAGCCCTCGCGTGCGGCTCCACGAGTAATTCCCGGTCGTATTTAGGAATCTATACACAACAATATTATATATTAGATCACTGTGTTAATGAATTAGATTTTGAATAATATTAGTCGAGTTCTTTTAATCAATTATTTATAATTAATAATATATATAATAATAATAAGTTGTTTACTACTTGACCCGTGGCCGCTTCACTGGGCGTCATTAAAGATACACATGCACCCACGTACACACGCATACATATCAAGGTTTAATTAAGCTTTGTAACCTTTAATTACTTCATAAATAATGCACTCGCAATGCCTCGTACGAGGATGTGCGCAATTCTTGCGTGGAACTTTATTGCTGTTACAAATTTGGCAGGCGTTTTCGTGCCACTTCGTTGGGCGTAAAACATTTTAGCTTTTTTGATTTATTAATCACAATCATTTGTAGCCTATATCATTCGGGAATAATGTAGCTTTCTGCTGGTGAATGAATTTTCAAAATCAGTAGTACCGAAGATTAGCCCTAACATCCAAACTCATAAACTTTTCCTCTTTATAATATAGTCTAGATTGCGAAACTAAAAAACAGGCAGAGGATAGAGCTCATGGAAAGTGATTACCGACGCCTATAGATATTTGTAATACTAGAGATGAAGCCAAAGTTTTGTTAGCTTTTGGAAGCGATAGGGGGAGGGAAAAGTGGGCAACTGGAACCTTTACTCATCACCCAAAACACGATAAGCTCAAGACTAACCATTTGACGCCGCTCTGTGAGAGCGTGGTATCTCAATGATCCAGCCGGATCTAAAGGCTAAAGGATTACACCCGCTTGGCTCTGCCTGTTGGTAACACCACCATAAGCTAATGTTATTTTTAAATTTGCAACATTGTCGTTGCTTTTTCTTTCTTCTTCCATTATACATATTATATGTGCGACAAGCTGCGCACATGTTGATCCTTCGAGCCGGATACTGCCTTGGTTTATATCTACCATCCTACCAAATGTATGTAAGACGGCAACACTATGACACCGAGAATGACAGCATCGTTGCCTGCTGGCATAAACATGAGCTTTATGAGATTGAAAAGGAGTTTATTGGGAATTTCAACATAGTTTGTTTTGAATAATAAGAGCATTGAAAGTTTTAATTCTTTAAAAACAAGAACGGTATGGTGATTTTCCTTGGGTCAGAATAGCCAGAATTCCTATTCCTTACTATTCTCAAACCATGGTGTTGATTAGCAAAAAGATACTCGTATGATCTATTATTTTCACTAGATGGCACTGTAACACATAAATGTCAAGACTATCTAACCTGGCTGGTGGAAGGCTGCACCCTGGGCTGGTCGTGCATGGGCCGGTGCGCCTGGTTGGCCTGCGAGGGCCTGATGATGAAAGAGTCGACGCGGGAGGAGGCGCGGGGGCCGGGCGCCGCGCCCGCGTCCCCGATGGCGTCCCGCACCGCGCCACGTATGTTCAGGATCGTGTCGCCCGTTTTCACGCGTCTGCTCGACTGCTGGCTCGACTGCTGCACAAACATCACTTTATTCCAATAATCCTTCCGGGCGGATATCATTGATACTGTTACGAGTTGCAGGACTCGAATTAAAATGCCGTTGGAATTATTATAGAGTTTATTAGAACTATACAAACACGTATGACACAGGTACAAACATAACCGAATGCAACAAGTCCAAACGTAATGCAGAAGATCGTAATTCAATAACACGCGCAAAGTCCGTCCCTAAATAGATTACCGAATGTACAGATGTATTGCTTCACTCGTGGTCTGTCTGCCTCATCCTTCAACTGAGGCATTGCTTTATACTGCAAAGATGCAATATATCTGCCCGGCCGCGTGGACCGAATTCCTAAAATCAGTAAAAGGGCTGTTTTCTGATCACAACTTTAAACACAGAGTAAGCAAAAGAAGTCCAAATGCCGAAAAGTAATGATATGTGTTTCTACGGGTATGCAGGTGTGAATTTTTCTTTGTCGGCGTCTAGGTCGTAACAATACTATATGTACGCAATAACAAAAGAGCAGAATCCGCTTGTTTTATCACTGTGGGAGCAATGTATGAGAATTCAACAATGGCTCATAATAACAAAAAACAAAACCAACATGAAAATTAACTAAAAAGCAAAAATCAATATTGTCTGCAGCATCTTGTTGTTGGTGCGAAGTAAAACATAAAGATAGATACTTTATTACTATATTTTGCAAATTTGTTGTGGTTTTTTTTTATGTTTTCCTTGTCACCGACTTGGCATCGATGCTATGCAAGTTGAAAATATTTAAAGTCGGTTTTGGTTCTTAGTTACGCAAATGCTTAAATAGTTTTAGAAAAATAGTTTTATAAATATCTATAATATTCAAGGGTTCCTCTCGATTTCCTTAGGATTTACTAGCGACGATGAAAATCGGTCCACAACTGACGAAGAAATCGGGTAATAGACAGAAAAAAAGGGAATTTGTGTATGTTTCACACGCAGTAGAAGTGAAACAAAGTGTAAGAAGGGGTGCGAGCGATCCTCAATTTACACATTTCTTATTTCATATCCTAATAATATACTTAAGTGTTAAAACACGAAATTTCAAGTACTGGCTTAGTCCTATATATTTATGTGTTTGTCTCTTTTTAGTGTCGCTTTTTGGTTTCATCGAGTTCCAAATCACAACGATTCTAAAGAAGTTTCCCTTCAAAAACACAATCGAATTGAAAACTTCCTCCTTTTTCAATTCGGCCAAAAAGTAGGTTTACTTCTTTCTGTTGTCTGTACACCGCTTCGCAACGTGAAATAGCTGTTTAAGGAGAAGAAGCGGTAACAAGTTCCCCTGTATGTTGAAACGCCATATGTCCATAGGCGATGGTAACCAGTTTTCATCAGTTTGACTGCCTTATCAATCGTCATCATCATTTTCAAGTAATATTCGATCTAATAAGCAAGCCATTTTCCACCAGATAGATTGCTTTCGTTATTCTTAACATCCTTAAAAATGCGATCTCACCTTGGCAGCCTTATCCCAGTCTTGACTACTACGTTTACTCCTGTCGCTTTGTACCTTGGTTACTTCAGTCTGTGAACTCTCAGGGGTTTGGGAGCTGCGGGCGTCATGAGGGCTGGTTTCCATGTATGGGAGGTCTTCGGCGAGAGGCGGATAAAGAGGCGCATCGAGGACCAACTCGGCTGCCTCCAGGAGTGGAGACTGGGAGGTGCTGGTCCGTGCGGAGATGACTGGACGGAAGCCTGTTGAAGAAATTAATACTTTAGTCCGATCTGTTATTAAAGGCCATAATTTAATGTACTGTCAAATAAGCTGACAGCTGCGACTAATAAGTGAGTAGTGAGACGCGGTCTTTTTGGACGCACCGCCAGTGTTGCCAAATATCGTAAGACAAAACGCACTGCGTCACTTAAATTTCGACGCGTATTGGAATGTTATCGTCAAAAAACAAGTATTTTATTTACATTTCCAGCTGCTACTGTATTTTTAGAGTTTTAAATTCATCCCAATTTAGCGCTTTTTACAAGCTTTTATTTAACTTGCAATGTATGTAATGTAAGTTCGGTTGGAATCTTGCAAATGAAATTTGACCCTTCCCGGTTTCTGATTGAGCAGAAAATTTGCACGCATATGTATATCGCGAGAGAATGCAATAATGTGGTACCATAGAGCTGATCAGATGATGGAGTCGGAAGGTGGCCATAGGAACTCCTGTACTAAACAAGATAGAGCCGTCGTGATTGGGCTCGTTCTACTTGTCTTGGCTAGCACTCTGCTGCTAGGTGATATCCGGGATCTCAAAAGCTTGTATTTAAAAAAGCTTATTAAGAGTGGACAGAGTGCGATTTCTCTAACGAGAGTTGGTCATGGACTATACACGGTCACCAACCGGATAAAATTGGTAAACTTAATTCGCTGGCAACACCGCATTGCGAATTCATCCGCCGCCTTGTAAATTACTTAATACATCTTGTTTGTACTTTGCCCTCGTTTCGGGGAGTATATTAAAAGTGTGGCGAAGTTAAATATTCCGGTTCCCGCCGCGAGCTCGTTAACAACTTGGAATTCCAGCTTCCTTTCTTTCTGCTTCCTTTACTTTCAACTTGCTTCTGGAAGTTTTTAAAGAATAAGACAAAATGTCACGCCCCGATTATATGGGGGCATTATGAAACCGGCCTTTTCGAGTTTTGTAGATTATAAAAGTTTACTTATAAAAAGTACGACTTGTATTTAAGGGAATTGGTTGAAGGCCTCGCGACAATATCAGACACCGCACTCAGAGAATTTAAGGAATGATTAACTTAAAGATGAATTAAAGATAATATTTAACAGTGGCTGTACAGAGGTTGGGACATGAGATGCGTGTATCAGTTCCGGATCGGCATTCATGCGAGTCAGTCGCTAATGCCCGTGCTCCCGTCAAAATCTGCAATTTTTTCGCGCTTTTCATTCCTGAATAGCGATAAGTTGCATTAATAGTTGTGTAGTTATAGTGTAAAGTGATATTTAGTTCGATTCCGGCGCGAATCGCAGTGTTTTGGCTTGGGTAAGTCGTTTTACTCTTTCCACGTGCTTTTCGCGCGCCTTTGGCGCATTACGCAATATATAACGTTCATTTTGTACACTAAGTACACCGACGCGAACCGTTGGTCTCGCTCAAGGTGAGGGCATCCAGCAATGGATGCCCAGGATCCTAAGCCGCTACCTGGGCTTTCAGGTGCGCCCTGCAAAAGGGGCCACCTCGAGGCCAAGGATGGCTGGCTAGCGGCCGAGATCGGCGAGACGCGGCGGAAAAAAATCCCGTCTGCTTCGGTCGCCCGGCGTAGCAAATCTGCCGCCGGGCCACGTCCAGGCTGCCAGGCTGCTGCCGTTATCACGGCGGCACCCGCGGCGCCTGTCTTGCTAGGGAGGGCGGCGTCTGTGGTGGACCTCACTGCGGATGCCCCCGACAGTAGGTATAACGTTATGGGGCCCCCGGAAGGTCCCGTGACGCGTAGGCCCCCATCCAGCCGTGCGGCACGCAGCAGTGCGGCACGCCTGGCTATAGGTAGGAACACGCTGCTCGGGTCACACTCGGCCGTTTGCCTGGCCGTGAGCGACGCGAGCACCACAGATGCTGGTGCCTTCGTAACACCGTCGTCCTCTGCATGGGCCTCACCTGTGCAGGGGAGCGACGGGTACGAAGATGGATTTCGTACACCGTTATCAGGCAGCATTCCAGAGTCACTGGATAGTGCGCTTGACGGTGTCGTCCACGCATTTAATTATCCCCGCCCTGATTCGCCCGCCTGTGGACAAGTGGTCTACACGGCGGCCGGAACAGCGACGGTGGGGGGCGGTCGCCCCACGACGACGGTGGCCTATAGCGCGCAGGCCTCACCTGCGCCCATGACACTGGCTTGCGACCTATCGGTTCGCAACGTCGGGGACGGCCGTCCCACGACCCCGGTTGTCGCGCGAGCTTCACTCGCGCTATCGACCGAGGTCGTGAATAGGGAATTTGTAGGCGCGGCAGCGGCGACCCCTTCGTCTTCCTTCCCTACTGGGATGGGAGTCGCTGTCGCGACGTCGGTGCCTGCGTGTGCAGCGGTTGCGGCGGCGACGGCGACGGCGGCGGCGTCCACGTCTTCGTCTTCGGCGGCTGCAACTTCGTCCGCGTTCGCGTCCACAGGTTCGTCGTCTTCGGCGGCGGGTCCAGCGACGCGAGCTACGTCTTCGGGGACGTTTGTGCCCCCTGTTTCGTGTGCCCCGGTATTTGTCGCCGGATCGAGGTCACGGTTCTGGGACCGATGTCAGAGCAGTGGCGCCGATTCGACCGCCACGTCGGGTGCCTCCACCCCAGCGCGCGCGCGCTCGCCTTTGCGCCCCGCGTGGGGCGCAACCGAATCGACCGCGTCGGCCGCGTCCGTACTCGCGGGTGCGGAGGCCTTCCTCCGCACAGAGGGGGGGGAAAAGGGGCGCAAGGCGCGCAAGGCAACCAACGCCAAATTGGTCGCGGCTAGCCAGTGCGCCGCCCTCGTAGGGGACATCACTGCCCTCGGCCCCGGGGAGCTGCGCCTCGCGGCGAGCGCCCAGGTGGCCGAAATCCTCCAGATCGCCCAGACGTCGGGCAATCTGAAGGGGGGTTACGTGCGTCGGCTGAAGGATGCCGCGAACAGAGTGTCGGACATTGTCGACACTCTGGTCACGCGGAATCCGGAAACCGAGGCGTGGAAGCTCGGCAACGAGAATGCGCGTTTGCGCATGGAAGTAAACTCTTTGCGGGAGGAAAATCTCTCCTACCGCAAAGAGTTTGAAGAGATGCGCAAGGCCCTTAAGGCCTCTGCTCCGGCCGTGGAGCCGGCGCCTGCCGTCGTGGCGGCGCCGCCCCCCGTGCCCATCAAGCGGAAGGCACGGGCGGTCGCGGTGGAGGTGGCGGCGATTCCGGAATCGCCCGCTGCGCCCGTCGCGGCTAAAAAATCGCGTCCGACCCCCGCCGCGGTGGCGGGGTCGATACCGGTTCCCGCCGACGGGGCGGAACCGGCCGCGGCGCCCGCCGACGGGGCGGCGCCGCCGTCCGTCCCACTCGGGCGCGGCGGCGTTGAGTACGATGCGTTCGTGCGCGTCGTGCTCGATACCGTGGCGCCACTCATCAACGCGAGGTTCGCCGCCATCGAGGACAGGCTGAGCCCCGCGCCGTCCCTCCGTCCACCACTTGCGGCCGACGGAGGCAAGGCGCCGGCGCCCAGGCCGACTCCTCGCGCGTCCGTCGCGAAGCCCACCGGAGGGCCCAAACCGGCCACGGCTGCCGCTGCAGTCCGCCGGGGTCTGGGGGAAGCGAGTACCCCGGTCCCGATGGAGGTAGTGGCGGCCCCGGCCGCCGGGGTGGCAGACTCCCCACTGCCACCGACCCCCCCCGCGAGGAAAAAGCACAGGGGGGGCGTGAAGCGAACGCTCCGAAAGCGGAGAAAGGCGGCCCGCGCCGCCGCCGCTGCCTCGGCGGCCTTCGCTTCGGCGCCCGCCCCAGTTGTTTCGGCCTCTGGGCGACAAATGGCCCCCGCGTCCGCGCCATCGGTGGCGCCCGTCCCGCGCGCCCGACGTGCCACCCCGTGTGTGGCACCGTCGCCGGCGCACGTGGCGCGCGCCCCTCACGTCGCCCCGTACGTCGCGCCGCCGCCGGCGCCCGTGGCCCCCGCCCCCGCCCCCGTTCCCGAGGGGGGGGCGTGGTCCACGGTCGTAGGGCGGAAAAAGGGTAAGGGGGCGAGGGCCAACGGACCCCCTCCCCCCCCCCCAGGCGCAAGCTGCTGCCCCACCGACGGGGTGGAGGCAACAACCGCGGAAGCAGGCCGCGAGGCCTGCCGTCGTTCTCCGCGAGCCGAAGTCGGCCGCAGTCATCATTAGACTGCTGCCGGCAGCGGCCGCGAAGGGTGTCGGCTATCGCGAGGTCTTCGCAAAGGCCTCGACGGTGGTCGACATCACCGCCATGGGCCTCCGCGAGGGGCTGAAGGTGGTGCGGACCGCCAGGGACGCGCGTCTCCTCGAGTTCCAGCCGGGACCCGAGAGCGCGGCCAAGGCGGACCGCGTCGCCGAAGCCCTGCGCGGGGCCCTAGAAGGGATGGCTGAGGTCGTCCGCCCCGTAAAGCGTGGGGAGCTTTACGTCTCAGGGCTGGACGACTCAGTCACGGTCGATGGGCTTCGTGACGCGATCGCGCGCGCAGGCAACTGCCGGCGCGACGACGTGCTCACGAAGCACATCGGTGCAGGAACGGGCGGATTGGGCGCATCGTACGTGCTGTGCCCCGTCGCTGCTGCCAAGACCATCGTCGGGTTGGGCTACCTTCTGGTTGGCTTCACCTCGGCGAAGGTCGAGGCACTGGAAGCCAGACCGATACGTTGTTACAGATGTTTCAACGTCGGTCATGGCACCCAAACCTGTCCGGACACGTGCCCGGATCGGACTAACTTGTGCCTCCGCTGCGGTAAAAGCGGACACAAAATGCCGGATTGCACGGCACGGAAACCCCACTGCGCGGCGTGCGCGGCGGGGGGGACTGAACGCGGCCCACCCCACGTTGGCGAGGTTCTGCCAACCTCCCTACGTGAGGGGCCAATTCGTCCACTCGCGGGCGAGACCACGTACCGGCAAATCGGGAGTACAGACAATGGACACATCCAATGCCTAGTACGCCCGTAACAACGTTCTTCCAAGCTAACGTAAACCACTCCCCCACCGCTCAGGACTTGTGCCTGCAGGCGATGGCGGAGTGGCAAGCGAATTTAGCCGTAATAAGTGAACCTTATTACGTCCCTCCTTCTGGGAACTGGGTGGGCGATCTCGATGACATGGTAGCGGTGGTGGCCAGAGCCGGGTCCGGCACACCGCTTACATGTCTCGAAAGAGGAAAGGGCTATGCTGTGGCGGAGAGCGGGAGTATCGTCGTCATAGGCGTTTACTTTTCGCGCAACCGCCCCCTGGCGGAGTTCGAGCTTCACTTGGACGCCGTCGGGGCTGCCGTACGCAGACTGTCGCCCAAAACGATCTTCGTGATGGGCGACTTTAATGCAAAGCACCTCTCCTGGGGAAACGTACTCACGGACGCTAGGGGTCGGGCGGTCGAGGATTGGGCTCTTCAAGCCGGCCTGACCATACTGAACCAGGGGTCGGTCCAGACCTGCGTGCGCGCGCGGGGTGGATCGATCATCGACCTGTCATTCGTCACTCATGCGGCCACCCGCAGAGTGACCGGATGGAGGGTGCTGGAGGAGGTGGAGTCGCTCTCTGATCATCGGTACATCAGATTTGAGCTCACGACCCCCTCCTCTGGTCCGAGCCCTGTTCACCGTCGCCCCCCTCTCCTCCCGCGTTGGGCCCTTACCAAGCTCGATCCGGAGCAGGCCGAGGAGCGGGCACTCTCGGAAAGCTGGGCCTACCCAGCCGACTTCGCGAATCTGGATACGCAGGCAGAGCACATGCGCAAGACCCTGACGAGGGTTTGCGACGCTGCGATGCCACGCGTCTCCAAGCGGCAGCCTCCGTGCAAGCAATCGGTCCACTGGTGGACCGAGGAGCTGGGCGAGATGCGAAAGGCAGTTCGCATCATCAGCCACAGGCTCAAACGCTGCAGGGCGCGCCGTCCTCCGGACTTCGTCGCGGAAAATGGACTCGTGGGCGAGTTTAGAGAGGCCAGAAAGGCCCTTTCGATTGCAATATTGCGATCGAAAGCCCGGGCTCGGGCCGAGCTCCTCGAGACGCTCGATCGGGACCCTTGGGGGCGCCCGTACCGTGGGGCCCGCAACAAGTTGCGGCCTTGCACATCCACGGTCACGGAAACGCTCGAACCCGAGGTGCTCCGGTCGGTTATCGATGGGCTCTTCCCGGATCCGGGGAACTTCACTCCCCCCAGTATGGGTCCACCCATTCCCGACACCCCCACGGACGAGGAGCCTCACTCCATCTCCGAGGGGGAGCTAGACGTCGCCCTGGACCGGCTCCGGGGCAGGAAGACGGCACCGGGACCCGACGGGGTTCCAGGTCGACTCCTCTTCCTGGCTGCAAAACACCTACGCAGCCAGCTGCGGGACCTCTTCGAAGCCTGTATTCGCGTAGGTAGGTTCCCGTCGCAATGGAAAGAGGGGCGTTTGTGCCTACTTCCCAAGGGAGGTCGGCCTCCCAACGATCCGTCCGCCTACAGGCCCATAGTGCTGCTGAACGAGGTCGCCAAGGTCTTCGAGAAGATCTTGGCGGAGCGGCTTGTGAAGCATCTAGACACTGTGGAGCCGGGGCTATCAGATACGCAGTTCGGGTTTCGGCGGAGGCGCTCCACGATGGACGCCTTCGAGACGCTGCGAACATTGACGGACGAAGCCGTCCAAGCAAAGGACGTCGTTCTTGCAGTGTCGCTAGACATAGCGAACGCCTTTAACAGCCTCCCTCATGAGACGATCAGGGAAGGGCTCCGCGCGCACGGAGTCCCCCCGTACCTCACGAGGCTGTTGGGCGAGTACCTGCGAGATCGGCACATCCTTTGGGAGGGTGGTGAGTCCGCCAACCACGTGCTAGGTCGGCGACGTGTCGCGTGCGGCGTTCCACAGGGATCGGTCCTCGGGCCTATCCTTTGGAACGTAGGCTATGACTGGATCCTTCGGGTGACGGTCCGGCCCGGAGTAGGGCTGATCTGCTTTGCGGACGACACCCTACTCACGGCACGCACCGCGTCTTTTGCGGAATCCGTGGACGTCGCCAACGACGGGCTGGCGATCGTCGTAGATCGAATAGCTAGGCTGGGCTTGAAGGTCTCCCCCGCGAAAACGGAGGCCGTCATGTTCCATAGGAAATTCCGGAATCCTCCCCCGGACTTGTCCGTTACAGTTCAGGGGGTGGCGATTAGAGTAGGGCCCACGATGAAATATCTTGGGCTAGTCCTAGACGGGAAATGGCTGTTCAAAGCGCACTTTGAGCAGCTAGTTCCCAAACTTCTGAATTCCGCGGGCGCACTCTCCAGGCTTCTTCCTAACGTGGGGGGGCCGGGGGGTGCGACGCGGAAGCTTTATTCCGGCATCCTGAGGAGTATGGCACTCTACGGTGCGCCCGTCTGGTCCGATGCGCTTCACCGCCACAACCGAACCCTGCTGCACCGCGCGCAGCGGGTTCTGGCCGTGAGGACCATACGGGGGTACCGCACAGTGTCGTGGTCGGCGGCGACTCTCTTGGCAGGCGAGCTGCCCTGGCCTCTCCAGGCAGACGTCCTGTACAGAGTTCGTCGCGCCCAGCAGGATGCCCTAGCTAGAGGACTGACCTTCTGTCAAGTCGAATTAGAGACGGTCAGGAAGCGGGAAACCGCCTCCTGCCTCGTCGCCTGGTCTCGTGACCTCGAACACCCTGTGGCCGGCGGCTATACGGTGGATGCAATCAGGCCGCAGCTGGAGAGATGGGTGACCCGCACCAGCGGAACCCTGACCTTCAGGACGACTCAGATACTGACCGGACACGGTTGTTTCGACCAGTATCTGTTTCGCATTGTGGGCTGCTTGCCTTCCCCGGACTGCCGCCAATGCGGCGCACCCGATACGGCGTTACACACGCTTGTTGAGTGCGCTGCATGGACGCCTCAGCGTTTCGAGCTCGAGACACACGTAGGAGCCGTCCGATCGCTTGGCGACTTGGTAACGGCCATGTTGCACAGCGACGACCGCTGGGAGTCTGCGGTCTCTTTCTGTGAGGCGGTTATGTCTCTAAAAGAGGCCGCAGAAAGGGATAGGGAGCGAAGTCCTGCAGCGCGTGCTAATGTCTCCACCCGAGGTCGCCGGCCTTCAGCTAGCACCCGGAGAGGCAGGTACGCGCATTACTTCCCTCCCTGAGTTAGGTTCCGGTACGAGGGGCCCCTTGCTACTAGGCAACGCAAGGGATTCAGCCCCCGTTTCGAAGTGGGGTGTGTTCTCCCAGGGCACACTCCAGGCACTTTATTGCGCTGGATCGACTGTTGCGTAACTATGTTCTATATCTCAGTCTTTCCTTCACAACAAAGCGCAGGGTCGACGGGAGGAGAGGTTTTTTAGTGGGTATTGAGGTTGCTCGCCCGTGCGGCATCGCTCTGAGTCTTCCACACTCCTCAGTGTCAAGCCATCGCGGACGAAGCGCAAAAAAGCATACTATTGCTAGCGTTATCGCCCCCGATGGATGCGCGCCGTTTCCTAGTGACGGCCCTGAGAGTGCGTAAATCGGTCAGCATTTTTCCTCGCCTCAAACAAAAAAAAAAAAAAAAAAAAGAGATGCGTGTATTATATATGTATCGCACAGTTTTCTACATTTATTTATTTAATTTACAAAGCAGATTACAATTAATACATTATGACTGTATTATAAACTTATGGAATTAGATTGTTATCCTAGTATGTCAATATGTTAGTATTATAATTAGGAATCCGTGCAGGAACGGAGAAAGAATACAATTTCCTGCGGCCGGGTGGCCTGTCATAAGAGGCGACAAAACAATCCACAGCCAGGTGGTAGGGTCTTTGCCCGACTGGATGGCTACCACACTTGGTCTAGCTAAAGTATGCCACCATAATAACCTTGAGTTGTGTTCCGGAATTAGTGGCCACTGGCCAGGTACCAGTTTCCAGGTGCCACTTGGTGTTGCAAATGTCCATAGGTGATGGTAACTACTTTCCATGAAGCCATCTGCATGTCTGCTGAACTCATACAATTAAAAAAGATAATAAAGGATTTCGTTGAAAATACAAAAACAATGGTAATTATTATAATTTATAAATTAAATTAGTTATAAAAATAAGGACGCATGATCAGTAAGTACCAGAAACATAAATCAAGTTAATCATTCGCTTGAATTTGTTGAGGTTGGGATTTAATATATCTAGAGAAGAATTATAATATATGAGCTACCAGTTGATTGAGTCGAAAACATATTCTAGTTAATGGGTTAAAATTTGTAAACAGTAATTTATGTGTGTCTATGTAACTCTATGTATACATATATTTGTATACAAATAGGTATTTGTATTTTTTTACTTACTATTAATATATGTATATATGAGTGTATACAGGTACATATTTTAAAATATGCGCACTAAATATCGACCCGTTATTAGAAATGTAAGATTCTCTCCAAAAGGTTGTCTGGAAGAAATCGCTGTTAGCGATAAGACCGTCGATTGTACTAGTTATAAGATTGTTTACACGTATGTATTATTTTCCTGAGTGCAATAAAAAATATTCTATTCTAATATGGTGTATTATTTTTGTAAAATGCAAAAGGAGGTGGGTTGCCTTGCCTGTAAAGTATGTTAATAGTAAGGTGGCTCAAAAGAGTTGGACAGTCAATGGAGGAGTGAAGTATTTTATGCAAGTAAGTCGATTACAGTAGCAGTAAATATTTTGACAGGGACTAAAAGTACCGTTTTCATCCCTGTGATTCCGCAGCTCCAAGCGTACTTTCAGAATATGACAAATCAAAAAGATAGTTTAGGTTGATACAAAGTAGTTTCAGCACTTGTACTAGAAACCAACGAACCTACAACATATGCCACAGAAGCTTTATTAACTAACAGTTCCAAATACGTACAGTTTGTAAACAATAATCAAACCTGAACAATTCCATCTTGTTGTATCAACATTGAAAGTTGGGGTAAGGTTTGGTGGAAACACCTCCCCCGGGAACTGTGCTCCGTCTTAATACACCGTGAACCAGGTTCCAGGGACGCCGTGACACTACTCTAACACTGCAGCCCTGTATCCCGAGGGACGGTTAACAATTACAACAAATGTTTTTAAATGCGATATCCTAACTACCTTTGTTTTAATTTAAATCAAATTTATTTGTTTAATACATAGGCTAGTGCTTTAAATTAGCTTTTATTAGCCTTGCCTTTGTTGATGATGAAAAACGTCTGATAAAAGAAAATTTCAAAGAGAAATTAGAAAATTATTTTAAGATACTTTCCCTTCGAAATTGATGTCTTCAGATGAAAAGTTTCAATCAGAATATCGCTTTCTCAGAAGTGGCCAAAGGTTTTACCTTATTAAAATTAGAAATGTAATAAAATTTCTTCGACAATAAATTCTCTACTTTCTTTACCTAAACCCGTTCTGGGAAAATATATATTCGTGTATTTAACGAGAAATTGAATGGAAAGCCTAAAGCATAAGTATATTAATTTCTGTGGGATAGACGAATATGACCAAAAAGGTAGCTACGTCGTCGTGGCAACGCGAACAAAGTTTCGCAGTTAAAACAGCGAAACTAGACCAGGAATGGTAGCCATTAAGACCCTACCTACCCAATTTCAGGTTGCATTTTTTGATTTCCATTCGTTCTTAATCTACTATTGCGAGGTGCATTATAGTCATATACTCCACTGGCTCATACCGGAAAGGATGTAAAACAGCAATTTCGGTTGAAATTAAACTCGTGTGTGCCGCGCAGATTACGGGATCTGCTGGAGCTTGGCTCGTGCGCTAATTGGGCACTAATTAGCCACTTTGCATAATTACAACGCTCCTCGATTCGCGCTCTAATTATGTTAATACACGGCTGCGTGTCCCAGAGATGCCCAACGTTTTTTAAAAAAAATGTGGAATTTTGGAAATCCTTCCATTCTTCTCTTTCGCCTTCTCCTAATCCTTTCCGATCAGCACAATGTCTTTTTGGACTTTACTCATTAAGAATCGACTCCCGACATGGAAATTGTATGAGGAATGGAATAATACAAGCATTGCGTGTTTTCTTTTAAACCACCTCTATATTATGCAATGTTTACACGGGCTTAGTGTTTGTCTCTTATATTATGTACCTATACTACTTATATATACACGTGTGTGCGTATGTGTGAAGTATATATACACACACATATTATTATAACCACCTTATGTAGAAATGTTATGTTTTAATGATTATTCTCTTTTTCTTGTGAATATCCGTGGAGGCGTTATGGGCTAAGCTGTGACACTATCGTGCTTCTTCTGGCGTTCCCAATTTTTCACTGGTCTAATATACCTTTACTAATCCTTGCAAGAACGAAAAAAAGTCTAATTCTTGTGGTTTGTTGGCAAAACGATCCACAGTCAGGTGGTAGGGCATTTGGCCGTAGAGGAGGGTTGGACATGATTTCAAAATTAGTTTGTAAGAGTAACATGACATTTTGCACTGAACTAGTACAATATACCACTTCAAATGAGGTGAGGAGAGTTGTATGGTTTGTATTAAGGTAGTACTAGTGAAGCGACGAGGCCGGTGAAGCGATGAGCATCACTCCTTCATTTGTCCCGTACAAAACTTCTAGTTCGGAAATTTTCGTTAAGAATCGGATGTGATCGGCTTCGGTCACCTCATTTTACTAGCAGTCGCACGCATGTCATGTTGTCCCTCTTTGTCATGTGAATATCCATAAAGGTGTTATTGTACAGTAGTCCTCGTTCCATCCTTCCTCTTACATTTGACGCGTGAGTGGTAGCGGGACAACATTTTTGAAGTAAAACAAAATTAAATTTAGAGCCGCACAAATCTATTTTGTACGGGACAAATGTACTGCCTCACACGTCTACTACTTACTCATCACTAATGTAGTCTAAAACTGGCTAATTGTAAACCAGTTCCAAACCTTGAAGGCATGTTAATATTGTGCGCATTTTAACATTTCTAGTTTTAAATGAACAAGAAAACCAACATTAGTAAGAAAATTTCTCTAAAAATGGGCAAATTCGGTGAGTATAACGTCCAATCCACATTAGTAACGGACATGAGTGTAGCGGGTGTCGTTAGAGCGCTCCCGTGCGTGTGTACAAGGCATTAACTTTATCGCTGTTTACATTTCGACATTCAAATTAATTGCTTTAAATGGTTGCACCTGTTTTTAAGCGAATCCTTTTAATGCGTCCTTATCTTTTGGCGTAACATTTAAACTTTTTAACATATATGAAGAAGATACTTGAGGTTTGCTGGTATTTATTAATTGTTACTACCTTTGTTTTTATAATGCAGGAGGTCAGCAGACAGGCAGACGGCCCACTTGATGGAAAGCGCTTACCATCGCCTATGGACATTGGAAACACCAAAGTTGTTACAAATGCGGTCCTGCTCTTTTAGGGGAGACTGGAACTGGAGCCAGGTCACTAATACCGGAACACAAATCAAGTTTGTTATGGCGACATACTCTTGACGAGGGGTGGTAGCCATACAGTCGGGAAAATAGCCTACCACTCGGCAAACCACCACCTTGTCTCGTTGACGTTGGGGGAGTTATCTCAAACATGTCATCTTATTTTTGAAGTGAAACTTGTATATAAACAGAGGGTTTTATATTTTAGTTGAGGTAGATTTTTTCGGTCACAAAAATGCGTTACGCCCGCTTGGAGGGAGAGTAGAAGGTATATCGCGTGGTGAGAGACGGCATAATTTGAGAGTAGATTATCGATTTTTTTTTGGTTCTGGATCGAATTCAGTTTTTTTGTTTGATAAAATAAAATATGTAAAACTTCAAGTTCAAATTTTGTTGCGATTCGTTTTTCCACTTGTCCATTGAAGTGTTTTTTAACCGTCGCTGGTAGTAAGATTGTGTTGAAATCTACGCATCGTGGGCATCGATGTGTGAAAACCACTTGACTACTTTTCCCAGGCATAATAGCTAAAACGGGGAGACACGAGGCTAGCATCTATTTTTATACTCTTTAAATGCTTAAAGTAATAGTAGTAGTATGGGACGCGTCTTGCGTCGATACTTTGGCGGGGTCCCATCTTTCAGCCACCAGCATGAGGCCCTAAAATGCCGCAAAGATTCCGCCATCGAAAATGGTTACATATTTGTGGCTTTTGGGCTCGAGACCCTGGGACCATGAGGGCCTGAGGCGAACACACTTTATTGAGAGATAGGGAAACGCCTGGTAGACGTTTCACGTGACCAAAGGACTGGCCTATACCTCGGACAACGCATACAGCGAGGTAATGTCAGGCACTAGATTTTATAGTTTAATTTGTATATATATTGATTTATGATTGATGATGAGTTTAGTATTTATTATGCATTTAAATATAAAGTAAAGGGATCATACATTCCAACAAGTAGAAAAATTTAGATTTCTAGGCAGTCTCATTACATCAGGTTCTCGATGTACAGAGGACATAATAGCAAAAAGAGCTTTTATTAGTGAAAACTATTTATGTAGGTCTAACATAGCACAATCGGTTAAAAGTTTAATTAAAATGTATATTTGGAGCATGGCTTTATCCCGTATAAAGCATGGCCGTGTGAAGCATGGAGAATGGCCCAAAGAGATCGCGATAGATTAAGAGCATTTGAAATTTGGAGACGCACGAAGAGAATAGTTGGAAAGAAAAGAAGACCAATGAAAAAATACTGGATATGATAAAGGAGAATCGCACAATTTTAAAAACTCTAGAAGAAAGAATGGAGAAGCAAAGAGAGGGAAAGGAAGTCCAAGGCGAGCACTCATGGATCAAAAAAAGAAAAAGTGGGTGTCGTGTCGTATATACAAGTAAAATAACTGGCTAATAATAGAGAAGATTGGAAGAGGCTCCACCGACAAGAGCATAATTCTTAAATGATAAATGAATGAATGCATTTAAATATAAAGCTGTTAATGGTTTTGAATTAATATAATTGACTGTCAAATAAAAAATCTTTTCTAACAGATATTACATGCTATAAAAACTACAAAGTTGTCTATACGTCCATAGTGTCCGTAGACATAATCGTTTCTGACACAAATGACTGTCAAAATGAAATTACATAAGTTTTACTTTTGCCAAAATATACACAGAACCTCAAAAATAAAGCAACATTTCTATATACACAGCAATTTCTCTTAGCAATATTTTCCATCTAAATCTTAAGGAATTAAATATGTAATCAGTTGGAAGCGGGCTCTTAGCCCTTAATATTTAAGTCCGCAAATCCCTAATCTTAATAAAATGGTGACGTCACGGGGGCCCACCCTGATTTGCGGCTTTATTCAAGTTGCTTTCTTAGAGGGAAACTTAAGCGCAACACGAACGGGATATACATACTGTTACAACCTAGGCGCCGACAAAGACAAATTCCACGTACAGATTTGTAGAAGCACATTTATTACCTGTCGGCATTTGAACTAATTGTAATTCTTTTATAATTGTCTTCTTTTGTTTACTTATTTTTTGGCATACGTTTCTAGAGAACAGCCTATTGTTGTATTGTTATTCTAGAAAATTCGATCCACGTTGCCGGGCGGACACATTGCATTTGTGCAGTATAAAACAATGGTCCGATTCAGAGAAGAGTTAGTCGATCGAGAACCACGAGCGGAGCGAGACGTGTGTACTACAATCGGGAATCTAGTGACGTACTTTGCGCGTTTTATTGAATTACGACCTGCTGCATTACGTTTGGACTTGTTGTGTTCGGTTATATTTGTGCCTTTGTTTTACGTGTTTGTATAGTTCTAATAAAGTCTATAATAATTGAAGACATGAGTGGATGAAGGTGATAAGTCGCATAATTCTAATTTTGAGTAAATCGAGATAAAAAATTTACTTTTATTTGAAACTGAACTGAACTTAACACCTTGAGCAACTTTTTATTTTTTAAATATGCCTTATATCTATGGTCTAAGGTCTGTAGTCATTTGGTATCGACTTATAACATTCATATACGCAAAAAAAGCAAAAAAACCGAATATGCGACATATCACCTTCATCCACGCACGTCTTCAATTCTAACGGCATTTTAATTTGAATCTCGTACTGCAACTTCAAGCTTTACTTTTTTAACTTCAAAAGGGAGGAGTTAATTTGATTGGTATTTTTTTATATATGTACACCGATTTCTCTGAGATTTATGATCCGATTTACGTGATTCTTTTTTAGTTTGATGCGGAATAGTTGCCATTTGGTCCACTAAAATTTAAAATAGTTTGGCCCAGTAGTTTTCATTTTATGAAAAAAAAAATGAAAATTTTCCGTTTCCGTTACTTAGGACCTATATTTTTAAGGCGCGCGGCATCTTTCGTAGGCCTACATATAACTAGACACTAAAAAGTAAGAAATAAAAAATACTTCGTTTAAAGAAACCGATTTCAAAAACTAAAAAGAATAAAATAACTTAATAAAGATTTTTGATTAAGAATTTGTAAGTTTATTAAGAGACAAAATAATTAAAAAAAACTACACCTTGAAGTCGGTGCTAAGCAAACCATAAAAATTACCATAATATACACTGTTATAAACAAATTTTGAAAAATATTGTAGTTTTTATGGCTTATTTGGCACCAACTTCAAGATGTAGAAAATGTTATATTATTTGGTCTCTTAATAAACTAAATAAATTCTTATTCAAAAATCTTTATTAAGTTATTTTATACTTTTTAGTTTTTTAAGTCCGTTTTTTTTAAACAAAGTTTTTTTGGGTTATGTTGGAATCAACCTCTTTAGTCAATTTACTTTTTTATGTTTTGACATCTGTCAACATTCTTTTGTTTTTTTCTTTTTACACATTCTGTGTACAACCTTGCATTGTAACGTATCGTTGTATAATAAATTTTAATATCATAAGAAAATTATCGTGTTACTTCACGTCCAGTTAAACTATACATAGTCTACGTGCTCTTCACAGGTTAGAATACAATTTTTTGCGTTGGGGCGGCCTGTATTAAGAGGCGACATAACAACTGACAGACAGGTGGTAGGGCATTTGCCCGACTGGATGGCTACCACCTCTGGTCTAAAGTATGTCGCCATAACAACCTTGAGTTGTGTTCCGGCATTGATGACCAGGTTCCAGTCTCCCTTAAAAGGGCACCAGCTCAAATTCCTGTCTACTGAACTCATGCAATTAAATTTAAATAAAGAAGCTACCATAAAAAGGAAAATCCAAGGAAAGCCTTATAGTATATTCTGACCATAACGCTTTTAGTAACACTCAAATGCCATTACTAAATCTGGTATCTGGCAGACGTTTAAAGGACTAGGCAGTTCCATGGTAATTGAGCACCATTAGAATTCTGTCGGCGTAATGGTGCCTCCACACCCGCCCGAGCGCGTTCGAGCCGAAGAAGAGGTCTTATCGCGCCTTTATTGCCCGCCCGGTGTGTTCGCACTCGCATCCGATGGGTTACTCAATCGAATGTCATATTAAGATGACACTGGCGGTTATCTAAGACTGCATTCCTCTTTACAGGCTTTTATTTAACTTGCAATGGATGTACCTATGTATTTTTGTATGTAAGTATGTATGTATGTGTGTATGTAAGTATGTATGTAAGTTCGGATGGAATATTGCAAGTTAAAATTGACCATCTTCCCGGTTTCCGATTGAGCTGAAATTTTGCATGCATATATATATCGCGTGACAATGCAATAATATGGTAGAGCTGATCTGATGATGGAGTCGGAAGGTGGCCATGAACTCCTGTACTAAACAAGATAGTCACGTCGTGTTTGGGCTCGGTTTACTTGTCTTGGCTAGTACTCTGCTGCTACATGATGTCCAGGATCTCAAAAGCTTGTATTTAAAAACCTTTTTTTTCTGGATGACCAGAACCCAACGAAAACATGTCTAGTAAAAATCGTTTTCTTTCATATTTGTCTCTCTGAGACTCTTTTCTTTATAAATACAGAAGCATGTTATTACAAGCTTTTATTTAACTTGCAATGTTTGTATGGTCAAATCTTGCAACTGAATTTATAAAACGCTCCTCAACCGATTGAAATGAAAATTTACTTATACATTTAGTTTGGATGACAGTGCATGGTTAGCTAAGTGACGCTCTGTACTCCTTCTAAACTGTTGGACTGATCTTGATAAAATTTTCGTGTGTTCAAGTAGATTCGAGAATTATTTAGATACACAATTAGACCCGATAGGTGACACTAGAATCGTGTTCTTAATTTTACTTCTTTAGGGCACAATAACATCTCCTGCGTCCGCTGGTTATATCCACCAATTCCTAATATATTTGATGAAATATAACATACATACATACATAACTTCACGCCAGGTCCCTTGCGGTGTAGGCACGAACAACAGAGCGCCATTCAGACTTATTCTTACACACCTCACTTGCTTCTTTGACATTCATAGCTCTCGTCCTGCACGCTCGTCTGTTCTTAAGGCTCCTGACATCACCTTCTGCTAATACACGATCAATTTGATCATAGAAGGTGTTGTGACGGTACGCATCATCATGTATTTATTATTTTCTCACTTATTAATTTTTGTTTATTTATAAAGGAATGGCTGTTCTCCATATAATGTATTCCCTCCTTTATTTCGCATAATATATGTATTTACTACTAATCTCTTTGTATGATATAATCGAATTTTTATGATATGATATGATATTACTTCACGCCAGGTCCCTTGCGGGGTAGGCACGAACAACAGAGCGCCATTTAGGCTTATTCTTACACACCTCACTTGCTTCTTTGACATTCATAGTTCTTGTCATGCACGCTCGTCTGTTCTTAAGGCTCCTGACATCACCTTCTGCTAGTACATGATCAATTTGATCATGGAAGGTGTGTCGTGGCCTTCCGCGACTTCTGCATCCATCCACTTTTGCATTGTATATCTGTTTAGTCATTCTTTCATCATACATTCTTTCCACATGCCCGAACCACCGGAGCATTCCTTTCCTTACCTTCACCCCGACACTCTCTTTCAGACCAACTCTCTTTCTTACTTCGGTATTACGAACGCGGTCCGCGAGCGTCACTCCGCAGATTTTGCGCAGTGCTCGCATCTCGACCGCGTTTACTCTACTTTCGTGCTCTCTATTCCATACCCAACTCTCGCTTCCATACGTGAGCGTAGGTACCAGCACCGCGTTGTGTATGGCAAGCTGGGCCTTCTGGCTGAGGTTCTTAGCGCCTAGAAGTTTTCGAATCGAATTTTTCTTAGTTTGAAACTTTGACAGAGAAAAGAAAGGGACTTGAATATTCGTGTTTGACAGAGGAGGACAATGAAAAGATTATTCTCGGAAAAAAATTGTGTTTTATATATTTTCAGATGGAGAAAGTCTAATTGAGATTTAAATGGATAAACTAATCGCTATTAATAATAAAACAATCAAAGTTCAATATGTATACGTCGGATGTGGTTGTTATAAATTTCGCCAAAGAGCCAAGCTAAGTCTTCAAGCTTTATTTAATAGTTATATTAACCATGTAGACTTACCTGATATCTTGCTTGTTATGTTTTCAGACGTTCTTCTGACGTGATCACGTATTCTTGTCTTTTGTAATGTATTAGTAGTTTAATAATAATTGTTCGTATGCATACGATTTGAATTAATCTTAAAAGCCTGATTAGTAATGTGTAGTTACAAATAACTTCTATTCTTAGTAGTACATATTATAAGTAACATTGATTTTGTTACACTTAGCTGGTAGTCTTTAGACGAATTAGGGTTCCTTAGGTCCGTTTCTTCAAAACTATAATATTATAGGAACGTTTCTATAATTTGTCTAGGCATAAATGCTATAGAAATACATAAGCCTTTAATATGAAATCTTACATAATCTTATATAAAGATGGGTAGGCTCGTTTACTATCTACTGTCCTATATATTTTTGAACTTAATTAGTTACTGTCCTTAATTTATATATTGTATGGAGAACGAGCTATATAAGGGTGAATTAATTTAAAGTATGTCTTAATTGACTTGTGCGTTATTAACAGATAAGAATTGTTTGTACATTGTTTTAGTTTCATAGTTAACTAAATGATTAAGGGTTATTTATAAAGCCTCAGTGTGCTAATACATTACTTAGGGGTTATGATACATAGTCTCTTGCGGATAAAAATGTATTAATCTAATTTCATTTAAGGATCCTTAAATATAATATTGTCTTAGGAAACTTAATTAAATAATATTACTTCTTCATAGCCGGGAACTATTGGGAGATTTTGATGATTCTTTCAAGTAATATGATTATTAGTTACTTTGCTATGGGAGATTCATTATATGTCAATGGAGACTTATAGGAGTTCTTGTCTTGCTGTTGCACACACGTTGTTGGACCTGATTATGGACTCTTACTTGTTGTGTTTGCTGATTAGAGCTGGAGCGTTGATTGTTATTGTCCGATTATTTCTGTTTCAGTGAGCTAGAAGTCAGCCTGCGTAATGAGTTTTCATTGATTTTGATATCGGAGGGATTATTATTGAACTATGGCTGTGAAGTCGGAGTCTTGATTTATAATTTATTAATTAGTCTATTTTTATATGTGTATATATTTATATATGGTTTTATAACACTACATTATAACATTACACTATACAACAATCATGCATTCCATATGGGAAGGCTAATTGACTTTAGAAAATTTAAAGTTTATTTAGTTTTTATTGAATTTTAATATTTTAAATACTTTCTTGTTGAGAGAGTCTACTTTGGCACTTGGCTTTGTTTGGTGCAAAGGAGTTGTTGATTACAATTTAAATTTTTATTAAAGGTTTCTTTTGATTAATTATATTTTCTTAAACAAGCAGCTCTACTGTTACCAAATGTGTATAAAATAGGCATTTAAATATTATTACAAACTGAAGTGACGAGATGGGGTGAAAACACATATTGAATGTTTTCATAATAAGTCAGGTTAGGTCCGGGTCTTCTAGAACCTTGGAACTTTGGGTGTTGAATTCACGACTCAACGCTTATCGGTACCGACAAACCTAGGATGGTTATTCGACAATTATCCAGGTTTACCGCGCGTACAGCTTTTAAGCAAATTTAGTTTGTTTTATAATATGTGTATTCACGAGACTAAAAATGGTTTCACATATTAAGATTAACTGAATTGGTAACTGAAGGTTTGGAACTGGTTAAGTCGCGGATCAGCCTGGAGGCGCGTGGGCACCTCAATGACGCCCTAGATGGTTAGGGGGATAAGCTGCCGTGTTGCAGGAGGATCAATCGTATCAAAATTTATTTTCTTTCACGATATGTGACTTCATGAGAGTCTTAGATGTAGTTAGGCCAAGTGGACTTGACTGAATTGGAAAGGATGATTAAAAATATCTACATTTGAGTATTGTTACCAAAGAAGGCATCTTTGATGCAGAGTATCACCATTTTATGTTAAATTCAACTTTAAACTTTACTTTTACGGTGCTATGCTCTCATCTCTTGGGTGCTAGGGTCATTAGATGGATGTAAGGTTTTGCTAATTTACTTTAACTTTCAATTTCATTTTAACTTTCACGGCAAACCTGAAACCTGTCTTTGACAAGGGAATCTATAATATGAGTGAAGTTGTCTCTCGCCAAACTTTAATTTAAAATTTACTTACAATTCATAGAGAGACATTCTGAAACTCTTACTCTGACAATTTAGGGATGGGAATCTTACGAGATGTAGAGAGTATCACTATTTAAACTTCAATTAACCTTTATCTTTAATTTACTGTGATATTCTTATTACTGCATCAGGGGAAGTCTCTGAGGTGACGTTCCTCATAATGACAATATTATTTGATATTTTGGAAAGGTGACTTTGAGATGAAATGTTCACTTAAGTCTTTTGGCTTTTCCAACTCATTTTACACACAAGGCACTCCAAATGGGTTTCTTTTAAATGGATAGATCGTACTGCTGGGAGTTTCTTGTCGGCTCTTCTCGCCAGCAATAGTACGTTGTGAACCGACGCTAGTTTTAGATAATGTTTATAATTGATTCAATAAATATTAATTAAAAAATTGGAGGTTCTTCTTTTATCTCGATATGAGCTCTTTTACTGATAGCTAATGCGGTGGCATAACAGAGAGGTGGTTAGGAGGGGTGCCTTACACAAAAATATATAATTTGTTATGAATCTACATTAGAATATCTTTTGGCAAAAAAGGCACGGGCGTACTCAGGTGATGAGCTTATATCATGAGTAATACATTTATCATAATTCATAAAATGCATAGCATTTTACACTTACAACATACTACTACAATATTATATATATATATATATATATATATGTATGTATATATATATTTTACATCAACCTTTGATAGTCTTCCTGTCCTCTGATTAACACTCTTATATAACCTACCTTGTGAACATAGGGTTAGCGGTATTGCGACGAGGGTTCCTGCTACTAGATGATTACGATTTATGGCCAATATTATAATTATTTATTTACTTAATAAATGCTATTAATTTTCACTTTATACATTCTTTTATTTCTCACTCTATGCTTTGGCTTGAGTATGTCATTCCATAGTCATTAGACTCAAAAAGGGGGTTCGTTACAGTGTGTCGTGGCCGTTTGCGACCTCTGCATCCATCCACTTTTGCATTGTATATCTGTTTAGTCATTCTTTCATCATACATTCTTTATATTCTTCAAATATAACGTTGTACAGAAAATAACATATAGTGAAGGGCATATAAGGGTAAAAGTGAAATATGCCTTTGATTTTAACTCCAACAAAGTAGCCTATTATGCATAATACATACATACAAGACATCAAAGGAAGCGGAATTATATTTAATACATACTTTATTACATCTCTATTGCGTCTCGTTTACATTAACTTTGAAGATGGCTTCTGCACGAATTCCTTCAGAAAATAAGAGTGTCGTCTATAATATGGCAGCCAATTGATCGAAACCAATGAGATCAAACGTAACAATTTGGCTAAGTACGACATTTTACGCAGAATGGAGGGTTCTGCGGAGAGAACCAACGGCTGAAATCAATATACGGAAAAATCAGACAGTTCAAAGGAAACGAAGATGAATGAATGAAAACTCTTTATTGTTCACCATAACTTAAATCTAGATATTTAATATGAATATGTTTCCATCAGAACCATGGGCCTTATCGCTTATAGCGATCTCTTCCAAGGAACTCGGTGTCGAAGGAGACATTACAAGAAAAATTAAATAATATTTGGTGGTTTAACTAAAATAAAATTAATTCAATCCTTATTAAATATAATTAAAAAAGAAACAAAATAATAAACTAATATAGATTTACATAATTAAACAGATTATCTTATATATAAAATTCTCGTGTCACAGTGTTAGTTACCATACTCCTCCGAAACGGCTTGACCGATTCTCATGAAATTTTGTGTGCATATTGGGTAGGTCTGAGAATCGGACATCTATTTTTCATCCCCCCTTAATGTTAAGGGTAGTCCAACCCAAAATATTTTTATTTTTTTTATTTTTTTATGGCACAACATAAAAAAATACATACAACCCTAAATTTTCAACCCTCTACAATCAACCCCTATTTTTTAATAGCGATATTCGTATTTTTATACTTTTCTACTGGGATGATTTAGATTTTAATTTGAAATCGGGTACCAGAATTTAGGTGTTCTATGTGTTGAAGTTTGTCCCGGAATAGTTTAAATAAACGATTGGACCCAGTAGGTGGTGCCGCGATACTCCTCCTAAACGCTGGGCCTGATTTTGATGAAATTATTTGTTTGTTCAAGTGGTTTGAGAATAGTTTAGATAAACATTTGGTCCCGGTAGATGACGCTGGAATCGGGTTCTAGATTATTATTTTTTCAAGGCAGGAACACGTCTGCCGGGTACAGCTAATAATAAGTAATAATATGAATTACATACATATACCTACATGCAAACAATAATATAATTCCATTTACTGCGATAAATTTGGATGGTGGATTTTTAGGCAAAACAAATGTTATGAGTTGAGATATGGCTAAAAGGAAGCATTACATTTTTCTATTACAAAATGCAAAATATAGGCCCTTAATTATATCTGGAAGACGAGAAATCTTAAATATGAGGTCACAAATAAAATAGATTATCGATTAATGTGAATGAATTTCAACAGTTAATATTAATAACATGAAAACACTTACACCAGACGATTATTTCATTGCCAGATTAGGTTAAACTATTCCTTAAGTTGGTTACCTGGAAGAGATTGCTTTAAGCGATAAGGCCGCCTATTATTTCTACCATGCAATACTGCAATCATGCATTTTCCTAATTGTGTATTTGGTGAGCAACAAAGTGTTATCTATCTATTATCATGTCAAGTTTTTTTTTAAACTTTCTATATACAAATCAATCCTAAAGCTTCCATGATGTTTCTGCGAAGGCATGCCTCAAGTGGCTTATTATATTCGATCGTCTTAAGCGGGATTTTAAAGTAGCATTTCTTCGGAATATATCAGATGAAAAAGCGGCGCGAATCTGTAAGGTTTTCGGCACAGGACGCGATATTGGAATTCCCGACACGCGCCGAAGCGACATCAGCCCCGTTCGAGGGACGACGGCCTCTGCCCCCCGACCCCCACTCCTCACACCCCCAATCACCCCCGGGGGTGATGTCGTTACACTTTAAAAATCCCTTACACTCAGCATATTAAGATAGTAACATTATTTTTTTTCCATTTTATCATTGAAACCCCAAATTGTAACGCAAAGAGGTTTGCGGCCGACCCGATGGAAATTGGTTGCCATTTTTTTTGTTTGCATAACTAGAAGCGTTACCACATTATACAACTGTTATTGCTAGTGGTCGAAATT
Source organism: Dendrolimus pini (assembly GCA_949752895.1). Taxonomy (NCBI): domain Eukaryota; kingdom Metazoa; phylum Arthropoda; class Insecta; order Lepidoptera; family Lasiocampidae; genus Dendrolimus; species Dendrolimus pini. Next base: position 12,250,271 of record OX457150.1, read on the forward strand.
CGACCATAATAATTAATTTAAATTATAAGTTTGAACATTATTAAGGTTCTGTTGTCACAGACTATACTCGTATAATCACAGATTTCGCCAAGGCTACACCGCTAATTTGACTTGAACGATAAACAAAAGAGTATATATGCGTGTACTTATGTATGTGTGTGTCAAATACATGGAAGTGTGTGTAATGTTTTTTTATTGATATAATATATTATTTATGCAATTTTTTTTTAAATATTAGCATTCGTCGCTTTTTCTCTATATGAACTTTCGTAAAAAGGAGTAAAAAGTTTTTGCTTCACGTTTTATTATATAGATAGATGGCCCGCGTGTGGTTCGTGGGCCACAAGTTGAGTATGGCTGGATATATATCTTAAAAGGTCAGATTGGGTTGAGTGATGACCACCCCCCTTGGGGTGGGGTCGCCTTGTACCATTTGTCACTCAACCACATATGTCACATGACGGATCATCAGCTAACAGTCTAAGTTATGATTGTAACTTAAGTAAAATTAGATTTCTAACTCCACATGAATTTGCAGGGTTTAAATAGATATATGTTGATATATAATGTTTGTACAGTTTGTGCACTTGTTCTTGCTTGTAGTGGTGGATGTATGCTGGCAGTTGTTGGTGGAGTGCTGGTGCTTTCTTGTAGTAGGGTAAAGAAAATACACCTTGTCGCTTTCAGGGATTTTTTCTCGTAGTGGTTTGGCTTGGATGCTGATTAATTCAAATTCTGGTACTTGAATAAGAGTTCCCTGATCACAGGGACGAAAGCACTGCTTTTCATCCCTTGGAAACGATTTTCCCAGTTGTCAAAAATGTAAAAACTATGATAACTATAGATAATTGATGCGACTGCTGTCCCCCAACTTTTTTACAGTTTTTTACTAAATCGCGGCATAGATTGTAATAAAAAATATCAACAATTTTGTAACATCATAAAATCATCATCTAAATTATTATTTAATTTATATAAATTGGAGCTAAATACTTAATACTTACTAAAATACTTACTTAACCTACTACTTATCATCAGTGATTAAAAACTAATCTAAGTTGAACTATTTAATATTAAAATTAATACCACCGCATTGCATTACACGCACATTTCACAACCAAATCAAGACACACAAAGAGCCTAAAAATTAATAACCCAGACACAGAAACGGAAAAAACAACACACATGGCACTAGATAGGATAATAATATATAAGTATAGACATAAGGCCCACACTGCACATGCACTTCCTCACAACACCAGCATGTAACAGATACACTCTACATTAGTATGAGTTAAGTATTAAAATTAGGATACATTAATATAATAAGTCACTCGCAAGATACACTTGAACACAAATTAATTAATGTCACACACACACACAATAACTAAAATAATAAGCGTGTTAAAATTTAAAAATTTAATCTATAATTCAAGCTTTAAAAAAGGGTACGTAACTCGAGTCCATAGAGTAGTTAAAAAAATATTTAAATTGTTTAACTTGAAAAAAGCTTAGGTTAGTACTTAAATTTTATGTATATAACGCGTGGGTTAGAGTGAGAGAGGAGCAGCCTGCCTACCGCTGCCGTATGCTTGTGAGAAAGTCAAGCCAGACAGACTGGCGCCGTAACGCGCTACGTAACAAAGCGGTTTACCCTCCCATAAGAAGTTATCACTTCAAAAATACTAGTTGGTAGAATACCACAGAAAAAAATTTTACTTGACTTCATCAGATTTAGATATCGAGGGCTTCATAACAAATGGGCGGACAGACAAAAGTGCATTTTTACACAAGGGACAAAATTGTGAATAAAACAAAACTATAGTACAATTATTTTGTGCGTGCAGTTTGGGTCATAAATCAAACTCGGCCTCAGCCCGGCTAGGGCGGTGAGCATGTTGCGCGGGCGCAACGCCATTAACGATAAAAAGTCATTCTTATCAAAGAAAGATTATCATTCTTAGAAAAATCATTAATATCTTTTTTGCTGTTAATTTTAAACTTAGATATAAGTATTTATATTTACTTTTAATACAACTTGTTACATTCTAAACTTTTGACCTAATTAATAATTTATTTTAAATCATTATTATTCTTATTTTAATAAATACGTTGTCTTATCTATTTTTATTCTTTCATTTATATCACTAACCCACAAAATGACAAAAATAAATACACTATCGATAACGCTTATCGACAACAATAATGCGTGTCTCTATGCCTGCCCATAAGGCCCGTGAGTGGAAGAGAGAGCGAAATACTCGCTTCACTGCTCCGACTATTTATGACCCAAACTGTACGGAGAAAATAATTCTACTATAGTTGATTATATAAAGCTGAAATTTGGAATACCCTCTATTTAGGTACACATGCATGCTGATAAGGCTTTCTAAATTGTAATACGCATAGATAGATAACACTTTATTGCTCACCAAATATACAATTCCAAAATACACAATTACAATATAGTCATGGTAGAAACAAGAGGCCGCCTTATCGCTGAAAGCAATCTCTTCCAGGCAACCTAACTTAAGGAATAATTTAATCTAATCTGGCGATGTATGTGGTTTTGGTGATTTTAGTAAACAATAACAAAAGGGCATTTTTTCCTATAGGCCCATTTGTTAGGAAGCCCTCGATAGGCATTTAACGCCTGATTTCATTAGAGAAGTAGTTGTTTGTTTAACTAATCAGTTTTTATATACTTTCCTCATATTCGAAATGGAAAGCAGAGTGTTAACCTCTGTTGAAAAGCCCTCGAACTATTAACGCCCTTACTACCCCCGTGCTTAAACAAGTCATTTTCTACCCTCGTGTAACAATGTACTATTTTATTCTCCGCACGGCCTTGAACAAGAACCAGAGACACGTAACAAGTAAAAAGCTTAGTCGTTGTAGGCAATCCCCTAATTAGAATTTCCTTACAAATTTGTCTTACAATCTGTTTTTTACATTTTTACGTTCAGAGGAAACTGGGGAAGGGAATAATTTGTGAAAATTGCAAGGGAACGCGCCTTGTTATGTATTAATTCGTAATTGTATGAAATATTCATGAGATGCTCTTCCAAAAGGGGACAAACGATGGGCCTCGGTGCCGCTCTCATACACTATACTTCAAGTTGACTACATTTTACAGTTTTGTAGTCCTTCTATCTGCAACGGGACCTGTCTGTGTCATCATCATCAGAGTTCTACAATATGGGTCTCTTCACAAAGGGCGTGAACAGATACCTAAAGTCTCAACGAGATAGATAACGCATCGGCTGCCTTGCTGTTGCAGATGTCCATGGGCGCCAGTAGCCACCTACCACCAGGTGGTCCATTTGCCAGGTTGCCTACAGGCATCAAAAAAAAAAAACAAACAACATCACAGTCATTTGAACCGACTTAAAAAGAGGAGGAAATTCTCCATTGATCGTATAAATATTTTTTTTGTATTTGAACCCATTTTGATGTTTCTTTATAAATTTATTTTTTGCTTTTTAGTTACTCTTGAATTTGGTTTCTTTTTGATAGATTTTTTTTCACTCTTAAGCTACGTAGATATATGTTATTCAATATCAATAAAATTTATCTATCCTGTAGCTGTTTTAAATCCAACGCAAAAATGTGATAAATGATCAACATGTGTACTTTCAAATAATTGTAGGATTTGTGCATAATGCTATATGTTCGGAAGCCAAGATCCAATAGCAATCACATGTATATGGGACTATTCTAAAGCGCTACTGAATCCAACGCAAACTCATTACTAAATATCGATTTAGAAAAAAAAATGGTTGAGCATAAACAAAGTACAAGCAGGTAGTATTTAAGAAGCATTACAAATAAATATAATATCAGAAGACTTAAAAAAACATATATAAATAAAATAAGCAATAAAAATAGGATAAGTATTGTATGTAGAAAGGTCATTACCCTGTATTAATAATTATAAGATCGAATTAAAATAAAAGAAATTAGGGTGTAATAAAACAGAAATGTATAAAATAATAATATTGTATATAAGATAAAATAAACAGAAAATAAGTTAAATTTTTAAAATAGTAGATAAATACTTTGTAATAGATATGAATTACAAGAAGAAAAAGAAAAACACAATAAGAAAATAACACCCTCACATATTGTAAGGAGATTAAATAAATAACATACATTAAGAAAAAAATATTTATTTACACGACGAATTAAGAATCTCCTCTTTTTTTTAGGTCAGTTAAAAAAACATTATTTTATTCCCGTATATCGCAAATAGTGGACGCCTCCGGGAAATCTCTACGCTTTTTAACCGATTTCCAAAAGGAGTAGGTCATTCAATTCGACTATATTTTTTTATGTTTGTTACGCGATTTCTCCCTAAATTGTGGACAGATTTTCAAAATAATTCTTATTTGAAACAGTATACTGCTGAGGCTGAGGATCTGATGAGTGGATCCCAGGGACTTCGAGAGCAACCCCTGTTGAAGAGAGGCTACACTCACCGAGAGTCAAGCTTTGTATTCAATTTATAGAAGCACCTCATATATAAAGGTACTCAAGTGTTTGCTCAACTAAAAAGTAGATTAAATAATTTTGTTTAACAAAAATAAAACCCACTTCGAACTAAAAAGCATTGAATAAACATTTTCTACATCTTGAAGTCAGTAGCAAGTAAAACATCAAAAACAAACAACTAAATTGCAAGAAGCACCGACTTCAAGTTGTTCAAATCAAATCAAATAACGTTGTTGTAGAAAATATTTCTATTTTGAAGTGAGCTCATGGTAGCATAATGGCTAGCACACGCATGCACCCCTTAGGCAGTTTTCTGATATAATATGCGTTTTGTTACAAATTACTACGTGCTAACAATGATGAAGGAAAACATCGTGATGCAACCTGCACATCGAGATAATCGAAGTCTCCAACCTGACAAGCCGCCTTGGACAAGCGTAGCGGGTATACTGTCCGTTCCTCTGTAGTGGCAGTCCCGAGTCCAGCAGTGGGACGTGGGACAAGCAAAACTCAAGCAATTGATGCAAGATAAATTGCCCTCATACAAGGTTAATCACCCTTAACCTCGCACTAAGTACAGCCATTAATGGCCCCCGAATGGCGTGCTCGAGCACTTTGTAAATGTGAAATCCATTAGGGGAGTTGTCATCGCAAACATTGCAAATGAAGTGCTCACGGGATGGGAGCCTAAAGGGGGAACAGCCCTAAGGCTAAAAAAGGGCATCACTAGTGCCACAAAGTGAAGCCATGCTAGAACCATCAGTACACGATTAGATATTCTAAGAAAAGCTGTAAGCTATAATATTTAAAAAAATAAAATTTAATAGTAATGTACTAAAAAGACCGAAACAAGATTGAGGGCCGCTTGCATAACGATCGCCTTTAAATAAAATTAGTTAATCATATTAAACTGCCTAAATACGTTTTACACGAAACGTATTCAAAGTTGATTAAACATATTTAGCGGCAAATCTTGCGTTGTGCAAGACGCTAATCGTATTTAAGGGTGTTAAATGCGTTTAGTATTTCTTAAATTAATTTAAGGAACGTTATGCAAGCGGCCTTGAGAACAGAAAACAAAATTAAAATAAACTCCAAACAACATAAAGTCTACTTCGGTTTAACAGACTATACTGTGAGCTGAAAGCCTAAGTTAAATAAGGTAGTATTAGTTGTAATTTTGTTTATATGGATCCAGTAGCTTCTAAAAGACAAAGATGGCCGCGGCCAGACGATTTTGTAATGGGCGCTCTACATACGCGATAAACGTAAATCTGGATTTTCCGCGAGAATGTAAACTGCTCTTAACAAGGTAATAACTGACAGAATGCGTTTTTAGATCATTTTCTCAACCATTTTTACAGTAGTTATACACACTTTATTGCGGTGAAAAAAATATATGTCAATCTTGATCATATTTCTGACGTAAACTTTGTACTCAGAACGCATTTACGATAAATTTTCTCGATAGAAAATAATTGCAAAGTAACCTCTAAACGAGTTATTCAATCTTGGTTATTGTTATTACTGTTAATCGTACATCGCTAAAATAAATAACAGTAACATATTATATTATAACAAATTCAATTATAGATCTTTTATTGGGTTACTTAACTTAATTTGGAAGTAATTAATTATTTTATTAAAAATGACTGCAAAAATCCCGGCTGCCGGTCCCAATGTATGGAATTTATCATAACGCCCGAGGCTTTCGTCTAAACTGCACGCGCTGCTCTGCTCCGCGACCGCCATTGAAAAATAATTTTAAATAAACGAAGGAGCAATAATAACGCGAATTTTGAAGCGGTCGCGCTATACTTGTTTGGCGTATAAGGTAGAGGTCTGGTCTAAATCACTAGCTGTGTGGGTTCGAACCCTACTAGTTTCACTTGATCTAGAAGAATTTTTTATTTTGATATGAAAGTTGATAAAATGCTCTTTTTCTCTTCCTAAATAATTTTATAAAATGCAATAAAAATACTTTTCTAAATTTTTATATTTCATTTCATCTGGACTTTTATACTATTGACAATAAAACGTATTAAAATCAATCTTACCGGTAACATTAAAATTCGAAAGCGCCATCTATGATTCTTCATAGAAAATTACGTTGACACGTGGATAAGTAGAGTTATAAATATTACAAAACTTTCAATACTTTCTCCAATGTTATTGTGGTAGAGTGAGTTGATACTAGTACACGTACGATTAGAGTTCATGGTTCGAGTGCTCATTTCATTTTTCTGTCTAATTTTTTTATGTTTTATCTTTTATCTATTATAATTTATTTTAAAGTTCTTATCTATACAGATAAACAAATGGTTTGTTTGTAATGACAAAATAAAAACTAAAAAATTGGACCAGGAGATTCCAAAAACGCAAAGTGAAGTGCCTGTTTGAAATCTCAAAATAAATTAAAAAAAAATCGGACCAGGAGATTCCGAAAATGCTATTTATAGAATTTTTGTCAGTCTGTCTGTGTGTCTGGATGTTCCGGATAATCTCGGACACAGCTGGATCGATTTTGACGTAATTTTAAATGGCAGATAGCTGATGTTATAAGAAGTACCTTAGGCTACGTTTTTAGGGTTCCGCGAAAAAAAATCCAAAAGCATATTTGTCTTTCTGTTTGTTATCCTTTTATGGACAGACTATTGAACCGATTTGGATGAAACTGGGTACATAATTATGTTATTTTAATATCGAGGGTGGCCAAGAACTACTTTTCATCCCGAAAAATGAGATAGTTTCCAATATGAAAATATATTTGGCCGAACGGGCCTAAATGATCAAACGGCTGAATGACACAAATGGTCGAATTGACCGAAACGACTGAAATGGCTGAAATGGCCGAAATGGCTGAAATGACTGAAGTGGCTGAAATGGCCCTAATGACCGAAATGGCTGAAATGAATGAAATGGCTGAAATTGCCCAAATGGCCGAAATAGCTGAATCGACTGAAATGGCTGAAATGGCCGAAATGGTTTAAATGGCCCAAATGACCGAAATGGCCGAAATGACTAAAATGGCCGAAATGGCCTAAAAGGCCCAAATGGCTGAAATGACCGAAATGGCCTAAATGGCCAAAATGACGGAAATGGCCCAAATGGCTGAAATAGCTGAAATGGCTGAAATGGCCGAAATGACCAAAATGGCCGAAATGACCAAAATGGCCGAAATGGCCTAAATGGCTGAAATGGCCTAAATGGTTGATATGACTGAAATGGCTGAAATGGCCGAAATTACCGAAATGGCTTAAATGGCCAAAATGACTGAAATAGCCCAAATGGCTGAAATGACCGAAATGGCTGAAATGACTAAAATGGCCGAAATGGCCTAAATGGCCAAAATGACTGAAATGGCTGAAATGACCGAAGTGGCTGAAATGGCCCAAATGGCCGAAATGACCAAAATGGCCGAAATGGCTGAAATGGCCCAAATGGTTGAAATGACTGAAATGGCTGAAATGGGCTAAATGGCCAAAATTACTGCAATGGCCTAAATGGCCAAAATGACTGAAATGGCCCAAATGGCTGAAATGACCGAAATGGCCCAAATGGCCCTAATGGCCGAAATGACCAAAATGGCCCAAATGACCGAAATGGCTGATATGGCCCAAATGGCCGAAATGACTGAAATAGCTGAAATGGCTGAAATGACTGAAATGGCCCAAATGGGTGAAATTACTGAAATGGCCGAAATGACCAAAATGGCCGAAATGGCCTATTTAGGCCATTTCAGCCATTTGGCTGAAATGGCCCAAATGGTTGAAATGACTGAAATGGCTGAAATGGCCGAAATTACCGAAATGGCCTAAATGGCCAAACAGACTGAAAAGGCCCAAATGGCTGAAATGACCGAAATGGCTGAAATGGCCCAAATGGCGGAAATGACTAAAATGGCCTAAATGGCCTAAAAGGCCCAAATGGCCGAAATGACCGAAATGACCAAAATGGCCCAAATGACCGAAATGGACGAAATGACTGAAATGGCCCTAATGACCGAAATGGCTGAAATGAATGAAATGGTTGAAACTGCCCAAATGGCCGATATAGCTGAATTGACTGAAATGGCTAAAATGGCCGAAATGGTTCAAATGGCCCAAATGACCGAAATGGCCCAAATGGGTGAAATTACTGAAATGGCCCAAATGGCCAAAATGACTGAAATGCCCCAAATGGCCGAAATGGCTGAAATGACCAAAATGGCCGAAATGGCTGAAATGGCCGAAATGACCAAAATGGCCGAAATGGCCAAAATGACTGAAATGACTGAAATGGCTGAAATGGCCCAAATGGCCGAAATGACCAAAATGGCCGAAATGGCCCAAATGGCCTAAATGGCCAAAATGACTGAAATGGCCCAAATGGCTGAAATGGCCGAAATGGCCCAAATGGCTGAAATGGCCGAAATGGCCCTAATGGCCGAAATGACCAAAATGGCCCAAATGGCTGAAATGGCCCAAATGGTTGAAATGACTGAAATGGCTGATATGGCCCAAATGGCCGAAATAGCTTAAATGGCTGAAATGGCCCAAATGGCCGAAATAGCTGAAATGGCTGAAATGGCCCAAATGGGTGAAATTACTGAAATGGCCCAAATGGGCGAAATGACTGAAATAGCTGAAATGGCTGAAATGGCCGAAATGACCAAAATGGCCGAAATGACCAAAATGGCCGAAATGGCCTAAATGGCTGAAATCGCCCAAATGGTTGAAATGACTGAAATGGCTGAAATGGCCGAAATTACCGAAATGGCCTAAATGGCCAAAATGACTGAAATGGCCTAAATGGCTGAAATGACCGAAATGGCTGAAATGGCTGAAATGACCAAAATGGCCCAAATGACCGAAATGACTGAAATGGCCCAAATCGCTCAAATGACCGAAATGGCTAAATGACTGAAATGGCCCAAATGGTTGAAATGACTGAAATGGCTGCAATGACCAAAATGGAAAATCACAAAAAACCTACCCCATTTTTTGGGATAACCCATAATATTGATTACATAAATCCATTATACCAAATTTTAACTAAATCGGTTCGGTAGTTTTTCCGTAAAAGGATAACAAACAAAAAAAGACAAATATATTTTTATCCCGGAAACTATTCCATATTTCGGGATAAAAGCATCCTATGTTCATTCTCAGCATCGAAAATATATATCAAATGAATTTCAGCCAAATCGGTCCAGTAGTTTTTCCGTGAAAACGGAACAAACAGACAGACAGTTACTTTCGCATTTATAATATCAATAGGGATAATATGAATTCATTGTTGTTCCATAATACAATGAAATGATTTTTATAGCATTTACATCTAAAAACTAATATCATTAGAATAAAGTTTAACGTATCAAAATTAGTTACAAAAAGAGAAAAAAAAACCACCTGTGTGCGGGATCGAGTCTTCAACCTCCTCACTACCTTAGTATTAGAAAACCACTAGGCCAAACATGTTTAGTACCTCGTGTCGAATTTTCAATACCTATTATCCACGTGAACTTCTCTCACTTTATTATGTTTTGTCTCGCTTCCTCTTTTTCTCAGCCGCATGAATAGTGTGATATCGGTGCCGTGCAATGTTCGTTAGCTACGTATACACCTATTTATGTTATGTAGCGTATGTTCGGTGATATACAATATTTTACCACACGCACGCACGCCTTAAATTGGCGCTGTCCCATCGAAGTAAACATTGGTTGCGCGGGGGTAAACTATGTGAAACACCGATTTGAATTAGTAGTATACAGGCTCTTAAGGATTTTTGTTTGCCGAATTTTCTACCGAAGTCTTAAAGCTATAATTTTATAATATACCATATATTCAAACCCTTTGGCTATATCAGCGCTATTGTGGACGGTTTGTGAACTGTTATTTACAGCTTACAACTGGACACTTCTTCAACTATTTTCCTATATGAGGTGATTCTGGAAAATTGGATGCAAAAGTGGATGGATGCAGAAGTCGCGGAAGGCCACGACACACCTTCCATGATCAAATTGATCGTGTACTAGCAGAAGGTGATGTCAGGAGCCTTAAGAACAGACGAGCGTGCATGACAAGAGCTATGAATGTCAAAGAAGCAAGTGAGGTGTGTAAGAATAAGCCTGAACGGCGCTCTGTTGTTCTTGCCTACCCCGTAAGAGACCTGGCGTGAAGTTATGTATGTATGTATGTATGAGATGATTCTCCCTACCTCTACCCTCCATAGTTGTAGTTCTAATAAATGTTTTTTTCTTTCTTTCTTTCATATTAAATATTATTATGAACATCTGGCATCGGGAGCACACGTGCGTACGTGACGGGTGTGAGCGACGTGGGGTTCGCAGGGAGAGGGGTGGATCGCCTGCGGCGCGGCCGACGGTCGGGTGACACACACGCTCTCTCGGCGAACGAAACGGACGTATTTAATATATAGGCGTTGTGACTAGGTTTACGTATTGTGACTAGGTTTAAGTATTGTGATTAGGTTTAGATAATTAATTAGTTTAGAAAATTAAAGTCTACTTTTGGTGTGTACTAATATTTTTCTTTTATTTAAATCATCCACATCTGGTTCATAAAATCAGAAGTGGGATCGATACACCACAAAGCTGTGCTCGCTGCTGTCTGTTACTGATCTGAAGTATTTTAATTTTATTTTCGTTTTGTAAAGTTGTAACAGTTTCTATTAATTTTTAGTTATTTCGAGTTTTAAACTCAGTGCATCGTACAAACCGTAAGTAAACTTTAATTTTATAATGTCAGGACGCTGTTCGCGGTCTCATGAGAGATCTGATGGTTCGCGTAGCCATCGTAATAAGTCACGTAAGGAACATATTCACTCTCATAGCATCTCTCGTAAGCGACGTCGTGATAATTCATGTACTGAACGTGACAGTCCTCGCGGTCGAGCATTAGATATGATTCTTGTTAGGTTAAATGCAATCGAGGACAGATTATCTACCTCTGGATCTGAGCCACCGCGTCCTGCACATGGATATCACACCCCGCCGTTGCCTGTTGATACTAATACAGTTACCGCACCGGTTGAGTCTGTTTGCGATACTACAAATAAGATTGTAACCGCGTTATCATCTCTTATCACCAAGCCTAGCCATTACTACATATCAAATTTTGATCCTAAGATACACGATTTTAATGTATGGTGTACAGAGGTAGATAAAGCTCGTGAAATTAATCGCTGGGATGACCACGAGTGTCTATCGCGTATAGGGCGTTGTCTTAAAGGTGACGCGCGCTCGTGGTTAGACGATTGGGTTTCCAATGATCGTTCATGGACCAATTTTAAAGTCGAATTCAGGTCGCTATGTCCTCGAAACGTCGATATCGCGAATGTTTTATTTGACGTAATGAAAACGGACTCTAATAACTTCCCTTCGTATGCGGAATACGCCCGTCGGTCGTTGTTGCGTTTAAATATTGTGAAAGGGCTATCAGATGATCTTAAAACGGCTATTGTAATTCGAGGTATCACAGACCCTCAAATCAAAGCTACTGCTTCTAACGCTAAGTTACAGTATAACGAATTAGTAGAATTTTTATCCGTTTATACGAAGCCTCAGACGGGTTCTCGAAGTACCAGCAATTTCGTTCGTTCGTTGAATTCATCTGACTCTCGTAAACATACGACTCCTAAGCCCAATACAAAATGTTATAATTGTGGTAATGTTGGTCACACAAAATATCAGTGTTCTAAAAAGCAGAAAACTGAATTTCATAAAACAACTGCCGGCCCCGTAGTACCAAATAAAATAAATAAAACCACATCATGTATCTACTGCGGCAAGACAGGGCATACCGTTGACAAGTGTTTTGCCAAACAACGCCGTGAATCCAAAGATCAAAATGGTAGCAACGTAAATTTTTGTCAAACAATGTCCGATGCAATAATACAATGACAGCGGTAATTAATAAGATTCCTGTAGACGTTTTAATTGATAGTGGCTCCGATATTTCTTTGATTTCTAATAAAGTTCTCAAACGTCTAAGTTGCAATAACGTTCGTCCGTCATACCGGTTAATGCGTGGCATAGGTAGCCAGGAATTGGAATCTACGTGCTATGTAACGACAGTTGTTGAATTTCCTGAGATATCCATAGAAGTGGATTTGTTTGTTGTACCTTCCAATTGTATTAGTGCATCCTTATTGTTAGGTACAGATGTCCTAAATCGTAAGGGGGTTACCTACATACGTACGACTAACGGACAACGGCTGACAAGGGAGGATAGTGAAGCTCAGGTTCACCACATACGTGATTTAGAGGTTAATTTAATAAATACACCGTTGGTAGGTGAAGATAAAAATCGTTTGCTTTTGTTGATTACTGAATTTTCTGATTCTTTTGTTACTGGAACAGCGACATCCACTGTCAATACTGGCAGTATGGAAATTAAGTTAAATAGTGATGTTCCTGTACACTATCGTCCTTATAAGCTTTCCGCTGATGAAAAATTGAGAGTTCGCGACATTATAAAGGATTTGTTGAGTAAAGGGATCATTCGAGAGTCGCAATCGGAGTACGCGAGTCCTATCATACTTGTCAAAAAGAAAGACGGGTCTGATAGAATGTGCGTCGACTATCGCGCATTAAATGCAATTACTGTCAAAGATAGATTTCCCTTACCCTTAATTGATGATCACATAGATAAGTTAGGTAACAGTAGATTTTTCACGAGTTTAGATATGGCCACTGGATTTCACCAAGTGCCTCTTAAGGACGAAGAATCCATCAGGAAAACTGCGTTTGTAACACCTGAGGGCCACTTCGAGTATCTGAAGATGCCTTATGGTTTGACGAATGCACCGGTGGTTTACCAGAGAATCATATCTAAGACTCTAAAACACTTAACTGACACTGGAAAGGTCCTCATTTATATAGATGATGTACTGGTTTTGTCAGATTCCATAGAGAAAGGGCTAGATTTACTGCATCAGGTGCTCATATGTCTTAATAACGCAGGTTTTTCTATTAATTTGAAAAAATGCACCTTTTTAGAAACTGAAATTGAATATTTAGGAAGACTCATTAGCCAAGGTCAGGTACGGCCGAGCCCTAGGAAGGTGGAAGCTTTGTTAAAGGCACCCAAACCTACGAATGTTAGGCAAGTGCGGCAATTTTTGGGTCTTGCTGGGTACTTTCGACGGTACATACCCAGTTATGCAATTAAAACCGCTTGCATTGCAAGGCTCACTAAAAAGGGCCAACCGTTTAATTGGGGTGACGAACAAGACGCAGCACGTAAATTAATTCTTTCTTGCTTAACGGAAGAACCCGTACTTGCAATATTCAACCCAAAATTGCCCACCGAGCTTCACACTGACGCCAGTGCAATCGGTTATGGTGCAATTTTGCTACAAGATCACGATGGCAAACGGAAACGTGTTGTCGGTTATTTCAGTAGAGCAACTCATGGCGCGGAATCCCGATATCACAGCTATGAGCTTGAGACTCTGGCCATAGTGAAAGCACTACAACATTTTCGCCACTATCTTATTGGCATTGAATTTAAGATAGTGACGGATTGTAACTCACTAAAATTAACCGAAAGAAAGAAAGACCTCCTTCCACGAGTAGCCCGTTGGTGGGTCTACTTGCAAGATTTTCGTTTTACCATTGAATATAGAAAAGGAGCTCTAATGCAACATGCCGACTTTTTAAGTCGAAATCCGATAAATGTGTCACATATTCGTCGGCCTAATAATTGGGCTCAAATTGCCCAGACAGCTGATTCTGAAACACAAGAATTAATGGAACAATTGAGAGACGGTCAGCTGGATCCGTCACGGTATGTTGTCAAGAACAACCTTCTGTACTACAAATACAGTCCTACCGGCGATGAGTCGCGTCTCTTATGCTTTATTCCCAAAGGTCACAGGTTGAGCCTTCTACGTGTATTTCATGACGACCATGAACACATTGGCATGGATAAAACTATCAACTTAATATTACGACATTTTTGGTTCCCGGGTCTAAGGCAATTTGTAAAGAAATACATAGGCCATTGTGTGGTTTGTTTATCACAAAAAAAAATCCCTCGAACTTCCCATCAGCCCATAGAATCCTGGACTAAACCCGAAATTCCTTTCTCCACTGTCCATATGGATGTGTTAGGTCCACTACCCGAATCCAATGGGTTCAGGTACGTTTTGATACTAGTAGATGCCTTTTCCAAATACTGCCTCCTATATTCATTATACAGACAAGATACTGATGAACTGAAACGCGTGTTTACAAATGCCATTTCCTTATTTGGTACACCTTCATTAATTGTGACTGATCGGGGCAGAATGTTTGAAAGTTCAGGATTTCAAAATTGGGTCTCTAGCTTGGGATGTGTCACACACTTAATAACGCCTGAAATGCACCATGAAAATGGTCAAGCCGAACGTTACTGCCGTTCTGTTTTGAACTTATTACGTGTTGAGGTGAACAATAAAGGCAATAGCTGGTCCGACGCTCTGTGGAAAATTCAACTAACCCTTAATATCACCAAACAAGCTACTATTCAGGCTTCACCTCTGCAACTGCTAATTGGAATTGAAGCAACCACACCTGTGTTGAGGGCACTAGTGAGGGATGTAGCGTTGGAAAACTCGCATTCAAACCGCGAGGTACTGATGACATTAAGGCGACAACGTGTATCAGAACTCTTAGAAGCGAACCAGGCCAGACAAAACCACGTTATTAATGAAAGGCGGAAACAGCCACGTGAATATGCTCTAGGCGACTTCGTATTTGTCGGCAAAAGTTCGCAAAGTTCCGGCAAATTAGATTCTGGAATGAGGGGTCCCTACAAAGTTATCCAGCAGCTTCCGCACCACCGTTACGAGTTGGAGCTCTTGGCGGCATCCTATGGCAAGAGAACCCAGGCGGCTGCAGAACACATGGTTTTATGGCGCGGAGAGTGGACACCAGATACATGTGCAGCTTTCTTCACTGGTGGTGAGTAATTTTGAAGCATCGTGCGCTTGCCTCTATGGCAGCTACCTATGGCGTATGCTCAATTTATTTAAAAGCCACGTGCGCTTGCCTCATGGCAGCTACCTATGACGTGTGCTTTCCTGGTTGAGAAATCACGTGCGCTTGCCCTATGGCAGCTACCTAAGGCGTGAGCAGAATTTCTCAAGGGAGGCTACATACCTCGCAGCCACATGCGCTTGCCTCAGGGCAGCTACTTATGGTGTGTGCTAGAAGCCTAATGACTGGCAAAGTTTTATTATGGACAACGTTCCCTTACTTATAATCTCTGAATATTTTTATCTGTTAAATAATAATGTTCATTACAACCGGTACAGCTGTTTGAGTGCACGCTAACAGTTGTAGTTGTTGTACACGAAGCTTTTAACTATTATCGCAACACCATGCTACAGGGTAATTTGTTATAAGTGTTATAACGATATGGTCTTTCAGGTGACGATGATCCCGATGACATTCAAGACCGTGAGGAGCTATCCAGGCAAGATGCGGTCGAGGACGCCTCGCCGTCAGGAGAGGCCGTATTATGAACATCTGGCATCGGGAGCACACGTGCGTACGTGACGGGTGTGAGCGACGTGGGGTTCGCAGGGAGAGGGGTGGATCGCCTGCGGCGCGGCCGACGGTCGGGTGACACACACGCTCTCTCGGCGAACGAAACGGACGTATTTAATATATAGGCGTTGTGACTAGGTTTACGTATTGTGACTAGGTTTAAGTATTGTGATTAGGTTTAGATAATTAATTAGTTTAGAAAATTAAAGTCTACTTTTGGTGTGTACTAATATTTTTCTTTTATTTAAATCATCCACATCTGGTTCATAAAAATATGGATAAATTGTATCCATCAGTAAATACTGTTACATGCCGTCAAAGAAATGCGCACACCTGCCTGTCGTAAAAACGCAGTTTATTGCCTTTAATGCATTCGGAGTTCTTTTGTTTACTTAGTTTTTAAAATTTGCAATTAAGAAAAACATCCTATTGTTATCGTACTTGTTTTATGGCCGGCATTAGTGTCGAACTAATCCTTGTTGTTATTGTATTGCGTGGAAGCTTGCCAGGTGTGCGGATTAAATCAGTGAACGCGGTCCTTTGATGTATTGTACAGTTTAGTATAAGTCAATGCCCGTACGGAGGGTGAGGCAGTCAAGCGAGGATTACGATGCTAGCAAGACGTGTGTAGTACTTTCGATTAGCGATATAGTAATGGACTTTCTGCGTGTTATAGAATCGTGCAGTTTGTAATGGGTGTGTCCAGACATATTTGTGCCTGTTTTATACATGTTTGTACAGTTCTAATAAACTCTATAGTAAATCTAATCGCGTCTTGTGTAGCTCGTAACAATACCATGCGGTTAAATAGCCGCCTACTATTTTAATTAAGCAAAGAGCTCCGTTTCAAAAGCAATTAAACAACTTTAAATTTATTATAGTAATTAGCTGTTTATCCGTTTCAGTAATTAGTGGCCAGTTTTAAAGTTGTCCACTAACTTTAGCGCACAGCCTGCTTTACTGCCTCTAGTTCAAAATGCAAATGATATAATTGTCAAACTTTCCAGGTAGTTCGTATTCTAATCTACCTTTGTTATTAGGTTTTCATTATAAATGCAACAACTATATTCAGGTTAATCAGCCCATAACTTGATTCGTGCAGAAGCAAAAATGAAATCTAACTCCTGGTACCGCACCAGGGCATTCGCCCGTCTTCTGGATGAACACCATCCCTGCTCTAGATTATGCTACTGTTAAGAGCTACATAGGACTCGAATTAAAATGCCGTTGGAATTACTACAGAATTTATTAGAACTATACAAACACGTATAACACAAATATAACTGGACACAACCAGTACAAATTGCACGATCCAATAACACGCGCAAGAACCCTCACTATATCGCTCATCGAATCTACGTACACACTTACACGTATCGTAGTCGTTGCATGACTCCCTCACCCCTCCGTTCGGGCATTGTTTTATACTAAACTGTATAATACAATAAAGGACCGCGTTGACTGAGATTTTCCGAGAAAATATAATCTACACACCTGGCTACTTATTCCTGCGAACGGCCAACAGAGTTGAAAACAATAACAATAGGCAATATAGACAATAGTCTAATTGCGAATTTTAAACACAAAGTAAACAAAAGAATTCCAAATACGGGAAGGTAATAAACCAGGTGCGCATTTCATTGTCGGTATGTAACACTACTATAACAACCTTGAATTTCGTTCCGGCTTTAGTGGCCTTTTTTATTTATTAGAACTATACAAACACGTATAACACAGGTACAAATATAACCGAACACTACGCAACGCTACTACTACTACGCTTTAGTCCAAACGTAATGCAGAAGGTCATAATTCAATAAAACGCGCAAAGTCCGTCACTAATAGATTCCCGAATGAACACACGTCTCGCCTTGACTGTGGTTCTCGCTCGACTGCCCCCCTCCCTCAATCAGGCCATCGTTTTATACTGTACAAATGCCCGCCCGGGAAGGGAGACCGTATTTCCTAGAATCAGCTTGTACTTTAAACGAAAATAAATAAGTAAACAAAAGAAGACGATCATAAAAGAATTACAATAGTTTAAATGTTATTAGTTATTAGTTCAAATGCCGACGGGTAATAAATGTGCTTCTACAAATTTGTTCGTGAAATTTGTATTTGTCGGCGCCTAGGTTGTAACAATATTTTTATAGTTAACCTTAAAACGAAGTATATAATTAAGCCCACGTTTAGCATCTACGTCTTGGATTTATAGAATATTCATGAGTAAAACCAACCAACACACATCGAATAAACATCGCGAGTTTACTTTCTTTTTCTCTCCGAAATTGCAAAAGTTGATTATCCGATATTGAATATTATTTTTATACCAAATAAAGAAGAAAACATTTTATCCAGAAAAAAGATAATTCATCCGTAATATTTGTTGTAACATAATAATAATCGGCTGTCTCGTTCAGCGGCGGGTTCGTGTTGCCAGCTAATCCAATAACGGCCTGTCAGGGATGTCAGGTCTGCGCGCGTTTCGCTAAGCAACGTAATAATTCAGCGAACAACCGACCGCTACAGTTAATTAATATCTGCACTCGAGTTACTAGCAAATAGAAGCCTCTCGCCTCGTTCTGGGAGATCGAGGGTGATGTTTGGAGTTTGGAGGAGATACAACGCCGAAAAAGTCTTGATAGTTTAAGGTTAACGCTCTCAAACAGAATCGAAATAGAAATAGATAAGATAGATAAGTGGACATTTTAGCTTTTATTTAAGTATATAGAGTAATAAATGTATAAATATTAGGATGAAGAAGCAAGTATTAATAGGTAGTACTAAAATAGAATGTAGAAAATAAAATACAAGTATAATAAACAGGAAAAACATAAATAAAAACATTTACAATATCTAGGTTTAAGAAAGAAATATGTTTATTAGAACATAAGGACACATGTAATAGAAATAAGTTTTTTACAAAAAAAGAATAAAAATAAAAAATAAAATAAAAAACATGAAAAAGAACTAAAAAGTATACATAAAATAAATATAAAAAAAAACTAAAGATAAAGAAAGCCGGATAACCTTGTCCGTCCGGTAGAAGGGAGTATTAAAAAGACCCAGAATCGAAACTACATATTATCACGCCTGTTTCCCACAGGGGTAAGCAAAGACGATGGATGGACGATAGACTTGTCACGATATTAACATATATCTTTGCTTCAATTACTTCATTTTTTACAGCTATTAGGACCAACTCGATCGGTATGAGGCCAACCTTGAACTAATCGTATTTTGTGAGATGAGTGTGAGTTCCGGTGACCCACTTCCCGTTGATTGAGTCTCATCCTTTTATCTATCCTTTTATCCTTTTATCCTTTTATCTCTTTCATCCTAAAGGCTCTCACGACGTTAGTTTCGACTTAGCTGGTGTTGCAAACGTCTATAGGTGATCATAACCATTTTCCATTAGATAGACTGTTAGCATGTTTGCCAGCTGATAAAAAATATATCGAAAAAGCCATAATAACTAAAGGTTAACTCACTCAAACTGGGCATCGACACTACATGCACATTATCATGCCTGTTTTCTATAATGGCTAGGAAGAGACGATGGTTCTCCACTTGTGATCTTGAAACTAGCGAAATTACATGGTTCAGATCGTGGCAAGCATGAGCCATTTAGCCAGTTTTTCTGACGCAATGTACCTACAGATTATTGCCTAACGAAAAACATCTGTGACATACAAATAAAAACAGAACAGACGTGCGAACGATCATGTTAATTTGTTTCTTAAAGGGCTATAAATAATATAATAATATGAGCCCATAAATGTCCCACTGCTGGGCTCGGGCTCCCACTACCGGGTGAACGGACAGTACACCCGCCATTCTTGTCCAAGGCGGCTTGGCAGGTTTGACACATCGCTTATCTAGATGTGCAGGTTGCATCACGAGTTTATTTGGTTTTCCTTCACCGTTGTTAGCACGTGGTAATTGTAACAATATGCACATTAGATCAGAAAATTGACAAGTGGTGCATGCGTTTCAGTCAGCATCGAACTCGCGCCCTTTGACACTGGGACGCGTGCACTAGCCATTACGCTATCATGACTTTTTTTGGCTATTCAATGGCTATAGTAGAATTATGTTTCGAACATAAAATATCTTTCAAGTAGTGTTCAGACTTAAATAAAAAAAGATATTCAATTCAATAAATTAAAGTACCTATATTTAAGGTTAATAGACTGTTATTTGACTCTGAGCGCTGCTATATTCCTTCCTACCTAAATTCCTTTTCCAGGCTTTACAGTAGACATAAAACATCATGTCACACTTGTCCGCTCCAATAAGTATTGTGGATGAACAACAGAACAGCACATTTAAGTTTGCGCAAATTAATATAAACTTTATTTTCTGAAGCATAAAGTTTATATT
Organism: Dendrolimus pini; assembly: GCA_949752895.1. Taxonomy (NCBI): domain Eukaryota; kingdom Metazoa; phylum Arthropoda; class Insecta; order Lepidoptera; family Lasiocampidae; genus Dendrolimus; species Dendrolimus pini. The sequence goes on from OX457150.1 coordinate 12,270,681, forward strand.
TAAAGCCGCTCCGTCCGTCTAACTTTTAAAATAAATCTTAACTGTGAAATTTATGAATGTTGCGATCAACAAATTGTTGTTTTACACCTTGAGACCGCTTTAATATTGATGAGCGACCGGCGGGAGCTCGGGAGCGGCCGAAGGGAGCGAGCCGAGGCCCCGATTTTAACCTCAATCTATGAATACATTAGCCTCCGCGCATAATAATGCTTTCAAAATAATGGCCTCATCGCTAATCCTCCTTCTGAACTGATCTCTCAGACTGGGATACCATGTCAAAAAATTGCTTAATATTGCTAATCTAGTCTACAAAATCTTAAGCAAGTCGTGTCATGATATTTATCTTGAATATCAGTTGTTAAACTTAACCTTGGCTCACTTGTAGGTAATTTATGGCTGACTCCAAACCGTGGAGATTTTATCGTATGTCCAAAAAGCCTTATTATTAGAAACAATTGAGTTTTGTACACAAGTGTAGAATTTTCAGTGTTAACTAATATCACAAATATTTTTTTCATAAAACCTCCTTGCAAAATATTGGTCTTTACCTTTATGTCAAAAATTTCAAATTTATGTAGTAATTCGTCACAATAGTGGGCAAAGGAATCTGGTCAATACAGCTTCGTCTGATAGGTTGTCTTTAGTATAGCTCAGTCGAATTGTAGAGCTTCACTGACGCCAATCAACGGAGTTTATGTGACAACTCGAAACGACACATTTGATGACACAATTCACCTAATTACTTCTCAAAAATATCAATATCCTACAACTATAAAACGCGCGCAGAAGGTTTACCGATGACTACTTACTAATATTGTAATGTATTAGTTACTATTATTGTATATACTTATGTAAAGTACTTATGTAACCTTTTTCGTCAACCCTACTGACCATCGACGCGTGATATCATGAAGCTATCGGCAAACCTTCTGCGCACGGATTAGTTCTGTTACTACTAACCCGCGCGCAGTGAGTAGTACTGTTTATTTTAAAGTAATAATCACACATTTACAGCTATAAAAACTCCAGAATACAACTTAACATCTATCTATAGATAATATATAATTACTTGGCTTCACTGACTGACTGATATATCAATTTGTGTGCGGGTTATTTGTATACGGTCGGTGTACAAAAGAACGGATTTTAGTAATTTAACCCCTAAAGGGGCGTAAAAACGGGGATGAAAGTTTGTACTAAAATCCACCCCTTTCAAAGGCGAAGCGTTAACAAAAGCTAGTATCCAGTATGCTTTGTCATCTAAACTTTCGCCTAAATTTTGTTTATTTTTTTACGCTGGCAACATTAGTTAAGTAATCCGGTGGCGGCAGCCGGCTCTGACGATTCGGCCGCATTACCGCATCTTTTATTCCCGCTGTCTCGGATTCGCGGCTCGCGGATTGCGTTCTTATAATCACCCGCCTTGTTATTGCATACCCAGTTTTAGAATTCCGTAGCCATTTTGTCAATAAATGGAGGCCCGTCTGTCAACGTTTGTTGGTATCCTACTGGGATGGGAGTCGCTGTCGCGACGTCGGTGCCTGCGTGTGCAACGGTTGCGGCGGTGACGGCGACGGCGGCGGCGTCCACGTCCTCGTCTTCGGCGGCTGCAACTTCGTCCGCGTTCGCGTCCACAGGTTCGTCGTCTTCGGCGGTGGGTCCAGTGATGCGAGCTTCGTCTTCGGGGACGTTTGTGCCCCCTGTTTCGTGTGCTCCGGTATTTGCGGCCGGATCGAGGTCACGGTTCTGGGACCGGTCCCAGAGCAGCGGCGCCGATTCGGCCCCTACGTCGGGTGCGTCCACCCCAGCGCGCGCGCGCTCGCCTTTGCGCCCCACGTGGGGCGCAACCGAATCGGCCGCGTCGGCCGCGTCGGTCCTCGCGGGTGCGGAGGCCTTCCTCCGCACAGAGGGGGGGGAAAAGGGGCGCAAGGCGCGCAAGGCAACCAACGCCAAATTGGTCGCGGCTAGCCAGTGCGCCGCCCTCGTAGGGGACATCACTGCCCTCGGCCCCGGGGAGCTGCGCCTCGCGGCGAGCGCCCAGGTGGCCGAAATCCTCCAGGTCGCCCAGACGTCGGGCAATCTGAAGGGGGGCTACGTGCGTCGGCTGAAGGATGCCGCGAACAGAGTGTCGGACATTGTCGACACTCTGGTCACGCGGGATCCGGATGCCGAGGCATGGAAGCTCGGCAACGAGAATGCGCGTTTGCGCATGGAAGTGAGCTCCTTGCGGGAGGAAAATCTCTCCTACCGTAAGGAGTTTGAAGAAATGCGCAAGGCCCTTAAGACCTCTGCTACGGCCGTGGAGCCGGCGCCCGCCGTCGTGGCGGCGCCGCCCCCCGTGCCCATCAAGCGGAAGGCACGGGCGGTCGCGGTGGAGGTGGCGGCGATTTCGGAATCGCCCGCCGCGCCCGTCGCGACTAAAAAATCGCGTCCGACCTCCGCCGCGGTGGCGGGGTCGGAACCGGTTCCCGCCAGCGGGGCGGAGCCGGCCGCGGCGCCCGCCGAAGGCGCGGCGCCGCCGTCCGTCCCACTCGGGCGCGGCAGCGCTGAGCACGATGCGCTCGTGCGCGTCGTGCTCGATGCCGTAGCGCCACTCTTGGACGCAAGGTTCGCCGCCATAGAGGGCAGGCTGGGACCCGCGCCGATCCTCCGTCCACCGCTTGCGGCCGACCGAGGCAAGGTGCCGGCACCCAGACCGGCTCCTCGTGCGTCCTTGCCGAAGGCCACCGGGGGGCCTAAACCGGCCTCGGCTGCCGCTGCAGTCCGTCGGGGTCTGGGGGAAGCAAGTACCCCGGTCCCGATGGAAGTGGTGGCGGCCCCGGCCGCCGGGGTGGCAGACTCCCCACTGCCACCGACACCCCCCGCGAGGAAAAAACACAGGGGGGGCGTGAAGCGGACGCTCCGAAAGCGGAGAAAGGCGGCCCGCGCCGCCGCCGCTGCCTCGGCGGCCTTCGCTTCGGCGCCCGCCCCAATAATTTCGGCCTCTGGGCGACAAATGGCCCCCGCGTCTGCGCCATCAGTGGCGCCCGTCCCGCGCGCCCGTCGTGCCACCCCGTGTGTGGCACCGTCGCCGGCGCCCGTGGCGTGCGCCCGCCGCGTCGCCCCGTACGTCGCGCCGCCGCCGGCGCCCGTGGCCCCCGCCCCCGTTCCCGAGGGGGGGGCGTGGTCCACGGTCGTAGGGCGGAAAAAGGGTAAGGGGGCGAGGGCAAATGAGCCCCCTCCCCCCCCCCCAGGCGCAAGCTGCTGCCCCACCGACGGGGTGGAGGCAGCAACCGCGGAAGCAGGCCGCGAGGCCTGCCGTCGTTCTCCGCGAGCCGAAGTCGGCCGCAGTCATTATTAGACTGCTGCCGGCAGCGGCCGCGAAGGGTGTCGGCTATCGCGAGGTCTTCGCAAAGGCCTCGACGGTGGTCGACATCACCGCCATGGGCCTCCGCGAGGGGCTGAAGGTGGTGCGGACCGCCAGGGACGCGCGTCTCCTCGAGTTCCAGCCGGGACCCGAGAGCGCGGCCAAGGCGGACCGCGTCGCCGAAGCCCTGCGCGGGGCCCTAGAAGGGATGGCTGAGGTCGTCCGCCCCGTAAAGCGTGGGGAGCTTTACGTCTCAGGGCTGGACGACTCAGTCACGGTCGATGGGCTTCGTGACGCGATCGCGCGCGCAGGCAACTGCCGGCGCGACGACGTGCTCACGAAGCACATCGGTGCAGGACCGGGCGGATTGGGCGCATCGTACGTGCTGTGCCCCGTCGCTGCTGCCAAGACCATCGTCGAGTTGGGCTACCTTCTGGTTGGCTTCACCTCGGCGAAGGTCGAGGCACTGGAAGCCAGACCGATACGTTGTTACAGATGTTTCAACGTCGGTCATGGCACCCAAACCTGTCCGGACACGTGCCCGGATCGGACTAACTTGTGCCTCCGCTGCGGTAAAAGCGGACACAAAATGCCGGACTGCACGGCACGGAAACCCCACTGCGCGGCGTGCGCGGCGGGGGGACTGAACGCGGCCCACCCCACGTTGGCGAGGTTCTGCCAACCTCCCTACGTGAGGGGCCAATTCGTCCACTCGCGGGCGAGACCACGTACCGGCAAATCGGGAGTACAGACAATGGACACATCCAATGCCTAGTACGCCCGTAACAACGTTCTTCCAAGCTAACGTAAACCACTCCCCCACCGCTCAGGACTTGTGCCTGCAGGCGATGGCGGAGTGGCAAGCGAATTTAGCCGTAATAAGTGAACCTTATTACGTCCCTCCTTCTGGGAACTGGGTGGGCGATCTCGATGACATGGTAGCGGTGGTGGCCAGAGCCGGGTCCGGCACACCGCTTACATGTCTCGAAAGAGGAAAGGGCTATGCTGTGGCGGAGAGCGGGAGTATCGTCGTCATAGGCGTTTACTTTTCGCGCAACCGCCCCCTGGCGGAGTTCGAGCTTCACTTGGACGCCGTCGGGGCTGCCGTACGCAGACTGTCGCCCAAAACGATCTTCGTGATGGGCGACTTTAATGCAAAGCACCTCTCCTGGGGAAACGTACTCACGGACGCTAGGGGTCGGGCGGTCGAGGATTGGGCTCTTCAAGCCGGCCTGACCATACTGAACCAGGGGTCGGTCCAGACCTGCGTGCGCGCGCGGGGTGGATCGATCATCGACCTGTCATTCGTCACTCATGCGGCCGCCCGCAGAGTGACCGGATGGAGGGTGCTGGAGGAGGTGGAGTCGCTCTCTGATCATCGGTACATCAGATTTGAGCTCACGACCCCCTCCTCCGGTCCGAGCCCTGTTCACCGTCGCCCCCCTCTCCTCCCGCGTTGGGCTCTTACCAAGCTCGATCCGGAGCAAGCCGAGGAGCGGGCACTCTCGGAAAGCTGGGCCTACCCAGCCGACTTCGCGAATCTGGATACGCAGGCAGAGCACATGCGCAAGACCCTGACGAGGGTTTGCGACGCTGCGATGCCACGCGTCTCCAAGCGGCAGCCTCCGTGCAAGCAATCGGTCCACTGGTGGACCGAGGAGCTGGGCGAGATGCGAAAGGCAGTTCGCATCATCAGCCACAGGCTCAAACGCTGCAGGGCGCGCCGTCCTCCGGACTTCGTCGCGGAAAATGGACTCGTGGGCGAGTTTAGAGAGGCCAGAAAGGCCCTTTCGATTGCAATATTGCGATCGAAAGCCCGGGCTCGGGCCGAGCTCCTCGAGACGCTCGATCGGGACCCTTGGGGGCGCCCGTACCGTGGGGCCCGCAACAAGTTGCGGCCTTGCACATCCACGGTCACGGAAACGCTCGAACCCGAGGTGCTCCGGTCGGTTATCGATGGGCTCTTCCCGGATCCGGGGAACTTCACTCCCCCCAGTATGGGTCCACCCATTCCCGACACCCCCACGGACGAGGAGCCTCACTCCATCTCCGAGGGGGAGCTAGACGTCGCCCTGGACCGGCTCCGGGGCAGGAAGACGGCACCGGGACCCGACGGGGTTCCAGGTCGACTCCTCTTCCTGGCTGCAAAACACCTACGCAGCCAGCTGCGGGACCTCTTCGAAGCCTGTATTCGCGCAGGTAGGTTCCCGTCGCAATGGAAAGAGGGGCGTTTGTGCCTACTTCCCAAGGGAGGTCGGCCTCCCAACGATCCGTCCGCCTACAGGCCCATAGTGCTGCTGAACGAGGTCGCCAAGGTCCTCGAGAAGATCTTGGCGGAGCGGCTTGTGAAGCATCTAGACACTGTGGAGCCGGGGCTATCAGATACGCAGTTCGGGTTTCGGCGGAGGCGCTCCACGATGGACGCCTTCGAGACGCTGCGAACATTGACGGACGAAGCCGTCCAAGCAAAGGACGTCGTTCTTGCAGTGTCGCTAGACATAGCGAACGCCTTTAACAGCCTCCCTCATGAGACGATCAGGGAAGGGCTCCGCGCGCACGGAGTCCCCCCGTACCTCACGAGGCTGTTGGGCGAGTACCTGCGAGATCGGCACATCCTTTGGGAGGGTGGTGAGTCCGCCAACCACGTGCTAGGTCGGCGACGTGTCGCGTGCGGCGTTCCACAGGGATCGGTCCTCGGGCCTATCCTTTGGAACGTAGGCTATGACTGGATCCTTCGGGTGACGGTCCGGCCCGGAGTAGGGCTGATCTGCTTTGCGGACGACACCCTACTCACGGCACGCGCCGCGTCTTTTGCGGAATCCGTGGACGTCGCCAACGACGGGCTGGCGATCGTCGTAGATCGAATAGCTAGGCTGGGCTTGAAGGTCTCCCCCGCGAAAACGGAGGCCGTCATGTTCCATAGGAAATTCCGGAATCCTCCCCCGGACTTGTCCGTTACAGTTCAGGGGGTGGCGATTAGAGTAGGGCCCACGATGAAATATCTTGGGCTAGTCCTAGACGGGAAATGGCTGTTCAAAGCGCACTTTGAGCAGCTAGTTCCCAAACTTCTGAATTCCGCGGGCGCACTCTCCAGGCTTCTTCCTAACGTGGGGGGGCCGGGGGGTGCGACGCGGAAGCTTTATTCCGGCATCCTGAGGAGTATGGCACTCTACGGTGCGCCCGTCTGGTCCGATGCGCTTCACCGCCACAACCGAACCCTGCTGCACCGCGCGCAGCGGGTTCTGGCCGTGAGGACCATACGGGGGTACCGCACAGTGTCGTGGTCGGCGGCGACTCTCTTGGCAGGCGAGCTGCCCTGGCCTCTCCAGGCAGACGTCCTGTCCAGAGTTCGTCGCGCCCAGCAGGATGCCCTAGCTAGAGGACTGACCTTCTGTCAAGTCGAATTAGAGACGGTCAGGAAGCGGGAAACCGCCTCCTGCCTCGTCGCCTGGTCTCGTGACCTCGAACACCCTGTGGCCGGCGGCTATACGGTGGATGCAATCAGGCCGCAGCTGGAGAGATGGGTGACCCGCACCAGCGGAACCCTGACCTTCAGGACGACTGAGATACTGACCGGACACGGTTGTTTCGACCAGTATCTGTTTCGCATTGTGGGCTGCTTGCCTTCCCCGGACTGCCGCCAATGCGGCGCACCCGATACGGCGTTACACACGCTTGTTGAGTGCGCTGCATGGACGCCTCAGCGTTTCGAGCTCGAGACACACGTAGGAGCCGTCCGATCGCTTGGCGACTTGGTAACGGCCATGTTGCACAGCGACGACCGCTGGGAGTCTGCGGTCTCTTTCTGTGAGGCGGTTATGTCTCTAAAAGAGGCCGCAGAAAGGGATAGGGAGCGAAGTCCTGCAGCGCGTGCTAATGTCTCCACCCGAGGTCGCCGGCCTTCAGCTAGCACCCGGAGAGGCAGGTACGCGCATTACTTCCCTCCCTGAGTTAGGTTCCGGTACGAGGGGCCCCTTGCTACTAGGCAACGCAAGGGATTCAGCCCCCGTTTCGAAGTGGGGTGTGTTCTCCCAGGGCACACTCCAGGCACTTTATTGCGCTGGATCGACTGTTGCGTAACTATGTTCTATATCTCAGTCTTTCCTTCACAACAAAGCGCAGGGTCGACGGGAGGAGAGGTTTTTTAGTGGGTATTGAGGTTGCTCGCCCGTGCGGCATCGCTCGGAGTCTCCACACTCCTCAGAGTCAAGCCATCGCGGACGAAGCGCAAACAAAGCATACTATTGCTAGCGTTATCGCCCCCGATGGATGCGCGCCGTTTCCTAGTGACGGCCCTGAGAGTGCGTAAATCGGTTAGCATTTTTCCTCGCCTCAAACAAAAAAAAAAAAAAAAAAAAATCTTATACTAATATATAAAGCTGAAGAGTTTGTTTGCTTGCTTAAACACGTTAATCTCAGGAACTACTGGTCTGATTTGAAAAATTCTTTCAGTGTTAGATAGCGCATCTATCGAGGATGGCTTATAGGCTATTTCATCACGCTAAAACCAAAACGAGCGGAGTACCAATGAAGAATGTTTCAAAATCGGGGGTGGGGGCTCGGTTTGAAGTGATATTTTTTTATGGGAGGGTAAACCGTTTCGTTGCGTAACGCGTTAGGGCGCCAGTCTGTCTGGCTTCCCTTTAACTCAGGCATACGGCAGCGGTTGGAAGGCTCCTCTTCTCTCACTCTAACCCACAGCGCTAGCCGTATTTCGGTAATTGGTAATGGCACAAAATTCTAATTTTAAACTTATTTTTTATTAACTATTCCACGCGGACGAAGTCGCGGGCAGAAGCTAGTATAGTATATAACTATTGTTATTATTATACTATAATAATGTATGTATTTAATATTAAAAAGTAAGTAGTTTGTACTATATATTACGTATACCACCATCGCCATTATAATCTCAACTCATTCCTGGGTCGTCTGGAAGAGATCGCTTTTAGCGATAAGACCGCCCTTTGTACATAACTAGATATAATTTTAGTCTTTACGTTCTTTTTTTATTTGTGTATAATAAAGTGTTATCTATCTATCTATTAGGTCAATTAAAATGTGCTACGAAGTTGTATTTTATATGCCATACCACTCACTTAAATTCACATAAAAAATTTAACTGGGCTGGCTTTTGCCTCCCCAATTCTGGGGTAACGAATAGAACGGTAGATATAGAAACACCACGCTTTTCGAACTCTGATTGGCAGATTTTACTCTTCAATAACCTCGATGTTCCATAACCGAAGAAAATACTGACATTGTTTTATTGATGCTGTGAAATATTTGTTGCTTTGTTGACTTTTACTAATTGAGTTTGCGCGACGCCTTCTGTACGTAACGAGCCAGGCGCTGCTGAGCTGGTATCACGACGCCAAGTCACGAATTTAAAAACCTCATTTTCTAACTGAATAATTCACAAACAACATTTTTTGTTTTTAAAACATGGCTCCAAAAACCAAACTACACTTTGTAGCAGATCACTGTCAATAGGGAGCGTGTCCAGAAGGTCGGCTGCATTGGTAGTACTTTTTTTAATGAAATACTTAACATTATAATTATTATAATAACCAAATTAAAATCGTAGTATTGAAAAATAAATTACATGTATAAATTTAAATAAAACGAATACGTAGAAATAAAAACCCTCGGATCTACCGGTTCTAAACCATCCAGGGACCTATTAATATAATCAAAATCGGTTTAGGGATCAGGAGGCATTTATAAATATACATGTCTGGGCTTGCCTGCGCTTTATTGGAGCCGAACGGTATTGCACTATTGACGATGGTAGGCGTCCTGGCCGAATGACTCTTAATTCCTTGGCAGCGTGGTCAAGCCTTTGGTGTGGGACTTGCGTAGAGACGTTGGCTGCGTCTCACTTACCAAACACGTCTAGATCAGCCGGTTCGGCGGCGGAAACAGCTGAATCACTCAAGCGGCGCAAATATGCAACCCTCAGTGAGAGTTATATGTTTGTGCCGTTTGCTGTCTTGACGCTTGGACTATGGGATCTTGAGGCCATGAGCCTCTACCAAAATTTATCGAAACGACTTATGGACTCTTCAAGTGATCAGAAGGCTAGTGCTTACCTCGGGTAACGTAGCCAGCCTTCTGGGCACCTTACCCATAGAAGACGGTGATCTAGGTTCAGTATTCTACTTATAGTCTTCAGGGACTATGGGTAGAACACAACACAAATAAGTTAAGTTTTCTTATGTTGTATTCGATTATATGTAATTTTATAATTATTTTGGTAATATTAATTACATTAAATTGGTAAAAATAAAAAATAAATGAATATACAAACACACATAATACGAGTATACAGGTGAAATTTTCCCACCGTGGGAAACGGGACAAGGGGAACACTATTTACTATTACGTCAGTATCTTAAGGGTAGGGAGCCGATTTCAGAGGAAATATATAAAATACCCTTCTTATCAAGGAAAACACCACGGAGGTGGATAAAATGTCCGTTCAAATGCACCCACGCCTTGCCTTTGTACTGATCACAGCCACTTGTTCGCAAACACTGTTATCGTGTTATCACCTTTAATGTTTTAACCACTGCTACGTCATGTTATTCAGTTTAATTCATTACTAAATATATGAACTTAAATTATGCAAGAGCAGCAATTCGCGTGCGACTTACAAAATGGAAAATTTCGAGGCATACCGTCATTTCTACGCGATAAAAAAAATGCATACCATCGAGTCACGTAAAAATCGACGTCGGCGTACCTTTAAGTTTTAATTGATTATTCTGTGCTCTGATAACACTTGTCAGGAAACAGAAGATAATAACTTAGTGGGCGCAATCGCCCTTAAAAGCGACGCACCCTTGACCGCGACTCGCACAGGGCCACGATTCTGCGAGCCGGGCGCGGGCGGGTATAACAATTAACAAAGGAAGCACGAGTTGCACGGGATGTGTATCATTGTATTGTATTGTTGCTAGTTGTTGTATTGTAACAACTAACATTCCATGTACATTAAATATTGTCAACTAGTTAACACGCATGTAATGAAACATATATAAGTATAGTAGTAATAATAAAGTAAGTGGTTATTTCAATTAAACACCTCTAATACTACAACTTCATAGCAAAGTATTTTCGATAGTTTTAGTGCAATTGAGGGTAATTTTCAAATATAGAACCCCGAAGTTTCGAATTTTAAAATCCGTTTTGTTTTTATGATTGCCAGTTTAAAATAGAATCATATATTTTTATTGTTATGGCTACGCTCGGTTTTAGTGTTGCCAGGGGTAAAACTTTTACTTATCGTTATTATATTAAATTCCACTTTATGACGGCTATTTTGTTTAAGAGTACTTCCAGCTAAGTTTTTATTGTACACTCAAAAATTTTTATCATTTAAAACTAATTTTTTACTAAAATGTTCTTTGAAAATAACTATTGAAACTTAACTTAATAATATATATCTATTATTTATATTATTTAAAGCTCGGCTCTCCTATGGGTAAGTTGTTTAATAGATGGCAATGCTACCAATACTATACATTTTATTAAACACAAGCGCATTGAGTACGCCTTCATTATGCGCACCGCCAAGGAGTCTGTTTTACAACCTGGGTGTCTTCAAGGCCCGTGTGAATAGGTACCTTCTAGGTAAGCTTTTTTTTTTTTTTTTTTTGGCCAGGGGAAATCCGTTTGAGGACTAGACCGCGACAGGCACAGAAGCCTGGGGGATGCTCGCGACCTTGGTGAGATAGTGTGGGATTCGCCAGATCGGGGGTGGCACTAGCGTGCCCGGTCAGAACCGGTGCCACGCTATTGCCACTCCCCAGTTAGGGATACCCACTAAAACCCCTGGGTGTTCCGTCCTGCGCCTTATGCCAGGGCTACGTGTATGCGGTTTTCCCAACTCCGCTACCCTGGCAGGCGTGGGCCCCGCTCACTGGGCCTCTTCCAATGCCGGGGGAGCTACTCCCCCGGCGACGACTGGGTCTTTTCGGCGTGGGGCGGTCTGTAACTCGCCCCACGGGAAGAGAGATGAGCGCGCGCGGAACACTCGCGCTCTCATCTCGACGGCATGTGCGGGTGAGTGAGAACCTCTATGCCCCTAGAGGCCCCACCCGCGCCGCCCGCTTACGGTGGCCGAAGGTCTAGGTCAGACCTCCGGCGTCGGCGCGTCCTCCTTTGTCGGGAGCGGAGCAGGGAATTACGCTCACGCTCCCGTTCCGCCTCCTCCTTCGCAAACATGACTTGCTCGCAGAAGGAGGAGACGGCGTCCCATCCGGTGGAGCTCCCGACCATGGTGCGTACCACGGCCGGGAGCGAGGTGTCAAATCCGGTATGGGCGACGAGCTCTCGGCGCTGCTCTGTCCAGCCTGGACACTCCTGGAGTGTGTGCAGCGCCGTGTCCTCGTCGCCCGTGTCACAGTGGTGGCACCCTGACGTTGCCTCGCGGCCGAGGCGACACAGGTACCTGCCGAAGCAACCATGCCCCGTCAGGACCTGCGTCAGCCTGAAGGTCAGGGTGCCGTGACGTCGTCCTAGCCATTCGTGCAGGACGGGCCGCACCGCCTCAATGGTGGCGGGGCCCGCGCTGGGGCGTCGTAGGCGGTCTTCCCAGACCCCCACGGCTACCTGGCGGAGCTCCGACCGGCACGCCTCGATCTCGCGAGGCGCGGGTCTGGTGCCCCTGGCCAGGGCTTCTTTGCGCCATACGTATAGTGACGCCAGGACCCTGGCTTCCAGGTCCCATGGGGGGGATCCGGCGAGTAGCGAGGCCACTTCGAAGGACACCGTACGGTATCCTCTTATTGCTCTGACGGCCAATATGCGTTGCGCTTGACGCAATAGCGCCGCGTTTTTGGCCGTCAGGCGGTTCGACCAAATTGGGGCCCCATAAAGGGCCATCGAACGTACGATGCCTTCGAAGAGTTTTCGGCACGTGGCGTTAGGCCCCCCGACATTTGGGAGCAAGCGCGACAGCGCACCGGCTGCCCCCTTGAGTCTGGGGAGCAGCTGCCGAAAGTGTGCCGAAAAATCCCACCGGCCATCGAGGACCAATCCCAGGTACTTCATGGTCTCCCCGATGCCGATGCGGATGCCTCCTACAACGATGCTACTGCCTGGAGGTGGGCGCTTACGAGGACCGTGAAACATCACGGCCTCGGTCTTCTGCAACGCCACCTCCAGACCAAGACGCCGGATCCTGCCTACTATTGTTGACACCCCAGCCGTGCCTGAAAGGCACGCCTGCCGATGGGTCCTCCCGCGCGCGGCGATCAGCGTGTCGTCTGCGTAACATACGACGCTGACGCCCGGGAGGACCCGACACCTCAAAGTCCAGTCGTATGCGATGTTCCACAGGAGGGGACCCAGAACCGACCCCTGTGGAACACCGCACACCATTGCTCGCCGATTCCAACCCTCGTGGATCGGGTAGATGACGGCTCGACTATTTAAATATGCCCCGACTATTCGGCGGAGGTAGGTCGGCACCCCGAAATATCGAAGTGCCTCCATGATGCATGCCCAGGGCAAGGAATTGAATGCGTTGGCGATGTCTAAACTCACCGCCAACAAGACCTCGCCCTGGGAGACTGCGTCCTCCGCCAGGCTTTTCAAGCGCATGATCGCGTCGATTGTGGAGCGCCCCGTGCGAAAACCAAATTGGTTGTCCGCCAGATCCGGCCCCGTCGTCGTAAGGTGCTGGACGAGGCGGTGGACGATGATACGCTCAAAGAGCTTTCCGACCTCGTCCAGCAGCACAATGGGCCGGTAGGCGGACGGCGAGTCCGCAGGGCGCCCCTCCTTACGCAGCAGGACCAGCTTTCCTGTCTTCCACCGCTGTGGAAACTGGCCCTGCTCTAGGCATGCGCTGAAAAGCCCCATCAGTCGGGGCTCCAGGGCGTCGTAGGACAGAACCCACGCACGCCCTGGTATGCCGTCAAGGCCAGGGGCGGCGTTCTTGGCCTTTAGCCGTAGCATAGCCACCCCCAGCTCTACCCGGTCCACAGTGGGCACAGGGTCTCTTTCCGCGCTGGGCTCCGCCTCTGGCGGTGCCATAGCAGGAGGCATGTGCTCAGCCCGTGAAGGGAACAGAGCGCCAACAACGTCGTGAACAACGTCCCTGGGGAGAGACTCAGTGAGTGGGGGGGCCCAGGCACGGAGCTTGTTCCGTGCCATCTTGAAAGGGCGCCCCCAAGGATCCTGGTTGAGAGTTTCCAGGAGTTCCCCCCAGGCGACGTTCTTTGCGTTCCGGATTTCTATCCGCAGTGTTCTTCTGGCGCTTCTGTACCCCTCGTACAGCTGAGCCTCCACGGTCGCTGCGTCCGCTGCGCGACGACGCCGTCTTCTATGGCGGGTGTACTGGCGGCGCGCGCTATTGCATGCGCGCCTTAGCCCCTCCAGTACGGGGTTCCACCAGTACCCTTCTAGGTAAGCTGCTCGAACTTAGACTCTTGCTCTTCCTTAGCAATAAAATTTATATGAACCCATTTTGAAGGTGACCTTAATCCAACGATAAAGAAGAATGAAAACCGATCAGAAACAAGAATATTATTAAAAGAAAGATGAATTTAGAATATCATCCTTTTTTGTAGTAGGTTAAAAACATATCTCTACAAATTCCTGCCAGAAACTCAAAAATGTGTTAAGTATTATATGTATCATAAAAGATGTGAGAAATGTAAAAGGCACCGTTACATCTTACGTTAAGAGGGTAGTTCAATAATAAAACGCGTTATAACGGCTAATAACCGAATATCGTTTCCGCAACAGCGCTATAACGGCTGGACTGTAAAGGGGCCCTCGGGTTTGATTGGGCTTATCTATGATCGGGTGGACAGGGGCGTTTATGGTTTCTATCTTAATTAATAATAACTTCTACTACGACATTTATTGGGTGGTATTAACGAAATATAATCTATACTTAGTTACGTCTGCTTGTTGGTAAACTAGCTAACAGATCCGCTTGATGACCCTCCAAACACCAAGAGAGCCGCTGCGTTGCCTATCTCATGGAGACTAAAGTCAAAAAGGGCGTAAACAGATGTTTGCGCCCTTTTTGAAGAGACCCATATTATAGCTCTCTAAGAAAACCGCTGAAGCGAGATCATTCCATAGTTTGCTCAGTGTCGAGGAAGTGTGGATGAACTCCCAATCGCCTGCGAGTGGTGCAATGATGCAATGGTGACGTAGGCACCAAATCAAAAAGCTCATCAGAACACTACCCGCTGTACAGACGTGAGACGTATTCTCACGTCTGTACAGAGAGAGTCTTAGAGAGTCTTAGAGAGCCAACGTCTCTTCTGAGACTTAAAGTTCCTAAGCCGTCTGAAGACTCTCAACCGCTCTGCGCGACAAGGAGTCGAGTGGGAGCAGCGTGTGCGAACATTCTGGTAAAGACCTGGAAACCAATCTGGAAGACCGTCCTTTTGTGGAAGAACATGAGGTCATGAACGAAGCTACTCCCATGATCAACCGCGCAACAAGCTTTGGTTACCCCGGGAAGCAGAGTGACCTTCACCATCAGAGGTGGCTATGGAGGTACTCATTCCTTACCTTACCAATGTACTTATTTTGAAATAAAGGAAATAATAATTATTTCATTGATCGAAATATTTTACGCTAACAAGAACAAATAAAGGAAGAAAAGTTCACAAAGTATAACAAGTTTTAAAGAAGTCTAAACACGTACAAAACATTAAAACACTTTTTGTTTCTGCCTTCTTCCAGAGAAATTTGAACATTTGTATACTTTGCGTGTATTGATGTAGAACGTAACAGCTTTTTGGTATGTGATCGAACTTTAACCGACTTCACGAAGAAGGAGTAAGTTTTTTTTGGTAATATTCAAATATTCGAGGATCACGCTCGATCTGTAGGAGCACTCTATCTGTAAGAGTATAGTGTTTAAATTATTAAATATAATGCATTCTGTGTTATTCTCTCGCAGGATTAATTCTATGGATTTGTGTTTATGTCTTTTAATGTCGCTTTTTCGTTTCATCGAGTTACAAATCACAACGATTCTAAAGAAGTTGTACTTCGAAATAATTGTAAATAACTCCATAACTGACGAAATTGAGAAACTTTCCCTTTTTTGAAGTCGGCTCAAAATTAGTCAAATGCATATTGGTAGGAGACATATAGTGTACCGAAACGATTACTTGTAATTGAGTTGGTGTTAAAAAGGATTCACAGGGGGCGCCTTAATCGGACCCACTCTATTCCACCGTAACGCAATTACCGACAAACTGAATCGAGCCCTCTACTTAGAACTAAATTTAGTGTTGCCAGTACATGTATTTTTCAAATATAGTGTAAACTCTATATAACGACACTGAAGGGGCTGTGCATTTTACGCCATTAAAAAGAGTTGTCGTTAAATGGAGAGAAGTCTGTATAATAATAAACCACTAAGTGGTAAACCACTAAAATGGTAAACCGCGAGAGGGATAAATCAGTAAAGTGATAAACCACAAACGTCTCCACTCAGCTGAGATGAGAATTTTGAGATGGATGTGTGGTGCTATAAGAATGAATAAGGTGAGAAATGAGTACATAATCTTTAAAAAAATGCACTCGCGACTGAAAAAAAAATTGGGGAAGAAATGAAGAGGGATGAAAGTCACGTGCCAAACAGAATGTTGAACTACAAGATGGATGAGTACAAAAGTAAAGGTAGACCAAAAAAGAGATGAATGGATTCTGTGAACGATGATATGATGGTTTGTGGTATGACAGAGGACGTCGTACATCAGAGTAGAGGGGTCTGGAAGGAATATACATATATATTTCCCAAATAATTGGGATAAGGTGAAAGAAAAGAGAGAGTTATGGTTAATTTCACTATGAATAAAATTCATTGTATCGTTATAATATCAGAATTCTATATTATTGACATAATTGACATGCGAATTATTCTTTTTAACTGGTAACATTGGCTTTCCTGGCACAATCCTCCCAAAATCCCTGCGCAATCTTCTAAATAACCAATCACTATTACCCTTTGGCTTAGGGTTAAAAGGGGGTCTTTTTAAAACGAAATCGCATTACCATATCGACGGGTAACGCCGACCAGGCAGCGTGTGGACAAATATTAACTGAAAACGTCAAAAGGTACACTCTATACAAGCACGCGTTAAGCGGTTACACTACGCGAAGTTAGCAATAATTTCTCTAAATCAGATGATCTAACGCCCAAGTTTTGCAATGCTTTAATTAACTAAATCCCCCAAAGTCCTTGAAAAGGTTTCCCTGGTGAAGGCCCAAAAATTAGAACTTTAAAAATTGCATTGTTATATGTAATTATAAAATCAAAAGTATGAATTTTTTTTCTAATATCAGGTACGAGAAGAAAGAAATAGGACAAACATATCTTTCAACAAACTTCTTACAACACCAATTTCATCAAAAAAAGTGTGACAAGGGGTGGAAAGGATTCTGAATTCTTCGTGACGTCACATTTCATATATTATATCGTTATACTTTACGACATATCAGTGAAAACTTCAAAACATTTCCAACTATCTGTATGAGCATTGAGCATAATGTTTTAATTATTAAATATAATGTCTTCTATCTCATTCATCTTTCTTTATCTTTGTCCTATAGATATATGTGTTTATTATCTCTTATTAGTGTCGCTTTTTCGTTTCATGGAGTTTCAAAACACAACGATTCCACAGAAGTTTCCCTTCCAAATGTATATAATATTCTTAAAAGAGGCATTGTTAACTAAATCAACACTTGCATATACGATTTATAAATATGAAAACTTTGCATTGAGTAGATCGTCTGTGCTCTGTATATTCTTTGGTGTAAGGGTTAGTAAGCTCTGGAGCGGCTTTATTGCCAAACGAATACTAGACCATCACGTAAAATGGCTGACTTACGAAAGCACTCGTAAAACAGAAGTAAATGTAGCTTCCTGTTAACTTTAGGACGTTGTGGCTTTGACTTTGGATACAGGTGTATATCGAATACATAGGTAATCCTAATTTTGGGCATCTGTCTATCTGTCCGTGTAAGGCAGTCATTTTTGTCAAAAATTATTAGGTCTGGATGAAAGGTAGGAGAAGGTGTAAAGTTCGAAATTAATAAAATAGTATAGTATAGTAGTATATAGTAGTAGTGCATTTTGAAATATTATATTAAATATTATTTTTTTAGCAAACTTGAATAATCAATTATCATGAAAAGTACAAAGTTTTTGCTTCACGTATTAATATATACATAAATAAAATTGAAGTGACTATTTGTTGTGTGAAAAAAATGAGGGGGGATAGTTCAGACCAGGAGATTCCGAAAATGCAATTTTAGGAATTTCTGGCTGTCTGTCTGTATGTTCCGGCTAATCTCTGAAACGGCTGGGGATCGATTTTGACGGGACTTACACTGTCAGATAGCAGAAGTTATAAGGACAAACTTAGGCTACTTTTAAAATTAGGGTTCCGCGAAAAAATAGATAGATAGATAACACTTTATTGTACGCCAATACAACAAAAGAAGGTGTGCGTCTCGGGACGCCCGACAGAAGTGATAACTTAAAGTCATTTAAGTTGAAGTAAACTACTTAATATTGAAATTGTTTAACTTGAGAAAATCTTTGGCTATTACTTAAATTTTATGTATGTACCGCGTGGGTAGAGTGAGAGAGGAGGAGCCTGCCTACCGCTGCCGTACGCGTGAGAGAAAGGGAAGCCAGACAACCTGACGCCGTAACGCGTTACGTTACGAAGCGGTTTACCCTCCCATAAGAAGTTATCACTTCAAAAAGAACTTACAGATTAAAACTATATGTAATTATGAACAAAGGGCGGTCTTATCGCTAAAAAGCGATCTCTTCCCGACATCCCCAAGAATGAATTGAGATTGTAATGGCTATGGTGGTATACGTTTTTATTATCAAATCAGAACTAAATACTAGAAATGATAATAACAATTACTCACCTCTGCTCCTATTTTTGATATAACAATACTAACTAAATAATAACAAACTATACTCGCAATTGCTTCTTTTTCGTTGCAGCAATACATGTAACCTCAACTTTATCGACATAGACATTTTTAACATACCTTTAAATAGACTTAAGATTAAACTAAATGGAATAAAATGTTTTTTTTTCTCAATTTTCGAAATTTAAAGTTGTGTAACGTACATTTTCACTGTTTTACTGTCTCACAGTTAGAAATTATTTTTTCTAAGAACAATTTTTAGGCACTGTTAGATTATGAGAACAATTTTAATGTAACTGTTAATTTAAGTTGAAATGTATTTATCTGTTTTATGCCAAAATAAATGATTTTTTTTTAAATAATATTGTGTACACGGCGACTCTCTGCGGCACGAATAAACCCATGAGGTTTCTGTGCCACAGTCAAATGTGTTTCGAATGTATCTGAATGTAAGCATGTCGGACAATTAAAAAAAAGTTATGTATAATAAAACAGTCCACGCGGACGAAGTCACGGGCACAGCTAGTCTTATCTTATACTAATATATAAAGCTGAAGAGTTTGTTTGTTTGATTGAACGCGCTGATCTCAGGATCTACGGGTCTGATTTGAAAAATTCTTTGTGTTAGATAGCCTATTCATCGAGGAAGGCTATAGGTTATCATCAAGCTATACCAATAGGAGCGGAGCAATGAAGAATGTTTCAAAATTGGGGACTTATGAAAACAAATTCCACGCGGACGACGTCGCGGGCACAGATAGTTATATATAAAAATGTTAAATATATAAAAAGAGTATGAAAACCTCTGTCGATATAGACAGAAGTTGACGATAGGTGTTGTAGACTCATTAGTTTAAAACCTATTTTTCTTATAGAATAACATTTTGAATGTGATTTTATTTTTTATGTCAAACTCTTTTTTGACGAGTGAAAATTATTGAGAGAAATACAAGTATAAATATCCATTGTTGTGTGTTAAGTTTATATATTAGAAATAGCACAAAAAGACCACAACAGAATGGCGACCGTGACAGGACAGTAAGTATGAAGAACAAGTTACCAACACATACATAAAATATGTCAAAACCTCCCCCATCGAAAGACTCTTATAGACGCAGCCATTAGGCATCCTGCGTTGTTTTGACTGCCCACAGAAATATAGCTGCGGCAAACTCGTTTTATTGCGCCTCAGCCTTAACTCACCCCCATTCACTCCCGTTTCGGGGTGAATTTGGTCCCAATTCACCCCAAGGCTAGACGCATTTAATTAAGCATCGGCAGCGGCGGGACACCGGGACGAATATCCCGGAGAGGGCGCGGCCACACTCGTACGCTGATAATGAAAGCCTTTGCTTGTTCACATTTCTTTATTTCGTTTGCTTTACGAGCGCAGAGAGGTCGGCCATATTGTATTTTGTCCGGGATTTATTACAAGTCACTGATGAGATGCTTTAACGAGCGTCGCCTCATACATCTCGCTCGCACATTGCTATATTTCTGAAGATATAAATTAAATGTATTTACCTAAAGTATTACAATAGAACTTATTTGTATTCTATTCTACCCACAGTCCCACAAGACTATAAGCTTAGATCATAGTCTTCTATGGGTAAGGTGCCCAGGAGGCTGGCTATGCTTCCTACGTTGCCCGAGATAGACGCCAGCCCCTGGTCACCTGAACATTCAATGAGTCCTTCCGATAAATTGTCTCGACAGCAAACCGCACAAACATACATCCCGCTGAGGGTTGCATATTTGCGCCATTTGAGAGTATAAGTATTTACTTAAGATTTTGTATTCCTTAACAATATGTTGAAAAAGTAATTTTATTTTCAGTATTTTTCTCCCATTATCGTTTAAAACTTAAAAGATGGTAAACACAGTTTTCACTTCTGTATTTAGATTAAAACATTTTTTTTGTTGCATGAGCTTAGGAACGCGGTTGTTATTGCCTATGGACATTCGTAAAACCATAGGTGCTAATGTGCTGCCGGATGCAAATGCAAACTGGAACCTGGCCAGAACAAAATTCAAGGTTGTTATGGCGGCATACAATAGATCGGGGTGGTGGCCAACCAGACGGGCAAATACCCTACCACCTGGCTGTGGGTTGTTTTGTCGCCTCTTACGACAGGCCGCCCGGCCGCAGGAAATTATTTCTTTCGCCGTTCCTGTACAGACAAAACATAACGACAGATTATTAAAATGTCAGAAAAAAATTACGTCCTTACAAAATCATACTCACATCTCATATTCAATTTTGGCCGCGGCTTCCCTCGCGTTCACGTTCACAATCCACATAGATTTTGTAAATCGGTGAAAAGCGTTCAGGGCTATTTTTAATTAAATTAATTTTAATCATTTTTCTTTAACTTCCACTCTTTTGAACTAATCCACTTAATATATGTATAATAAACCCAACCATTAACTGTATGAGGAATAATTCCCATAAGTGGTTCAATTTTCTCAGAAAATGTACTAGGCTATTATAACTATTAAGGAGGCAGGTCCCGAGGGAACGGGGACTAATCGAGCACATTTCCTGAGCTACGAACAGGGAACATTAACCGAGTTAAAATTGGATTTCAGCTACAGTATCATAATCCATATTGATATTATTAGATCGGTCAAGTACATGTCGATCCACAGATAGGTTTCTGTGTAAGTATCAAACTTTACGAAAGCTAAAAAATAAAAAAAAATTGAATGTTAACTACTTTTTAGATTTTTGCTGGAAGAGGGTAAACAGCGCTCCTGGCGTGAAGTATTTACCGTTACCTATAAGCGTGTGCAGCATCTAGGGCGATACAATCATGTTGCCAGCGTTTAAGGTGTGCTGGAAGAGATAAGGTTGGGGGATGAACTAGTAGGGATGGGATAAAGGGGATGGTTGTAGGATATCTGCCTTCCCCTAAGTGTCACGAGTGCCGCGCACTAGACACTGCGTTCCATGCGCTGGTACGAATGCTTGAGCACCTCAGAGGTATGAGCTCGAGGCTGGGTAGCTTGGTCGAGGCCATGCTACACGGCGAAGATCACTGAGGGGCGGCAGTGGCTTACTTCGAGGCAGTAATATCTTGCAAGGAAGCCGCCGAACGGTTCAGGGAGAGAAGGGCGATACGACTCACGAGTACCGAGATCAGTCCGGTGCCCGGAGGCGCAGATATGCGCAAAATCTCCTCCCGTTGTTCCATCAACATTTAGGGATGCGGTGGAACTCCATAAGTGAAGTGAGTCACTCTGCTTCCAGGGTTGACTCCGGCCTTGAAGCGTGGATGAACATGGATGTAACTACGTTCGAAACCTCATTTTCCTCCACCTTAAGCGTGGGCATAAGGGAGGCAGGTTCAGGTTTAGTGGTGTAGTTGAGAACGTTTGTATCAGAGTCCCACACAAGCCGTGCGGCGTTTAATCTCGCTGCGTAAGGTCTAACTCCCACAAATGGCCGGGTATTGTACGATAAGGTATTCTTCCTGCTTCAACAAAAAAGAGAACCGAGATGAGGTCACAAGTCACCTTATGCCTTTCACTATCCTATCTCACTTCTTTAAGTGTTATTATTTGACACTCGGACAATGGATGAGTATGGCGATACAGCGCGGTAACGTAGCCAGCTCTCTAGGAACCTAACCCATTGGCTTCGATGACCTGGGGTCAGTATTCAACTTGTAGTCATAAGGGATTATAGCTAAAAAAACAATATAAGTTTCTTTCACTGTAGTAGTTTACAGATATAATGTATTTTTTGCACTTGAAAATATATTGTTAGATCAAAACAATAAAAAAAATTAAAGTGATTTAAAAATTCTTAATTTTTATAGATTAAACAAATAGTTCTAAAGAACTTTTTTATATAAGTCAATAAATTAATAGGTGGATGAGACAAGGAAGAAGTAGACCTTCGGATTTTATACTCCTGTCCATTGAAGCCGAGTGCGGCTGCAAAGCGGACAAACGGAGAAATATGAACCAATGTGATTGCCTGCCTGTCCGTTGACGCAATTTTTATACTACCCTATTGCTTAGTATTTCTGTTTTCTCCGCTCCGCAACCTCGCTCCGCTTCAATGGACAGGCTGCCTAAGCGTGGTATCACATCAATCGAGCTGGACCTAAAAGCCGAAATTTCCACTTTTGCAACAATTCTCCCTGGCAAAATACCCAACTTGTTGTAAGAATAGTGATAGCGGTACTAAAGACGAGTCGCTTAAGAAAGTCGAGCGAAGAATACGCTCAAAGAGATTTAAGCGAACGAGCGCTCATTTGTGAGCGACACGCTTAACTGTCTGCGGCTTTTAATTCACTTCAAAATAAAGGCAGCCACTTCACTTGGACCGTTTTGTTTTACGACTGCGCCGAGGGGTTGGGGATGTCTGAGGGTGATGACGTCATAAATAACATCTCTCTTATCCTGGTTTTCGTAAAAATATAAAAAAATATAATTGCATATATAATTTAATAATGTGGGTAGTTTGGTAAGTGCCGCTGATTGTTCTGTTTGCCACGGAATCAGTTTCCATCGTACGACAGGCCAGAATGAACGTGCCGTGTGCGCCGTGCCAACACTATGTTACAATACAATAAATAATATCAGATTGTATTTAACTATTTAAATAAATGGTTTGAGTAATTTTAATTAGTGGTTTTAAACGATTATTTGCGGAATATGATTCCACTTGTACAGAGTACCAAATTGATACAATGAACAGATTGCGTCAACGTAATCTGCTTAAATAAAACAAAATAGTGTTATTAAGGGTACTTTGTGTAAAATACTTAAAATTGGTACATTAGTACATAGTATCTTGTAAATTAGATCTGAATTTGCGAGACGCCAATCTCTCTACAACGCTGCCATCGCAATCCGCTACAGAGAACGCAAGCCGGGAACAAAGCGAGTCCCATTTCGGCAGCGCACCAAATCACACAAAGGCGTGTCGTCTGCACATAGAGGCAGACATACGACGGGATTATTGTTCTGCCACAACTATTGGATTCTTGCTTTATTTCATCATCTATCTTTAAGTTTAATTCTAGTTTAGTGTACTTAGTTTTTAACGTGGTAAAGGATTATCTTGATGACAGCTCTTAAGACCGACCCAATCCTTTTATTTATTATTTTAGTCTTATGGGTAAATAAGCGGTTTTTATCTATTTTTATTTAATAGGTTCGCGTTTGACCGGCATTGTGCCTGATGTCAGGCGGAAATGCAGTCTAAGGTGGAGCTCGCTTACCTTTAAGATACCAGTTAATGCGAAACTTAAAGACACCTAGACTGTATATTTCAGGAAAACAGACGACGGTAAAGAATTCCACTCTTCAGCGGTGCGTATCATAAAAGTAGAAGCATAGCGTTTCGTCCACTTTGTTGGTGTTCCCACCATATATCGGTGGCGTGAGCTCGTACGTCTGCTTGTCCGGTGGTTAAATGGTTTCTCTTTTCTCTTTCTTTTAAAATGTAACAGTCGAGTGATCTCCATTGGGACCTGAAAGTGGAGTTGGTCACTAGCATTATTAGGAAGTACGTGGAAGCCGACAAAAATCGGTTTCATCATCATGTGAATGTCGAGGCAATCCAGATCCTAGACAATACGGAGAAGGCTCAAAAGGACAAAACCGTTTGAACTAGTGCTATAAACAAAACTAAAGTGTAGTGTACTGTGCTAGCTTAATAAAGAACGCAAATAAAGTGTCTTCCCCTTAATAGAGATAATAAGAGAAGTGTTAATGGAGACTTTCTTAGTTAGAGTACTTCTAGTTGATTTAAGTTATATTTTAATTACCTAATTAGTCTTTTTAGATTAAATGGTAATATTATTGTGATTTTTTTCTTTTAAACAGCAAACATGATAAAAAGTATATAATCTCATACATACTCTCACGCCTGTTTCCCATTAGTGTACGGGTAAACAGAGACAATGGATTTTCACCTGCTACGATTCTAACAAACACTTTTCGCTTCAGCAACGTTCATCAATCTGTTCATACATAGACGCACATCACCTTTCTTCAAAATATCTTCAGTTTGATCGTTGTACGTCGTGATCGACCGCCACCGACTTTACCACTCACATTACTGTCATAATTGTTGTGATTCTGCTTTCACTCATTCTCTCTACATGCTCAAACCACCTTAATATTCCTGTTTCAACTCTTGTCACTTCATCTTGTTTCAATTCACAAAGCTCCTTTATCGCACTGTTTCTTATCATATCCTTTACCATAACTTACATTTACTACTCAACGCTCTCATTTCAAGTGCGTTTATGCTACTTTATTTGCTTCCTCTCCCATACCCAACTTTCATAATATAATCTTATTTCTACGACATTTCTATTAAATGTATTTTAATTTTTTAATGCGAAGAAAACAAAGGTTATGGTGTTTGAAAGAGAAAAAACCAGAACGAATGCAAGGGTAATGGTCGATGATGTTATGCTGGAACAAGTGAATGAGTTTGTATATCTCGGATGTGTTTTTAGCAGGGATGGAAGGTACACCGCTGATATAGAAACAAGAGTAAATTTGGGGATTAGTGTGAATGGAGCGTTAGGTAAACTTCTAGGCGCTAAGAACCTCAACCAGAAGGCCCAGCTTGCCATACACAACGCGGTGCTGGTACCTACGCTCACGTATGGAAGCGAGAGTTGGGTATGGAACAGAGAGCATGAAAGTAGAGTAAATGCCGTTGAGATGCGAGCACTGCGCAAAATCTGCGGAGTGACGCTCGCGGACCGCGAAGTATGATGAAAGAATGACTAAACAGATATACAATGCAAAAGTGGATGGATCCAGAGGTCACGGAAGGCCACGACACACCTTCCATGATGTACTAGCAGAAGGTGATGTCAGGAACCTTAAGAACAGACGAGCGTGCATGACAAGAGCTATGAATGTCAAAGAAGCAAGTGAGGTGTGTAAGAATAAGCCTGAATGGCGTTCTGTTGTTCGTGCCTATACCGCAAGGGACCTGGCGTGAAGTTATGTATGTATGTATTTTAATTTGTTTCTTATTTATTGCATATCTACACTTGCGTCAATTTATTTTATTTTTGCTCTTAAGAAGTGAAATTTTTAAGTTTGAGTGAAAGTTTCGATGTCCTATTTCTCTTTCCCCTCTATGTCATCTTCTCTATTCCATTCTTCTATCTCATTCATCAAATAATTTGATCCTTCTATTTTACCCCTTTTAACCCATCCTTCCTGTTCCACACACACAGTCTTCGCGAGCTCGTAACATCACCTTTAAGATGCTTTAGATCCTCTTGTAGGAATATAATAAACATAGTAAATAGTTTATTATGTTCAAGTTGTAGAACAGATTTTCAGTTGTTTACAAGTACTCAGCCCGGATGAGTTTCAAAACTTAAATTGTTCCCGTTGTTAACATCCTCAGGGAAGCTTTATGATTTTCAATAGAGAAGTAGGTAATGTTTTACCAATCGTAGACCAAAACTATTGTATGAACATTTTGCTTCAGCTTTAATTGTACTATGTTTGTGTTGCAGCAAGTTTCATCCACCATAAGAGCGCGAGCGTTCCGCGCGCGCTCATCTCTCCTCCGTGGGGCGCGTTACAGACCGCCCCACGCCAAAGAGAGCATGACAATGGAAGAGGCCTCGTCAGGGGGGCCCACGCCTGCCCGGGCTGCGGAGAGGCTAGGTCATATACCCGTAGCCCTGGCATAAGGCGAAGGAGGGAACACCCAGGGGTTTTAGTGGTAGTATCCCTAACTGGAAAGTGGCAATAGCATGGCCCCAGTTCTGACTGGGCATGCTAGTGCCACCCCCGATCTGGCGAATCCCGCACACGGGTCGCGAATTATCCCCCCAAGGTTCTGCCCTTGTCGCGGCTTAATCCCAATCGGATTTTTCCTAGTAAAAAAAAACGGTTTACTTTACACCCCTTTTGAATATCTGACGCTCGCCCCCCCACCAGTGACAGCGCATACATCATATAACTTTTTTTCATTTTAGCATCTAATGTTCATAATCCAAAAGGTCCCCGCGACGCTCGAGTAACTCCACACTTCTCATCTTGGGCTCCCCTACTATAAAAAATGTTTGTAGCTTTAATAAGTAACGGTTTTCATACCGGCTATCGCTATTGCTGCTGAGTAGTGGTAATACCAATATTTTTCTACTATTATTCTGCCGCTCGGTATCGAGAAGATATCAGATTTAGTAGAATACGAATTTCTGACAGTATGACTTTGAATATTGTCTCAGCGCCAAGATATTGAAATAGCAGAATTGGGCGTCAGGTGTGGTAGCCATCCGGATGAGCAAACACCATACCTGCTGAGAGTGGTGTATTTGGATTGTATTTGGCTATCTATACTTGTATATAAATGCAAAAGTTTGGATGTATTTTTGTTGCTGAATTGACTGACTGACAAAACTGTTCAACAGATCCCAATGAAACTTGGCACAAAGATAGGAATATCACATTGATAATATCAACGGGAGCGAAGCCGCGGCCAAATGCTAGTGAACAAAGATATTTGGCAAAGGCGTGGTTTCCTAAAAGATGCCGAAGAATTTGCCTTCTTCTCTCTTTGAAAAGTATTTGTTATCGTGACTAATTGCCATACGTTAAGGAGTGAGTGAGGAAAAGATTCAAGTAAACCAAAAGACGCTAAACGTAGTTCCCAAAGTGGCAGAATGCGCCCTTATCGTCGGAGATAAAGAAAACTGCGACATTTGACGCCCTGCAGCAGAAAAATATCATCATTTACCTGGTACAGCCATTGCCACAAGTCAAAATAGTGAATATATTTCTTAATAAAACTTACTGCACTATGCTAATAACATCTATGGCAAGGAGTTGGTTTTATAGCTGGAGTACAGCACACAAGCTGACGGCCCACCTGGTGGAAAGTGGTTACCGTCGCCTATCGCCATTTGCAACATCCAAGGTGCTTCTAATATGCTGCCGGCCTTGAAAGGAAGTTGCTGTGATGGCATGCTGTAAACCAGGGGGGCGGCCATCCAGACGGGTGAATGCCTTACCTCAAGACTGAGGGTGACCGCATGTTACGACAAGCCGCCTGACTGCTAGAATTTGTATTCTTTCTTCGTTCTTGCAAAAAAGGGCGTTAAAAAGAGACAAACGTATAAATGATGTAAAGTAAAACAGATCAGAAACAAACTCCTTGTAAGCACCAAATTCAAATTCAAATTCAAAAGTTTTTATTCAAAATAAGTTCCACTGGAGAACACTTTTTGAAGGTCATACATATAGGTTAAAATTTAATTTTATTTCCTAGTCTATGTACACCGCTTCGCAAAGTGTTATTGCTGTTAAGGAGAAGAAGCGGCAAGAAACTCCTCAGCAACACGTCTAGCTAAAAATTGTTTTTCTTTATATTAGTTGTTCTATTTATATTTAAGTTCTTTTTTTTAAAGTTTTATACAGAATTATGTTACAGAATGACTTTTGAAGAATTAATGGCGTTGTAGCAAACAGTGCATATTCAATAAGACAGAACGCAATAAAAGGATAGAAAATATTATTATATTTATAAATATAAAAACATACCGTACTATATTTTTTTTGCAACATATCTCCATATATTCCTTACAAATACGGCAAGACAAAAACGTTACACTCGTACAAAACAGTATAAGAGGTTGGAGCGAGCTGCTTTGTAAATGAAGTTTTGTCATTTCAATATTCTTCAATAGTGTAGTATCCCTTTACTTTACACCGATGTATTTATTCGTTATTGTAGCACTTAAAATTTGCAACATCGTACACTCATACTTTTGTCGTGGTGGAGCCATGGTGCTCGAAGGCTTCATCTTGATCGCAGCTCTTGGGGCTGCCTCGATCGGCGCGAACACACAATGACGGCGTGAAACGGTTACATTTTGCTGTTTTGTACGATGAGTGACTTTTACTGTTTAAATCGTCTAGTTTAAATTGTTTATTTTATATGTATGTGCTGAACAATAAAGTGTTTTCTTATTCTATTGTAACTGCGACCCTGGCGCTGCAAACTTTATAAGCGACGGTAACCACTTTGCAGTTTGCTTGTTTGCAGGCTTCGATATGAAAAAACATAAATTTTCATACAGCAGTAAAAAACTCTCATGGGCGTTTCCATCATCATTCATCAGTGTAATGTAAATGATCGCGTGGAAGGTAGAAGTAACCAGCGATGACATACAGTGTTTTTGTTATTCTACTACAGAGTCCCAAAATAACGCCATGAAGAAGATGGCACTTGCGATCGGTGTCAATGGGGGGAGTACATGTAGGAGAGCAGCTCATATAGTGGAGCTTAAAATAGGACATACCATTTTTATTCCTAACAGTACTTCAGTAAGTTTAATATAAATAGAGACACCAGCCACAGCAGCTATCAGTTGAATCTGAGACTCCAACGCATCAACATGTACCGTCTCTTCGTGTTGTTGTTTTTCGTGAGCTTCGCTGCTGCTTTCTTCTTACCCTTCCTTCCCCCGCCGCCCATCTTTTTCCCGCCCGTCCCACATTGGCCCAATTACTACTACTACAACAACGGCGGATATGGGCCCCATCATGGTCATGGCGGACACCACTAGTGGAAGTGGAACTAGAAGCGTGGGAGCTGCAAATGCATTGCGCAGGAGTTTGCCGAACAGTTTCATCATTATTATGTCGGAATTTTCGGCCCAGAACAACCAGCGCGATAAGGCATTTGATAAAGTAAACCGTAAAAAAATTATTTATTTATTTTTCCAAAATTACTGGATATAATTTAATAATAAAGCATTGTGTCTTTTTTGTTATCAAGAACAATCGATTAATTATATTTTTCTTCGCGAAGGAAATAGATAATAGTGCGATCTGTATTATATGCATACATCTAGATACGGGATCTTAGAACAAATCAATTGTATCCCAAACAATAACCCGATTATCCTTTCTTTTGGTTCTTGCGGGCATAAATGTCATAACCAAAAGCCCTGGCACCACAGATATCATGGGCCCCATCACTACTATGGCAGAACTGGGCACCACGATGAATACAAATTCGATGAACTTGCAAAACGTCGGCACAAATCTTTGGAATAGTGCAACGCACAATACTCCGTGGGGCGATACGAGAAGGATATAATATAGTGAATCAAGAAACAGTAACGCTTCTTACAAAAGACGAATATTACAATATACGAGCAGATGGAAAGTTTGGAGATTCAGACAAGGAGAAGCCCAAAACTGAATGTACTAACCAGATTTAAGAAAATATCATCAACGAAAGAGGTCACTGAAGACTTCATTTCCAAATAATATTAGTGGTATTTAGGATACAAAAATTCTTTTCTGTTTCAAAATTGGTTTATATTAACAGCTATTCGAACTTTTATTTTGTACATTTAATTAAGTTTGTTATTAGTCACAAATATATTTGTTATCAAATTCTTGGCTTTTTTTCATGTGTCTATCTATCTAAAATATAATCAATCAGTAAATGGTTCGATCTGGTACAATGGGCTAGGGAGATTCCGAAAAGTAAATTTTGAGAACTTCTGTCCATCTGCAAGAGCATCACATGAACAGTACTAAACCGTAGACAGAGAATCTGTCTACGTACTAAACGGATTTGAATTTTGGAAGTAGGAAAAAAGATGGCGCTACGATCGCATCTCTTTTTAAAATTTCTAAATTTATATGAATAAAACTCGCCACAGACCTGGTTTTATCCCAATCCAACAATTAGGCTAACTTTGATTCCTGTAAATGACGTCGTTTCCATAGAATAGACAGATTATCAACATAATGGCGCTGTAATCGCATTTTTACAATTCACCTGCAAATTGCTGCAAATATCTATGTTGTCAAAGGCAACATGGCGCTCATTGTATTATTTCAAATCAGGTTTTTTAAGATACATCTGTATGTTTTGCTGGGCAGTTTACACTATATGTATAGACTTAGTTTCTTTATTATTTAAGTGAATAAACCAGAAACAGTAAAGATTTAGGATTTAAGAAATTACAAAATTTACCATAAATATCAATACAAGTCGTCATAGTGTTAAGAAACGCCTACCAATTTTTACATAGCAATTATGATTATTTGCGCAGTCGCGTTTTGCGTCGGTAATCTTTTCTACAGGCATTTAATTCTAACGATTTTTTCGTATTTACCAACATACTTATTCTCAGCACAACGAATAGAGGAAGAACAATCTCTGCATCATCTCCCCTTTTTAACACGCTTTTATTAGCTTCACCTGTATGTATGTATGTATGTTTGTAACCGACCCCTTTGAGCTCGATTTTGTCCTACTTTGAACAATCAAATTTAATTCAAACACCTGTCAAAGGTCGATGACAATGCAATAATATAGTACCATGGAGCTGATCTGATGATGGAGTGGGAAGGTGGCCATAGGAACTCCTGTACTAAAGAAGATAGACCCTTCGTGTTTGGGCTCTTATGTTTATATCGCGTGACAATGCAATAATATGTCCGTCTAAGATATGGAAATTTCTAAAATCGTTGGGAGTTGGTAAGTCAGTGCAAAATTCTGTCCCAAAAAACTTCAACATTGATAACCTTAATCAACATTTCTCATCCGTTTCAAATTTTGACAATACTATAAAGTCGAATACATTGAAAAATCTTTCTTCTATTCCAACTCCTTCACATTCTTCTTTTTTTCTTAGCCCATTATCTGATTGTGATGTTAAGATCGCTATTAAGTCTATTTCTTCTAATGCAGTTGGCAGCGATGGTATCAGTCGTAATATGATTATCCCCATCCTAGATGTCATCAATCCCATTATCACCCATATATTTAATTCCTCATTAACCAGTGGCATCTTTCCAGTAGCATGGAAAGAGGCACAGGTCATTCCTCTCCCTAAAAAACTTAACCCTACATCCTTCTCAGAGTTCCGTCCAATTTCCATTCTTCCATTTCTGTCTAAAGCTTTAGAGCGCGTAGTCCATAAACAATTAAGTACCTTCCTCAGTCAAAATTTACTATTAAATCTCTATCAATCCGGGTTCCGTGCAGGTCACAGCACAGTAACAGCTTTATTAAAAATAACTGATGACATCCGTTATGGGATGGAGAATGGTAAGTTGACTATACTATCGCTGCTAGACTTTAGTAGTGCCTTCAATAATGTTGATTATGATATCTTGCTCGGAATTTTTCGCAGTCTTAACATATCTCCAACAGTAATGGACTGGTTTCACAGTTACCTGCATGGACGCCGGCAGCGAGTTCGTGTTGATGACGATTTTTCGTCATGGTGCAATTTAGCTGCCGGAGTTCCGCAGGGCGGCGTTTTATCTCCACTTTTGTTCGCTGTGTTCATTAACTCCATTTCCGATAATTTGACTTCATCCTATCACCTCTATGCAGACGACTTACAAATCTACACCCAAGCTGCTCCAGATGACTTACCTAATGCTGTTGACCGAATTAATTTCGATCTGAATTACATTCATCATTGGAGTACAATGTTTGGTCTCGCAGTAAACCCTCAAAAGTCTCAAGTGATAGTCATCGGTAGCCCAAGAATGAAAGCCAAAGTTAATTGGCCAGCTTTACCGAAGGTTGTTTTTGACGGTACTACTATCCCTCTGAGTGAAACAGTTAAAAACTTGGGAATAGTAATGGATAGTGAATTGTCTTGGAGGCCCCACATGTCCGAATTGAGTCGCAGAGTTTTTCTATCGTCTAGGTCTCTTAGAAGGCTGAGAAACTTTTTGCCCACTGCCACCAAAATTATGCTTGCAGAGTCCCTCCTACTTCCCATATTTGATTATGCTGACGCCTGCTATCTAGACATAACCTTAGAACAGCTAAATAAACTTGAGCGACTTCAGAATTTCTGTATCAGGTTCATATTTGGTTTGCGAAAATATGACCATGTTTCTGAATTTCGTATGAAGCTCAAGTGGCTTCCTATTCGTTTTCGCCGGAATACTCACATTCTAACTCTCCTTTATAATATACTATTTAATCCTAATAGTCCTCCATACCTTAAGGAACGTTTTGATTTCCTTCGCCTCTCCACTTCTCACAATTTGCGCTCCGACACATATCGTAGACTCCTGACACCTGCACACACTTCATCCTTTTACGGTAACTCTTTTACAGTGCAGGCTGTCAAACTCTGGAATGCGTTGCCTCTTACTGTCAGAGAGGCCAAAACATTATCTACTTTTCGGAACTCCCTTCGAAAGCACTATCTGTCTTTAAATAAATATGTCTAATATATAGGTAATACATTTACTTATTTATCTATTGTAATATTGTTAATTAATATAAAGTGCTTGTCACATATAATGTTAACAAATATATTTATCTAGATTGTTTTGTATATACGTATATATATTACTATTATATTTATATATGTATTAAATTTATAAAATATTGTAAGTATGTATATTTAAATTGTACAGTCCTATATTTTTCTGCTCCACCTACATCGCCAGATTAGTTAAGAATTTCTTTTAAGCTAGGTTGCCTGGAAGAGATCGCTTTTAGCGATAAGGCCGCCTGTTGTTTTGCCAAGAAGTATTGTAATTATGCATTTTGTTTTGTACTTGTTTTTTTTTGGTGAGCAATAAAGTGTTATCTATCTATCTATCTATCTATCTATCTATCTATCTATCTATCTAATATGGTACCATGGAGCTAATCTGATGATGGAGTCGGAAGGTGGCCATAGGAACTCCTGTACTAAACAAGATAGACCCGTCGTGTTGGGCTCGTATGTTTATATCGCGTGACAATGCAATAATATGGTACCATGGAGCTGATCTGATGATGGAGTCGGAAGGTGGCCATAGGAACTCCTGTACTAAACAAGAGAGACCCGTCGTGTTTGGGCTCGTTTTACTTGTCTTGGCTAGCACTCTGCTGCTGCATGATATGCAGGATCTCAAAAGCTTGTATTTAAAAACATTAAACAAAAAAATCAACTAAAAAACAGAACATCTATATCTATGCTTATAATAAAATTGTAGAGGTCGAATTTCTGTACAATTAAAAAAAATGCTAAAAACCGTGTCAGGGGGATGTAAGAAGTGAAATAGAACTAATTTAGATTTTTATTGAATATTTTGTTTCTGTTTGTCTGTCTGTTTGTACCGGCTAATCTCAGAAACGACTGGACCGATTTACATGAAATTTTGTAAGGTGATAGCTTATATCCCTGACATGGTGTGGTGTCAGTGAGAGAGTTTTATCTTATATATATAATATATAAAGCAGATAAGTTTGTTTCTTTGTTTGTTTGCTTGAACGCGCTAATCTCGGGAACTACTGATTTGAAATTTTTTTTGGTGTTAGATAGCCCATTTATTGTTTATTTACTCCTATCTCGCATACACTTAATTTAAAAGTTTTTATTTTGATTACCATCCATAAGTATTTAGTTCCTTTGCCTGCTACTGTGGCTATAAATAGTAGATTGCTATACGAGATATGAAAGTGACCTATTGAGGCATGAAATGGTTTGGTGCATGAGCAAAGCGAAGTCCCCAACAGTTTGAGTGCCTAAATATGTCTTTAGAATTTAAAATAATAATAAAAACTGATTAGCTAAACAAACAACTACTTCTGTAATGAAATCAGGCGTTAAATCCGTATCTAAATCTGATGAACTTATTTAATACGTTACATATGAAACGTCAAGTCAATTACTTTTTCTGTAGCATTCTACCAGCCGGTATTTCTGTCACTGATGGTAGTAAATACGTAGCTAGCTTTATGTATTATAATAATAAACGTTTATCTATACCAATATTATACAGAGGAATGATTTGATTGTTTGTTTGCATCGAATAGGCTCCGAAATTACTGAACCAATTTGAAAAATTCTTTCACTGTTGGCAAGCTTTTCTTTTCTTTTGAGATCTTTACAAGGGATTAGACCAAAGCGACGAGAGGTGACTCCACGGATGGACACCAGAGTCAAATCGCCAGCTTGTGTGGAGATTCGACTACTCAATACTCCACAACCCTCCTCCCATGTGCCCCGCGCTTATTGCAGGGAAAGCGTGAGACTTAGAAGGCAGTTACGCCCACGCCGATCGTAGCGCATCAAGTGCTTGAGAATGCCCCGGGAGAGGCATACTCACTTCGTCAACAGGGGCCAAGAATCCTCTGCTCCCTAGATGCTAGAGGGCCCCTGCAGCAGCATTGCGGGACGAGATCTTGCGCGTATTTGCGCCTCCGCGACCCCGGCTGACGTCGGTACCCGCGAGACACATGCGCACCTCTCTCCCTTTCTCGTTCTGCAGCCTTCTTTTGAGATGTAACTTCTCGCAGAATTGGACGCACCCATTGGCTTGCACCAAACTGCCGAGCAAGTCAATCGGACCTACGAGTGTCTCGAGTTCAAATCTCTACGGCGCACTCGACTAGCGTATGAACCGCAGCGTCTCGTGCGCCACACTGGCGACATTGAGGTGAAGGTAGGCAACCCGTAATCTGATTCAGATACTTATCGAAGCACCCATGCCCGGTAAGTATCTCCGTAATGCTGAAGGTCAGGGTCCCACGTTTCCGCGAGAGCCATTGCAACAATTGCGGGCGCACCGCCTTCACTGTCTCAATGCCTGCCACAGAAGTTTCCAACTCTCTCCACCAGGTTTGGATCGCCTGAAGCTCAGCCTGATAATAAACCAAGCCACGGGCGAGGGCATTCTGTCGGGAGCGCCGAACTTTCGCAAGTACGTCCGCCTGCAGAGGATAACTTGTTGGCATATGTTAAGATGTGTTAAGGATAAAATTTAAAGAAACAAAAAGATGCTTAAACGTAGTTCCCAAAATGGCAGAAGGCGTCCTTATCATCGGAGATAAAGAAAACGGCGACATTTGACACCGTGCAGCAGAAAAATGTTATCATTTACCTGGTACAGCCATTGCCACAAGTCTAAATAGTGAATATATTTCTTAATAAAACTTACTGCAGTATGCTAATAATATTTATGACAAGAAATTTCTTTTATAGGTAGAGTACAGCAGACAGGCTGAGGCCCCACCTGGTGGAAAGTGATTACAATCGCCTATCACCCTTCGCAACATCAAAGGTGCTGCCAATGTAGTGCCGGAATTGAAAGGGACATTGGAATCTGGTCACTGATGCAAGAACACAATTCAAGGTTCCTATGGAGGCATGCTTAATGATGATAGCCACCCAGATGGATGAATGCCTCACCACCTGGCTGAAGGTGGTTTTATCGCGTCATAAGACAGACTGCTAATATTGTATTCTTTATCCAATCTTGCATGGATGAAATGGTTTTAAAATCCAACATACATATCCGTGCAGGAACGGAGAAAGAATCCGATTTCCTGCTGGCGAGCGGCCTGGCCTAATAGATAAGAAAACAACCCACAGTCAAGTGGTAGGGCATTTACCCGCCTGGATGGCTACCAACCCTGGTCTAGTGTATGCCACTATAAAAACATTGAGTTTTTTCCGGCATTAGTGTCCAGAGGGCCACTAATGCGGGAATGCCATCACTAATAAATGATTTAAAAATCATCAAACTCGTATATTAATTAAAACACAATAAAGTAAAGAAATATTACAATGCTCGTCTCACAAATTGACAATCCATCTATCAACAACTCGTTGCTACGCAACCACCATACTACACTCGGCCATCCTGAAAAACTAAAATGTTGACTATAGCTAACTTCATGGTGTAGCTTTTTTCGTGACGGTGTGCGCGCGCATCGTAAAAATGTACTCTCACCATCTTCCCTAACACGCCTAAAGAAGTATAACTTCAAAAACCAACTGTCATTCGTTGGCTTAATTCGTAAAGATTAACCTAAATACATACATACATACATACATAACTTCACGCCAGGTCCCTTGCGGGGTAGGCACGAACAACAGAGCGCCATACAGGCTTATTTTTACACACCTCACTTGCTTCTTTGACATTCATAGCTCTTGTCATGCACGCTCGTCTGTTCTTAAGGCTCCTGACATCACCTTCTGCTAATACACGATCAATTTGATCATGGAAGGTGTGTCGTGGCCTTCCGCGACTTCTGCATCCATCCACTTTTGCATTGTATATCTGTTTAATCATTCTTTCATCATACATTCTTTCCACATGCCCGAACCACCGGAGCATTCCTTTCCTTACCTTCACCCCGACACTCTCTTTCAGACCAACTCTCTTTCTTACTTCGGTATTACGAACGCGGTCCGCGAGCGTCACTACTTCTACTTTCATGCTCTCTGTTCCATACCCAACTCTCGCTTCCATACGTGAGCGTAGGTACCAGCACCGCGTTGTGTATGGCAAGCTGGGCTTTCTGGCTGAGGTTCTTAGCGCCTAGAAGTTTACCTATAACGCTCCATTCACACTATTCCCCAAATTTACTCTTCTTTCTATGTCAGCGGTATACCTTCCATCCCTGCTAAAAGCACATCCAAGATATACAAACTCATTCACTTGTTCCAGCATAACATCATCGACCATTATCCTTGCATTCGTTCTGGTTTCTTCTCTTTCAAACACCATAACCTTTGTTTTCTTCGCATTCAAATGTAAGCCTCTCGCCTGACAGTCATCTTTCATCATTGTGACTAGTGTTTGCAGTTCTGATGGCGATTCGGCTAAAAGCACGGCATCATCCGCATAAAGCAAAGTGCTAACAACTAGATCACCCATCCGCACCCCAACATCCATCAATCTTAATCTCTGGAGACAGTTGTCCAGATATAGGATGAACAGCAAAGCCGACAGCACGCAGCCCTGCCGGACGCCAATATTGACGTCAAACCAGGGCGACAGGCTGCCGTCCACCCGCACGCATGCCAAACAGTCCTCGTAAGTGGACTGCACAGCACGCAGCAATTGGCCATTGATCCCATATCCGGGAAATATGTCCCAGAGGTCCTTCCGCACAACCCTGTCAAATGCATTCTCTAGATCCACAAAACCGCAGAAAACCTTCCGGCCCAATGCCAGCTGCTTCTCCACGATATTGCGGAGCGAGAAAACTTGATCCATACATCCCCTTCCATTTCTGAAGCCCCCTTGTGCATCCCACAGTAATCCATCGGATACCACTCTCATTCTCCTTTCAATAATCTTCGCATACACTTTAGATGCTATGCTGATCAAACTGATGGCCCTGTAGCTGGCGCACTCCATACGTGACCACTTGCCTTTATACAAGGGCACGATGACAGCGCGCCTCCAGTCCTTGGGAACCTTTCCCGTCCTCCAGCACAAGTTGCATAAGGACAGGAAAGCGTCCCGGACGCAGGTTCCACCATATTTGATCATCTCAGCAGACACACTATCGATTCCTGCTGCCTTTCCATTTTTCAGATTCTTATCGACCATTCGATCTCTTGGTCTCGGATGCTGACTCCTCGAAGTCGGTCACAGACTCAGTCGTGGTGCCAGCATCCGAGATATTATTAACCTAAATAGAGGCAACAAAAAAGTGTTATTGGACACTTTCTTAGTATAAATAATTAATTAATTAAGTATTTTACGTCAGATTTAAATTACTTTTTAGTCTTGTTTAGTGTTGTCAGATTGCAAGCAAAATCATAGGGCTACACATCAGAATTAAGTCTCAAAATAAAGCCATAAAGAATATGGATCTTGCGATCAACGTCAATGAGGGGATTGATGATGGAGCGTATGGCGGAGCTTAAAATCAGACGAACCACTTTTATTCCTAACAGTACTTCAGTAAGCTTAATATAAATAGAGACACCAGCCACAGCAGCTATCAGTTGAATCCGATACTCCAACGCAACAACATGTACCGTCTTTTCGTGTTGTTTCTCGTCAGCAACGCTGCTGCTTTCTTCTTACCCATCCTTCCCCCACCCATCCTTCCTCCACCCATCCTTCCTCCACCCATCCTTCCCCCGCCCATCCTTCCCCCGCCCATCCTTCCACCGCCCATCCTTCCCCCACCCTTCCTTCCTCCACCCATCCTTCCTCCACCCATCCTTCCCCCGCCCATCCTTCCCCCGCCCATCCTTCCACCGCCCATCCTTCCCCCACCCTTCCTTCCCCCACCCTTCCTTCCCCCACCCTTCCTTCCCCCACCCTTCCTTCCCCCACCCTTCCTTCCCCCACCCACCCCACATTTGCCCATTTACTACCACAACAATGGCGGATATTTACCTAACTACAACGGCGGACAATCGCCTAACTACGGCGGACAAGCGCCTAACTACGGCCGACAAGCGCCTAACTACGGCCGACAACCGCCCAACAACGGCGGACAATCGCTCAACAACGGCGGACAATCACCCAACAACGGCGGACAATCGCTCAACTACAGCGGACAATCGCCCAACTACGGCGGACAATCTCCCAACTACGGCGGACAAGCGCCTAACTACGGCCGACAACCGCCCAACAACGGCGGACAATCGCTCAACAACGGCGGACAATCACCCAACAACGGCGGACAATCGCTCAACTACAGCGGACAATCGCCCAACAACGGCGGTCAATTGCCCAACTACGGACAATCGCCCAACAACGGCGGTCAATCGCCCAACAACGGCGGACAATCGCCCAACAACGGCGGTCAATTGCCCAACTACATACAATCGCCCAACAACGGCGGAAAATTGCCCAATAACGGTGGACAATCGCCCAACAACGGTGGACAATCGCCCAATAACGGCGGACAATCGCCTAACAACGGCGGACAATCGCCCAACAACGGTGGACAGTCACATAACTACGGCGGACAATCGCCCAACAACGGCGGACAAGCGCCCAACAACGGCGGACAAGCGCCCAACAACGGCGGACAAGCGCCCAACAACGGCGGACAATTTCCCAACAACGGCGGACAAGCGCCCAACAACGGCGGACAAGCGCCCAACAACGGCGGACAAGCGCCCAACAACGGCGGACAATTGCCCAACAACGGCGGACAAGCGCCCAACAACGACTACGACATCGATCCGAGGTTTGGAGATACAGACACGGAGAAGCCCAAAAATTAAGTAAAAATTGAAAGTTCTAAACAGAATTTAAGAAAATATCATTAACGAAAAGTTCCGTGAAGACTTTATTTTCAAGCAATATTACTATCATTTAAGATTCAAATGCTTTACTATGTTTCAAAATTTGTATGTATTAATAACTATTCGGCTGTTTGTAATGGTGATACTAAGTAATGTTTAATGATTACTTAACTAACTAGTCCCGTTGGCTCAGCGACCCAAAATGTGTCTTGGCCTCCGAAACGCGAACACGCCACCTGTTTTTGTTCTGTGCAGTTTCTTGTCTGTCATGGGCATAGTTACGAGTGAAGTCAACTTCTGCTGTGTCCCTCCACCGGCACTTGGGGCGACCGACCGGACGTCGCCCACCGGGTTGTCCCAAATAAGCTCATTTTGCGCTTTAATCCTCCCCCATACGTTCCACGTGACGGAGCCAACGGAGGCGGTGAGATTTTAACTCTCCTACTAGGTTATGTCCGGCCACAACATTATCACCCTCTAGCCATCCACCGTCTCTTCTTGTTGGGCCCAAAATCTTTTTTCGGCTACTAACAGTTGGTTCTCATCAAGATACGGCCCGTATCACGGTTTTATAAATCCTGACTTTGGTGCTCCTGCTTAGAAGCCAGGACACTATTGCCAGCACCTCAGGACGTATTAAATACATATATGTAAGTGTATTTCATAAATAATATTAAATAATATAACTTTTTGTATTTTTTCACAAATATATTTATTGTAATAGATGTTTACATTTTTAAATCATTATACAAAAAAAAAATGTTACTTGCAGTATTTTTTTCAAGTGAAACTTCTATATAGAGGGGGTCTTACGATTTTTCCCTCACGAAAAAGCGTCACTGTCACGTGGTCTCTAATACTTACATTTTTAAACTCGTGATATCTTTCGAATGGAATGTCCAAATTGAAAAATTAAAAAAGTTATATAAAGGTATTGAAGCAGTCTTGAATATGAAGTAATCTATTTTGATAAAGATTAATACCAAGATACAAATAAAGAGCCTTTTCTAGGGGCGGCATTCTCATTAAAATTTTAAAATAAAAGAACACTTAATAACTATAATAGTTAAATATATAGTGTCGCGACACTTTTTGTAAATAATGATGTGTTCTGCAAAGTCGTAGTTCATTATTTTATTCTATCATCAATAGTTTTCGCAGCGCACGCGATTTTAGGTATTTTTTTACACTTTGGGTTACATTATTGGAGTTTTAGTAAGGACCCCTAATTTATTTCTAAATATAATATACCCTATGTCACCCGGGAATATTGTTGCTTGCCAACAGTGAAAGAATATTTCAAATCGGTTCAGAAGTTTCGAAGCCTCTTCATCAAAACATGAGCAAACGAAATTTTATTGAGTTAATTTTTTGGAAATATTTTTCGTTTTTTTGGTTCCGGATTGAATTCAGTTTTTTGTTTGATAAAATAAAATGTTTAAATAAAAAATGCATTCATTAAAATGTACCTAAACTAACCAAATCATAATTTGCAGTAAACCTGCGAAAAATCGAAATGTGTGCTGGGACACATATTAGAAGTGAAACTTCAACGGACAAGTTTAAAAACGAGCATTAACAATCTACCCGTAATGCTTCAAGTTTAAATTTTGTGCGATTCGTTTTTCAACTTGTCCGTTGTAGTTTTTTTACACGCTTTATATTAGCTTCACTTGTATGTCAGTCAGTATGTCTGTAACCGACCCCTAAATTTGACCGACTTCCCGTTTTCCGATTGAGCTGAAATTTTGCACGTATGTGTATATCGCGTGACAATGCAATAATATGGTACCATGGAGCTGATCTGATGATGGAGTCGGAAGGTGGCCATAGGAACTCCTGTACTAAACAAGATAGACCCTTCGTGTTTGGGCCCGTATGTTTATATCGCGTGACAATGCAATAATATGGTACCATGGAGCTGATCTGATGATGGAGTCGGAAGGTGGCCATAGGAACTCCTGTACTAAACAAGATAGACCCTTCGTGTTTGGGCTCGTATGTTTATATCGCGTGACAATGCAATAATATGGTACCATGGAGCTGATCTGATGATGGAGTCGGAAGGTGGCCATAGGAACTCCTGTACTAAACAAGATAGACCCTTCGTGTTTGGGCCCGTATGTTTATATCGCGTGACAATGCAATAATATGGTACCATGGAGCTGATCTGATGATGGAGTCGGAAGGTGGCCATAGGAACTCCTGTACTAAACAAGATAGACCCGTCGTGTTTGGGCTCGTTTTACTTGTCTTGGCTAGCACTCTGCTGCTACATGATATGCAGGATCTCAAAAGCTTGTATTTAAAAACATTTAAACAAAAATCAACTAAAAAATGAAAAATAAATAATAGTTTAAAAAAACTAAAAAAAACACGCTTTTATAAAAAATCCAACTAAAAAAACAAAAAATAAAATTTAATATAATATAAAAAAGCGTGGGGTGTATTCAATTAATAATATAATATCTTAAAAAGCGCTTTGAATACACCCCACGCTTTTTTATATTATATTAAATTTTATTTTTTGTTTTTTTAGTTGGATTTTTTATAAAAGCGTGTTTTTTTTAGTTTTTTTAAACTATTATTTTACAAATACGACTGTTGTGTATTAAATTAAAGCCAATAATAATTTTGAACTAAGTTGGGGTTTTTTGTATTGAGCGGTGTTTCCACATAAGCGCCATTAAGGCACTACTTGAATATTAGAAACTGACCTGAAACGAAGCTTTTATCGACAATTCAGAGTTTGGCTGAAGACAAACAAAGTTTCCAAAGTTACACACTGAACCAACACAATATAGGGTTAAAAATGTACTCAATTCTTATTGTGTAACGCAACATTACAAATATTAAAATAATTTTAATAACAAACGCAAGCATCACCGAGTAATTAAGACTAATTTACATCGATCTAGCTTTTGACATGAAACGCGGACGCCGAGAACTGACTTTTACCGTTGACATGAAGCCAGTAGTCATTTCCACGACGCCGAATTCGAATTTGAAGTCACTAGCTAGGTCAATGAGAATCATCTTTGAGTGTGGAGGCACCGCCAACTCCTTAAGATTTCTTGGACGATGGCGATTCCACAGGCGCGGTCGTTTTGCACATGCATTATTATTTTATTGTCAACCAAATAATACTTTATTTAATTCCTAATAAATTAAAACGATACTACTGTGTTTGAAAAAAAACCAAATTATATATTTGTCTTCTATAGAGACGTAGATATGTTTTTATTCTATTTTGTTAAAAATTGAAAGAGAAAAATGGTTTCATGACAATAATTTTTGTCGGTCATGACTGGATCGTTCGGGAGCCATTAATCTGTACCTCGCCAACGCCGGGATGGCGATCGTGGTCCAGAGAATAGGTAAGCTGGGCTCCATAGGTTATATGTACCATAGGTGTTTCCGGAATCCCCTGCGGACTTGACCGTTACAGTTCAAGGGGTGGATATTTACGTCGGGTCCCAAATGAAATATTTGGGGCTCATTCGAAAGCGCACTTTGATCAGCCAGTTCCAGCTAGTAGCAGGTGCCCCCTAGCCCGGCTTCGGCCGGGCGGGGTACCAGAGAGCTCTACTCTGGCATTCTTAGGAGTATGGCTCTGTACACTGCCCTTCATCGGCACAATAGGACTTTGTTGTGCCGAGCACAACGGGTCCTGGCGTTAAGGACCATCCTGGGGCATACTCAAGCACTGATGCTCAGGATTAGTGTGGGCGTAACTACGTTCTAAGTCATTACAGAATTATCATCACTTTGGTCTACTCTAATGAAGTGTATTTCCACTTGCCTCAACAAAAAGAGTAGCGACACGGGAGTATTAATTCATCTCAAAATTTTCCTAAGACCAAAAGTCTATAAGAAGAACTTTGTGGGGGTGGGCGCAATGTAGAAGATAGGCTTTGTTTCTAGTTGAATTGTTTAATATCTGTGATTCGCTATTATACGGAAAATAATTTCATATTGAACAGATAAGAAGAATGACAATGTCGACGGTGTGTGTGGCGCGGAGAAGGTGTGCTCCGGACGGCGGATACATTTTTATATCCTTCTCTGGGCCCCAATACGGCTATTACAATCTCGTCAAAATCGCCGGACACTATCGCCTTAATTGTAGGTTGGCCCGATTTCGGTATTCTGTTAATTCCAATGGCGTGACACGGGTACGCTACTCTACCTTCATAAATATTTATAAGCGAAAACTGGTGAAAGAAGTGGGTTTTTTTTCGGTAGCTTTTTAATAATAATAACGTATATAGAAATCAGTGAAACTGTTAAGAATCTGGGAGTCGTCATTGACAGAGAACTGTGTTGGCGGCCTCATGAAACTGAAGTCAGTAGGAAACTTTTCGCATCATCCGCTTCGCTCAGAAGGTTGA
Source organism: Dendrolimus pini (assembly GCA_949752895.1). Classification (NCBI taxonomy): domain Eukaryota; kingdom Metazoa; phylum Arthropoda; class Insecta; order Lepidoptera; family Lasiocampidae; genus Dendrolimus; species Dendrolimus pini. The sequence continues at coordinate 12,314,354 of OX457150.1, forward strand.
AGAATTTCCTACCTACCGCTACTAAGGTTATGCTTGCACAATCCTTGCTTCTTCCCCTACTTGATTATGCAGATGCCTGCTATCTAGACATAACCCAGGAACAATTATATAAGCTAGAACGCCTTCAAAATGTTTGTATCCGGTTCATGTTTGGTTTGCGTAAATATGACCATGTGTGTTACCTATTCGCGTTCTCCAGAATGTTCACTTACTCTCACTTCAGCACAATATCCTTTACAATCCCTGTACTCACCGATAAGAAACTTTTTAGTTTTCTCTATCAATCTCATTCCTGCAATTTGCGCTCAAATGAAAATCTTTTGTTAACAATACCTGCCCACACTTCTTCCTTCATAGGAAATTATTTTGCCGTACAGGCTGTTCGCCTGTGGAACTCCCTCCCTTTACCAATCAGACAAGATAAATCAATTGCTACATTTAAACGTATGGTCACTGACCATTATTGGTCCGTTAAATGAATATATATATTGTTCGAATGTACGTATATCTGTAATATCATCGTATATCTAATTATATATATATATAAGTATATAGTATTATATTTATATTTTATTATATTCTTTATAATACACCACCAAAAATCTCATATTGAGATTTCGATTAAAATCTCTCTAAACACCGGGTTGCCTGGAAGAGATCGCTATAAGCGACAAGGCCGCCCATTGTTCTAATACAAATGCATCCATATCAATTGTCTAGATTTAAGTTTATGGGAGCGATAAAGATTTTTCATTCATTCATTAAGTAATAAATTAAATTACAAGTCATGCTGTGATCTATAGAAAGCATTCAACTCATAGTTGTAAACGTTTATGAATGTTCTGGGAATTGAAACAGTTGATTAAAATAGCACTTTAAATGAAACACATAACCACTATTTGAGTAACTGAACAAGGAAAATGATAAATTTTAATAAGGACAACAATAGCAATAATACTCTGTAGGCATTAATATATGAAAATAGCACCGGTCACGCTGATAAGACCTGCCCAGAGGTCACTTCTTATAACTTAGATCTCTCAATAATTATTATTTGAAACTATACGTAGTGTTTAATAAATAGTTATAATGAGTATATTGCCCGTAATTTTAATAACGGATAACCTATGGACAATTGTAACATCAGAGATGCTACTAATGTGCTGCCGCTCTTTATAGGGAGACTGGAGCCTGGTCGCAGGGGTGGTAGCCATCCCAACAGGCAAATAGCCTACCACCACCTGTCTGTGGGTTGTTTTGTCGCCTCTTATGACAGGCCGCTCCAACACAGGGAATTGTATTATTCGTTCTGCACAGCTTCTTCTTATCCTGAGCACCTGTCAATTCCTGACTGCAGCGACTACTGAATTAATGAAGTAATGAAAACTAATAAAACTACGTTTTGACGGTTTTAAGCGCGGTAATTTATTTGATTTTGGTTTATCCGACGTTTCGGCCGCTTTAAAACGTAGTTTTATTATGTATACAAGTCGCGAAAACTTAAGAAAATATTATGTAATGAAAACTCTTTAATGTTCACCGTAACTTAAACCTAGACATAGATTTCCATTAAAACAGTGGGCGGCCTTATCGCTTATAGCGATCTCTTCCAGGCATCCCGGTGTCCAAGGAGACATTACAAGAAAAATTAAATAATTGGTGGTTTAACTAAATTAAAACTAATTCAATTGTAATTAAAGAAAAAAAAATACTATAATAAACTTAACGTATAATAAACTAATATAAATATGCATAATTAAATCAATTATAATAATATAAATTACATATACTTACATGCGAAACAATAATAGAATTCCTTTTACTGCAACAAATTTTATTGCCTGGTCAAATAATGGTCAGTGAGTGTTTGAATGTACAGATGGATGTAGCTTGTCTGATTTTCAAGGGGAGGGAGTTCCACGGGCGAGTAGCCTGTGCGGCAAGTTTCCTACAAAGGACGAAGTGTGTTTAGGTGCCGTTAGCAGGAGATTTTCATTTGAGCGCAAATTACAGGAATGAGATTGATGGAGGGAGGATCCTTCAAATATGGGGGAGTACAGATATTGTGCAGAAGTGAGAGGAAGTGAACGTGGACGTTTAGAATCAGGGGCAACGTTGGACAAATACTAAGGACGCAGTAGTCGAAGTATTTCGAAACCAACATCTCAAAATAATTTTTGATACTTTACTTTCTGGCGCATTTCTATACAATTTTTGGAGTGAAACTTCTGTATAGACAAGTGGAAAAACGAATGGCAACAAAATTTAAACTTGAAGTTTTATGGGCAGATGTACTTGTCCATTTTGAAAACCTGCCCGTATAACTTCAAGTAAAATTTTTGTTGCGATTCGTTTTTCTACTTGCCCGTTGAAGTTTTTTTAAAAATTTGTGCTGCACACAAAAAGCCCGTAACATTTCCAACGGAACGGCTCGCCTTTCTGTTACGGGTTCGAGACGATGGTGTTTTCCACGTGATAGGCTGTAATTTGGTTTCTGGGTAATGGTGAAGCCACAGTGTATCAACAAAAAGTTCAAAAATTAACTAAATTCGGGAACACCTTCATGTAAACTAGCTAACTTTTACTTTTGACTGCTTCTACTGTTCTGGCCTGCCTGTAAATAATGTTAATCCAAGCTTCAATTAAACATATTAATAAGATTTAGTTGCCCATTAAAAAAATGTATGGTAAATTAAACCAAATTTAAAAGCAGAGAACTTTATTTAAAGAAAACAATATTTTTCAAAACATACATTTCTTAATATAATTAAATGCAATATTTCACATAGAACTTGTAAGTTGGAATTGCTACTTTTGGTGAGCAATGAAGTATTTTTTGTAATCGGACCTATCGATTCATACTACTTCTGTTTTCAATTCATTCCGATATCTATCACGAGAGCCTTACTATCGGTTAATATTTCACCGAAGGTCTAAGGCAAGTAAAGGATTAGTAAACATATTGGAAGCGGGCGTTAAACAATCGTAATGAAATAAATTATTTACATCACCAGTGCAAGAATCGTTGTCAAAATTTTAAATCATAAAAACTCATTCTCGAATTTTAAATAACAATAATATTCAAACAAAACAGCTATCCTACTGATATTAGACGGATCAACCAAAATGAATCAATTTGGTTGAATAGCGCAGAACTGAAAAGACATAACGATATTCAATAACATAGGTTTACATTATGTTTATATGGATCACTTTGGTTGATTCATCCACTTTTGTAATGTAACGTCTAACATCAGCTTTAGCTATTCACTGTGGTGTATTTTTAAAAATATCATCTATAATCTGTTGAGGAATTTCAGTTTTATCTTCTGTTTTGGGCTTCTGCGTCTCTGAATCTCCAACCCTCACATCTATGTTGTAATATTCTTCTTTCATAGGAATTATTACTTCTTCTTCGTTCACTATACTGCAACCTTTAACATCGCTTCTGTAGGAGAATCTAATTTTTAATATACCGTCTAAATACTCCCAGCCTCCTTGTTTGATGTTGACGATGCTTGGCAGCACTCTAACCTCATTGTACTCCTCTTTAGTTTCAATCTTCTCGGCTTTGATGGAGACTACTCTGTATTTCGCTTTGACAACAATACTATTTACATCATAGTTTTCCAAGTTCACTACTAATCTATACTTGTCATTGTCATATTGCTCCACGGTGCTTTCACGGCAGTTTTCCAAAGCTCTTCGATCTACGTCAGCCAGTTCCTGCGCAATGAGGTTGAAATTGCGTTCATATTGGTGCCCATGTCTGCCGTAGTCGTGATGGGGTCCGTGATATTTATGGTTCCAGGGCTTGTGGTTGTGATGTCTATGCCCGCAAGAAGCGGCGGCGTAGCTCACGCAAAATAACAGCGCGAAAAAACGATACATGTTGTTGTAGAATCTCATACGCGACTGGCGGCTGTGAGGTCAACTCCGTTGATATGGTGCTAATCGGAGTACTGTTAGGCATAAAAGTGGCTTGTCTAATTTGAAAATTTAAAGTAGTTTTTCCTTATTTTTGTTGCGTAGAAATAACTCATACGTATTGTAGAAATCAAATACGTGGTGAAATTACCAAGAATTTCCAATGCATTCACTTAGATACCCAGAGACTACATCTATATTCTGTTTCTTTCTCTCAATTCCGTCCCATATCTATTCTGCCATTCCTTTCTAAAGTCCTGGAACGCCTAGTCCACCAACAGTTAAGTATTTTCCTTAATCGGCATTCTCTCCTTAATCCCTATCAATCTGGTTTCCGTCCTGGCCACAGCACAACCACTGCCCTCGTGAAAATCACCGATGACATTCGTTATGGTATGGATAATGGTTTATTGACTGTGCTATCGCTACTGGACTTCAGCAGTGCCTTCAACAATGTTAACTTTGATGTATTACTTGGTATTCTAAGCTCTCTTAACATATCTCCTACAGTAATCGACTGGTTTCACAGTCACCTGTATGGCCGCCGGCAGCGGGTTCGCGTCGAGGATGATTATTCGTCATGGTGTGAACTCACTGCTGGTGTTCCTCAGGGCGGCGTGCTTTCTCCCTTATTGTTCGCTTTTTTATTAACTCCATCTCTAATGAACTCACTTCAACCTATCACCTCTATGCAGACGATTTACAAATTTATACGCAATCACCTGTTGCCACCTTAGACAAAGCAGTGTCAAACATAAACCTAGATTTTGAACGCATTCTGCAGTGGGGCAAGTCATTTGGGCTTCATGTCAACCCTGAAAAAACGCAAGTCATCATCATCGGTAGCTCACGGATGCTTAACAAGGTCGACTGGAGTACCATACCTAGTGTGATGTTTGATGGGACAATCATTCCTTTTAGTGATAAGGTAAAAAACCTTGGCATTATATTTGACAGTGAGCTGTCTTGGCGACCTCATATCACCGAACTAAGCCGACGGCTTTACCTCTCATCCAAATCCCGTAGAAGGTTGAGCAATTTCTTACCCACTACCACCAAAATTAAGCTAGCAGAATCCTTATTACTTCCTATTCTTGATTATGCTGACGCCAGCTATCTAAATTTAACCCAAGAACAACTTAATAAACTTGAGCGCCTCCAAAATTTTTGCATAAGGTTCATATTTGGACTACGCAAATATGACCATGTGTCTGAATTCCGAAAAAAACTCAAGTGGTTGCCAATTCGATTTCGCCGGAATACTCACATCCTTGCTTTTCTCTATAGTATTTTATTTGTCCCTAGTACTCCTGATTACCTTAAAGAAAATTTTGAATTTCTTTCATGCTCTCATAATTTACGCCCTTCTACTAAACTTAAATTGAACACTCCTGCGCATAACTCAACTTTTTATAACAATTCTTTTACTGTTAAGGCTATACAGCTCTGGAACTCGCTTCCTGTTACAATCAGACAAGCAAAATCGCTAGCGATATTTAAAACTATGATCAAAAAATACTACCTGTCGTTGGAATATGATATTTAAATTCATTTATATATTTTGTAGATATGTATTTGTATGGTATGTATATTAAGTATATATCTATGTAATATATAAAATTTCTTTATATATGTATATATATCATGTATGTATTTATTATTAAAATGTAAGTAGTTCGTACTATATGTTACGTATACCACCATCGCCATTATCATCTCAATTCATTCCTGGGGTTGTCTGGAAGAGATAGCTTTTTAGCGATAAGACCGCCCTTTGTATGTACATAAGTAGATATAATTTTAGTCTTTAAGTTCATGATTGTATTGGTGTACAATAAAGTGTTATCTATCTATCTATATTTTCTGTTGTTGGTATTGTGGCGATGATGGTGGATCCATCTAGTTAGTTTAAGAACTTTAGGAAAAGCGAGAAAATTCTGAAAGGAAAAGACAAAGACGGATACATTTTAGAAAGGGATATATATGATAAACGAAAGTTCTAGAATAGAAGGATCGGGGAGGAAAAGACAGAGATAGATAGATGTTTAGAAATGCTGTCCATTTCTAGTAGTAAATAAAAGAATAACGAAATTACAGGTTCCAGAAGATTCTTCCGGGTATATAAGCAGCGTAAGGCGCGCCTGCCGGGCAGCTTTTAAAGTTGAGTTCAGTTCAAGACAGCGAAGCGACAAGTGCGATACGGAAGAGTTAGAAGAGAGATTTTAAAAAAGACAGTGACGAATTAAGTGGTGAATTTAGTGACAAGTTTAGTGGACAGTTAAGTGCAGCGTAGTTCGAGAGACGAACCAGAAGCGGGCTACACGGGGTTATATTGGAGGTGAGCACTGCAGTAGCAGGAGGTGGTCTACCCAATATCGGCGACGGTATTGTGAGCGGGAAACCTTGTCGTCGGGACTGTACATCGTTAGTCGTGCGTATAGGGGTAACCCTGCAGAGAGGTATTGCGTGCGACTGTGTAAGTCAATTAAAGCGTTTTGTTAAAAACTGGTGTTTTCATCCAATCCTAAGTGCGTACCCCCGCTCGCACGTGATAGTATTTTTTTGACTACATAGATGACGTATTCATTTTGTACAGATTTTATCGTTGCTCGTTGGCCGCTTTTTGTTTTTGCTAGATTACTATTTGATCACACTACTACATTAAAGAGATAATACTAATAGCAGGGCTATATAAGCGAAGCATGCCGAGGCCCAAATTGATGCAGAGCTACGTGTGCAAACACGTGTCACGGAAAGGAATATGCTGGGGTAGATATGAGGACTTATGAAACAGGACCACGTCAGGAACTCTCTCATCCGCGGCAGTTCTCATGTCCATGACATAGGGTCTATCTGCCGCTATGTATGTTAAGTAGAAATTGTGATTTTATGAATGCAGTAGCTGGTAAAGCGGAGATCGTTTGCCGGCGTTTGTTCGGCGACGCGTAGTCGCAAACAAACTATTTAAACACAATTAACTAATTATCGATGTACAAACGTATCTATTATTACACAAATCATATAGAAATACGCAGCAAGCTACAAAGAATGAAAGTCGTGTTAGTTACACTATTTATAACTCAAGAACGGCTCTACCGATTTGGCTGAAAATTGGTGGGGAGGTAGCTTAGAACCAGGAGACGGACATAGGATACTTTTTATCCCGTTGGAACTGGTAGGTGGCGCGATCGGGTTCTAGAATTCTACTAATAACCTGGACCAATTTGGGTGATTTTGTTTTTGTGTATTTGAGTGGGTCCCCGCCACGGATGGTTTAAACCTGCAATTGGAACCCGTTGTTAAACCTATATACAGCCTTTATCTCGCATTGCTGGCGAGATAAAGAAACAGTAAAAAATATATTTGAAAATATGACATTTATGTTTGGAACGTTATGAAAAATGTACTAAAATATTAATTCGTGATTGTAAAAAATATGTATTCTCATAAGTTTACCTAAAATAAATTATAATATTGTTTCAAATTGAAAATCCGGAGTTTCCTTATAATACTACGGCACCCTCGGTATCTATCAGCCAATTTCTCCACCCGTAGGTGGCGCTGGGATCGGGTCCTAGATTTTTATTTTTTCAGAGCGGGACAACGTCTGCCGGGGCCGCTATTTATTATAAAAGGGGTTCCGTATGGGCACAGCATAATCCAATACATCACTGCTAATTAGAATTCTGTTTTTGGTTTAGTCTATTTTCGCTCAGACATATTTTGTGTGTTTGTAACACCCATGCAATGGACTAACATTAATAGTCAAGTGAACTAAAGAGTATATTCACTGCATTCACTTGTGACAATGATTGTACCCGTTGGCTGATAATAGCATTTTCTGGGAACGAGTTATTTACATGACAAAGTAAAGAATTATTAACTTGGAGAGCAATTATAATCTATACTAATAAAATTAATAAGTTTTTCATTTTAAAATTCGACCCTAGGGCCTAAAACCACCGCTTTGGGAGAAGCGCTTAGTGACATCGTCATAAACAAACTACTAGATCACACTATAACATGTAGTATACAGGGTGGTATTTTTGAATGCCACCTGCCACGAAAGTACTCTAAATAATAGAGATAGCAAATTTTACTCCAAAGAAACATTTATTTATTTTTGAAAAGAAACAAAACTGCATTCAAAGATTTTCGAAAATTCTCTTGCTTCATCCGGGAATCGAACAGACTAAAATGTGTAAAACTTACATCCTGTATGTAATTTTATTGCATCGATCGTTTTGGTCAATCACAAGGATATAATCTCTCTAACATATTATAGCTTTTTCTCAATCGAATTGAGTTAATGCAACGCAAAAACCTTTTGGCAGCAACACTATGATTAAAACTGTTTTTGGGATTTCGCCATAGATTAATACAACATTACAGAATAAATATAAATTTAATGTTATTTTGTTATTTGGTGGAAAATAATAATTGAAATATGTTTTTTAACATTATATAATACAGTTTTGTTGATATTATGTACAGTTATGTTCTATTGACTTTCTTAAGTGACAAATCGGGCTTCTTATTTTATGATTATTATAATGCTCATATCGAAGCACCGCTCAATGCAATTAATCTCAAAAAATTAGGACTTACTAATTTTTTGTAGACTTATTTACTAAATAAAAGTTACAAAGCATGAGGATTATCTCATTAAAACAATTGTTTGCAGATTAAATAATGTTAATACATAAAAGCAATATTTGTTATAGATATAATTTATTGTAAAATTGATCGAATAATCCACTTCTGAAACATTAAAAACATTTTCGGATATTAAAGTACAATAATATGAATTGGAAACCGTAGTTAGGTCTTTACTGAGCTCTTTCGTTGATATTATTTTCATCAAATTGTTTAGGACTTTCAGTTTTGGGCTCCTGCGTCTCTAAATCAGGATTTTCTTCTTTCATAGGAATGATTACTTGTTCTTCGTTCACTATACTGCAACCTTCAATATCGTTTCTGTAGGAGAATCTAATTTTTAACATACTGTCTAAATACTCCCACCCTCCTTCCTTGATGTTCACCATGCTTGGTAGTACTCTAATCTCATTGTACTCCTCTCTGGTTTCTTTCTTCTCGGCTTTAATGTAGATTGCTCTGTATTTTGCCTTAACAACAATACTATTTACATCATAATCGTCTAGTTTCAGTACTATTCTGTACATATCTTTGTCGTACCTCTCCACGGTGTCTGCGTTGCAGTATGCTAAAGATTTTCGATCGGTGTCGATCACTTTGTTAACAATGTAATCGAATTTATTTTCATCGTGCTTCCAGCGTCTACCGTAGTGGTGCTGATGCCCATGATAGTTATGGCGCCAGGGCTTGTAGTTGTGATGTTCGTGTCCGCAAGAAGCGATGGCATAGCTCACGGAAAACAACAGTATGATAAGACGGTACATGTTGTGATGCTGGAGTGTCGGACGCGACTGATAGCTGTGAAGCTGTCGGTCAGTGCTGTTGTTGGTATTGAGCTTATCGGTGTACTGTTACGGATAAAACTGATTGTTTTGTTTTAAGATGCACCATATAAAAGTGTACATTATATTTTTTATGATTGCGTTGAGTATAGACAAACTGGCAGACGGGACATCTGGAACACTAAAGGAGCCGGTGCGTTGCCTACCTCGTTGACACTTTAAAAATCTGTTTACGCCCTTTTTGAAGAGCCCCCTATTGTAGCGCTCTGGGAAAACCGCGGGAGGGAGCTCATTCCACAGCTTGCTCACATATGGCATAAAAGAGCGAAAGCCACGTATAGTGGATAACTTCCAGGTGTCGTGGAATTGTGGATGAACTCCCAGTCGCCGGCGAGCAGTGCGGTGGTAAATGGCGACGTAGGTACCAAACCAAACAGCTCCTCAGAACACTCCCCATTGTTCAGACGGTAGAACGCGCTTAGAGCGCCTACGTCTCTTCTGAGACTTATAGGTTCTAAGCCGCTTGTAAGTTCGGAATCGTCGACAATCCGGACCGCTCGGCGCTGCAAGGAGTCAAGTGGGAGCAGCTGGTACTGAGGTGCCCCAACCCATTTGGGAGCAGCACTCCACATCATATTACGAATTACAGTATTATTTCTTTCATGTTGAAAAAAATAATTAATCGATTTTACTTGATACAAAACTAACAAAACTCACAATGTTTTGTATAAATTATATACTAACATTTATTGAAATGTTAGCAAAAGCCAGGAAAATATATAAAAAAGTGTCAGACGTAGTACTGCACGTCAGAAGTGAAAATTTTGTATTTGAGAGTAACGGTCACGCGAGTTCAATGTGCCATCGCCAAAAGTGCCAAAAGTGCCTAAAGAAATTTTCACTGCAGCAAGAACCTAAATAATCTTGAATATCAATTTCTAATTGCACTTCTACCGGCGTTATGGAACGGATATTGAATAATGCTAACTCCGAAATTTTACCACTATGATTATCGGCATGATACAGAATATTAGGATTATTTAAGTTTGTAACCATTTTTAAAAATCTTCCAAAATTCTCAATTTGACTGCATGTCTTTTCTTTGTATGTTTGTTACACGATTTCACCGTGAATTGTAAACCGATTTTCAACATGTTTTCATTATTCGGAAGAGTATACTCCTGATGTGGTCCAATTGTCACAAAGTCAGGATGTGAGAAATCGAGACCAGGTTTGTTTTCGAAGAACGTCGAGCACCTACACTTTACGAAAGGGAAACTTATATACGCGTGTCAGTAGAACAATTTCAGTCGCTTGAAATATTATTTCTAAAGCTAATTCAAGCAACTAAAAAGAAGACAATATTTTTTTAACAAAAACCAAACTGTCTTCAAACGAAAAAGACATTAATATTTTCTACAATAACTTCAAGTCCGTGCCAAGTAGAACATAAAAACAACAACAAAATGTACCGACTGCAAGGTGAATGAAAAATATGTATTTTTTAAATAATTAATTAGCAAATTTAATGTAATCAAATGTATGTATTGACTTCTTTCTTTATTTATTATCATTGATATGCAGGATGAAGTTGGTGACAGCACGCAGCCTTGTGATAAACCAGCAGATGGGCTTGGCAGAGGAGCAGCAACCGGCGATAGCGAATTCGATGCAACTACAAAGTCCCTCGGGTATCCCGTTGCGATGGTAGCTTCGTGAGAAGTGCCCTATTCTTCAGACCTGGTCGAAGCCCTTGGCGATGTCTAGGCTGACAGCCAAGCCTTTTCTTTTGCTCTCAATGATTTCAGCTCAACGGTGCGTGAGGTATATTAAGAGATGCCCAGTAGAACGACCATGGCGAAAGCCATACTGACGATCGCAATTGGCCTGTAGTTAGCCGGGTCTGTCCTATCACCTTTTTTAAGTTAGGCTTGGTGCATGACGATAGCAAGAGACTGGACGGAATGTCAGTCGTCCCTTGCAAGATGGGGCGGTCGCTTGTGAAGGATGTGACTTGGGTTGACACACTGGTCCCGTCTTCCAATTACCGAGTCCGAGGCTGGTGACGCCGCCGCTTCAGCTGAAGATGGCAAACGCTTCAAATATGGAGCCTCAGAAAAAGTTAATATTAGGCCTTTGGGGTCCATTTCAAAGAGTTTCTTTAAATACATCTAAAAGAAGGAGTAAGAAACTCTTTTACTGCCGATGATCAGAAGGCTGGCTCATATTTCGCCCAACAAATAAGTATTGCCATACAGCGTGGCAATGCAGCCAGCCTTCTGAGCGCGCTCCCCGTTGGCAGTGATCTGCTAAATAATGTACTTTTGTTTCAAAGTTTAACTTAAAATTACGATATAAACCTCCATAATATTCACTATATTGACTTATAGCAATGACTGTACTAGTTGGACGATAATAGTGTTTTTCCTGCTGCGGGATATTCACGTGTCAAAGGTTTTCACTACATGTGACGATAAGGTTGCATGTCACCACTTTGGGAACTACGCTTACTAATCTTTTTAACAAACTTCCAACTGTTTTTTGTATGGTTTTACTCAATTTCTCCGTCAATTGTGGGCCGGATTTTCACAATATTTCTTAATCAAAAGGAGTATACTCCCGAATTGCTCCCATAGTCATTACGTAGGGATCTGATAACTTATTCTCAGGAAAATCGAGAGAAACCCTCGAAAATTATTTGTTGCGCGATTTGTCCGTCAATTGTAGATTTTCAAACTGTTTTATTTTTAATACGAAATAGTTTACTCCCGAGGTGGTCTCATAGTCACCAAGTCAGAACCTGCTGAGTGGTTCCCAAGGAATTGGAGAGAAACCATCGAAAGTTGATTGAAATATTGACACATACGAGCCGTTCAGTTCTAGGATGGCAGGTACCCCGATAGTAACCAAAGCTCAATATATTATATCATCGAGAGTCGTAACGAAATCATGACGTGAAATTCTGCGGGCACTTATGCTACACGATAAACCATGGTGGCCGAGGCGCTCCATTTCATCTCCACACTGGCAGCGGTGTGGGACAACACAAGCCGCCCCTAGGCGAAGGCAGTCTTATTTTAAATGCGTTATCGTCAAGAAAAGTGTTCAAATTCGTCAAGAGATGTGCCTGTAGCCATAAGCCAGGCTCCCAACGTGAAACAGCTAGGAGACGGACTCGCTGTCTCATTAGTACACGAATGCAAAAAAATAGTTTGCACCAACGAGCAAAGTGAGCCGCCCCATAGCTTCTGTGACTTTAAGTTGAACGGTAAATTTCATTAAATAAAAACTACAAAGTATAAGGAATATTTTATTAAAAACAAAATATATCAGATATAATATTAAATTGATTTATACAAAATCCTATGGAGGAAAGAAGGAGGATGTTAAAAATCGTCAAAGGGTATTTATTATATTAATGTACGTAGTAGTTAAGCACTAAACTAAAATAGACATTGAGTACTCACTGAGAGTTAGGTTATTGATGATATTTCCTTAAATCTATTTAGGATTCTCAGTAATTTTCTGTTCTTCTGCGATTTTAAGCTTCTATGATACGTCAAGGCCAAATCTAATATCTATATCGAAATCTTCTTCTTTCATAGGTATTATTACTTCTTCATTTTCGTTCATTATGTCGCAACCTTTAATTTCGTCCTTGAACGGGAATCTAATATTTAATATACCATCGTTGTACTGCCATCCACCATCCTTGACGTCTACGATCCTCGGAAGTATTTTAACCTCTCTGTACTCTCTTCTGCATCCAATCTTCTTGGCTTTGATGAAGAGTGCTCTGAATTTTGTTTTGACAACAATACTCTTTACATCATAGCTTTCTAATGTTAGCACAAACCTATAGTTGTTATTGGTATAGCGCTCCACGGTGTTTCCATTGCAGCTTCCCAAAAGTTTTCGCTCAATGTCAACTAGTTTCTCGACAATCTCGTCGAACTTTTGATCTTGATTGGGCGAGTATTCTCCATAGTCTAAGTCATAGTTCGCCAAAAGTCCGCCATAGTCGTAAGTATCATAATTATAGTTGGGAAAATATCCACGCTGGTTACCAGGTCCTTGAAAAATGTAAGGCACAACATGGTGATTGATGTGGCTAGGTTGGTAGCGTAAGAAAGCAGCAGCGTAGCTCACGAAGAACAACAATACGAAAAGACGATACATGTTGTTGCGTTAGAGTGTCAGTTGCAAGTGATGGCTATCGGAAAGATCCTAATTTTTATATAAAACTTCTTGAAGTACTGTTAGGAATAAAAGTGGTTTGTCTGATTTTCAACCCCAACATATTGCATTGCTCTCTTATACTCTTTTCATTGAGGCTGATGTTAAGTGCCATCTTCTTCATGGCTTTATTTTAGGACTCTCTAACATAATAACAAATAAATTATATACGTTTACTGGATACTTGCACCTTCCACGAGATCATTTATTATCCCCGCAAATTGCTAATGCACTGGAACCTTGTCAAATTAACATTCACGTGACGTCATCCGCAACTCGATATGTACGCGTACTCGCCGGCCAGTGATGCTTACGGTACTGAATGTTCGGCTACGGTTACGTCACACAATTTAAAATGTTATTCTATATCGTATGTATAACAAATATACTGCTTCGCAACGTGTTGTCGCTGCTTAAGGAGAACAAACGGCAAGAAACTCCCCAGACACACGTCTATCTGAACATTCTTATTCTTCATATTTATCTATGTTTTTTTTTATCGTTCTCTCCGGGCTAACTAGATTGCCTGGGTTTTTTATCTTTTAGGGGTTTTTGTTTTCTCCCTTTTTATTTATCTATGTTAGGTCCTTTTTAAATTAATACAAAAGTTATCTATAACTTTATAAAATTCTAAATATGCCATGTCCATCCATTGAAACAGTGTTGGTGACAGCACGCAGCCTTGTGGTAAACCAACGTTGATGAACTTGACAGGTGAGCAGCAACCGTCGATAGTGACTTTGATGCAGCACCCATAGGAAGCTGGAAATGTACTCTCGTACAAAATCTCTTTGGTATCTCGAACGATGGTAGCTTCGTGAGAATTGCCCTATGACAGACTTGATGTAAGGCCGTGGTGATGTCTAGGCTGGCAGCCAAGCATTCTCCTTTCCTCTCAATGGTTTCAGCTGAACGGTGCTTGAGGTATAACAAGAAATCCCTAGCAGAACGACCAATGCGAAGCCAAACTGACGACCGTTGAGCAGCTGGAAGTGTTCAAGATAACCTAAGAATTTTATGTTGATAATCTGCGCCATCACCGTGGGAACAAGAAATTTATCGCAATTGGCCTGTAGTTAGTGTAGTCAATCACTGGTCCCGTCTTCCAATGACCGAGTCTATATGGACCCTCAGAAAAAGTTTACATTAGCCCCGTGGGGTCCATTTCAAAGAGTTTCTTTAAAGTCATCTAAAAGAAGGAGTAAGAAACTCTTTTACTGCCGATGATCAGAAGGCTGGCTCATATTTCGCCCAACAAATAAGTATTGCCATACAGCGTGGCAATGCAGCCAGCCTTCTGAGCGCGCTCCCCGTCGGCAGTGAATAGTGATCTGCTACATAATGTACTTTAGTTTTAATTTTTAAATTATACCTTAAAGTTTAACTGAAATAAGTTACGATATAAGCCTACATAATATTCACTATACTGACTTGTGGCAATGACTGTACTAGTTGGAGGAGAATAGTGTTTTTTCGGCTGCGGGATATTTACATGTCAGAGGTTTTCATTATCTGTGACGATAAGGTTTGACCACTTCGGGAAATACGTTTTCTAATCTTTGTAACCAATTTCCAACTGTTTTTTATTTACAGTTGTGACCAGAACGCGATGGATTATGTCAACGACAGTCGTAATGAAATCATGGCGTAAAATTTTGCGGGCACTTGTGATACACGTAAACCATGGTGACCGAGGCCCTTCATCTCACCTCTACGCTGGCAGCGGTGTGGGACAACACAGGCCGCCCCTAGGCGAAGGCAAGCTCTTATTCTAAATGTGTTATCGGCAAGAAAAGTGTTCAAATTTGCCGACAGATGTGCATGTAGACATAAGCCAGACTCCCAACGCGAAACAGCTAAGAGACGGACTCGCTCAGTCTCATTGGCACACGTATGCAAGAAAAATAGTATGCACCAACGAGCAAAGCGAGCCGTCCCATGACTTCTGTGACTTTAGGTTTAACAGTAAAATTTAATGCTGAATAGCTTATTTCATTGTGGTTTTAATATTTTCCTTCGTTGAAGGAGTTGCCTGGAAAAGATCGCTTTGAGCGATACGGCCGCCCTTTGTTCAATATTTACTGTATGAATGAATGAAAACTCTTTATTGTTCACCATAACTTAAACCTAGACACTTCATATAAATAAATTTCCATTAGAACAATGCTGAACAATGGTCGCTATAAGCGATAAGGCCGCCTTATCGCTTATAGCGACCTCTTCCAGGCAGCCCGGTGTCCAAGGAGACATTACAAGAAAAATTAAATAATATTTTGTGGTTCAACTAAATTAAAACTAATTCAATCGTAATTAAAGAAAAAAAGAAAATAATTACAATAATAAACTAATATATATAAGTTTATTATTGGTTAGTTTATGGCCGTTCGCAGGAATAATTAAGCAGGTGTGCAGATTACGTTTTCTTGGAAAAGGCAGTCCACGCGGTCGAGTGTTGTATTGTATTTTGAACATTGCAACGGGCAGAAGCTATAGGCTCAGGTCTCTAGTTCCACTAGCAGTTCTTCCCTATAGCCCGGTACCTTTTGTTCTCATTTCAATAGTCCTACACTGTCTGGGGCTTGAACCTGGGAACATTTTTATACAATGTAGACAGGAATAGTCGCTGGTCACGCCACATTTACAGTAAATTTGTCAAGGGGGCTGTACGTGTTAGCCTTCCCTTTCTTTCCTTCCCCTTTCACAAGCTCTCCAAAAGTCCGGGTTATTCTTATGACCCGTGGTCTTCCAGGACATACAATAATAATAGAATGTTAGTAATAAAATAAAAACTACAACCGACTGTTTTATTACGAACAAAGTTTATCAGGCATCAAATTGTTATTTAAAAACAATATTTGTTGTCATGTTACTACTTAAATTCATTCAGTATCTTCAAAGCTTAGAGTATTAAACACTTGAAATCGATTATAATTGTTAGGACATAATAAAGAGGATTTGAATTCCTTTTTGTGTTACTGGATTTTGACATTATCTCAATCCGCCAATGTCACTACTGCTTATTGTAATAGAAACGGAACGCGCCTAACAACGTCACTTGACAGCCGCGTCAACCGTGACGTGCCGGAGCTTCACACCCCCTCTGGTTCCACGTAAGAGCCTCTCTGCTCACACAATACTATTAAGATACCTGGATTGTGAACAATAAAATAAAACCAACGAAGACTGGAACATATTTTTACTAACAATAATAGAGTTATATAATACAAAACACTATATAAATACTTTAAAGTACTCGTATAGTGAAAACTCATAAAAATAAGTTTAATAAAATGGAAAAATATTTCGACTCTTAAATTATAATGACAATAACAAAAAATAGACATTGAGTATTCAGTGAGCTCTGTCGTTGATGGTATTTGCATAAATCTATTTATGATTGTGTTATTTTCAATTTTTCTGCGATTTTAAAGCTTCTATGATACGTCAAGGCCCAATCTAATATCTATAACGAAATCTTCTTCTTTCATAGGTATTATTACTTCTTCATTTTCGTTAACTATGTCGCAACCTTTAATTTCGTCCTTGAACGGGAATCTAATGTTTAATATACCATCGTTGTACTGCCATCCACCATCCGTAATATTTACGATGCTCGGAAGTACTCGAACCTCGCTGTATGAAACCAGAGAAATTTGGCTTTCATTCTTCTCGGCTTTGATGGAGAGTGCTCTATACTTCGCTTTGACAACAATTCTCTTTACATCATAGTTTTCTAATTTGATTATATATCTGTAATTGTTATTGGTATAGCGCTCCACGGTGTTGCCATTGCAGCTTTCCGAAGCTTTTCGGTCAGCGTCGACCAGCTTTTGGACAGTCTTATCGAACTTGTAGTCATGCAGCCAAGACCCGCCGGAGGGTATGCCGTATTTCCAAAAGCAGATGGGTCGGTGGTCAAGACTGAAATGAGCGGGAACGTAGCCCACGAAAAACAACAACACGAAAAGATAGCACATGTTGACGTGTCAGAGAATCGGATGCGACTGCTGGTTATCCGCAAAGTCCGCTATATATATATAAAGTTGTCCATTTGAACCATTTTATCGCAAGATATTATTTTTATCGCAACTACAAATTCGGACCGATTAAAAAGAGCACGTAAATTTTCATTACTTATCTGTGACGGATTCAGGGAATCCCCTTTCTTTGAATGATATTTTGTAGCGACTGCTGGAAACACAAAATAAAAGATTTTTTTAAATTGGTTCAGTATGTTTAGAGATTACCTCCTACAACGTAAACCTACCTAAATAAAAGGTCGGCCGTCACCCATACTACGCCGCTGCGCTGAGTTCCGACTGTTTTAAGTTTACTGGAATACTGTTAGGAATACAAGTGGTTTAGCTATCATAAATGCAAGTGAGGCGCCATCTTCATTTTCGTACAAGAAAAATAAATCATCAATCGTTTCTTCTTTATAATAGGTTGGGGAAAAAGTCTTTTCGCATATAGTATGTATGAACTTGTAATAAGATCTCTTTGGCTATACCATTTGTATCTGGCTGGTTTTAGTATCATTAAAAAGTTTTAATTTTAAAGAAGACAATTCCAAATTGAAATTAGTAAAATTTGACATTTTCATTTGTTTTTCTTATTGTTAAAATGAGTGAATCTAATGAAGAAATTCGAAACATTTTAAAATTTTACTACAAAAAAGGTAAAAATGCAACACAAGCCGCGAAAAATATTTGTGATTTTTATGGACCTAATGCAGTATATGTGAGAGTAGCGCAAATTTGGTTAAAGCGTTTTTCCTTCCCAATTGATTGTCCTGCCGTCCACTGTTCTTGAGTTATATTATCGAAGGCAGGACTAGTCCAGGAGGTGAGGCAATTATATACAAACGCCGCTACGCGGTGTGCTTTAGGGGAGGTGGGGGAAGGACCTCAAAAATTACCCTTGGGACCACCAGCGTGTTCGGTAAATATCCGACCCTTCCTATTCCACCCCTCTGTCCTTTCCCAAAGGCTGGCAACACGTTGGCTTCGCCTCTTTCCATCAGGTGGGCCGTCAGCCTGTGTGCTGTACTCCAGCTAAAAAAGAAACTCCTCGCCATAGATATTATTACCATAGAAAGTCAGGACTATAAAGATTTTTTTAAATTCTTAAATGAAACAATTTTTTCGGACTCCATGTTCCGTACTGTTTTTAAAGCATTGAGATTTACATGTTTCAATTTATATATTAATATGTGAACAAAACCTTTGTACCCTTTCTTACTAAAATTGCGCGGAGGGAGAAGTATGAAATTTCGTACACTTATAGTGTATATAGAGAAGGAGTACAGAATACATATTTTTTTTAAACTATGCATAAAAAATACATTAAATCAATAAAAAAACATTACACACACTACCACGTATTTGATACACACACGCATATATTATATACCTACTCTTTTGTTTATTTAATATTTTTTTAAGTTTTCCAACTTGTATGCGTAATAAAGCTACGTTTTAACGGTTTCAAGCGCGGTAATTTATTTGATTTTTGTTATTCCGAGGTTTCTTTTTCTTTTGTTTATCGTTGAAATCAAATTAACCGTGTAGCCTTGGCGAAATCTGTGCTTATAGTATATAGTCTTTACATTAATTATTACGGTCGGATTTCGACCAGGGGCGACAACTAGTTATAATTATTTGTTTATATGCCACATGTCAAATGTCGCGGGTTTTCTTTATCTTCGACGATAGGGCATTTGACCGCTTTGGGTTACTAGATACTATGTTTAATTTTCATTTTGTTTATTTAACTCTTATCTTTAACATTCGTCCATGTATGGCAATGAGTTACGACAGCGAATTTTTTTTTTTTTCATTGGAGACGTTATCCGCCGCCAAGACATTTTGTGACACCTTTTTAAGAAACCCCATATCGTAGCGCTGTGGGAATACCGCGGCTGGGAGCTCATTCCAAATTCCCAGGCGCGCAACAGAAACGTTCTTGAGAAAGGTTGCGAACATGAGCGAAGCCGTAATAGTTTAGAAGTTCAATGACAAATACAGAAGAACTAGGTAGGTATATTTTTAGAGATGTGATTTACTTGTTCCGCAATTATCGTTTCTAAACTTAAAAGTCGAGTCAATCAATTACAATTTACAATACAATATCGATATGAAGCGATGTCAACCATCCAGTCCCAACACTAGTTGAATGGCGGCGGCTGATTACGAGACCGGAGGCCTGAAGGCCTTCCGATGCTCGGAAACAAATCATACATACATTAACACTAATTCATACGTCGTTATAACTTTCCGCACTATTGTTGTTAGGAGTCGAGACCATTTCGGTTTTCGACAAATGTCTGTTTTACGAGTCCATCACTGACACTTCGATGCTTTATCGCTGTTGTAAAACAACAACCCTTGTTTTGTTTATACTTTATTGTTATTTAACATGAATGGCCAACCTTATAATTGGATTGTAAGTTTGAGCGTCATAAATAAGACTTTAATTAATCGTTTTGTAAATAAAGCTTGTCCTATCAAATTTGTTTGACATTTTTTATTTTTCGTCGTCCGTCGTCTTTTAACAAAAAGGGAACCATTACGGCGGAGTGTTCGACCTACGTGATGATACACTGAGAATACTTGGCGGCTTAATAATAATTTATTCAATTTGTTTATAATTGGAAGTATAGATTTGCGTTTGACCACTGTCTCACCTGATGTTGAGTGATGACACAGTTTAGGATGGAGCACGCTTACCTAGAAGATACCTATTCACTCGTCACTTGAAGACTTCAAGATTGTATTTGTTAGGAAAAACAGACTCCGGAAAATTATTCCACTCTTCAGCAGTGCGCACCAGGAAACATGAAGCGAATCGCTTGGTTCTGACTGGTGGTGTTTCCACCATATAACCTTATATATTCTACTGACGTACAAACAGACAGACATTAGCTTTTCAACTACTAGCAAGTAAATATCATAAATAATAAACTGTCTTGCCTTTACTTTGATGTATATTTAATTATAATATCCTCCGACACAAAAAGGTTGTGGGCAAACATGTCTAATCCACGAGGAAATTCATCCGAACCGAGCACTTTATTATGTGTATTTACTTGGTAGTAGTTTTGATAATTTTGTAATATTATAGATAGATAATAATTATGACGAATACGTGTATGACCTTCATTTCTCAAAAACAGAAACAGAAAATGAAAAATGAAATAAATAACCGAAATACACAAAACCTAACAAACGGAATATAATTTATTCAATCTCCAAATGGCGTGTAATGTCAGCCAAAAAAAACAGTCATAACGATACTAATTTAGAGATATTTCGAGACTTTTCCGAATTAAGCTCGAGTTGACAGTTGGATACTGAATATTTACGAGGCACGCCCCGCCTCTAACATTTCGCAACTACATTTTGCGTGTTCTGTTTATTCTTTAGGAACAGTTCCATCGCTTTATTAGTTTACTCCTATCATCGTTTGTATTTATTATTTTCTTTGGCTGGAACGTTAGCTTTTCCCATCATTTTATTAACTCAAATATTTCTTATTGTCTCTGATGGCCTCTGTGGTTGAGTGAGCTAGCATTAGCCTACCTCACTTCTGGGCACAGAGATTCCGGGATCGATTCCTGAAATGGTGAATGTTAGTAATAAACATTGCGACAGGCAGATGCCATAATCCCCATAGTCCCAGACCCAACGTATCACTAGCAGTTCACCCCAACAGCCCGGCACCTTTTGTTCTCATTCCCTACAATAGTCCTACACTGACCGGGGCTTGTCCTTGGGTGCATTTTTATATGGTGTAGATAGGGATAAAGGTTGGCCAGTGTAACGCCACATTTACATTAAATTGGTCAAGGGGCCTCTACGTGTTGGCCTTCCCATGGCCCCTCAGAAGCCCACCAAAAGTCCGGGCCATCTTTATGCCCCATGTTATCTGAGACATAATATTTTGAATTCTTTTTTGTTGTGTAATTCAATTTTTAAGATAGTTTAGTTTATAATTTAGTTTTAATAATTTTGAAGTATAAATGAAATCAATATAAAATTAATAAAATAATAATCTAATCATGAGAATCATCATATGAAATGAACGTCAAACAAATCCAATGTTGCCCTCGTCAGCCCAATAAACAAACAGAAAGTGCGCGCTCATCGCTTCGTTATTAGTTCTACGCTCAAAAACATCGCCAAGTTCCAAGCGAAAGTTGTTAAATGTTACTTTCCAAATTATTGCAGTGCTGTCTCTCAGACTTTGCAAACGGGAGATGTTCCCGAACTTGCACATCAGTCGGGATAAAAATTATCCCATTTGTCTTAAATGATATGAAACCGTTTTTGGTGGATGCTCCGGAAGTAACAATAACAATTTTCTTTTATTTATCTCAAATTTACGTTTGTTTTTCTCTAAATCGCCAGCAACAAGGAAATAGTAGACTGCTACATAAGGGATGAAAGAAACCGGGCGCTTATAGTTCGAATGCCTAAATAGGTCTTTCAACCGAGGTTGACCCTCTGCTTTTCGTTTCGAATATGTGGAACGTAAATAAAAACTAATTAGTTAAATAAACACCCTAACGAAATCAGACGATAAATCCATATCTAAATGTGATGAACTCATTTTATACAAATACCCACCAAGTTTTCTTTTCTGTGACATTCTGTATGCCAGTATATTTTGTATTTAGCTCAGATTTATATGTATTATATAATACTTAAGTAAAAAGTAAGTTATAAGCATAAGACCATGTTACAAAATTATTGATATTTTTTCATACAATTTATGCCACGATTTAAACAAAGTATCGGCTGCAAAAAAGTCACTACATGGGTCTCATATATTTTTTAAGATTATTTTTTAATAATCTTAAAAAAATATAAATATAAAATGCTCTTAATTTTTTGACAGCAGGGAAAATCATTTCCCAGGAACGAAAAGTATTGTTTTCATCCCTCTGATCAGGTAACTTCAATCGTACTTTCCGAGTTCATACTAGGATAGAGTTGAACACGTATACTTTGAAAGTGATAAAATAAATTTGCATGAATAACTAACGTTTTGTGTATGATTGATCTTTTCCCGGTACTTTTTTGACAGAGTAGTATATCTTTTCCGACACACGAACACAATGGGGTGACACAAAGTACCGACCGAGGCCTTCAAGGACACGTGTAAGTACGGCTGCAACACTGACAGAGGGCGCGTTGTGCCTTCCGCGTACAGCCGAGGGTAGCCTGGGGCAGATCGAGCCAGCACTGCTCGCAGCAAATTTGCATTACAATATTCGATCTTAGCATATAACCACAAATTCAAATTCAATGGTTTAAATTAAAAAC
The DNA here is from genome assembly GCA_949752895.1 of Dendrolimus pini. Classification (NCBI taxonomy): domain Eukaryota; kingdom Metazoa; phylum Arthropoda; class Insecta; order Lepidoptera; family Lasiocampidae; genus Dendrolimus; species Dendrolimus pini. Next base: position 12,337,281 of record OX457150.1, read on the forward strand.
TAGCCGTCACGGCAGACTCTTCCCTTGAACTATAAATCTAGGACCCGATTCGCCGATCCCCAAGAGATTAGGAGGATCCTAGAACCCGACCCCAGCGCTACCTACCGGTTCCAATTGTGAATCTAATCGTTCAGGGTCCCCTCTCAAACACTCAAAAATCATCAAAATCAGTACAGGCATCGTCAAGTTACGCACACATACATTAATACGATTCATATTTATTTATATACTTAGAAAAGATTCACTGGAAAGCAGTTTTTTAAGGTCATACATATAAATTAAAATGTTATTTTATTTCTTATTTCATGTACGTGTACATCACTTCACTACGAGTTATCGTTGTTGAAGGAGACTATTTAACTCTTGCTTCATCTACTTTTATTAATCTCTTCATATGTACATGGTTATTTGAGGTGCTTTTTACTTGAGCGTTCTTCAAAATATGTGCGATTCGATCAAATTAAGAATCTCACAGTCTTCTGGCAAATTACACCACATTGCTGACATACTCACACTTTGTCAGTGTTGTTTCATCCGTTTTCTCTGTATCCTTTAACGATGGTAAAGGCTAAACTACAAAAATAATTTTAATTCATCAAATACGTGGCAATCTAAATACAAAGAAAAGTTCCATTGGGATGCTAAATGTACACAGTTTTAATAGTAAAATCTTGAAATAATTTGCATTTTCGAATTCGTGCTTCCCACTTTCCTGCATGCTGCTTCGTAGTGGGCATAATGTAAACTTCGGCTTATAAACAATAATCGTTACCAACATTGCATTCACAGATATTCCCAGACGACTGCGTCCCAAAAATAATATTAGATAAGAAATATATTTTTATCGTGGCACACCAAATAGTAATTGCGGCTTCGGATCCCCTCAAGTGCTCCCAAGTAATGGGTTCAACGAGTCATACACCCGTTCAGAGGGTGAAACTAGGTGACTTCGGTGTTGAGTTGAGTGACTTGGAATCAGCACACCATAACATCTTTTGTATTTAAATATACAGATACTTCAAAAACATCTAAAAGTTTCTTAAAACTACATTTGCTTAGAAAAATCTTTTTTAATATAAATTTTTAAAAAACTGGTACCCAATCCTACGCAAATACATCAGATAACGACCCTTCTCTATTCGAAAGTGGCCAAAGTTACATATTTTTTGTAAACGTTCAAAATTTATTTCACTTTTGCTATACTTATTATTGTTGAACAAATGTTGGTAATATTGCACTGAAGATATGGAATCTTTGCGAATTGACAAAAAAACCAGTTGCTAACTAGTTTGTTTCCCCGTTTTTAAATTCCAATACAACGCCGGAATTGTCGTAAGCTGGCAAAACGATTACAATTTCTATATTTTGCGATTTTACAGTTTTTATTTGTATTTTAGGGTTATGTTAGAAGTATATAAGGTGAGTGATGTATGTCGTTATTTATAATATTACCAGCTGTGCCCGCGACTTCGTCAGCGTAGAACTTTTTTTCGCGGGATCCTAAAAAAGCCTAAAAGTAGCCTAATTTAATCCTTATGACATCTGCCAGTGAAAGTCTCGTCAAAAAACCATCAACCAACCCCCTGAATTTTTCACGCTTTTATAACATTGACATTACAAACAGATATTCAATTATATTGATCTTTAGTATAGATAATGTTATGATGTAATGAGGTTTGGAATGAGAAGAGTTTTTTTTTTTTTTTTTTTTTGTTTGAGGCGAGGAAAAATGCTGACCGGTTTACGCACTCTCAGGGCCGTCACTAGGAAACGGCGCGCATCCATCGGGGGCGATAACGCTAGCAATAGTATGCTTTGTTTGCGCTTCGTCCGCGATGGCTTGACACTGAGGAGTGTGGAAGACTCAGAGCGATGCCGCACGGGCGAGCAACCTCAATACCCACTAAAAAACATCTCCTCCCGTCGACCCTGCGCTTTGTTGTGAAGGAAAGACTGAGATATAGAACATAGTTACGCAACAGTCGATCCAGCGCAATAAAGTGCCTGGAGTGTGCCCTGGGAGAACACACCCCACTTCGAAACGGGGGCTTGGAATGAGAAGAGTTGCGTTAATCGCAAACAAACAAATGGTGATTGGATCTGTGGCGAGGCAAACACAGCCGACGTGCGCTCGGAAATGTTCGTTTATTCTCGTGATAACGAACTCCGACGCACCGCAGAACCCCGCCCGTAGCCGAGTCCTGGAGGACAGGCAGTCTTGGGTATATCGACAAGCCGTAAGGCCGCGCGCAATCGCTCCCACGGTACGCGCCAGGGAAGCTTATTTATGCGAGACAAAACAACGTGACGTTGTCGTCCATATTGTTATAGTTTAAGTGACTAGTACCTAAGACTCATGTTAACAGTATTTTATTTCTAATATAAACAATACAGCGTAAATATATGATCGTTTAATTTTACCGACACCCATAGATCCATACACTCGTGCACTGTCCTCAACTCTGTACACGAGTGCAATTATGGCCAATGTGTGGCCGCAGTATTAGAAGAGGGGCAGAGAATATCGAAACGATTTCCACAAGCGTCTCATTAGGGAGCGAGGGCCCGCCGCCCGCCGCCCGCCGCCCGCGGCCACTGCACGAGCGACTCGAATTAAAGCCATTCAGAGCGAGCGACTGCACTCCCTTCACAAGTAAATAAATACACGACATCTATGCATTCTAATGAGGGACAGAGAGTTGTTTTAATTAAGGAATCCGACCGACTTGCCGCTGCACACAAATACCACTAAGTATATTCAATGAACTCCTCTATTTATTGCAAACCTACACTTTAATGAGAGTGAATGATCACGAAAAAATATACTTGCATTCTGTATAATTGATATTGTCGTAGCAGTATGATTTTTCTGTGTCAAAGGCCACTATGCACTGATGATGGTCAACTATTATTTGTTCAATGTATCCGTTTCCGCCGTAATTAAACAACATTAAATCTGCGTTTAAAATGAAATCTCGAACCAAAACATTCAAATAATACTTTATCATTGTCCAAAAATAAATAACTGTTCAGTTTAAGTAGTTTAGTTAGGGAATTCTAATTAAAAGCAATGAACCAGCTGATTTGCCAATGTTTAGTAAATGGATTCGTATTATTTTTTATTGCAGGAGTTCAGCAGACAGGCAGACGGCCCACTTGATGGAAAGCGGTTACCATCGCCTATGGACATTTGCAACACCAAAGGTGCTACAAATGTGCGACTACTACGCAGGTCGCAAGCCACACCACAGACTTGCCACATTGCCAAATAATTAAAGTCATAAAAATGAACATTTGCTATCTTAAAGATAACAACTTAAAGCAATCTTTCTCAGGCATCGTATTTTTAACCGACTTCGAAAAAAGGAGGAGGTTCTCAATTCGTCAGGATCCTTTTTTTTTTTTTTTTTGCTTTTTTTATGTATGTTCGCCGATTACTCCGTGATTTATGATCCGATTTACGTGATTCTTTTTTTTTCGACGCGGAATAGCTTCTAATTGGTTCCCTAAAAATTTTATATAGTTTGGCCCAGTAGTTTCCATTTTACGTACATTTTTTTGTTCCCACTTCTTGGAACCTATATTTTTTAAGAAGCGCGGCACCATTCGTATGTCCTCCCATACATAGCTAGACACTAAAAAGTAACAAATAAAAAATAAAACATCGTTTAAAAAAACCGACTTCAAAAACTAAAAAACTAAAATGTATAAAATAACTTATTTCTAAAGCTATTATTATTAATATATATTATCTAAAACATATTGAAGTCGGTGCAAAGTAAAACATAAAAATTACTATATTTTGGAAATTACTAAGCACCGACTTTAAGATGTCTTAGATAATATATATTAATAATAATAGCTTTAGAAATAAGTTATTTTATACATTTTAGTTTTTTAGTTTTTGAAGTCGGTTTTTTTAAACGAAGTTTTATTTTTTTGTTTTGGCTATAATTATCTAATATAAATTTAAATATTCCGGCATAAACTGTAATTATGAGTGTAATATTTTATGTATTTAATTCGTTGTAAACTTTTCCAACAAATTTCAAATTTATATAAAGTGTATTATTAATTAAACATCTTTGTATTAAAGCGATTGAATTAAAATAATACAAAGCAAAAACTTTTCGGAATTAATTACAAAGCACGCTATAAATATAGGTGAACGAACTGTCTGGCATTATCGTTTGAAAGTTTCTCGAAAACAATGGAATAAATCGCGAGAGTAGGCCTCTAGATTTTTACGAGTGGATGAATTAAGCAAATGAGAAGTTCCCTCGGAAGGCGCAGATTTACGGGAATCGCTCGCCGGGTGCGGGTCGCGTGGCCGCGATTTAATGCCGAACGGCGAATGCTATTGCTCCCTCTACGCCCATAGGTATACTGGCAATGGAGCCATTGGTCAACACGATGTAGATTTACCACTGCGGTTATTATATCGTGCAGTGTAGAGGATCTTTTTCGTAAACCTATAAAATGTAATAGGAAAAGAGAGCTAGGCCACACTCACCATCTCCAACGTGTCTTACATACAGTGTAATATGTAAGGATTTAGCTCAAATTACGTTTGTGCATTTCAGTTAACATCGCGTGAAAATACAATATGATGACTTTCCACCGCTAAGTTCACATTGATAATTAAAGTTATAGTTTTAAATATATCTTAATAATAAAAGTGTTTTAATTTACACAACGCATTTAAATTTAACACAACACGAAATATTATTAAAAGCCTTCTAATTTTCTTAAATTTCCATTACATTTTGACTAAGCGAAATATTAAAATAAAAATATTTTGCATTAATCTCTGTGAATATATGTCCTTTATACTGGGTTAAAAACTAAACTGAGAAAGTAAACGAGTTTTGGAAGTATTAGCCAACGAGAATGAAGCCGGAATAAAGATAGAATTGTATGTCTAAATATATTTGTAATTCATTTAATTAATATTTTATCAGTTGAACAACTCTTTAAATGACAATCAAATTACTGAATCTCAGAAAACATTAAAGGTAAATTTGCCAAACCCGTTAACTTGTGGCCTAAAGAAGACAAAAATTAAATGACCTAAATGTTCTTATGAATTGACCTCGATTCCAAAAACGTATCCCTGCGATATTAGTTCTAGACGTAGACAGTAGCAAGAATATCTATGGGACTGCGACGAATAGAATGGGGGGCAAAGATATACGACGGGGTGTGAGAGAGCGGGACGGGAGAGATGTACTGGTTGGAAATTGTGTTGATCGTGCGGATTAGCCGCGTGACACTGCGAAATCCCATCAGAGACGACAACCGATTCCGAGCCCAATCCCCTGAGGAATTAAGTTTAAATTTATGTGACAGTAACGAGATACAATCTCGATTTCTATGTATTTGTTGGCGTATCCTGAATTTCTGATAATAAAGTTTCGGGAAACGGAACGAGCGTCGTCAATGGGGACTATATACTGTATAGCATGCTACAATACACCCCAATGTCCTCTCTTATTCTCTAGTAAGAAATTAGAGTCTGAGCATCGGAGGTTTAAAACAAAAATTCAAATATTTATTAACAAGTAGCTGTTGCTCGCGGCGTCGCTGGTGTAGATTACTTAGCCGTACTTTGAGCAAATTTCTTCACCTCTTTAGCCCCCTTAGGGGTTGAATTTTTAAAAACGCCGACTTGTGCGTACTTTTACTTCTAGCCAGAAGCAGACGATTAAATATGCATGCTTCCTACTTTGAAAATGACGGATTTTCACACACATTTCACCCCCTTAGGGGTCTAATTGTCAAATATCCTATTTAAATGTGCACTTACAGTATAGAAAGACTCCGCAGGCAAATTTTCTCGGTCCTAGCCTGGGCTGTGCATTGATATGTCAGTCACATATCTATACATATATATGAAATTGAAGTGTTTGTATGCAATGTAAAAATAAAAATGAAAAAAAAATCAAGATGGATAATTCGGACTAAGAGATTCCGAAAATACAGTTTTTGGAATATTTGTCTGTCTGTCTGGATGTTCCGGCTAATCTCTGAAATGGCTAGACCGATTTTGACGTGACTTTCACTAGCAGATAGCTGATGTTACAAGGAGTAACATAGGCTACTTTTGAAGTTGATTCCGCGAAAGAACATTCCACGCGGACGAAGTTGCGGGCACAGCTAGTTTTTGTACTATACATGTAAACAAACTTTTTTAAGAATTTAACATAGAACTTGAGTTGTCTCATTCTTCTTACACCACTTGTAGTTGTGTTCGGAGTGCGCTTTCCTATCTCTTCTTCTTCACTTCGTGCGGTCTTCAGCATACCTTGTTGTCATTCTTCACGACATGAAGCTGGAATTACTTTACCTACTTCTTGTAGCGGGACCTGGCGAAAGCGGCATGGCGAAGTACGTGTCCCCGAATAACTAGCCAGTTTCATAAAACGGGAGCATGCTAGCTTAGGCGACTATACCAACATCTTACACCACTAGATTTAGAGAAAGGGGCCGAAAATCAGGGTAATTCAATAATCAGTTTAATAACGCTACAATGGCGATAACAAATACCCACTACTAAATTCAGTTTGGATCGGAATCTGCATTAACTGAATTACAAAATCAACAGTGAAGATGTTTTAACTGAAGCTCCTTTAGATCTAGTGAACTCCGTATTATCCTGCCCAGTTCTCTGGAAGGTTACCTTTTTCTATTGCAGGAGTTCAGCAGACAGGCAGACGGCCCACTTGATGGAAAGTGGTTACAATCGCCTATTGACATTTGAAACACCAGAGGTGCTACAAATGCGCTGCTGTTCTCTTAAGGGAGACTGGAACTTGGACTTGGACTTTAATTTGTTATAGGTCCATTTAAGTGTGAAGACAGTTCCCCGTGATAGTTATAAATTAAGCGCACATTCGTCAGAGATCTGATTGACGGGAAAAGGAGGTCCAGCCCCCCCCCCCTGCCCCCGCACCCCCGGCCGCGGGCCGATTTATCGGAGGCACTTAACGCACGTCGGGGCGATACGGTTGCCAGGAATAAATGCATCCCGCGCTATAGGGGAATCGATTTGATATAAGAGGGCCTACAGCGGTCGACTTTGGCGAATTAGATATACGGCTAGTTGTAAGACATTGCATTAAGTTCCACTTTATGTTGATACTTGTCATGTGCATCATAAGAATCTGCAAAAACAACCTCTAAAGGCCCTCTGAGAGTAAGTGAACTTATCATTAAGAGACTATTTTAACAGTTTTGTTATGTTTAGAGAACTGGTGTGGTGTATAAACCGCGCGCAGGTTTGTGTACTTACTATTACTGTATATACTTACGTAAAGTATATATAATAATAATAAATTTATTGCAACAACTATTTATGTAACTTTTTTTGCCAACCCTACTGCCCATCGACGCGTGACGTCATGAGGCTATCGGCAAACCTGCGTTTGGGTAGTACTAATCCTGACTCGCTCACTGGCCGGTGGGCCAACGAAATTGAGTTTGACGTCTGTCATAACATATTACAGAGATTTATCAAAGCCACCGTATTGCAATGTATATTTTAAATCTGCATTTGTCTCTAACAGAAGATTTTTTTTTTAAATCGTATTTTCGGAATGTACTGATCTGAATTAGCCCCTCTGTTTGTCTACTTTTCAAACTCATTGAACAAAGGATACAGAATTATGACGTTAATGTTACTTAAATTAGTTATATTTTAATGTTTTCCGTCTACACTTAGAATTTTTTTGAAATTTTATGAAAATATATCATAACTTATATAAAGATACAAAATTTCTGTCGTTAAATATTTAAATTTTAAGAAGAGATCGAAATAGAATATAGAAAATATTTTTTGTTTGTTTTAGTTCAATACATGGCAACACCTGGAATGTGGGGAGATGAAATAGAGTGCGAGTGCGTGCGCGATAACACTGTATGTCGCCTAATGAGGGGCGATGATTCCCCGAAGAGGCGCCGCGCGAAGGAGCGCGGCTTCGGCTCACTCGCCGACCACAACGCCACCGAACACTGTTTTAATAAACAATCATCCCTTTAGCTGGGTTAACTAGCTAATTCTTAATTCACACTATCTATAGCCATTTTAATAGATATTGAACTGTTATTTTCGTCACATTTATCCCTACATGGCGACGGTTAACTACTTTTCATCAGATGAGCTGTCACCTACTCTACTCTACTACATTCCAGCAATAAAAATAATTGTAATAATAGTAGCAATATAAAACACTCCGTTAATAGAAAGACGGATTCTCGGACTCTATAAGTGAGGCCGGTTAAAGGAGCCGATTTTAAAATAGGGTGCCGATCGCGCTGCGCTGCGTTACAGGTACGCAAGTTTACGCAAACAAGTTTGTACAGAATTGCTTCACCTGATTTGACGTTTTTATTAACCTAGGCTCCGTCTATACATTAATGGTCTAAGTCGATACATTCTCGAATAAAACAGGAGATTATCTTAAAGTTCTCGTATAAGATTATCCACTCTGAGCCATAAACCAGTGCCCATAGTACAGTAGATAATATACACCCATTGGAATAATCTCACTTAATTTACATCGAGTGATTAAACCGCTTAAGGAGGGCCCAAATGGGGGGCGGAATTAATCAGAATTAAATTTAGATTACACCCAGAGTGAAATTTTGATATTGGCTTATTCCTAATTAAGGAGTATCGAATGTCATGTCACGGCTTACCTATCATAATTTCATTTAGTCCAACAATGTTGCCAGGTGGTTAAAATTTCGAGGCTTTGAGGGGAAAATCCACAAATTACGAAGGGTTCTGCTGAAATGACATACGTTCATTGTTTTCGAATTTGGCTACTAAACAAGAAAAAAGAATACTCCATATCTCAAGATTACTGAATCCATTTATTTTTAAATTTGGTAAAATCATTCTATATCATATTATTATGATATTTTCAAAATTTAACACAGTCAGTGTACCCCAGTAACATGGGGAGGGTTGATATTTTTAATACTCTATAATTTCTTGCGTATATTATGAAACAGTGTTAGAAATTCATAATAACCTTAGTAAGGTATAGCAATAGTTAGTGGACAGAGGGGATTGGATTAGGACCCTTCTACGTACTTTTTTAAGGTATATTGGATACCTGTTAGAACATAAATTATTATTAAATTTTATTCATAGAAACTTAGAAGCTTCCAAGATGACTAACCTACAAACAGACGAACGAATATGAATACTTCATAGAGTCCTGTAAGTACCAAAATGGTAAAAAACTCAAAAAAGTTACTTTCACAAACATTCATTATGGAGTACATAATGCGATAGCATTTTATTATTATCGAAAAGTGTGAACCTAGCAACACCGTATTGCCATTATCGTACGTCGCTTGGAAGCAATCGCCATCTCGGTCGTTTGGCGCATTTTGCGACATGTCCCACGACATATCGAGCGCCATACGCCATAACATCACGCCGTATAATCTGCGCGTCTCCTATTTATATTATGTTAACGGCGCGAACAGTTTACGAGGCCGCCGCGCGACACGAGCCTCCCGGGATCGAACCCAGTTCATCGTTGATCTCGATATTGTTTGCTAAGGTCTCTTAATATCGAGACAGTTCAAGAAGATATGAAGATGACTTGACTTGACGTGGTAACTATTACAGTAGGGTCATCTTGGTGTCATAATATAATAAAGCACATGTAAGTAAACACATGGGGAGACAAATAGGACAGATATATATATACATACATACAAATGTACATGACGGGAATTACAAACCACGCGTGACTTGAAGTTAAAAAAAAAGAATTTAATCCTTGCATTGAAAATGTCTGTAATACTCAACTGCTTATAATTTTTCGCACTTCATGTAAAAAAGCTCGGATTGTTGAGAAGGCCCTACTGTGTCATTAGTTATATGAATTCAAAATGTATGCGAACGAAGTTGCAGGAAAAGTGTTTCTTATTCAACTAGCATGTGTCGGTGAAACTTCGCTCGCATTGCCATGACGGCGGCGATGCGTTACTATAGTGAAATCCAAATACCGAATAAACACGACCGCAGCGTTACCTTTTTGACTATATTTGTTTATGTCACAAAAACGACGTCTATATTATACATAGTTATATCGTCGATGTAAGCTTGTTCTGTGTCGAAGTGCATTTAAATCTATTAAGTAGTTCTTTTGAACAAGAAAATTAGAAGACGCGTCTTTGAAATTGCTGCTCTGAATTGGATGTATCATTTTTTATAGTCTCTCTGGATCGTCATTCATTATAAACTATCTTACACTTAATTTATACATCATAAGAGTTTTCTTAGGAAGTTGTAAAACCCTAGAAGTAGATCAATTTTACTTATATCAAAACATAACTAGTTTTTTTATTACATATTATAACCAATAAAAATCTTTTGCGTGGTTTAGGAAGAGTTAGCGGATATACAGACAGACAGATGGGAAAAGCGACTATGTTTTATACTATGTAAGGATAGGTCTTTAAAAATGTAAATTTTCAAGGCCAAACAAGCAGCCTGAAGTATACACTTGAGAAAGGAGTTCTCGGCTGCCGGCGTCTGCGCTTCCGCTAAACTAATTCCCTGCTACTTTGTTGCCTTCCAAGCGAATTGCCACTAAAATATGTTTTACGACATCCCGCCCCGGGAAGGGGCCCATTCTGCATAACGGCAACTGCTAACACACCCCCCCCCCCCCCCCCTATTCTGTAACACTTTTTTGCTGATATAAATTCATCTCCGGAAGATAGATTTTTGCTATCGTCTTATAGTAATCTATATATTGTGTTCATATGTATATTACAAGGAATGACAATTTTATTGTTAATCACTTATTTAACGATACCTAAATAAGTCGTGCTAGCGTAATGGTTAGGGCACGCGTCCGAAACTCAAAGGGCGCGGGTTCGATCTCTGGCCGGAATGCATGCACCACTTGGGCAGTTTTCTCACGTACTGTCCATATTTGTACAATTACCAAGTACTAACAACGGTGAGCAAAACATCGAGATAACCGATATGTGGAACCTGCCAAGCCGCCTTGGACAAGCGTGGCGAGTATACTGTCCGTTCCCCTATAGTGGGAGGACCGAACCCAGCAACGGGCTGTTATTATGGTATGTTACAACTAATTTGTAATGTATGTTAATTAAGTGTAAATGTCTATTCAAATTAGTGTATTATATCTTTTGCATACCTTCCCCCATCCATGCCGAGTTTCTGTTCATCCAAAGGCAGTCTGGAAGAAATCGCTCCCAGTGATAAGACCACCCACTGTACTTGTCGTTACGATTGTATGTATGGTATTTTATGACATTGTGTGCAATCAAATGTATTCTATTCTAATAATATTTTGCGTTTATGAGAAAGTTGTGACTAAATAATTACCTATTGATAATTCTACAACGATATTCAAGTCTGTTTTCATCGTTTGAACCCTTTATGGGTGAATCTGAAATGAAATTCGCCGAATGGCGGCGAGCTTCTTCAATTAGCCTCTTGCCTAATTAACGGCGTGACTCGGAGTCGAACAAACAAACACTTATTAGGGATTCCTGGCGGTCGGTACTCCGCCGGAGGAGCGTGCCGCCGCCGAGGTGGGGCCCCACTGCCCGCAGCAGTGACAGAACGCGTCTGCCACTGTCAATGTCTATACAGTTTAGAAAGTGACAGCAAAATACTTAGATATAAATTTGACAGATTCACGTGGCCAACTATTACCCTCTCATATAAAACCGATAGAAGGCTAATATTAGAATCATTGTAACTGTAAAAAAATATAAACAATTATTAACCCTACACTGCCGACGACCTAGCACATTTTTATTGTTGATATTTCAATTAATTCCTCTACTTGTTGCAGATTCTGCAACGGTAACCACTGTCCATCAGGTGGGCCGCCTGTTCTAATGGTTTCTTCAAAATATAGTACGATTGTACCCTTTCTTACATTCTTGATTTTAATTAACAAAATTGTCTACAGAAGTAACAAAGCATAACGCAGACTTGTAAAAATTGACAAGCAAATGTAACACACTTATAGTAATTATGTATTTGAATCCAATCCTCTAAACAGAAAGATTTAAAAAATAATTAGGAAAATAAAAACTTCAACGGACAAGTGGAAAAACGAATCGCAACGGACAAGTGGAAAAACGAATAGCAACGGTTAAGTGGCAAAACGAATCGCAACGGACAAGTGGAAAAACGAATGGCAACGGATAAGTGGAAAAACGAATCGCAACGGACAAGTGGAAAAACGAATCGCAACGGACAAGTGGAAAATCTTCAACTGACAAGTGATAAAATGAATCGCAACAAAATTTTAACTTGAAGTTTTACGGGCAGGTTTTCAAATTGGACAAGTACATTAACAATCTGCCCGTAAAACTTCCAAGTTAAAATTTTGTTGCCATTCATTTTATCACTTGTCAGTTGAAGATTTTCCACTTGTCCGTTGCGATTCGTTTTTCCACTTGTCCGTTGCGATTCGTTTTTCCACTTATCCGTTGCCATTCGTTTTTCCACTTGTCCGTTGCGATTCGTTTTGCCACTTAACCGTTGCTATTCGTTTTTCCACTTGTCCGTTGCGATTCGTTTTTCCACTTGTCCGTTGAAGTTTCACTTCTAATATGTGTCCCAGCACACATTTAGATTTTTCGCAGGTTTACTGCAAATTATGATTTGGTTAGGTTAAGTACATTTTAATGGTGTATGTAATACGCTACCCACGCACCGACCATTTTTTACGTCAACACTTTTGTTGTTCGTTGTCGTTCACTTTTGTTATGACTTTCGAAAAACTGAACAGTTGGCAAAGTTTTCTTGTTATTATTTTTGTTTACTCAACAAACTCTATTTATTTATTTATATTTTTTTTACACATACCACAAATAGAGGCAGTGATGCCTTGTCACGTGGAGAGCAGAGCTATAGTTCGATGCAAACTTAAGTTTGCCTCCATTAATAGCGGCTCGGAACATCGCACTTTCCGATGCGCAGAACGCAATTTTAGGTATTAGAGGGATGAGGTAGTCTGAGGACGCGGTATATCCTCGCTCGCTCTCTCGCTAGCTTTCTCGTTTACGAGACTTTCCCGGCGCTCGGCTCACCAGAGCTGCCAATTTAGTAGCGCTTTAGGAGCTAGATATAGCGCTTTTTAGGGCAATCCAGCTCCCAATTTTATTAAACAACTTCCAGCGCAAAATCTTGCGCTTTTTATAATATGCAAATATCTAATTAATTTTATAATAAATATATATGAATATCTATACTAATATTATAAAGAGAAAAGATTAAATTCTTTGTTTGCATTGAAGAGGCTCCAAAACTGCTTAACCGATTTGAAAAATTCTTTCACTGTTGGCAAGCTTCACAATCCCCGTGTGACATAGGCTATATTATGTTTACAAAAAAATTAGGGATCCTTACTAAAACTCCAATAACGTAACCCAAGGTGTAAAAAATACCTAAAATCGCGAGCACTGCGAAAACTATTGATGATAAAATAACAAATAAAATAAATTACTGAACCGATTTGAAAAATTCTTTCACTGTTGGCAAGCTACGCTATCCCCGGGTAACATAGGCTACATTATATTTACAAAAAAATTAGGGATCATTACTAAAACTCCAAAAATTTAATCCAAGGTATAAAAAAAATACCTAAAATCGCGTGCGCTGCGAAAACTATTGATGATAAAATAAAATAACGTACTACGACTTTGTAGAACACATCATTATTTACAAAAAGTATCGCGACAACATATATCTAACTATTATAGTTATGCCACAATAAGCGTTTTTTTATTATAAAAAATTAATTAAAATGCCGCCGCTAGAAAAGGCTTTTTATTTGTATCTTGATATTAATCCTTATCAAAATAAATTACTTCATATTCAAGACTGCTTCAATACCTTTATATAACTTTTTGAATTATTCAATTCGGACATTCCATTCGAAAGATATCACGAGTTTAAAAATGTAAGAATTAGTGACGGTGATCACGTGACTGTGACATCTTTTCGTGAGTCAAAACTCCATAAGACCCCCTCTATATAGAAGTTTCACTTCAATAAAAATAACAAGACATGATGAATTCTCGCTAGCCGCGCGAAGTGAGACCGCGCCTTCGGCACGAGGCCGCCTTAAGCCCGGAACGCTCACAAATTGCACGCTCTCTTGGGCCATAAAACTCAAAGACTCGCGGCCATTTTTCAAAAGCACTCGTACTTATGTCTGGGGGGGGGACATGTCCTTCAATTTATTCGACTCAAATTGCTCAGAAGTTTTGCGACGACCCCGTTGTCTTTGTTGCCGTTTTGGAAACGATGTGAATTGTTCTGGAATTGACGACGACTTGAATAAATCGGCCAAGTGCGAGTCGGACAGCGTACTTGGAAGGGCAAGGGAAAGAACATGTAATCGAAAACATGGCCAAATTTCAAAGAACTATTGTATTCCCTTAACTTTTCACAAGTAGTCGAATAAAATGGCGCACTTAAAAACGTTTCAAGGTCTTTACAAAGATATGGTTTAAACCATTTTTAATACGCTTTCTTATATATTATATTGTAGAAATTCAACAACTTCGATTTTATTTTTTCAGATTATTCACTACATACTGCAAAGGGATATTTAATATTGTTACAAGCCGTCAAAGAAATGCGCACACCTGCCTGTCCTAAAAACACAGTTTATTACCTTTCTTGCATTCGGAGTTCTTTTGTTTACTTCGTGTATAAAATTTGCAATTAAGAAAAACATCCTATTGTTATCGTGCTTGTTTTATGGTCGTCATTAGTGTCGAAATAATCCTTGTTGTTACTGCATTGCGTCGAAGCTTGCCAGGTGTGCGGATTAGCTCAGTGAACGCGGTCCTTTGATGTATTGCATAGTTTAGTATAAAACAATGCCCGAACGGCGGGGTGGGGCAGTCAAGCGACGATTACGATAGCGTGTAGTACTTTCGATTAATGACGGACGTTGCGCGTGTTATAAACTATATAGTAATTCCAACGGCATTTTAATTCGAGTCCTGTGTAGCTCGTAACAATATTAATAATTTCTATGACTTTAGTGATTAATATCTCACTGTCTATTGATTGCATTGAAAAAGTTATTAACGAATATTAGCTCGTTATGTATTTTCAAGGTTTAACAAATGATGCCTCAACAACTATGAACACCAAACAATTCATTCTTAGCACCTTAAGACATAGTATGGCGGCCATCCCTAAATTATATTTTTGAGATTTTGCCTGCATTATTTTGCAACAGTGTTATAGGTTTCTTTCAATATTTAGAATAGACTTAATCCAAAAAAGGTAGTTTTCGAAAAAGGAAGTATAAAAAAACAGACGAAGCAACAGAATCATTGTCGACTCTTTAAGAGTTTCTTTTTAGCCAAAATAGCTCCATACAATTTATTACATACCTACATATTATCACGGTTGTTTCCCATGAGGGTAGGTTGCACTTGCGACGATCCTGACAAACAACTTTCGCTTCACCTACTTTCATTAACCTCTTCGTACATGCACATTGCTTTTTTTTACTACAGTATATTAATAGAATAAAATGTTTGAAATAAACAACTCAAATAAGAGGAGAAATTGTAAAGGTTGTAATACAGACTAAAATAGTCTGTGTGGTTGGACGTCCTTGTACCATTTATTAATAGCAATAATACTATTACATGAATCGATGTCATTTCGTGGAAAAACAAGACAAGATCCGTTGCCATTTAGGATGTGACATCGTTCGGGAAATAGCCGAGACGAAAGCAGCGGCGAATGAATCGGCGACGAGCGGAGTTAAATGTCTCCCGAATGAAGGCCAATTCGGGGGTGTCAGATATACGCACAATTAGAATGAGTAAAAATCAATATTTTATTCGAATAGCACGAATAAGGTTGGTTTCAATTATATGACAATCCTATAACGTCAATGAGAATAACTCAATAAATACTTAAATTAAATGTTAGAATAAGTTATTTATTTCAGTAATACATTATCGACACGACAATCTTAAAAAATAGTACTTTATGAATGAGCCAGACTCACGTTTTAAAAGTTGAACAAAAGATAGTTTTCTTGTTTTTTAATATATATATATATGTATATACAGTACAATTGGCTAAAATATAGTAGGATTATATATATTATGTCGTAAAATAAATAAATTATATTACGGTTGGGAATCCTACGTACGATCTCTATGTAGGGTGCTTTTATTACTGAAACACGCTTTGTTATCGCTACAAAACGTCGCAGTTTCATATTTTGAATATAACTTTGTAAAAATTATGTGTGATAAAAACTTCGGAAGATTTCACTTTCTATTTCTGATCTCTTTCAATGTAAAAAAAAATGATTCCATGTTGTACTAATTTTTTGTGAATCACGACATTTTTGCATTTTTGGTCGAACTATAGTATCTGGGACAACAACAACAAACAGATGCCATAATTAAATCGTTAGTAGTATATTTATTTATTTGGTTTACCAACAATTACTTACACTAATACAAAGGATATACATTGCTTTACAAAAAAAGACATGTCAAATGCAGTAATCACTTATAGGCAAACACTACATGCAATTTGATATTTTGTAGTTTTAATAAATTATAATATAATTAATTTAAAGAAAGAAAAAAAAAAAATTATAAGGCTTTGAATTAATAGTTTAAGTTCAAAACATTTTTTTTTTTAAAGAGACGTTAATTACCAATGTGGGATGCAATAATTCGACGAAATTTGTAATATGAAATTTGTGATATGAGTTAACCCACTAAGGGTTGATTTTGGTTTTTAGCTAACAGACTTCTAAAAACTAAACGCCACTATAAATACCTTGTTATTTCCCTATAACCGCGATAAATAGAAGGCTATATCCCGAACACCCTCAACAAATACACCCCCAACGTGCGTCGGACTAATGCTGCTTTATGAAAGTTATCGTTCTCGGGGAGGCCGCCGTGTCCACTTGGACCACGAACGTAAATCACGGTTTAGGACCTATTCAAATACAAATTATGTATAATATATGATTGCTAAAAGCGACTTTATAACAATGAGGGTAGCTGCAAATGTCCGTTTGTATACGGATTCGGAGTCGGATTAAATTCCGATTCAAAACATGTTTTAAATTTAAAGTGAGGTTAAGTATAAATATTTCTAGAATTTTATAGTAATTTTGAAAAGAACGGGGCCTTATTTTTGTCTATATGTGTGTTATTATTCATAGAAATTACTGGGTTTGTATATTGTTACGAATTTGTAGGATGTAAACTCAAAAATGCCATTGAAATTATCACAAAGTTTTTTATAAGAACTCGTGATTCACAATTTTACAAGTATAGCCGAATACAACAAAACCAAACGGTAGGGCAGATAATCCTTATCACATAAATCGCGCAAAGTTCGTCTTTGTAAGATAGTCAGAGCACTAACCGCCCCTCATCCATTTGCAAATAAGACATGGCCCCCTAGCAACATGCCGCCCACGGGTTCTTGAAATCGTTAAATGGTCAGCTTAATGGCTTCCAAGAATTGGCATGAAATACCAACAGAGGAAAGAAGGTTTTATGACGTCTCACGGCGGCGCGAACAAAGAGGTTAGTGTGAACAATAGATCACCTAAACTCAAAGGGGGTAATAAGACACATGCAAAGGATTAGTATCGGCTTGCAACTAAATGTAATTTATATGCTGTGCTGCACATTACTATGGTCACGTGGAGAAATAAACATCTGTCCGTAGCCAAGTGCGTGTCGGTCACGTTTGTTGATAGGTTCTGCGGTGGCGTTTCTAACATCCACACCACATTAATTACATTAAAATATAGTCCATAACTCAAAAGTGCCATTACAAATTGTGTTTAAACATTTTTTTTACTAAAAAGTGTTTTTTTTAATGTATTTTTGAAACAATGCACTCTTTAAAGTTCCGTAGTCATTTTAGTTCCTAATCTATCAATAGGTGAACGTATGTGTATATGAATACCTATATAGAGACGCACAAACATAGTAGGATTATATCAAGGAGTCTCACTTTTGCCATTTGACTACCGAATTGGAAATCGGCAGTAAAAATATTTAAGAAATAATAAACCTATTTGAGGAAAAAGGAAACAGGTTAATGCACCACCTATCCAACCCTTTTACCAAAACGGTATGCCGACATAGTTCAGGTGCTCCTTGGATCAGATACCCGGATACGTGTGCGGCGGCCCTTATCTCGGCCCTCCTTTGCATTCACGGACGGCATCCATCGATGATCTCTGTTCTCATTCATGCGTTCTGTTTTTAATGGCACGATCAAAAAGTGTAAGACATCGTTAATAATCGTACAAAAGGGGCCGCCGCGTTAACCCGTATATCTGGCAAGCTTCGACGCAATGCAATAAAAACAAGGATTAAGTCGTTCGACACTAATTACAGCCATAAAATAATTACGAAAACAATAGATATTTTTAAAGTTTCAACACGATGTAATAAAAGAATTCGTTTTTACAACATGCCCGATGTGCGGCCTTTGTTTCTAACATTACTGCTTAATACTTTTTTATATATACATGTCGGAGGGAAGCTTTAATTGGACGTATCGTTGACTGGATGTATAACGCACAATATCATTTGTTTACATTTTAATTACTTCTAAAATTCTTAATGTAATTTAATTTGATTTGTTGAATGTTTCTATAACTTAAAGATCGTTCTAACCTAATAAAAGTTATGAATATTGTAATTTAATAAACGACCAATCAGAGCAGAGCATATGGCGGAGCGGGTTCAGCGCCCTCTATACTTTGAGTAATATCTACTTGGGTAGACTGAGGAGTTTTTGTGACACATTTGGTTGGTGGCTACAGGTCGAGTTGGACCTTTGAGAGTTTTAAAGAAAGTATTGAAGTTGAAAGTATGAGCGGGTGCCCTGAACCCGCTGCTCGGTCTAAACTATGTCATAATGTTGATCAAATCTTAATTAAAATTGTATAAACCGTGGCTATTGTGTTTTATGCTCGCATTTTATCCTGATGACGCCCACTAAACCTGCAATAACTAAAGATGATGTCGTGAGAACGAGGCCGTTCTGCGACATACATATATTGAATAGGATTGCGTTTGACCGCCGTTGCGCCGGATGTCAGGCGGAAATGCAGTCTACGGCGGAGCACGCTTACCCACAAGATACCTGTTCACGCGAGTCTTGAACACACCTACATTGTATTCTTCACGAAAAACAGAGGACAGTAAAGTAGTTCCCCTCTTCAGCGGTGCGTATGATAAAAGTGGAAGCATAGCGTTTCGTCCGTTTTGTTGGCATTTCCACCACATATCGGCGGCGTGAGTTCGTATGTCTGCTTGTCCGGTGGTAAAATGATGAGTCCAAGTGTATCCTATAGAACACCGACAAACTAGCAACTTCAGCTCGATGATACGACATACACGTATACGTATACCGTGATGATACAAACAAACAGACGTGAAGAACGACTTTGTTTGACTCTATGTAAAAAGATAAGAATAATGTGGTGGTGTAAAATCGTCTAGGATACTTTTTATCATTATAAAAAGTCGCAGCCAACTGGATGTACGAGCGTACAAAGTTATGACGTCATGTCTTTGTACAAGTAAAATTAGTTTCTTCAAATGGTACGATATATTTAAAATTAAGATGGTGTCATGTTGTTTTATCGCCTGCTCTTTTCTATGTTGATTTGTTGCAAAATTAT
Source organism: Dendrolimus pini (assembly GCA_949752895.1). Taxonomy (NCBI): domain Eukaryota; kingdom Metazoa; phylum Arthropoda; class Insecta; order Lepidoptera; family Lasiocampidae; genus Dendrolimus; species Dendrolimus pini. The sequence continues at coordinate 12,357,017 of OX457150.1, forward strand.
TTTATCCGCTTCTTTGTTACTTTATATGAGTAAAGAAATAATAGAAAAAAGTGTAGTTGAAGGAATAAAGTAAAGTAATTTTACCATTACGTATCTGTGTTTTGTTGGATTTGAAATTGGTTCTCGTTAATAACGGAAACGGAATGTTGTAATTGTGAACTTGAGATCGCGATTATGTTGAAGCTGGATCGAGTGACAGCCCATCTGGCCTCAGCTCGAATTCATCCGCTTCCGGATCCGGAAATGAGCAATATCGGTCGGAAAGGGACGGATTCGGCCCAGAACGGGGATCGTAGCATTCGCAACGTTCACACGTTCGACAGGAGCCAAGTTGCGGGATCAACTTTTTAACAGATTTTAGCGGGTTACTATGCACGCTAAACTATACCATCGCTTTCATCTTATTTTCTTTTTTAAACATAAACAGATAAACACATACATGGCTTGTGGTGGGAATTGTCACTGCAGCAGTTTTATACTTTTGTAGTGCAACGAACTATTGTTCTGTTATCATATAAACATGATTCTGATTTCTTTAGATCAATAAAATATTTAAACTAAATATTTATTTATAAATATAAGTATATAAGTATTCTGGGGCCGACTTCATACACTCAACTATAATAAATTGGATAATTTGGAAAATTCGTTTACTACATTTACCATGCCAAGAATCGAACCCAGAAGTCTCTGCATTATAGTGAGGTCAGCCGGCAGAGGTCGCTCAACCACAGAGGCCGTCAAATCTATATTTTTATACGGACTGAAAAAGGGTTCCCTACTAACCGAAGCCAGTGCGAGTCTGACCACGCACTGGGAACGATCCCGTAGCGTTGCCAAAATGCAAACCGAATATCCCATTCCCAATATCCCATTTTGTCGAAATCAATTTTCGTTACAACTATATATGTTGTTTAGATTCAATCCAATAGTACCTTGTTATCTTTCTTATCTTTTTGCAATTAGATAATTGGTTCTTCAGGAAAACCGTTTTTTTTGTGGAAAATACTGTGCTCTTTGCTCTATAAAAGTAAACATTTAATTCGACAAACAAGTGTAATGATTTAGATATAAAAGCGAATTAATCATTTAAACGTATTTTTTGTCATTATTTTCGCCAACCGCGAGATAACCGTAACCTTTGCTACTTGACGTCACTCATTAGCCGCTTATTGTTTGAATACTCGCTATGGCCGCCACTCCGCCCGTATAGGGCCGGGACTCTATCTATACATTGATGACGGCTTGCCCTCACTGACTCACTTGTCAACGCAACTTGTAGGTGCGCTTAGAAAGGATTTTTGACAACTCCGCTCCTAAGGGGAAGTTTGTATCAAAATTCGTCATTTTTAAAGTAATAAGCGCAAAATTGTATATACCTGCTTCTGGTTACAAATATATGTACATACATACACGTGTATCGGTGTTTTTGGAAATTCAATCCTTAAGGAGGTGATGACTATTTATAATCTACAGCTAGTATTCATATAAAGTGTTAAGTGAGGCGCTGGTTTAGAGGAAAGTGGACTTCATCGGGTCGCGCGATTAAAACGAGCAACCCCCTATCGACAGTGGATAGGAAATAAGACAGGTGTGTCATTACCATATCGTATTCATTTTGATTTGATCGATGCTCAAGTGCGGAGGCTCTCTAGCAACATCGATTGACTGTCAGCAAGATGAGACTTAAATAACCCAATAAGCACAAGATTAATAACTTTACTTCCGTCTTGTACATTGCTGCATCTGTTCAATTCAGGAATGCAAATCGTCAAAGAAGACGCGACATGGTGCTGAATGATAGCAGTAGCGTCGGCCGTGACCCGAATACCAGGTACAAGGGAGCAGTCAAAGTACTCGCGTTTGAATTTTGTTTCGTTTGAAATGGTGGGAAGAAACCGCGAGGCGAGTCGACCGATATTTTTAATTATTTTTTCAAAACAAAGTTCGCCAAGAAAAGGGGTGAGGGTGGCTCAGCGACGATTCGCAGGAAGCGGTGAAGGATATTTATCGTATACTAGCGATTTGTTTAAAGTACGCCTGCACATTTTAAAGAGCAAATTTGTTTACATGCGTGTAAGTACTACATTTCCAACAGGCGCTTGGTATTTTAACGCAGCTTGTTTGTTTTCACCTTCATTGTAAGCGAGCTCAATAAGGGAAGAATAGTCCTGGAATCCTCTGGACGTGATTATCTTGTCTCCGCAACAGACTTTGTCTAGAGCAGAGAGGGCTTTAGTGACGACATTTCAGCTTCACGACACTCCTCTTTATATTTTGATTAATTTATTTTAAACAATATCTATATACATGTTATGGTCCGTAGGTGCATCATTTTGGACTATAAGTTCTATTACTGTAGTTTCTACGGAAAAGAGTAACAAACACACATCCAAACAAGGTTTTTGTCTTACATCCTACTAACATTATAGATGCGAAAGTTTGTAAGAATGTATTGATGTGTGTTTGTTACTCTTTCACGCAAAAGCTACTGAATGGATTTTGATGAAAATTTACAATAATACCTATACCCATCAGAATACCCCATAGGCTTTAATTGCTAATAGTGTGAATTATCCAAAACATAGAGATTTTCCATGACTACGCGGGTGAAACCGCGGAGCACAACTAGTTTGTAATAATATTAATAAATAAAATAGAGTATGTGTATGCACAATAATAAGTAATGAATGTGCATACGCTGGCAACATTTTCGATACACATCGAAAGCGAGGCAAAGAATATTAGGAATATTATGCGTTCGTTCCGAGGGTAACCCGGTGTGGCCACAATCCCCGCCCGCCGCCATGAATAACTTAGCGGCCCTTCCGCGAAACTTTTCCCGTGGAAATTGACAAATGTGACACCGGCATTACATAAAACACGTAACACGGCCTACTTTTGTTTTTCTTTTTTTTCCTCGTTCTCCGTTACACCTGTTACAGTTGTTAAACAATTATTAGACGAGGAAATATACTTTAGGGCTAAATAGCAAGTATACAAATAATAGCACAATACTTTTATATTAGAAAAATACAACTAAATATTAAAAATAAGTAAATTAATATCAAGTATGTAACAAATATACTCATTATTTTAATCAAAAGCTCGTTTTAGTGTTAATATTACAAAAATGTATAAAAACACTGAGTTTAGTTTCTAAGAATCGATTTTCATATAAAGTTAACTCAAAAAAAACTCTAATTCAAACTAAATAAGATCTAAATTAGTACCTATCCATTAATTCATATTCAAAGACAATTATTATTGCAGTCGTGCGGCGGAGCTGACACAGATTTCTTAATGAAAACTGTCAATGAAATATAATATATGTGTTACTGTACCTAAATTACAGTTTTAATTTACAACGAAGCTATTACGCCGCTATAATACATACAGCGGTTTTCCGTGACTCTGGCGCTGAACGAAATAGGGAGTTTCAGTGTGTACTGTTCGAGTGTCACGCGCCCTTGCCGGGCGTCAGCGTCGTATGTTACGCAGAGCACACGTCGAGGAGCCATCGGCAGGCGTGCCTTCTAGGCACGGCTGGGGTGTCGACAATAGTAGACAGGATCCGGTGTCTTGGTCTGGAGGTAGCTTTGCAGAAGACCGAGGCCGTGATGTTTCACGGTCCTCGTAAACGTCCACCTCCAGGCAGTAACATCGTTGTAGGAGGCATCCGCATCGGCATCAGGGAGACTATGAAGTATCTGGGATTCGTCCTCGATGGCCGATGGGATTTTTCGGCACACTTTCGGCAGCTGCTCCCCAGACACGAGGGGGCAGCCGGTGCGCTGTCGCGCTTGCTCCCAAATGTCGGGGGGCCTAACGCCACGTGCCGAAAACTTCGAAGGCATCGTACGTTCGATGGCCCTTTATGAGGCCCTAGTATGGTCGGGCCGCCTGACGGCCAAAAATGCGGCGCTATTGCGTCAAGCGCAACGCATATTGGCCGTCAGGGCAATAAGAGGACACCGTACGGTGTCCTTCGAAGCTGCCTCGCTACTCGCCGGATTCCCCCCATGGGACCTGGAAGCCAGGGTCCTGGCGTCATTGTACCTATGGCGCAAAGAAGCCCTGGCCAGGGGCACCAGACCCGCGCCTCGCGAGGCGTGCCGGTCGGAGCTCCGCCAGGTAGCCATGGGGGTCTGGGAAGATCGCCTAAGACGCCCCAGCGCGGGCCCCGCCACCATTGAGGCGGTGCGGCCCGTCCTGCACGATTGGATTGGACGAAGTCACGGCACCCTAACGTTCAGGCTGACGCAGGTCCTGACGGGGCATGTTTGCTTCGGAAAGTACCTGTGTCGCCTCGGCCGCGAAGCCACGTCAGGGTTGTGACATGGGCGACGAGGACGCGGCGCTGCACACCCCCAGGAGTGTCCAGTCTTGACGGAGCAGCGCCGGGAGCTCATCGCCCACACCGGATTGGACCTTGCTCCCGGCCGTGGTACGCACCATGGTCGGGAGCTCCACCGGATGGGACGCCATCTTCTCCTTCTGCGAGCACGTCATGTTCGCGAAGGAGGAGGCGGAGCGGGAGCGTGAGCGTAATTCCCTGCTCCGCTCCCGCCAAAGGAGGACGCGACAACGCCGGAGGTCGGACAGTGACCTTCCGCCGCCGTAAGCGGGCGGCGCGGGTGGGGCCCCTAGGGGTATAGGGGTTCTCACTCACCCGCACATGCCGTCGAGATGAGATCGCGAGTGGTCCGCGCGCGCTCATCTCTCTTCCCGTGGGGCGAGTTACAGACCGCCCCACGCCGAAAAGACCTAGTAGTGGCCAGTTGGGAAAACCGCATACACGTAGCCCTGGCATAAGGCGCAGGACGGAACACCCAGGGGTTTTAGTGGGTATCCCTAACTGGGGAGTGGCAATACCGTGGCACCGGTTTTGACCGGGCACGCTAGTGCCACCCCCGATCTGGCGAATCCCACACTCACAGGGGTTACGAACATCTTGTCGCGGCTTAGTCCTCAAACGGGTTTCCCCTGGCCAAAAAAAGGGTCGCACTACAGTAGTACATCCGCAAGGGGATTTCTCCTCGTCAAGAAAAATGGTGTGCTCCTGCTCCACGCTACCGGAGCTATCGGTTGATGTTGAGTGTTTAGAGATGAATAATGCCGCATGTCAAACTACGTATCGAGACCTTCGTTGCATCTTCGTGATGTGTAGATATTTATTATCTTTATAAACTGCAATGTGTACTCAAATTCATGGTTGATCTTGAAATAAACATTAAAATAAAAAATTTCAAATCCAAACCTGTGGGAAATTGTATGCTCTATTTTATATCTTTTGTAACATTATCCTTTGGTGCATAGAAAGCGAGATACAAATAACCGTATCCCGCGAACTGTGAATAATTCAAAACGCGGGCAAGTATTCTTTATTATGCCTTATGATAATATTTTAGAGGCTTAGCACTACTACTCACCTGCGAGAGAGACGAGGAGAGAGAGGAGCGCGAGAGCGCGGCGAGCGGCGGCCCGATCAGGCGGCGGCATCGCGGCGGCGGGGAGGGGCGGAGGCGGAGCGAGAGAGAGAGACGGACAGAGAGGGGGTGCGAGCGAGAGAGGCGAGGGCGCGGGGCGGGGGCGGAGGCGGCGGAGGGGCGCGCGCGCCGCTCATCTCGACGGCCGGCGCATCTGCAACAGGGACGACATTCAAGAGTTACACTTTGCTGATATCACACCTACATCGGCGTCATCGCTGCGAGTGCATTAGCTGCGAATAATACTCGGAGTGACAATTATTCTGTCACTGGAGAATTTCGACATCCCTTTGTGCCTCAAACACAAATACGTCATCTATTGGTCGCAGGCGTCTAGTGTATGCTGCTGACATGTGCAGTGTTGTAGCCAACCAAATAAATGCTAATGCAATCAGTAAACTCACAACTCACAGGAAACGAAAATGGATTGATCGCAGAGAACAAATTGAGGTTTCTAATAAGTTTTTAAAAGAATTGGCTTCAGAGGAACCAAGGAATTACAAAAACATCTTACGTATAATGGAAGCTGAGCGAACTGGTTACTCGCAGCAAGTATCCTGTCACATACAGCGAATTGTCGCGGCGAGTCCGCGTTTGTCAATTCGAATCGCGGCGAATTCGCGGCCAATTCGCAGCGAATAGCCTGTCACTTGCAACGACTATTCACTGTGTGTTACCGAGGCTTCAAAGATATTTCTTTAGCAGCTTAAAAATAAATACTTAATCACTTATCCTACGACGACTATATAACCAGTACTGAAAAAATCAAAAAATTGCAAAGCATCAAGTTCTCGCGAAAAATCCACTTGAGTTACATAAAATATATTCAGCACATTGGGGATCTGGTTAAACTATTTTAGTGCAGGACATTTCATAATGACTAGATTTATAAGTTGTAACATGTAAAATTCAATACTAATAGCGACATCTAGGAGCGCGCGGCAGAAAGCGGCCTAGAGTCGATATTAGTTATGGTTTCTGTTGTCTATGGTATATTCGTGGCATAAATGGAAAATAGTGAAAACATAAATTCTTGGTCGCGAATACCTTTAAATAATGTTTAATTAAATTATTTACGGAAAAGACAAATGTTAGTTGTAAAGACAATCAGTGCCTCCAGTGGCGAACCGTCGATTCACGCTATTCATCGCTATTGTAGCACGCGAAACAGCTAACAGCTAACATTGCAGTAACCGTACGAGCCGGAAGGAAATACCTGAAGATATAGCGGAGTTTAGTTAAATCCCAAAATAGGCCCTATGGCATAGAAAAATATAATTATCGGATAGCTATGGTTTCACTAGCTAACAGGGAAACGAAATAGTCACCTTCGTGCACTAAACAAATACGACCCCAAAGGACTGGGATCACTAGCGCCTCGCGGTTTCGCCTTCGTAGCTGTCATCTTGACAGCTACGTTTTCAAAAAGTCAGTGGACAAGGCCGAACATCCCGACGGGCGTTGAACATGCCATTCCGTGTGGGGGCATTTGATATAAAAGCAAATCAAGGAATGACTAGGCCTTTTTGATCACCATCAGTGCGTATAAGCTTTTGCTGAATTTTAAGAGTACACGTGTGGAAGCGGACATTTTGATATGTAAGTAAAATCTTGTACCAGTATCCAGATAGCACTAGGTTTCATTTCAATATGTTCAAATCAAATCAATCATTCCAGAATGGAATTATTCCAAGAAGACATACCGTGTGCAGCCCTGAGAGCCACCACGGGTTGTCCTGGACCTCCGCAGGTCCATTTTATTAGCCTCCTAGGTTAGTAAATATATATAGTTTTATCTTAATTTAAATTTATATTTCTGATTGTAGTATTTTAGTAGATTACCATTTTAGCACGCGTACGTCGGTACTTCGATATTTAATTTATACCTCCTACCTGTACCGTACGCTGCTACGTAATTCAGTTACCAAATAAGAAACCAGGCATGGGTAATATTATTTTAAATTATCTTCCGTAAGAATCGTTTCCTCAGCCAGCTTCAAATAGAACTATCTTTTTATCCTAACATTTTTATCTTGAACGTTCTCCTCCTATAGTCGAAAGGTGTTTTACCTTCTTATTGAAGCCATCGATTAATATATATCCACTGGTGACTTTCCAGTGAGGTGTTTGATTGGGGCGTAGGGGTGACTGACTGATGTCCTCCTACCCAGCTGTGGTGGCGGACCTGAGTTCCGCCTAAGACCGTCCAGTTGATACACAGCACTCATCATCTACTCTCTTCTTTTGTATACTTGTCCTGTTGCAAGATCTTCTTAGAGGAATACAGCAGGTGGCGTCCATTTTATTTTATTAATATTCTTAGTTTAGTAACTTACTTTATATGACCAAGTTATACTCACAAATATCATTATACAGTACGCAAGCTCCTAGCCGATTCCACCCCTGAGGTATAGCTAGCCTGAGACAGTGTTGGGGTTAGATTCATCAAACCACCCTTTCCTAGGGTAACAAAGAAACTCTGGGATAACAGAGTATTTATGTAATTGTTTTGTGTATTGTGAATATTAGCGGTGCGGCTAATTAAGGATTATTCTTTGTTACCAACTACTTTGTTTTAATGTAATAAACTGTGTATTAACTGGTTTGATGCTTTTATTCCTTATCCAACCCCTATAGATGAAAAGCCTGGGGGAAGGGCCTCTTTTTTATAAATAACAAAGTGTGTAACAAATATGAGGAATATCCTTTTGCTTAAAGCTTGTTTCGTTGTTTTTTTCAAAATAGTTTTTATGACGCTAAATAGATCTCCTACGCACTGCGATAAAAGTAGACTGCGCCATTGAATAGATCTCAAATGCTCTTCTGGCTGAAAATGGCAACACACTTAACTTGTTAAAGACATTTTGTATTACTGATTTGAGCAAATCACATTGTATTATATGTTTCCAGGCTGAGCAAATTACGTTTGTGTTATGGATAATAATAATAAGGTACATACAACTGACAACTCTGAGTCCTCTCCCGGAAGCTCAGAGCATAGTGAATAAAGAACAGTTAGTTTAGGAAATCTACTCCGTCACAAATGGTATTCAGGACCATGGCGTTCCACTAAGCTGGCAGGCAAGGGCCAGATCCCTCAACAACACCGTCGTTAACGGAATCTCAATTCACCACAGATCTAAAATAAGCCGTCGTTGTTTATGAAAGACATGTAGAGAACAGTAGAGACATGTAGGTCTACAGTTGTAATTGTGTTGGGCCGAAATTCTTTGAGCAAAGGTCAAGAGTGGGGGGTGGTGGTGCCCTAGTGGGGGGCAGCGGCGGCTCTAAGAGCTGCGGCCTTTCCCGTCCACTCGAATACCTTTGTGGCCCACCACTTCACTACTCGCTAACGTCGTTTACACATATTTCGGCGCTTTTAGAATAGCGTCTGCTTCATATCTACGTTTCGTCCCGGTTGCGTCCCACATTCCCGAATCACGCACGAACATGTGTGTCAAGTAGATTACTATCAAGCGAAATTAAGAATACTTCATTCATGTCTATGAATATATACAAATGAAGTCATAAAATGTCCCAGACTCAGCGGTTTATGCGATCGACACTTAGGAAAGCTACTGCTGCACAGTCTAGCACAATTTTACACTGTTGAAGTCCTATTTTAAGTGGAATATTTGAAATTCGTCAATTCGAATATAGTGCAGAATTGGCCACCCCAGGGGCGGCGTGTTAAGAGGGGGGGGGGGGAGGTGATCGTATTTCGCTATACGCGGAAGGAAGCGTTTCGAGAGCTTCCTGACGACGCGCGGCGGCAACGGGCCCGCGTCTGCAACGCACACTCACATACAACCTACTAGAGATGGGTGCTAATGCACGCTTCAATTCTTATACACAATAGATTCACTTCCAAGGCATTTAAAGGTAACAGGAATCAATACAATTTAACTGTGACTGATTTATGAGCTGCAAGCGAACAGCCGGCAAAGTCATGAGTTCCTATGTTATTATAATATTATATTATATTATGTGTGTTTTTGTTATGGGACAGAGCCCTTGATACGTTCACAGCGGCGCTGATTTATCTGCAACCTCCATTCAAAGAATAAAAAAGAGCAATGTGGCGACACAGGGCCTATCGAGCCCCGTAACGTTTTAAAAACTAAAACCCTTTTTGGGTTATCAATAAAACAATGTATGGGTTTTATTTTGTGTTGCGCGGTAATAGGTCACAAGATAACCCCGTATTAAGGTAGGTATACCACGGAACTCTGGTTTAAGAGCACATCCTAGATATACAGAGTGCAAAATATATCTTAACCGTTGCAGCTACACGAAAATAGTGTCAGGAGACTACCCATAATTTTTTATGAAATTTTGATTCCTGTTCACAGATTTAAAAAAAAAGTTAAAATTAACAAGAAAATGGTCAAAATGACCACAAACACACACAAAAAAACACACAAAAATGATGCCAATCAATCTTGTTTCTAATACTGAACAAATACTACTATCGGAGCAACGGTCGTTGGAATACTAAAAGAGTTATAAATCACAAAAATCTTCTCACATACATTCTTTAAGAAGTCCAACTGACCCTTTTTTATTTATCAAGTCTTTTTGTAGATGTAAAGAAAATTTGAAAAGACACACAGCTTTTATGACGCAAAAATCTCGAGTTGAAATTTGAATTTTCCTTTAAATAATGTTAATAAATAATTTGATAAATAAAAAAGGGTAAGTTAGACTTCATAAAATATATATGTGAAAAGATTTTTGTGATTTCCGACTCTTTTAGTTGGTCCGATAAAAGTTTTTTTTGTGTAATATGGCCATTTTCCTGCTAACTGTACATTTTTGAAAGTCTTTGAATACGGATCAAAATTGTGGCCCAAAAAATTTCATAGCAAGGAATCACATAGCAGTATATTTGATAAATACCTTTCAATGTTTTAAATAAAAGAATACGTGCAGATGCGGGCATGTGGAAAGAATGAATGATGGAAGAATGACTAAACAGATACACAATGACAGATATACAATGCAAAAGTGGTGGATGCAGAAGTCGCGGAAGGCCACGACACACCTTCCATCATCAAATTGATCGTGTATTAGCAGAAGGTGATGTCAGGAGCCTTAAGAACAGACGAACGTGCATGACGAGAGCTATGAATGTCAAAGAAGCAAGTGAGGTGTGTAAGAATAAGCCTAAATGGCGCTCTGTTGTTCGTGCCTACCCCGCAAGGGACCCGGCGTGAAGTTATGTATGTATGTATGTACGTCCAGATTATGTTTCATAATTATCGTGAAAGCCAAAACAAATGAGGTCACGAACAAAATTAATATACCAGAGATTTAATCACAACATTCGAATATTTGAGAAGTTTCTCCTTGTTTTTGTATTAAAATCAAGCCAAATGAAAACCCTATGCCCAAACAAAAATTATGATAATCACTTTGAGATATTATGGTAGGACATTAATGGCCGGTCTTTACGAATTTGTTATTTATGTTTTTACAGTACAAAAAAGAACATTATAAGATTTTACGTACCTATACCCGAACCACTTTGAATGTTATTTAACTTTTACTGATTTTTTTTATTATTATAATCACTTTCGACTTTATTGTAATTTAATTCTAGTAAGATCATTTATTAACACATAATTATTATATTGTTTTTATAATATATGATATAGAGATAATTAAAATTGGAGTGTCAAATTTAAAATGTGAAAAAATCGCCGGGGATAATTCGGGCCAGGTGATTCTAAAAATACAATTTTATTATTTTTGTCTGTCTGTCTGAATATTCTGGCTAATGTCTGAAACGGCTGCACCGATTTTAATGGAACTTTCATTTGCAGTTAGCTGAAGTTATAAGGTTGATGTAAAATTACTACTTTTTTTAGGATGCTGCGAAAATGATATTCCCGAAAACGAAGTCCCTGTCACAGCTAGTTTAGTACTAGTACAGGGTGGCGCAATAGAACGTGCATATTGCATCATCTTTTTTCGCGGGGTCGAAAGTGCGCGGGCGGGGGGAGCCTGCATCGTTGCGTAGGCGGGCTCATGGAGTTTTAGTCACTATGAGTCACTTCGACGGGAAGCGTCGCGCATTTTACGAGAACTCTCGTTCATACATCGTTACTAGGCGTTTATATTGTTCTGAATATGGACTACGGCAAATTAGTGAAGCTCCGAGTGCTAATTTAATTAAAATATGGGTACAGCGTTTTGAAGAGACTGGTTCAACGTTTAAACCACAAGCAAAAGGTCGTCCAAGAACATATAGGACCAACGACAATATAGAGAGAGTTATGCAGTCTGTACGAGGAGATCCACAAATGTCTACTCGCAAGAGATCGTCTGTCTTACACTTATCGCGACGAAGTTTGCAACGAATTTTAAACTTGGATCTTAAACTGCATCCTTACAAGCTGCAGTTAACACAAGAATTGAAATAGTCTGACTTCGGAGCAAGGCTCGCATTTGCTAATGAAATGCTTAATCGATTTTCCAATTTTTAACCGACTTCGAAAAAAGGAGGAGGTTCTCAATTCGTCGGGATCTTTTTTTTTTTTTTTGTCGTTACTTTTTTCATGTATGTTCGCCGATTACTCCGTCATTTATAATCCGATTTACGTGATTATTTTTTTGTTCGACGCGGAATAGCTTCCAATTGGTCCCCTATAAATTTTACATAGTTTGGCCCAGTAGTTTTCATTTTATGAATATTTTTTATGAAAAAAGTTTCCTTTTCGTTCCATATGTACACCGATTACTCTGAGATTAATGATTCGATTTACGTGATTCTTTTTTTGTTCGATGTGGAATAGCTGCCATGTGGTCCCCTAAAAATTTGACATAGTTTGGCCCAGTAGTTTTCATTTTACGATCATTTTTTTGTTCTCGTTTCTTGAGACCTAAATTTTTTTAGAAGCGCGGCACTATTCGTATGTCCACCCATACATAGCTAGACACTAAAAAGTAACAAATAAAAAATAAAAACTTCGTTCAAAAAAACCGACTTCAAAAACTAAAATGTATAAAATAACTTATTTGTAAAGCTATTATTATTAATATATATTATCTAAAACATCTTGAAGTCGGTGCAAAGCAAAACATAAAAATTACTATATTTTGAAAATTACTAAGCACCGACTTTAAGATGTTTTAGGTAATATATATTAATAATAAGAGCTATAGAAATAAGTTATTTTATACATTTTAGTTTTTTAGTTTTTGAAGTCGGTTTTTTTAAACGAAGTTTTTATGACAATATCCTTTTCTCAGATGAGGCCCACTTCCATATCAATGGGTTCGTAAACCGTCAAAATTGTCGTTACTGGAACAGTGAGAATCCCAAACTCAAGCACCAGAAACCACTGCATAGTCCTAAAGTGACAGTATGGGCAGCAATCTCTGGTAGAGGAATAATTGGACCGTTTTTCTTTGAAAATGCGCGGGGGCAAAACGTCACTGTTAATACCGAACGCTATGTTGCGATGTTGGAAGGTTTTTGGCTCCAGAGCTTGAAAATTCAAGAATAGTGAATTCTAGGACTTGGTTTCAACAAGACGGAGCTACCTGTCACACATCAAATGACTCCATGGCGGTTGTGAAACAGATGTTCTCTGGCAGACTGATTTCGAAAAGAGGTGATATCCCATGGCCCCCACGTAGTCCAGACGTGACGCCTCCTGACTTTTTTTTTGTGGGGATACCTCAAGAACAAAGTCTACAGCAATAATCCGAAAAACATCGATCAGCTCAAGGAGAATATCCGTGGTGAAATGGCAGCAATTACACCAGCATTACTGAAGAAAGTTTTCAATAACTTCCGTTTGCGATTAGAGGAGTGTCGTCGTAGAGAGGGTCATCATTTAGACGATGTTATTTTTAAAAAATAAACTTCAGTTATTTCTTAATAATACCTCAGTTTTATTTTAACTATACCTTTTGTATTTATTTTTTAATCAATATTTTAAATATGCACGTTCTATTGCGCCACCCGATATAATAATGCTATATGATCTTATTGTTAGTATGGTAAAAGGCACTGATTATATTTATGTAGGTATGTAATATTATTTTACGAGAATACTGGAGCCATTTTGTCAATCTCCATATTATGTTAGGTGGCTATGAGCAGACGGAGTTTATCTTGTATCCCAACGTATACCAAACACGAAACACAAATTACATACAGCAATGTTTTATTTGATATTTTTTTTGGGTCAAAGAGTCACTTCTCCCACCGCTGCTAATTCTGGCTGATATATAGATGGACAAGGGCGTTAGGACAAAAAGCCATTATCCGCCTCAATACCTCCACCTCCATGCATCGGCAACGGTAGAAAGGCCGCTGAAATTGGACGGGAATTTATAGTGGCTCCCCACTTCGGACATGCTCGTTTACAAATCACCGGGGACCGCCTTAATGCGGAACTACCCTTGCGTAATATTGTACAAATTGCTTACGAGCCAAATTCATTAAATTACCGATTTGGGAAATGGGCACGCATACGTGTAAGAAATAGTACTTCATGCGCCTTCGCTTCATCAGGCCCCCACGCTCACCAACTAAAATGTTAAGAAATTAAATAAGGACCGATATTTCAATAACCAAATAAAATTCATTCATAGAAAAATTGAAAATGTCAGTGGCATGAATAAAACAGTTGAATGGTTTCACGTTTAAATTCACTCGGTTTTTGAAAATTTGACTCAATCAAATTATATTTCGTTATAATATATAACATCTTATTATATATTATAACAAAAACTTTACTCGCGGTTGCTTCTTTTTCGCTGCATCAATAGGTACATATAATCTCAACTTTATCGACATAGACATATTTAATTAATATACTTATAATTAAACTAAATGAAATATTGCAGGAACCCTCAAAATGTGTCGCTTTTTTCTCAATTTTCTAAATTTAAAGTTATGTAACGAACATCTTCACTGTTTTTGTCTCACTTTTAGAAATTATTTTTATAACGACTAATTTTTAGTCACTGTTAGATTATAAGATGAAATTTAATGTAAGTGTTAATTTAAGTTGAAATGTGTAAAAAATAAAAGAGAAGTGTTTGTTATTTTCTGACTTTGATCTGTTATCAAAATCTTTTTAATTGTGAGAAACAAATCTTGTTAAAGATTTTAGAATTATCCCTTTGACGTTTATTATCAACTAACCTTGTGTTAATGTTTTCATAATTGTTTATCTTCAAACAATATACTGTTTTAAAAGTCAACTGCCCTTTGATTTTCCGGACCGAACTTACTCATGCAAAAATGAAAATGAAGGCATTCATTTCAAACAGGAATCTCAAAGATTATTTACTAGAAGTTACAAGCCTAGCACCGCTTCCAAAGCAATTTTCAGTAACTAAAATTGTTCTGGAAACGGTGGTAGGTTTGTAACTTTTACTTAATAATTACACAAAGTTAGTTGATAGTAAATGTTGAAAATAATAAATTTAAAGTCTTGGATGAGCGGCGCAACAAACTCCCCAACAAAAACTTGTTAGTTATTGTTCAAACTTTCGTGGTGTTTTAAGAAATGTTTTTTAAATTATACAACAGTATTGAAACTGTTATAAACAAACTCACCTAAATTATTTATTTCTATTAGAATGCACGATATTGTAAAGCTGTTGTGAACAACAAGAGTCCTCCGAATAGTAATTAGTGTGCCATAATTATGTACAAGTACCTAATCACAGGTTGGAATCATGTTGGAAGGTTGGCCGCTATGACCATGATTAACAACGAAGAACTTCGAAATAACAATAGCACTTACTTAGTCACACAAACATATTATGACGCGGGGTAACTATGTAACGGGGTATGGACTCCCTTTAGTTAGCATAGTAAATATTTGCCACAAGACACGTGCACTGTCCGCCGTAACGCGTGATAACACGTTATGTTTACACACAACACGTGTACACAAGTTAGGCATCCTGCCGCCTGCCGCCTGCCGCCTGCCGCGGGCCGCGTCATCGCCGCGGGACGAAGCGCGCCCAAGTCTGTTAGATCATTAGATCACCTCATAATTAATAAGCTTAGAATATTGGTACGAGTGCGGGACTCGAATTAAAATGCCGTTTCAATTACTATGGAATTTATTTGTACTATACAAACACGTATAACACAGGTACAAATATAACTGGACACACCTAGTACAAACTGCACGATTCAATAACACGCGCAAAGTCCGTCACTACATAGTTTGTCGAATGTATACGTCTTGCTCGTATCGTAATCGTCATTTTCATAAGTAAATTAATCTTTTATTAATATCGCTCCCCGATCTTGACTAGTTAACCGACTTCGAAAAAAGGAGGAGGTTCTCAATTCGTCGGATCTCTTTTTTTCGCTTTTTTATGTATGTTCGCCGATTACTCCGTGATTTATGATCCGATTTACGTGATTCTTTTTTTGTTCGACGCGGAATAGCTTCCAATTGGTCCCCTAAAATTTTTACATAGTTTGGCCCAGTAGTTTTCATTTTATAAACATTTTTCATGGAAATAATTTTCACTCCGTTCCATATGTACACCGATTACTCTGAGATTTATGATTCGATTTACGTGATTCTTATTTTGTTCGACGCGGAATAGCTGCCATGTGGTCCCCTAAAAATATGACATAGTTTGGCCCAGTAGTTTTCATTTTACGAACATTTTTTTGTTCCTGGTTCTTGGGACCTATATTTTTTAAGAAGCGCGGCACCATTCGTAGGTCCACCCATACATAGCTAGACACTAAAAAGTAACAAATAAAAAATAAAAACTTCGTTTAAAAAAACCGACTTCAAAAACTAAAATGTATAAAATAACTTATTTGTAAAGCTATTATTATTAATATATATTATCTAAAACATCTTGAAGTCGGTGCAAAGCAAAACATAAAAATTACTATATTTTGAAAATTACTAAGCACCGACTTTAAGATGTTTTAGATAATATATATTAATAATAATAGCTTTAGAAATAAGTTATTTTATACATTTTAGTTTTTTAGTTTTTGAAATCGGTTTTTTTAAACGAAGTTTTTAAATTTTATATAACTCGACAATAAATGACTTTTACAAAATGCGCAATACAAATTTTTGTTGGAAATTAACTGCTCTATAAAAATGGTTTCTTATGTCTTGGCGATGAAATTAACCGTTCAAAAGATATTCATCATCAAACTTTCATGTGTACGGATTTTAAAAGTTTTTGATGAGATATTCGAAAAATTTCAATTTAATTTATAAATTTCATGTGAATTTCATTTTTGTCATTAATATAAGTATTATTTGAGTTTTATTTTTTTCAAAATTTTTCTTTAATTATTCTACAACATATTATTTTTTTATATATATATATATATATATATATATATATATATATATATATGTGTGTGTGTGTGTATATATATATATATATATATATATATATATATATATATATATATACATATATTAAAAATATCTATCTATATATATTTAATTTAAAATTGTTACTTACAGTACAATCTATACAGATCAATACAAATAGTTACAGATCAATACAGATAATGACAAAATAATAACCTTTTACTAAATGCATATGAAAGTAAATACGGTACTTAGGGTCTTGCACAACGCAAAACTTGCCGCTAAATATGTTTGGAGAACTGTCAATACCTTTTGTGTAAAACGTATTTAGGTAGTTTTAATATGATTAACTAATTTTATTTAAAAGCGATTGTTATGCAAACGGGCCTTAATATCAAAGAATAAAATTTTAAATACTTTGTCTAGATGTTCAGGCTAACCTCTGAAACATTTGGACTGATTTTGGCGTCTTTCCCTGGCAGACAACTGATGTTATAACGTGTAACTTAGGTTAGTTTTTTTTTTAATTGAGAGTGCCGCGAAAAAAAATCTACGCCGACGAAATTGCGGGCAGAGGACACAACTAGCATATTATTATATGAAATAAGTGTAACAAAAAGATTTTTCTCTAACTTAATAATGGAATGGATCCAGAGTCGAAAGTTGCAGAGAAGGCGAATGGCCCGCGGCCGAGAGTCCGACAGGTCCAACGATTGCAAAGAAATCTTGCGTCGCGATCTTCGCGCACAGCGCACTAATGGCGATTTATGTGCGTGCGGGGGTCGTAAATCAGGGCGCAAATCGCCCGCTGCCCCACGAAGGGGCGTTATCTGTGAAGCGAGCCGGACGACTGCGGCGCCCTCTGGGGGCTGAGGGGCTGAATGCACCATCCACCACTAACATACAACTAATCCACCTCCAAATTAGTTCAAACGCTGTATCATGTGCCAAGTCATTTGAGAAGTTAAGATTATAAGGCAAAGGGACGTGGAGGAAGGCACATAAGCACAAAAGGGAAACAGCACAAAACTAACACCACTAGGATTAACTGTTGTGCGATATAATAATTAAAAGTAATTTAATTACGTATGGGTTTCTTATTTTCGTGTATTCCAACTTCAACCAACTAGCAACAAACCGTCAATTGTAATTTTGTTTCCACTTTTACTTGTTATACACAATTCCTTATTAAAAAAGCGACCTTTCAAAATAGCAA
The DNA here is from genome assembly GCA_949752895.1 of Dendrolimus pini. Taxonomy (NCBI): domain Eukaryota; kingdom Metazoa; phylum Arthropoda; class Insecta; order Lepidoptera; family Lasiocampidae; genus Dendrolimus; species Dendrolimus pini. The sequence goes on from OX457150.1 coordinate 12,375,058, forward strand.
AAGGGACATTTTTAAGAATGTTTATTTTACAACAACAACAACATTTTATTTAAACAAGTCATTTTCAGTATTTTACTTCAAGTTGAATCTGTAAGTATATTGGAGTCGGAGATGGCCCGACAATAGTGCTACATGCCGACAAAGACCAATTGCCTTCTATGATTTAGGAAATCTTTTGTTTGCTTTGTGTTTAAACTTTAAAAACATCTATTGTTATCGTACTTATTTTATGGCTGTCATTAGTGTCGAAGACAAGAGCTATGAATGTCAAAGAAGCAAGTGAGGTGTGTACGAATAAGCCTGAATGGCGCTCTGTTGTTCGTGCCTACCCCGCAAGGGACCTGGCGTGAAGTTATGTGTGTGTGTGTATAGTGCCGAACTAATTAATCCTTGTTTTTATTGTATTGCGTCGGAGCTTGCCAGATGTGCGTGAACGAGCCCCTTTGTCGGTATTATACAGTTTAGTATAAAACAATGCCCGAACGGAGGGGTGGGGCAGTCAAGCGACGACTACGATACGAGTAAGACGTGTGTAGTACTTTCGATTAGCGATATGGTGACGGAATTTGCGCGCATTATTGAATCATGCAGTGTGAACTGGTTGCATCCAGTTTTATTTGTACCTGTTTTATACGTGTTTGTACAGTTCTAATAAACTCTATTGTAATTCCAACGGCATTTATTTAATTTGAGTCATGTAGCTCGTAACAATAGTTTAAATATAAATACGATAGAAATGATTTAAGTCGTAGTGATCTAAAGCGACAATGTCTTGAGGACAGCGGCGGCGTGTAACAAGCGTCGGCCATGTTGCGACACTCGCGCCGCGCCGCGAGCAACTTCGCGAAACTGTATTATGCACATCCGGACTCTGCGGTTGCCGGACAACTAGGGTAGCCACATTCTCACATTTTTCCCAATAATAAACCTGTGAGGACCAAATAATTACTAGCGCTGACTATAAAACACGATAGTGACTTAGCTTTTCTGATGTTGAGTGGCAGTGAGTTCCATAAACGGACAGCCTGTATCGTGAAGGAAGGAAGTGTGTACGGGTGTTATACGTAATATGATGTATCAAGTTCAAGTGATGATGTCTTGATAAAACGTACATGAAGCTACTAGTTAACTCAGTAAACTGGAGTTGTCATTGCCATGAAATGCCATATTTATGTTGAGCTCGGTGTACACACATTTTTATCGTCGTTCACTGGGTTCGAGTTTCTATTTTCCTAAACTGTTTTCATCTAAACGTCCCAAAACATTTGTAACCATCGAATCCCGTGGGAACTTCCGAATGAAACGTATATAAAAACAATCTTCTAAAACATAAGCTCATGTACAAATTTCAGATCGGTTCTGGGACTTTTGAGTTTCGCGGACACAAACATAATCTACATTGTCAGTTTGAAAGGAGTCGGTTGTAGGGATTAAGGGACGTGGCGACACCATTGCCCTTGGTCCCCTCACTCCCTGGGGATGGCCATGGGAGCCCCTCGTGCCTCGCTCGCGTCCCGGCGACGTCTCGCTGCACTCGGCTTACGACTAAGGGGAGCCACTCATTTGATTAGTGCTCTGACAGTTTCACATTGGAAATACATGGATAGTCTTAATGTTGCTTTTTAACCTAATTTTAAAAAAGGAGGTGCTTGCAATTTGTAGTGTAATATCCGTGCGTAATGGAGAAAGGCGTTGTTGCGGCCTGTCGTAAGAGGCGAGAAAACCCACCACCAACACACCAGCACCACCAGCACCAAACCAAACGCACCAGCGGAACCCTGACCTTCAGGACGACTCAGATACTGACCGGACACGGTTGTTTCGATCAGTATCTGTTTCGCATTGTGGGCTGCTTGCCTTCCCCGGACTGCCGCCAATGCGGCGCACCCGATACGGCGTTCCACACGCTTGTTGAGTGCGCTGCATGGACGCCTCAGCGTTTCGAGCTCGAGACACACGTAGGAGCCGTCCGATCGCTTGGCGACTTGGTAACGGCCATGTTGCACAGCGACGACCGCTGGGAGTCTGCGGTTACTTTCTGTGAGGCAGTAATGTCTCTCAAAGAGGCCGCAGAAAGAGACAGGGAGCGAAGTCCTGCAGCGCGTGCTAATGTCTCCACCCGAGGTCGCCGGCCTTCAGCTGGCACCCGGAGAGGCAGGTACGCGCATTACTTCCCTCCCTGAGTTAGGTTCCGGTACGAGGGGCCCCTTGCTACTAGGCAACGCAAGGGATTCATCTGCCCCCGTTTCGAAGTGGGGTGTGTTCTCCCAGGGCACACTCCAAGCACTTTATTGCGCTGGATCGACTGTTGCGTAACTATGTTCTATATCTCAGTCTTTCCTTCACAACAAAAGCGCAGGGTCGACGGGAGGAGGGGGTTTTTAGTGGGTATTGAGGTTGCTCGCCCGTGCGGCATCGCTCTGAGTCTTCCACACTCCTCAGTGTCAAGCCATCGCGGACGAAGCGCAAACAAAGCATACTATTGCTAGCGTTATCGCCCCCGGTGGATGCGCGCCGTTTCCTAGTGACGGCCCTGAGAGTGCGTAAATCGGTTAGCATTTTCCCTCGCCTCAAAAAAAAAAAAAAAAAAGAGGCGAGAAAACAACCCACAACCACCCCTATTCTAGAGTATGCCGTCATAAAAACCTTGAGATGTGTTTTCTGGCACTAGTGGCTAGATTCCAGTGTCCCTTTAGAGAGCAGCAGCGTGTTTGTAGCACTTTCGGTGTTGCAAATGCCTATAGGCGATAATAACCGCTTTCTATCAAGTAGACCGTCTGCTTGTCAGCTAAAATACACTAAAATAAAAATTATCATAAATTGGAATAAAGAGTGTGAATCATAATGGAGATGACGCGTGGCGATGTTTGAATCAAAGTAAACGATTGAGTAATAACAAGAAGGGGTCCGAGGCGAGGGGACGCGACTCCCACGGGGCCGCGGGTGTACGGACGCGGCCAGTCATCACGGAGACAATAGCGATTTGGGCTACAATTTCAAAATCAAGCTTATTTGAGCATTTCGAACAGCTTAATCCTGTGGCCTCCGATTTTGCTACGTAGGCATTAATGAGGATCACCATTTTGGAGCTCTGCTGAAACCACAACCACAGAACAGTAACTAATGTTCATAGGTTGAGGTTTGTCTATCTTAATGTCTGTATGTGCTTTACTGACCTGCCTCACTGTAAAACGGACGCTCCAGCTTCCATTCCTGGTATAATAAAGTTCGCTTGTTTGTGTTTGTTTGCCGATTCTGTTATTGTCATACATTTGCCCGAGTTTCTTAAAAATTGTACTCGTTATATACGTCATAATATACAAGTACGAGATACTGATAAATTGTGAGAATGTTTTACTGTTCTGGCTACCAGGCGAGTGAACTCATCTGTGGCACGGTCCAAGGGAGCTGTCTCCCGAAGTGGGCGGATACGAGTTGACAAGTTGTAATAAGTTTTGAGCTCAGCCGCGGATTCAGTGCGCAAGTATGTGGCGAGTGGGCGGCGGCGCCTTGTGCGTCCTCCACATCCTCGGGGAAATGCCACGAGCGAAGACACTAAACAAAGGAAGAATAAAACTTAATTTGAATTGAAATTTATACACAGCATTTTCAAGATTTGGACTCAACTTGTTGCTATGCCGAAATTATATTTGACATAACGCTGATTTTCAGCGTAAACCGTTCTTTCGTCACAATACCAATAAGGACTGAATAAAATAAATTTAACTGTATAAATCATAAACGATAATATAGCAGTATGTATGAGTAAATCAATAAATATTTCGTTATGTTTATAATTAAAATAAATAAAAACTAACTAATGCTTATATAGTCCGATAAGGTCCGATATATCGTCTGAGCTACTTTGCACGCGTGCTTCCGCTATTGTGGCCTACGAGGCTCTCGCGAGAGTGTGGAGGTCCTTCTGGCGTTACGCGGTCACTCCGTCGCACCCGCTACGGCTCACTGGCTTCCAGCCACACAATCTCGCAGCAGCTCCAACGTCCACTCAAATTGTGACAGATAACAATATTATATTATGATTGTCAGAAGATTACAATTTTGTTATTGTCGATTATTGTAATAATGCGTCTGCTACATCTGGGATAATGTTAGTGTTAGTGACCGTGTCATGCAGATGTATTGGGGTGAACCTCCCGAGCACATTATTGTCCGCAACTACCTTTATTTTAAAGTTCTGTATCTTTTTAAGAATTTATTTTACTCAAGAGCCTTGTTGAAGACAATAATTAGCATCAATAAGTGTTGTAGCCGAAGATAAACGGTGTTATTCATATTCTAAAGAAGCCTACAAACTTACTCTAAATCAATATGAATATAACCGAAATAATCTAGCACGAGTTTTAAAAAAAGTGGCTGCGGTCAATAATGTACCTACTCAGGAGAATTGGTCAGCAAAAGGCTTAATGCGTTATTTGTGATGTGACATTCTTACTAGTTTTTAATGACGTTAAACATTGACAGATTACGTAAGTACGTACACTAATGTAGCTATTAATTGTCTATGTTATTTCGTAACGTAAAATTATTTCTAGGAATTTTAAATAATAAAAAGGGGAATTTTGTAGTTTTCACCATTTCATGGTCGGGACATACAATTACATAGGCCGACCTGACTTATGCAAGGAAACAGTAGAAAAAACAGAAATTTCACCATAAGAAATACATTCAATAATTTATTTCAATTTACACCACCTTAGAAGAAGGAAAGAGTGACAAAAGCGATTGAGCTATTGGTGCTTCTGTGTTTATTATTGTATAAATGTTACAACTGTTGGCAACACCAACATAAAATATTGTTTATTTTTGAACTTGCAACATTATGGTTGCGTTTTTGTTCATCTTCCGTTTGGGTTGTAGCCGAAGGCAGACGCCTTCGTACGTAAAGTGATATTATTACAAGTTTTCACCAACTTGCAGTGTTTTTAACTTCTAATAGTACATCGACCTGGGTATCCCTAAACCCACCACATCAACGTGCAAACAAATACATATTATAATTATGTGCGACGAGACGCGCACAACAACCGTTTATCTCACAAAGTATAATTAAAGGCCAATAAGAATTTTATTTCTTTGCGTACTTGTAAAGTGGATGTAGTCAATACGGCGCTATGCGATCCAAAATATAATTCGACTACCTCTCTCAGTGGAATAGTCATAGGTGCCGTCGCTACGCGAGTACCGCAATCAAATTAATTCGGTTGTAATTTGGCGAACAACGCCGACTTATTGCTTTAGTAAATGAAACGGGTGCTAGCCGACGACTTCGTGCCGCTTACGACTCTCCCTCCAGCCCCTCGGCGGTTGCCGGGATTACCTACAGTCATTTAGCTCGCCCAAGCTTCAATCTACTTCTCTGACCTCAACACAAATAAACACCTATGCAGTCCTCGGAAAACTGCCACGGGCTCCGCATTCAATTCTTCGCATGCTAAATTTCGTTAACGAACTTGCAGTTTACTGTGGATATCTCTATGTGTGCGTGAGTTTATGTAATACTTCGGCACAATTTTTAGTAGTACCCATTTCTTTGACTCGTCACGCGCCTGCAAAACGCCTTCGCTCCCGTGGCGTGGTAACGGCCATCACCGCCATCAACGTCCAACTGATGCCATAGGCCATTTGATAATTTGTGTCCATAATATGAGTGTCAAAAACTAAATCTGATAATATTTAATTGTAAATTCTCTTTAAGTTAACCGAAATTAAAACACTGTTAAGTATAGTGTAGCGAAGAGTAATAGTTGTTGATGTGGTTCCCTTGTTTATTTACCGCCCTGCGCCCTTCGGGTCCAATTTGGCCGCGTAACCCAATTTGCTGGGCCCTTGCCACTTGTCACTCCATACATTACTAAACGCGCCCGTTCTCGCCCTTATAGCCTTCATCGAGGCGCGTCTTTTTCTTTTCATTATACTCTTAATCCACAGGCGAATCATTTATTGAAAGGCGATGTAAACGTCCTGGATCCTCTACATTCTCGCGAAAAGTTAGCGCAAACTTTGCAAGACGCTATCGAGAACTCCACATTCCCGATTCACGCTCTTTCCTCGCGAGAATCTGGAAGACCTTTTAATGTTTCGCCGGTCGATGACAAACAGCCGCGCCATTGAGGAACGGCACATTCGCAGCGCCCTCTGTCATCGCCTCCGAGGTCTCAAACAAATTCCAAATTTATCACTTTACTTTCGCTCATATTTTTTTGTTTCGCGCAAAACTTTCTCCGAATTCATAAGGGGCCCGAGTTCGCACAAATAAGTGGGGCTAATTCCCCTTCCCTCGTTCCGATACACTTTCCAAAGACATCGTTCATCACAACTTTCAAACAAATAGCTCCCTTCACGTACTCACTTCCGATTTCACTTCAGAATTAATTTTCAATTTCTAAAGACTTCAAATGTAGATATCTAAGTAAACGTGGACAACCTCTAATGGGCAAATGGTAAATTTAATATTTAAAAACGTAAACTACTTAGATTGTAAAATTTATACTTCAGATAACTGAACACAATGTATTATGAATTTATATAAAAAAATGTATATTTCTTTTCTTAATATGCTTTTATTTAAAGAAAATTTAAATTAAGTGAAACCCATCACTTGATTACATTACACAATTTATATGATAAAAAAGCTTGTCGTGATATTTAGTTGTGTAGATATAGATAAACAAAAGTACCTACAATAACTAAGTAACTTGATCTTGACAGTACCTAAATCTAAGAAAAAAAAATGTATTTTGCGACAAGCTTTTATATCATATAAATTGAGCAATGAAATAAATTGATGGATTTGATGTAATTTAAAGTTTATTCTTTTAGAGCTTTAAATAAAAGCTTGTTTAAAAAAAATATTAATATATTTTTAATTTCTTATTTATTCGTATTCGTTTTAGTAAACCGTTTAATGTGATGCTAAAATAACTAGTTTGTCATTCAGCTAACCATGCATTGTCATTCAAATTAAATGGCTATTCAAAATTTCATCTCAATCAGTTCACATATTATAAATGCTTTAAATTCAGTTACAAGATTTGACCCGGACATACATACAAACATTGCAAGTAAAAAAAATAGCACATTAAGGCGACGATGATCCCCGACGAATAATAAAATGTTTTTGATGTATCACTGACGACACTAACGGCAGCCGATAATGGAACTAATGTTGCATAAACATGTGGAGTTGTTGTGGCGAGGACGAGGCACCTCGACAGCCAGCGCCACATTTGCATCGCCCGGCACAAGGGTCGGGGACTTGCACAATTCGTACGCATGTACGGCGAGAGAGAGCGGGTTCGAGCCTCTTCATCCGCATGATGCTAAACACAATAAGCTCGACTGGGATGAGCCACACAATCATTATGCAAATATGCAGACGACGATACGAACGCGGCCCCAAGTGAGGTCATATTGACCCATTGCGAACTTTCATGCTCTACAACGTCTAACGTCTTTGTTACTTGTTAACGATGCACTTAAATATATGCTTGAGTGGTTTACATACATGTTTTGCAGCTAACGCTGGAGTCATCGCGCGGACTCCTCATTGAATTATTCAAGTGGAGTCGGGCCGTGTACTCCATCGACGCCCGCGACCGCCATTTACATATTTCCCCGGGATGTTTATGAGATATTATTCAATGTAGTCGTATCGGAATCAGCTTAAGACTTTGCATTCGTCATTATGTCGGATTTACATACATAAAATTCGGCTGGCACCGTCACCAGCCGGAACTAATACGAAACTAATTCGTACATGGCCGGGCCCACGTTTTACTATTCATTCACTTGCCTTACCATCAGGTGAGTTTTGACATTACTAATATGGAGCTTATGTCAAATTTTAACCAATAACAAAGCCAATGAAAAATCCGTAAAATATAGGAACTGGACATTAATTAATTAGATAGAGGTTCATATTCTTTCATATTATTGTGGTTCTAAATATTTGCAGCTTAAATCACCAAATTGTTCATAATTGTCGTAAGTTATCATACAAAAAAGTGTAAGTATGAAATCATCATTGATTGATGCTTGATTGAGTACGCGTTTGCAGCGATCGAGATGATCGACTAGCCCTCGGTGAGACCGCTACAAAAGGTAAAACAAGAAACGGATATGGCACACCATCGATTGAAACCTAGGACTGGGTGGCTAATAATTATATCATTAACATTATTCGGGTGCTTCTCTAAGCAGTGATTGTGTTTATTCGGCGAATGAAACAAACCTAAACTCAGATAACGCATACTAACCCTTGAGTAACTGATGACTATACTCAACATACTTCATAATTATTATTCGGAAAACATCATTTCTTGTGAGAGCAATAAATTAATAACAGTGTCTAAATGTAAACAACAATAAATTATAATGTAACGATGTTCTAGTGCAGACGTGGCTCGCGAGCGCACCGTGAGCAGCCGAGCCCGCAGCGAGCCGATGGTTGTCGATTTTTGCCGCGAAAAAGGGCGGCTCGCAGATGAATACGCAGCTTTAGACGGATGGAACAAATACCATCGAACTACCTATTGAAACAAAAGCAAAATTAGGGAGGTGTGAATGTGCCCATTCATCGGGTTGATGCAAACGACCCCCGGAAGCACCCGCGTCGCCGGAATTAACAATAACACCGCACCGGGTGATAACGAATAATTCAATAGAATATCATTTGAATACAATCAGCCGGCGGAGGAAGGGACTCTCCTTCGCCAGCTGAAAACACATCGAGCGAAACCATAGGCAGCTGGATTACGGCGGGCGTCGGCCCCGAGAAGAGGGACTATTGTTTCGGCGTAAGTATCAGAAACATAACACGATAATGGGATCAAGACTCACGCACAAAAACGCCCGATGTATTGGATTGTCTGTTTCCGCTTTCCGCGCTATTCTTGCAGGGAATTACTCCGATTGGTCTGTCCCTTTGTTCAGGGCTATTTGCGTTGCCACTCCAGAATGCAACGCAAACAAAAACAAATAGATCGGAATTCAAGTTCTGATGCCGACGTCTCGAGGCACTGCGACCTATTTCAAAGGGACCAAAGAAGTGTGTATTTATGGGAACAGTTCTCTACATCGAGGAAATTGTTAAAGTCAGCGGTGTCAGTTATGTGACCACTCACCGATGTCGAAGCACAGACCACGACACTAAGTGAACACGAGCGTAACGACGCGACTACACCGATCGCCCTCCGCGACGAGACTGCCGCCCCTTGCGATTTCCAATTTCTCCATGCCACCCCGTTCGCCCCCTCCCCCGCCGCCGCCGCCCACCCCCGCTGGCTCCCGACTGCGCATCCTCGTCCTCTTGCACGAGTGCCACAGTACAAAGAGGAGATCGACGGCCCGACCGCTCTACTTTTGCGGCCACTCCACCGAATATTCCATCCACTAAATCTGGTCGCAATTAATAGCTCACGGACTGCACGTGATATCCTCCAATGAATGTACAATTATATTAAATAGGTTATTCTTGAACAAGTCAACGCTGAATCGACAGAATAAAGTGTGAGTACTTACTGCATTCAATTCAATTCCACGTAAGGACGCAACAGGATGAGATTGCCAACAATATTCAAACCTTTGAAATGAGATGTCTTGGGTTTTTTGTTTTTGTTTCTCGTAAAGTAAACAATCACACAAAAGAAGCAATGCACGATATTCAAATTCAACTACCATTGAAGTGTAAAATACGCTTGAAGATAATGTAAGTATAATAGCCGTATTGTTAATTGAGTCGACACTGACCCTGTTCCCGTCAGTGGTGGATGGGCGCGTGATGTCCTGAGATTCGTTCGCGACGCCCTTTCTCATGCAAATCTCGCTTCGTTATTAATAAGCCGCCGAGTGCCGTCGGCTGGATATTCGAAAGCCGCTGAGCGCGTTGACGCCGTCGCCATGTCGTACCACACTCGTCGTTCTGCCGTCTGCCTTCTATCGGCACTCGCCATGCTCGTGAGTTTTATTCAGGGCCATCTCAAGCGTATCAACAATGCTATTTAATAGATTTCATTTTTAAATTAAAAAAAAATTATCCGACTTTTTTTAACAATGTTTAAGCATTCGCGATGTCCGTTCACCCGTCTGAGTGTCACAGTCATTTTCCTCAGAATATTATTATTTTATATCAGGGTTGATACAGACGAAATTTGACAGGAGGATGTGGCCTACACCTACATATTGATCATTTCTTTTTTTTTTCTTGAAATCAGACGCTTGTGCCGTTTAGGTCCCTGTGGCCGGATATCTCGCACCCATTGCGCCTTCGGGTAAAGACAGCCCCGGTTTCATTTGTTTATCCTTGCGACGAAGTACTTCGACGACCCTTACCAGTGGGCGAAGTGAATCTCTAGTCGTTTGGCCGATTGTGGGATCGATTGGCAAATAGGTTGTTTTCGACGAGGGGCGCGCCGCGGATCGGAATGGCGGTAATAGGGCGCTTCCCGTAAGACTCCAAATCAAATATCCGCGGCTATCGATGGCTTTTATCAGACGGTGTTCGGCGCCCCCGACGCTTATCTCCAGATATTCCATTCCGATCGATGCAATAAAACTTTATGCGCTCGGATTGTTTGCACTCCGACTGCTTGCGAATAATTGGAATTCCTCAACGGAGGGGCATCATCCACCTCGTATTATTAGCGTCTAATAAATTCACATCGTGCTTCGGGTTGCCGTTGTGTAACTAGAAATAGAAGTATGATTAGTGTTACGTATGTACAATGTGCATAATTTTTCGACCGCGTAGATATTTTTTTCACGGAACACAAAATTTAAAAAAAAGAATAAGTAGCCTAACTTACTACTTGAAACATCAGGTACCTGCTAGTGAAAATCCTGTCAAAATGTTTTTTGAAGTGAAACTTCTATATAGAAGGGGTCTTACGATTTTTCGCTCACGAAAAAGCGTCACAGTCACGTGGTCTAATTCTTACATTTTAAACTCGTGATATCTTTCGAATGGGATGTCCGAATTGAATAATTCAAAAAGTTTTATAAAGGTATTGAAGCAGTCTTGAATATAAAGTAATTTATTTTGATAAGGATTAATACCAAGACACAAATAAAAAGCCTTTTCTAGCGGCGGTATTTTAATTGTTTTTTAAAATAAAAGAACACTTATTGTGGCATAACTATAATAGTTAGATATATAGTGTCGCGACACTTTTTGTAAATAATGCTGTGTTCTACAAAGTCGTAGTACATTATTTTATTCTATCATCAATAGTTTTCGAAGCGCACGCGATTTTAGATATTTTTTACACCTTGGGATACATTATTGGAGTTTTAGTAAGGACCCCTAATTTATTTCTAAATATAATATACCCTATGTCACCCGGGAATATGGTAGCTTGCCAATAGTGAAAGAATTTTTCAAATCGGTTCAGTAGTTTCGGAGCCTCTTCATCAAAACATGAGCAAACGAAATTTTATTGAGTTTTTTTTTGAAATATTTTTCTGTTAACATAATTTGAGGTTCGAATAAAGATAGATGACGAAAGATGCGCATTTGTTAACGTTCCGTTGTATGTGTATAATTTTAAAGTAGACTATGGATGTTTTGAATTCAGTTTTTTGTTTGATAAAATAAAATATGGTTAAATAATAAATGCATTATTTAAAATTTATCTAACCTAACCGAATCATAATTTGTAGTAAACCTGCGAAAAATCGAAATGTGTGCTGGGTCCACATATTAGAAGTAAAACTTCAACGGACAAATGGAAAAACGAATGGCAACGGATAAGTGGAAAAATGAATCGCAACGTACAAGTGGAAAAACTTCAACTGACAAGTGACAAAATGAATCGCAACAAAATTTCATCTTGAAGTTTTACGGGCAGGTTTTCAATTTGGACAAGTATATTAACAATCTGCCCGTAACACTTCAAGTTAATATTTTGTTGCGATTCATTTTGTCACTTGTCAGTTGAAGTTTTTCCACTTGTCCGTTGCGATTCATTTTTCCACTTATCCGTTGCCATTCGTTTTTCCACTTGTCCGCTGCGATTCGTTTTTCCACTTGTCCGTTGAAGTTTCACTTCTAATGTGTATCCCAGCACACATTTTTTTTTTCTTATTCATAGGCTGTTCATTTGTCGGCAGTGGTGGTGTGGAGCCATCGCGGCGTTCCCGCTGTTGGGGCTCGCATCGGGCGCGGCGGGTCTGCCTCTCCAGGAGCTGTTCCTGGGGGACCTCCAGCACCAGCTGTCCTCACTGAGCTTGTTGGGCGACCTGCTGCAGATCGGGCTCAACAACACCGCGGCGGCGGCGGACACGCGTCAGTATACAAATGTTCACCATTCATTATATTTTCGCAAAGCAAGCAAAGGATTTATAATTTAAAATAAACAAACGGAACAAGGTGTATACATTATAGAACTGACGTGCAGGTAGGACGAAACTCTAAATATATGAGAATAAGTGGACATTGTGCTAATTTCAAAACGTTTAGCGCCATCTAGTTACTTTTGAACACAACTAATCAGTGTGTGAGAATTCAAATTTAGTCTTGTTATGAATGATGAATCAGATGTTGTGAGCGAACCACAAGTGGCCGTGTACGAGTCGTACTCGTGCACGCCAGATTCCTCCGCAAATTCGATGCGTATTGCTCTTATTGAATTTTGTTTTATGTTCCAGTGGGATGAGCCTACCACCGAAGCCCCCCCCCCCCTCCCAATGGATAACGGATCCGACAAAAAGTAAATGACAATGCTGGTACATGGAATGAATACCCTTAATTAATAAAGAACTTCAATATAATGCTGTTTTTCTTTTCTCATATTCTTGGCACCTATCGCCACACTACCTACTAAACCTTCCAGCGTCACCGTCACCATCATAGCATCATAATGAGGCTTCATGGGACCGTAATCACAGATATGACTGCCGCGATGCCTCAACGCATGCAAACTTACAAAGGGCGGTGTCTCTAGGACCTCGACACCAAGGCACTGGCTTACCGAGAGGTCCGCCGACCCCCCAATCCTGCTATTTCCATCAGCAGGAGATGGGCAAAGCGGCACCTGTGATCCAGCTGCTCATCCTCGTCCCTTATTCTTTCGGCTGCCACCATATCGTCATCACAGTAGCACGCCACCGGTAGCTCGCTGATGTGATGTGATTTCCGCAGATATATCCAAGCATTGAGTTGATGTTTATATGAACTAAGCATGTAAAGTTGTTCTTTTTTTTTTTTTTTTTTTTTTTTTTTTTTCAGGACCGTTATGAGGGTGTCGTCTGCGAAGCAGATCGCCCCATCCCGGGCCAGTCGTAACCTTTGTTCCACAATCCAACACCGCACGTCAAACAAAGAAATAATACGTAGATACCACTATGATATATACATAGATGTCGCTGTTTGAAAGTGGAACACGGTTTAGTTTGCGTAATCCTATTAGCTAGACACGGAGAAGGCATAGTCGGAATCGGTTTGGTTTGGTTTGGTTTGGTTTGGTTTGGTTTGGTTTGGTTTGGTTTGGTTTGGTTTGGTTTGGTTTGGTTTGGTTTGGTTTGGTTTGGTTTGGTTTGGTTTGGTTTGGTTTGGTTTGGTTTGGTTTGGTTTGGTTTGGTTTGGTTTGGTTTGGTTTGGTTTGGTTTGGTTTGGTTTGGTTTGGTTTGGTTTGGTTTGGTTTGGTTTGGTTTGGTTTGGTTTGGTTTGGTTTGGTTTGGTTTGGTTTGGTTTGGTTTGGTTTGGTTTGGTTTGGTTTGGTTTGGTTTGGTTTGGTTTGGTTTGGTTTGGTTTGGTTTGGTTTGGTTTGGTTTGGTTTGGTTTGGTTTGGTTTGGTTTGGTTTGGTTTGGTTTGGTTTGGTTTGGTTTGGTTTGGTTTGGTTTGGTTTGGTTTGGTTTGGTTTGGTTTGGTTTGGTTTGGTTTCCCCCAGGGGGCGCCCCCCGCGGTCCCCCCCCCCCTCCGACCGCGGTTGGCGCACGGGGAAGCGACCCCGGGGCCCCGAGCGACCACTGTCACATTTCCCCCGTTCTCTCCGTGACAGTGGTGTCCCACCTACGTTCCCATCCTTAAAATGGTTCCTGTGTGTCCCTCCTTCACAAACACCCACCTACCCTTTGTTCGACGGGCCACTCGCACCTCTCCGTTCAGCGGAGAGGCTCTTTCGCGATGTGGCGGCGACGGGTCCGGCGTTGAGGGCATTTGCCAATCACCGGGCAGGCGACGGAGTGGGCCTAAGGGCGGTCCGCCCCTTTACAAACTTCGCCACCGTTGTGCGATGCAGGGTGTGGTGGCGGCGGTTTCACCCGACCGCACCCGCACCGCGGATGAAGAATATCATTCAGACGACAACGGGTGGAGGATCCGATCTGCTCGCCCTTAGGGCAGACTGTTTTCCCCACCCACCCGAAGCTAAGTCGGCGTGCTTGGAGCTGTATGCCGGGCGGGCTATCCCGGCTGCAAGCGCCCTGTGGGCGGCGTGTGGGTTGTTCGTAAACGGCGGACTTCACGCACGCCGCTCACAGACTTTTAGTTTAGTTTAGTTTTAAGTCATTCAGATGGTCTCCCGTAAAGGAGACAATTTTAGCTTTAATAACTCTTCGGAGTTCAAAAAATTAACATGCAAGCACAAGAACAAGAGAAGCTACCCCAGGCAGGTCGATCTTCCGCCACAAAAAAAAAGGGAGGCGAATCCTGCACCGATGCCGGTACCTATGGTAAGGTCAGCTGTTCCCCATCGTATTCTGGGGGGGGAACGTCCTTGCGCTCTACGTGGACTTTGTCCAAAGAGAAGATGCCCGTGATGGGCGGCGAAGTAGTTTTTTCACGCAGTAGCAGCAGAATGAGCGGCCGCACTTCTGCTGCAAGTGGCGTCAAAAGCGGCAACCAGAGCGGGGCCTTGAGTGGAGCTGTCGCAGAGTCGTCTGACAGTAACCTCTCGATGTTCTCCATTCGGTCCCGCTCTAGGTCGAGATCGAGATCTCGCTCGAGATCACCGACGCGCTCACGCTCGGAATCGGGACCCGGCATACGTACGGAGCCGGAAGCCGGATCCTCACACCCGTCGAGTTGGCGCGTCCAGAAGAAGCGGAGGAGGCCCGCTCCATATCGAGGCCCCCAGAGGATTTCGCTGGTCTCCAGCGATGAGGAGACAGTGGCATCCAAATCCTCCCGTAGGGTGTCCCCACCTTCTACGGGAGCAATAGAAGAATCTGCCAGTCTGGCACGAGCCAGGGAGGCCGTAGCCCAGACCGGCCGCCGGGATCTTGAGGAATCAAGAAATCAAGATCATGAGGAAAGCACCGTCGAGCTGATTAGAGCTGCCGAAGAGGCGCGTATCGCTCGACGGGCTCCGGAGCTCCTCGGCCAATCGGTTCCCGGACCTGACGAAATGGAATCCAGAACGTCTCAAGCCGTCGAAACCGACGTGAAGAACGCCCTAGGCGTAATCCGTCACGTCGCCAAAGTCCCCAAAGGGCTGAAGGGGACTTTTGTCAAATCCCTCAATGACTCGGTCGCGATCATCAGCGACGCATTCGAAGTACTTCGAAATCGCACCGAGTCAGAGGAAGTTCGACGGCTTGAGGCGGCAAATCGGCGCCTGGAAGCCGAGGTGAAAGCCATGAGAGCGGAGATGGCCAGCCTTCGGGCGGAATTCGCCAAAGCCCGTCCCACTCTCGTGCCCCAGCCAAGGGCACGGCAACAGGCACCCCCACCACCACCACAGACTGCTACGGGAGGGCGGTTCAAAGATGAAGAGGAGCTTCTGCGCCATCTAACCCTCTCATTAGGGGCTATGATGGACGCGAAGCTCGCTGCTTTAAATGATCGTCTCCTTCCGGAGACGCGAGTCCGCCCACCGCTGGCAGCAGACACTCGACGGGCGAACACACAGCCGCCCACCACGTCCGGGAGAAGAGTGGCCGGCCGTCCTTCGAAGGATTTCCCTCCATTACCTGTTCCCAAACGGAGAAAAGGTTTGGAGCAGGTAAACTCGACGGGGCCGAATACCCCTCAAACCCCAAGGGAAATGGAAGTGGGAGCGGCGATTTCAGGACCGTCCCAAAGACTGGAGGAAGGTTGGTCGGTGGTGGCTCGAAAGCCTAAAAAGAAGAAGCCACCGACCCAACCCGAAGGTAGAAGATCTTCCCAGCCCAAGGCGAGGCCAAGGCCGCCGGCGCCTAAAGCTAAAAAGGGTCCGCGTATGCGGGTGCCCAACACGACCGCGGTGATCCTCACCTTACTACCCGCGGCCGTGGAGAAGGGCACCAGCTACGCGGCCGTAATGGAAAAGGCTAAAGCTAATATCAAGCTCGGCGACCTTGGCATCCCCGGGGTAAAATTGAAGACCGCGCGAACGGGGGCTCGCATGCTTCTCCTCCCTGGGAAAGACAGCGGGGAGAAAGCGGATGCCCTCGCCACGCAACTCCGGACGGTCTTGCCGGAGGAAGAGGTAAAGGTGTCCAGGCCCGAGAGGTGTCTCAACGTGCGAATCTCGGGTCTGGATGATTGCACCACAGTTGAAGAGGTCGTGGCCGCCGTCGCCCGGGTCACGGACGTTGCCGCTGGACGTATCAATTCCAGCGCCATACGTCTGGGCCCGGACAGGCTTGGATACGCTATCCTGGCCTGCCCAGTGGCGGCGGCCATCAAACTGAAAGAGCGGAAGAGGATAATGGTGGGGTGGGCCTCGGCGGACGTCAAAGTTCTGCCGGGCCGGTCTGAGAGGTGCTGGCGCTGCCTTGTGGCAGGACACGTGGCCTGCACCTGTCCCTCCCCTGTCGACCGCAGCAAAGACTGCTACCGCTGCGGTCAGCCTGGTCATCCTGCCGCCACATGTCAAAACACACCGCACTGCAGTATCTGTAGTGCGGCGGGCCGTGCGGCAGGACACTGGATGTGCAGGGGAGTGCCGGCTGCGCGTAAAAGCGCGGCCCCCCCCCCCAACGCCAATAAATCTACTGCCAAGGACTCAAAGTCGCAGCAGTCGAATAAAAGGCCAACGAAGAAAAAGAGGAAAAAGAAAAAAAGAGGTCCCACTGCTGCGGCAAATGCCACATTTTTGCCGCCACCAACTACGCAGCCGCCGTTGCCACAGCGCCCTCCCAAGAGGCTGCCGCCGTCGCCGATGTCGGAGCCCGGGACCACTAGGATGGAAGAATAAAACCAAATTTCCCCAATGGCTATCCTAGTGATCCAGGGCAATTTGAACCACTGCGCCACTGCACAAGATCTTTTAGTGCAGAGCATGGCGCAGTGGAATATACAACTCGCAGTGGTCGCCGAGCCTTATTACGTCCCCCCCCGTTCTGACTGGGCGGGGGATCTCGATGGCTCGGTGGCCATTATTGTCCGGACCGCCGCCGCATGCCCTCCCCTAGCCGGTTTGGTAAGGGGACGGGGCTATGTGGCAGCAACGATCGGGGAGATAGTGGTCGTTGGTGGCTACTTCTCCCCAAACAGAAGGCTCGTCGATTTCGAGGGATGGATTGAGGAAGTGGGCACAGTGGTGGCCCGCAGCCGGCCTCGCCCCGTGCTCGTGCTCGGGGACTTCAACGCAAAATCCGTGGCTTGGGGATCCCCGAGTACGTGCGCGCGTGGTGAGGCACTGGAAGAATGGGCCATCGAAAAGGGTCTCGTAGTCCTTAACCGGGGCTCCGTACACACGTGTGTGCGCCAGCAGGGCGGCTCAATTGTAGACGTCACATTTGCCAGCCCTGAACTGGCGCGCCGTGTGCGGGACTGGAGGGTCGTCACAGAGGTGGAGACGCTCTCCGACCACCGTTATATACGGTTCAGCGTCTCCGGCCGAAATCCGGACCCTCCGTCCCGAGAGTCCCCGGTAGGTGACTGTCCGCGCTGGGCATTGCAAAAGTTGGATCGGGAGTTGTTCAAGGAGGCCCTGATCGTCGCCACCTGGGCATCAGGGCCCGAGGCGAACGCTCCCGATGTGAATGTAGAGCAGGAGGCAGAAAACCTACGGTCGCTCGTCACTGGCGTCTGCGATGCGGCGATGCCGAGGAGGGGCCGATTCCAGCCCTTCCGAAAGGTGTACTGGTGGAACCCCGTACTGGAGGGGCTAAGGCGCGCATGCAATAGCGCGCGCCGCCAGTACACCCGCCATAGAAGACGGCGTCGTCGCGCAGCGGACGCAGCGACCGTGGAGGCTCAGCTGTACGAGGGGTACAGAAGCGCCAGAAGAACACTGCGGATAGAAATCCGGAACGCAAAGAACGTCGCCTGGGGGGAACTCCTGGAAACTCTCAACCAGGATCCTTGGGGGCGCCCTTTCAAGATGGCACGGAACAAGCTCCGTGCCTGGGCCCCCCCACTCACTGAGTCTCTCCCCAGGGACGTTGTTCACGACGTTGTTGGCGCTCTGTTCCCTTCACGGGCTGAGCACATGCCTCCTGCTATGGCACCGCCAGAGGCGGAGCCCAGCGCGGAAAGAGACCCTGTGCCCACTGTGGACCGGGTAGAGCTGGGGGTGGCTATGCTACGGCTAAAGGCCAAGAACGCCGCCCCTGGCCTTGACGGCATACCAGGGCGTGCGTGGGTTCTGTCCTACGACGCCCTGGAGCCCCGACTGATGGGGCTTTTCAGCGCATGCCTAGAGCAGGGCCAGTTTCCACAGCGGTGGAAGACAGGAAAGCTGGTCCTGCTGCGTAAGGAGGGGCGCCCTGCGGACTCGCCGTCCGCCTACCGGCCCATTGTGCTGCTGGACGAGGTCGGAAAGCTCTTTGAGCGTATCATCGTCCACCGCCTCGTCCAGCACCTAACGACGACGGGGCCGGATCTGGCGGACAACCAATTTGGTTTTCGCACGGGGCGCTCCACAATCGACGCGATCATGCGCTTGAAAAGCCTGGCGGAGGACGCAGTCTCCCAGGGCGAGGTCTTGTTGGCGGTGAGTTTAGACATCGCCAACGCATTCAATTCCTTGCCCTGGGCATGCATCATGGAGGCACTTCGATATTTCGGGGTGCCGACCTACCTCCGCCGAATAGTCGGGGCATATTTAAATAGTCGAGCCGTCATCTACCCGGTCCACGAGGGTTGGAATCGGCGAGCAATGGTGTGCGGTGTTCCACAGGGGTCGGTTCTGGGTCCCCTCCTGTGGAACATCGCATACGACTGGACTTTGAGGTGTCGGGTCCTCCCGGGCGTCAGCGTCGTATGTTACGCAGACGACACGCTGATCGCCGCGCGCGGGAGGACCCATCGGCAGGCGTGCCTTTCAGGCACGGCTGGGGTGTCAACAATAGTAGGCAGGATCCGGCGTCTTGGTCTGGAGGTGGCGTTGCAGAAGACCGAGGCCGTGATGTTTCACGGTCCTCGTAAGCGCCCACCTCCAGGCAGTAGCATCGTTGTAGGAGGCATCCGCATCGGCATCGGGGAGACCATGAAGTACCTGGGATTGGTCCTCGATGGCCGGTGGGATTTTTCGGCACACTTTCGGCAGCTGCTCCCCAGACTCAAGGGGGCAGCCGGTGCGCTGTCGCGCTTGCTCCCAAATGTCGGGGGGCCTAACGCCACGTGCCGAAAACTCTTCGAAGGCATCGTACGTTCGATGGCCCTTTATGGGGCCCCAATTTGGTCGAACCGCCTGACGGCCAAAAACGCGGCGCTATTGCGTCAAGCGCAACGCATATTGGCCGTCAGAGCAATAAGAGGATACCGTACGGTGTCCTTCGAAGTGGCCTCGCTACTCGCCGGATCCCCCCCATGGGACCTGGAAGCCAGGGTCCTGGCGTCACTATACGTATGGCGCAAAGAAGCCCTGGCCAGGGGCACCAGACCCGCGCCTCGCGAGATCGAGGCGTGCCGGTCGGAGCTCCGCCAGGTAGCCGTGGGGGTCTGGGAAGACCGCCTACGACGCCCCAGCGCGGGCCCCGCCACCATTGAGGCGGTGCGGCCCGTCCTGCACGAATGGCTAGGACGACGTCACGGCACCCTGACCTTCAGGCTGACACAGGTCCTGACGGGGCATGGTTGCTTCGGCAGGTACCTGTGTCGCCTCGGCCGCGAGGCAACGTCAGGGTGCCACCACTGTGACACGGGCGACGAGGACACGGCGCTGCACACACTCCAGGAGTGTCCAGGCTGGACAGAGCAGCGCCGAGAGCTCGTCGCCCATACCGGATTTGACACCTCGCTCCCGGCCGTGGTACGCACCATGGTCGGGAGCTCCACCGGATGGGACGCCGTCTCCTCCTTCTGCGAGCAAGTCATGTTTGCGAAGGAGGAGGCGGAACGGGAGCGTGAGCGTAATTCCCTGCTCCGCTCCCGACAAAGGAGGACGCGCCGACGCCGGAGGTCTGACCTAGACCTTCGGCCACCGTAAGCGGGCGGCGCGGGTGGGGCCTCTAGGGGCATAGAGGTTCTCACTCACCCGCACATGCCGTCGAGATGAGAGCGCGAGTGTTCCGCGCGCGCTCATCTCTCTTCCCGTGGGGCGAGTTACAGACCGCCCCACGCCGAAAAGACCCAGTCGTCGCCGGGGGAGTAGCTCCCCCGGCATTGGAAGAGGCCCAGTGAGCGGGGCCCACGCCTGCCAGGGTAGCGGAGTTGGGAAAACCGCATACACGTAGCCCTGGCATAAGGCGCAGGACGGAACACCCAGGGGTTTTAGTGGGTATCCCTAACTGGGGAGTGGCAATAGCGTGGCACCGGTTCTGACCGGGCACGCTAGTGCCACCCCCGATCTGGCGAATCCCACACTATCTCACCAAGGTCGCGAGCATCCCCCAGGCTTCTGTGCCTGTCGCGGTCTAGTCCTCAAACGGATTTCCCCTGGCCAAAAAAAAAAAAAAAAAAAAAAAAAAAAAAAAAGGTTAGGTTAGGTTTTTTTTTTTTTTTTTTTTTTTTTTTTTTTTTTTTTTTTCTCCTTCTTGGCCCAGGCGAGCAAGATATGCCCAGGTCATATACTATTTTTATTTTACTTTTATTTAAATAAATTTTATACAAGTGGGATGGATATTGATTGGGATGGTATGTTGGGTTATGTTGGCTAAGGTTGGGAATGACTTTATAATACTATATATACTTTTAGCATATATATATATATATATTACGCCTGCATACGCCCGCTTTGCCTTCCCCGATTCGGCACCGCCAACACGGATTGTGTTTATGCTGGTTGTGACGGACCGGGGGAGATGATCAGACGCATACATTCGTTTTAAAATAAACTACGTTTCATTACATATTATACTTATATATCGTATTTATATCAACTTACATATTTATCCTAAGATAAATATGTGATTTACATAAGGGTTGGGATTGGTTGGGATGCTTGGATTGGATGTTACTTTATTTGAAATTTTACAATGGTATGATCTTATGTTCTAAACAATGTTGGTTTTTAATGTTTGTTAACAATTTTGAATTTATAATCTGTTTTACATTTATTTAATGGCATATCATAACTAATATTTTGAGATGCTATGTTATTACATGGACCTTAATTCTAACTTACTGTAGCGTGCTTATATATATGGCGTGATTTATTAATTGTTTACAGCTATTACTTAATACTAATTCTGAGCATCTATATTGCAAATATAGTGTCAGCATTATTTTATTATGCACTTGTCTGTCACTGGGTTCATGTTGTGTCCTATTTTGATTGCGCTGTTTATACCTTTATTTTCTACCCTTCTCTGTTTTTATTACAGGTCGCTACCCCGAGTACCTGCTGTTTTCAGTTGGTGTGTTGTTTGTGTCAAGTTGGTGACTCTGCAGAGCAACATTCCGCGGCGTCTTCGTGTCAAGTGAGTATTATGTGTGTATACTTCGCATGCGTGTTTATTAATATAAACCTGCTACTTTTAACATTAAAAGTAGCCCGTTTCCTTATGTGTGCGTGAACGTTTAGATCAGTTTGTTGTTTGCGATGTATGTTCTGAGTTGATTGTGAATTATATGTGTACTACGAGTGTGATATAACTATAGGTGTGGTTTGTATTGTACGTTTTAAATGCTAGTTTTGTATATTATTGTAAGTTTTACGGTTTTTTGTGTGTTTGGTATTTGTGTTATGTATTATTTCCTGCAGATACCCGGGCCAACTTTTACTTCATTCTACCACTCGGTGGTACGCGGCTTCCCATATTATGACGCTACTCTAGTTAGATGCTCCCATCGGTTCCGCGCACAATAGTAGAGCCGTTGGCCGTTCCTCGCTGCCTGGTCGTATTTACTACGTGTCTTCCAGTCTTTATTGATGCATGTTGTTCCACAGCGAGACTCGACTTCCGGCCCATTGTTATTGTGTCTTCCCCGACGGCGCATCTAGCTATAAGCGACAGTTGTGCGCACTATGGCGTCCCATCGTGCCCTAACCGGACACGCTTCGCTAAAGGCGTTATGAGTGACGTCTGGCCTTTTTTCTCGGACGCAGTTTCTACAGGTTGGTGGTGCGCCAACAGTGTACTCCGTACACTCTCCTTTCAAATGGGGGCCACCGCAGTGACTGCATACTGTCTCGGTCTCCGTGCACAGCTTCTTGCCATGCCCGAAGCCCAAGCATACAGTACACTGCGTGAGTGGTGATCGGTCTCTGACCTGCAGTGTCTGCAGGTCGATCTTCACGAAACCCACTTCGGTGAATCTCCTCCACAAGGTTGGTGTCACTCGGAGCACCACTTTGTGGGTTTTTGGGTTTTTCCCTCTTATCTTATAGGCTGCCTCCATCCAGTCGTCGGCCTCCTCCAAGTCCTCAAAGACCGCCCTATTTTGATTCCTGAGGGCCCGGAAGAGGTCGTCGTCTGTGTGGACTTTTAGAACACCGGTTATCATTACCAACGGTTTTTTGTTGGTAATGTCCTCTGCCACAAGGTTTTGCTTCCTCTCCTTCAACTTCTTTTTTACGTTCTCGCGGTGTTCCTCCGTCCTGCAGCTTATAATAACTCGTCCATCTCTGGTTTTCCTGACCCGCTCCACCTCAACCCCCCCATTCCTGGCTTCTAAAGCCTCTCTTACCTCGTTGAGGGTCTCCTCGGTGGTGCGGTTTCCTTGGCTACTGGTGATCGCCATTGAGTCCATGTGGTTCGGTTTGCGTCTGCATCTCTATCTTCTTGCTTTCGCACTCGCCTGTGCGTGTGTAACCCGCTTGCACCTGCACCTGTGGATTTCTTAGGGCTGTGTCCATCTCCTTGATCAGAGCGTACAGCCTATCTATCGCCCCCTGTACGCCCTGCTTAATTTCTGTTTTTAGGTTCCGCGAGTTTGACAGATGCTCGTTCGCCTTGTCGTATGACGACTTGGCGTCTGCCATTCTGCGCTTTTGCCCAGCCGCGTTTCCAGTCTCGTTTGGCGGCGTACGCTTTGTAAATGTTCTGCTCGGCGAAACCTTGTCCTGTACTGCTGCCTTAAAAACAGGAGCCGACGCTTTCTTCGTCGGATTTGGGGGAGGGGAGAATCTGAGCGTAAACCCCTTCTTCTTGGCCTGGTGCTGCCTTGAAGAAATAGGGGTTGTTGGAGATGGCGGGGTATGCTCAATTTCCAGGACTCTGTTTGGACGTGTGTTAGTCCACGGTCCAGGTGCTACCTCGTGCGCTGATGGGGGTGTTTCAGGTGTTACAGTTTTATACCCCTTCGATATTCTTTGCCTTTCCTCTTCCTCCCACACTTCTTGGGATATCCTGTTTCTCTCCTCCTCAGTTTCCGCATTGCGGTACATTTTATTAACTTCTATAGCTCTCTCACTTGGTAATATGCCTGCCAAACGTGCCTTTTCTCTATATGACGGCGTTCTGAACATCTTGATGTGCGGTAGCGGGTGTTTCTTAGTCTAATTTATTCTATTCTACTTACGCAATAGCGTTAAGTTGAATGTTAAGTGTGTTTGTGCGTGTTAAGTGTGTATGTAGTAATGTGTTGTGTATAGTGTGATAGGGCTCCTAACAAGTCTTAAAAATAACGGATTAGGCGCAAAAGCACCTAGTCTAGGGTCAATCTCTTAAAATAAAACACAACAAATGTTGAACCAGTCAATACAATTCTTATACTATGTCAAATACTATATCTAATTTATTTTACAGGTACTCCTGCTGTCCGTGTCAAAATATCGCAAGTCAACAGATAAGTACTATGCTAATTACAATTTATAGGTTCTTTGCCTGACGGCAGAATCGAGTCACAGACCTTAATAACTTAGTACTACCTTAATCTACTTATATTTAAGTGTGTTCCACTCGTAACTAATTTGTTTCTCTTTGTTTCAGGTCCAGGGGAGGAGCGGGGAGGCGCCGGGAGCCGGGAGGTGGACAGATGGACGCGTCTCGTCAGTACGAAGCCAACGACACCTCGCACGCCGGGATTGGACAAGAGGAACAGGATTTACAGGTAAGTGAAAAACGGGGGGGGGGCTAGAGGGGGGGGGAGGGGATAGTTCGATAGATCTCGTCGTCCCGAGTTGGATGATACCAAACACGGGCCCGTTAGCGTTAAAATTGAGCGAGAAACAGTCTGCGAAGTTTTGTCCCAAAAAGTCCGGATGAAACTTCGCAGTTTTGAAGTCGCTGTATCTCGCCCAATATCACTGCCAGAAGCTTGTGCTTGGGCTCAAACTGCTCGCCCCGGCGAGATCTTTCGATTGGTGTCGAAAAACGGGCTGAAAAATTTTGAGTCTGGAAATGGGTCTGGCGGGTACTCCTGGTGCCGGGAGTTACTCCAAAGAAAACCCGAGCTTCCTCAGGCGGATAATGGCCGAGATATTGAGTCTTGAAATTTTTCAAGATGGCCGCCGTCGAAGTTTGTACTCCTGTATCTCGGTCACCAAAAGGCCTACCACACACGTGTTTGGGTTAGGAAGGGTGCCCCTGACCTGAACTAGGTCCCTATCCTGAAAAATCGTGTCAAAATTTTTGCCTCTTTTTTATTGTTGGAATCGAAAGAGGGTGATGTAGGAACACCACCAGTCCAAACCCCAGCTCGATAGGACCGATAATGGCTGAGTTATAGAAGTTTAAAAATTTCCAAAATGGCCGACCTAATGTCAAAGTGTGGCGAGAAAACCTCGCCACTCGGTGGTTATTCGTCCTATCGAGACCGGACTTCGACTGGAGTGCTTCCCTGGACCTTCCCCAGGCCACCCTGGGGGGGGTTGAGGTCAAAAAATTTTCAGCCTTTTTAGGGGCTGGTCAGCTGAGGGCTCCTGAGAGGACACCAGGATCCAAAATCCCGCCGGAATCGCGCCAATAATGGCTGAGTTATTAGATGTTAAAGAAATCCAATATGGCGGCGGCCCTTAGCCAAAAGGCTCGGATTTTTCGTAACTCCGCCGCTATAAGTCCTAGAAGCCTGTTCTTGGGCTCTGTGTGTAGGTCCCGGCGAGACCAGTATGCTGGTATCCCTAAACTTATTTTTATGTATATATTTATAGAATTATTTAAGAAATTAGGCAAAAATTCTGTATCTCGAAAAGTAAGGTTGTAAAAATTTTCAAAAAATATGCAATTAATAGGCCAAATGGGACTCTATTTTACCCCTAATTTAGTTGTAATTACCCTAATAATAGAAACTTATAAAAATTTAAGATTTTTGAAAATTACAGTTTTTTAATTTTAATTCGAAAAATTTCCTAGACAGAAAATCGGGATTTAGTGCGAGCAGATAGAGTTGACTACCGCGCACAATCCTGCAGTTACAGAACCCACGCGTCACCTATACTTTTCGAGATATTCTATTTACAAGTTTATTTTTCTAATATAAAATAATTAAAATCTATAATACTTAAAATTATTGTGTGGCCGGAAATGAGCTGCTCCTGGTGTAGTCTTCAATTGGTGTTAACCTCAAAATGCTCACGCCAATAATGGCGGAGCAATTTTGAGGTTATGGAGTTGTTTTTTTTGAGGATTATTTCCGGGGGGCTGGTCCGATCTTCCCGAGCGGGGTGTCAAACGACGCGTCCACTCGAGGTCTTGCTGGCTGGTATGAAAAAACACCCGGATATCCTGGAGAAATTTAGAGTTATGGCCGAAAAACGAAAATTTACGAAAAAATTTTCGAGTTTTTAATTTTTTACAGAGTCACTGTTGAACTTTTTTAAGGTCGTTTCTGGTGGAAAGTCTTAGTTTTTTGCGCGCTACAAGATGGTGATTTTTAATCCTGGGTAAGTCCAAATTTGACGATTTTAGGTCCACGTGTTAACACTTTTTGATGAATAACTTTTCGGGAGAAGTTGGAAATTTCGCGGTGGTATTTTTGCGGTGTGGGGGCACCAGAGCCCCACAAAAGCCGCCACTAAAAAGTATATCACACCGATCTATTTTCGGAGATATGAATTTTTTAAAATCTAAAATTCTGTTTTTTCGCGATAACTTTTTTGTTCGAACTGCTATCGATTTACTTGTTGCACTGGCACCTGCGCCTCGGTTTTGCGCACACTTTGATATATCGCACTTGTTTGTAACACTCAAAAAACCTATTTTTACGAATTTTTTCCCGCGGAGCGGATCTCAAATCGACTGTTCCTGGTCGCGGTTCGAGCGGAACTCGGTTAGGTTAGGTTAGGTTAGGTTAGGTTCCCCCCAGGGGGCAGTGCCCTAAGTTGATACGCAGGATTGGTTTATGTTGGGTTATGTTGGTTTAGGTTGGAAGTTGTTGCTTCCTCGTTTTTAGGGTTTCGCTGTCGAATTCTGTCTCAATTGTTTCGAATAGGTTCCAAACCATCGTTATAGGCGTTTTCGATAGGTTTTTCCTCGAATTTCCTCAAATTTTCACAAAACTTGGACTTGTAAAAATTTAATTTGCTAATTCTAAGGGTAACCCCTGGCCAAATTTTTTATTATCCCACTCTTCATAGAGTTGTTTATACCATCGGATAGGTCTCGTCAAGGCGCTTCTAGGGACAGTTCGTTGGTCGAGATCCCTGAAGGTCTACCGGTTTTCTGGAGATTTTCCCCAAAAAATCCAGTTTTCCTTTGAAATTTCTGGTTTTTTCTACTGGCCCCCCCTCGTTTTTTACCATCGTCGGACAGCACTCATCAAGGGCTATCCGCCGACACCACTCTTGTCTCCGTGCGCTTTATAGCGACTCGGAAATTCGAATTCTAAATTTCCAAATTCACGTAAATTCCGGTTTTCCACCCCTAAGTCCCGATTTTCCAAGGGCAACCCCCGGTCGGCGACTACCAAATCGTAGGTCTCATCGATACCTACAGTTTGGTGTACGCCACTCCGCGATCGGACCCGAATTCGGCCTGTTATTCCTGAAAAACAGACGAATTTCGGGCAAACCGAGTCCACCTAAGCGAGACAAAACCGTTAAACGACCTTCCTCGTTTTTAGGGTTTCGCTGTCGAATTCTGTCTCAATTGTTTCGAATAGGTTCCAAACCATCGTTATAGGCGTTTTCGATAGGTTTTTCCTCGAATTTCCTCAAATTTTCACAAAACTTGGACTTGTAAAAATTTAATTTGCTAATTCTAAGGGTAACCCCTGGCCAAATTTTTTATTATCCCACTCTTCATAGAGTTGTTTATACCATCGGATAGGTCTCGTCAAGGCGCTTATAGGGACAGTTCGTTGGTCGAGATCCCTGAAGGTCTACCGGTTTTCTGGAGATTTTCCCCAAAAAATCCAGTTTTCCTTTGAAATTTCTGGTTTTTTCTACTGGCCCCCCCTCGTTTTTTACCATCGTCGGACAGCACTCATCAAGGGCTATCCGCCGACACCACTCTTGTCTCCGTGCGCTTTATAGCGACTCGGAAATTCGAATTCTAAATTTCCAAATTCACGTAAATTCCGGTTTTCCACCCCTAAGTCCCGATTTTCCAAGGGCAACCCCCGGTCGGCGACTACCAAATCGTAGGTCTCATCGATACCTACAGTTTGGTGTACGCCACTCCGCGATCGGACCCGAATTCGGCCTGTTATTCCTGAAAAACAGACGAATTTCGGGCAAACCGAGTCCACCTAAGCGAGACAAAACCGTTAAACGACCTTCCTCGTTTTTAGGGTTTCGCTGTCGAATTCTGTCTCAATTGTTTCGAATAGGTTCCAAACCATCGTTATAGGCGTTTTCGATAGGTTTTTCCTCGAATTTCCTCAAATTTTCACAAAACTTGGACTTGTAAAAATTTAATTTGCTAATTCTAAGGGTAACCCCTGGCCAAATTTTTTATTATCCCACTCTTCATAGAGTTGTTTATACCATCGGATAGGTCTCGTCAAGGCGCTTCTAGGGACAGTTCGTTGGTCGAGATCCCTGAAGGTCTACCGGTTTTCTGGAGATTTTCCCCAAAAAATCCAGTTTTCCTTTGAAATTTCTGGTTTTTTCTACTGGCCCCCCCTCGTTTTTTACCATCGTCGGACAGCACTCATCAAGGGCTATCCGCCGACACCACTCTTGTCTCCGTGCGCTTTATAGCGACTCGGAAATTCAAATTCTAAATTTCCAAATTCACGTAAATTCCGGTTTTCCACCCCTAAGTCCCGATTTTCCAAGGGCAACCCCCGGTCGGCGACTACCAAATCGTAGGTCTCATCGATACCTACAGTTTGGTGTACGCCACTCCGCGATCGGACCCGAATTCGGCCTGTTATTCCTGAAAAACAGACGAATTTCGGGCAAACCGAGTCCACCTAAGCGAGACAAAACCGTTAAACGACCTTCCTCGTTTTTAGGGTTTCGCTGTCGAATTCTGTCTCAATTGTTTCGAATAGGTTCCAAACCATCGTTATAGGCGTTTTCGATAGGTTTTTCCTCGAATTTCCTCAAATTTTCACAAAACTTGGACTTGTAAAAATTTAATTTGCTAATTCCAAGGGTAACCCCTGGCCAAATTTTTTATTATCCCACTCTTCATAGAGTTGTTTATACCATCGGATAGGTCTCGTCAAGGCGCTTCTAGGGACAGTTCGTTGGTCGAGATCCCTGAAGGTCTACCGGTTTTCTGGAGATTTTCCCCAAAAAATCCAGTTTTCCTTTGAAATTTCTGGTTTTTTCTACTGGCCCCCCCTCGTTTTTTACCATCGTCGGACAGCACTCATCAAGGGCTATCCGCCGACACCACTCTTGTCTCCGTGCGCTTTATAGCGACTCGGAAATTCGAATTCTAAATTTCCAAATTCACGTAAATTCCGGTTTTCCACCCCTAAGTCCCGATTTTCCAAGGGCAACCCCCGGTCGGCGACTACCAAATCGTAGGTCTCATCGATACCTACAGTTTGGTGTACGCCACTCCGCGATCGGACCCGAATTCGGCCTGTTATTCCTGAAAAACAGACGAATTTCGGGCAAACCGAGTCCACCTAAGCGAGACAAAACCGTTAAACGACCTTCCTCGTTTTTAGGGTTTCGCTGTCGAATTCTGTCTCAATTGTTTCGAATAGGTTCCAAACCATCGTTATAGGCGTTTTCGATAGGTTTTTCCTCGAATTTCCTCAAATTTTCACAAAACTTGGACTTGTAAAAATTTAATTTGCTAATTCTAAGGGTAACCCCTGGCCAAATTTTTTATTATCCCACTCTTCATAGAGTTGTTTATACCATCGGATAGGTCTCGTCAAGGCGCTTCTAGGGACAGTTCGTTGGTCGAGATCCCTGAAGGTCTACCGGTTTTCTGGAGATTTTCCCCAAAAAATCCAGTTTTCCTTTGAAATTTCTGGTTTTTTCTACTGGCCCCCCCTCGTTTTTTACCATCGTCGGACAGCACTCATCAAGGGCTATCCGCCGACACCACTCTTGTCTCCGTGCGCTTTATAGCGACTCGGAAATTCGAATTCTAAATTTCCAAATTCACGTAAATTCCGGTTTTCCACCCCTAAGTCCCGATTTTCCAAGGGCAACCCCCGGTCGGCGACTACCAAATCGTAGGTCTCATCGATACCTACAGTTTGGTGTACGCCACTCCGCGATCGGACCCGAATTCGGCCTGTTATTCCTGAAAAACAGACGAATTTCGGGCAAACCGAGTCCACCTAAGCGAGACAAAACCGTTAAACGACCTTCCTCGTTTTTAGGGTTTCGCTGTCGAATTCTGTCTCAATTGTTTCGAATAGGTTCCAAACCATCGTTATAGGCGTTTTCGATAGGTTTTTCCTCGAATTTCCTCAAATTTTCACAAAACTTGGACTTGTAAAAATTTAATTTGCTAATTCTAAGGGTAACCCCTGGCCAAATTTTTTATTATCCCACTCTTCATAGAGTTGTTTATACCATCGGATAGGTCTCGTCAAGGTGCTTCTAGGGACAGTTCGTTGGTCGAGATCCCTGAAGGTCTACCGGTTTTCTGGAGATTTTCCCCAAAAAATCCAGTTTTCCTTTGAAATTTCTGGTTTTTTCTACTGGCCCCCCCTCGTTTTTTACCATCGTCGGACAGCACTCATCAAGGGCTATCCGCCGACACCACTCTTGTCTCCGTGCGCTTTATAGCGACTCGGAAATTCGAATTCTAAATTTCCAAATTCACGTAAATTCCGGTTTTCCACCCCTAAGTCCCGATTTTCCAAGGGCAACCCCCGGTCGGCGACTACCAAATCGTAGGTCTCATCGATACCTACAGTTTGGTGTACGCCACTCCGCGATCGGACCCGAATTCGGCCTGTTATTCCTGAAAAACAGACGAATTTCGGGCAAACCGAGTCCACCTAAGCGAGACAAAACCGTTAAACGACCTTCCTCGTTTTTAGGGTTTCGCTGTCGAATTCTGTCTCAATTGTTTCGAATAGGTTCCAAACCATCGTTATAGGCGTTTTCGATAGGTTTTTCCTCGAATTTCCTCAAATTTTCACAAAACTTGGACTTGTAAAAATTTAATTTGCTAATTCTAAGGGTAACCCCTGGCCAAATTTTTTATTATCCCACTCTTCATAGAGTTGTTTATACCATCGGATAGGTCTCGTCAAGGCGCTTCTAGGGACAGTTCGTTGGTCGAGATCCCTGAAGGTCTACCGGTTTTCTGGAGATTTTCCCCAAAAAATCCAGTTTTCCTTTGAAATTTCTGGTTTTTTCTACTGGCCCCCCCTCGTTTTTTACCATCGTCGGACAGCACTCATCAAGGGCTATCCGCCGACACCACTCTTGTCTCCGTGCGCTTTATAGCGACTCGGAAATTCGAATTCTAAATTTCCAAATTCACGTAAATTCCGGTTTTCCACCCCTAAGTCCCGATTTTCCAAGGGCAACCCCCGGTCGGCGACTACCAAATCGTAGGTCTCATCGATACCTACAGTTTGGTGTACGCCACTCCGCGATCGGACCCGAATTCGGCCTGTTATTCCTGAAAAACAGACGAATTTCGGGCAAACCGAGTCCACCTAAGCGAGACAAAACCGTTAAACGACCTTCCTCGTTTTTAGGGTTTCGCTGTCGAATTCTGTCTCAATTGTTTCGAATAGGTTCCAAACCATCGTTATAGGCGTTTTCGATAGGTTTTTCCTCGAATTTCCTCAAATTTTCACAAAACTTGGACTTGTAAAAATTTAATTTGCTAATTCTAAGGGTAACCCCTGGCCAAATTTTTTATTATCCCACTCTTCATAGAGTTGTTTATACCATCGGATAGGTCTCGTCAAGGCGCTTCTAGGGACAGTTCGTTGGTCGAGATCCCTGAAGGTCTACCGGTTTTCTGGAGATTTTCCCCAAAAAATCCAGTTTTCCTTTGAAATTTCTGGTTTTTTCTACTGGCCCCCCCTCGTTTTTTACCATCGTCGGACAGCACTCATCAAGGGCTATCCGCCGACACCACTCTTGTCTCCGTGCGCTTTATAGCGACTCGGAAATTCGAATTCTAAATTTCCAAATTCACGTAAATTCCGGTTTTCCACCCCTAAGTCCCGATTTTCCAAGGGCAACCCCCGGTCGGCGACTACCAAATCGTAGGTCTCATCGATACCTACAGTTTGGTGTACGCCACTCCGCGATCGGACCCGAATTCGGCCTGTTATTCCTGAAAAACAGACGAATTTCGGGCAAACCGAGTCCACCTAAGCGAGACAAAACCGTTAAACGACCTTCCTCGTTTTTAGGGTTTCGCTGTCGAATTCTGTCTCAATTGTTTCGAATAGGTTCCAAACCATCGTTATAGGCGTTTTCGATAGGTTTTTCCTCGAATTTCCTCAAATTTTCACAAAACTTGGACTTGTAAAAATTTAATTTGCTAATTCTAAGGGTAACCCCTGGCCAAATTTTTTATTATCCCACTCTTCATAGAGTTGTTTATACCATCGGATAGGTCTCGTCAAGGCGCTTCTAGGGACAGTTCGTTGGTCGAGATCCCTGAAGGTCTACCGGTTTTCTGGAGATTTTCCCCAAAAAATCCAGTTTTCCTTTGAAATTTCTGGTTTTTTCTACTGGCCCCCCCTCGTTTTTTACCATCGTCGGACAGCACTCATCAAGGGCTATCCGCCGACACCACTCTTGTCTCCGTGCGCTTTATAGCGACTCGGAAATTCGAATTCTAAATTTCCAAATTCACGTAAATTCCGGTTTTCCACCCCTAAGTCCCGATTTTCCAAGGGCAACCCCCGGTCGGCGACTACCAAATCGTAGGTCTCATCGATACCTACAGTTTGGTGTACGCCACTCCGCGATCGGACCCGAATTCGGCCTGTTATTCCTGAAAAACAGACGAATTTCGGGCAAACCGAGTCCACCTAAGCGAGACAAAACCGTTAAACGACCTTCCTCGTTTTTAGGGTTTCGCTGTCGAATTCTGTCTCAATTGTTTCGAATAGGTTCCAAACCATCGTTATAGGCGTTTTCGATAGGTTTTTCCTCGAATTTCCTCAAATTTTCACAAAACTTGGACTTGTAAAAATTTAATTTGCTAATTCTAAGGGTAACCCCTGGCCAAATTTTTTATTATCCCACTCTTCATAGAGTTGTTTATACCATCGGATAGGTCTCGTCAAGGCGCTTCTAGGGACAGTTCGTTGGTCGAGATCCCTGAAGGTCTACCGGTTTTCTGGAGATTTTCCCCAAAAAATCCAGTTTTCCTTTGAAATTTCTGGTTTTTTCTACTGGCCCCCCCTCGTTTTTTACCATCGTCGGACAGCACTCATCAAGGGCTATCCGCCGACACCACTCTTGTCTCCGTGCGCTTTATAGCGACTCGGAAATTCGAATTCTAAATTTCCAAATTCACGTAAATTCCGGTTTTCCACCCCTAAGTCCCGATTTTCCAAGGGCAACCCCCGGTCGGCGACTACCAAATCGTAGGTCTCATCGATACCTACAGTTTGGTGTACGCCACTCCGCGATCGGACCCGAATTCGGCCTGTTATTCCTGAAAAACAGACGAATTTCGGGCAAACCGAGTCCACCTAAGCGAGACAAAACCGTTAAACGACCTTCCTCGTTTTTAGGGTTTCGCTGTCGAATTCTGTCTCAATTGTTTCGAATAGGTTCCAAACCATCGTTATAGGCGTTTTCGATAGGTTTTTCCTCGAATTTCCTCAAATTTTCACAAAACTTGGACTTGTAAAAATTTAATTTGCTAATTCTAAGGGTAACCCCTGGCCAAATTTTTTATTATCCCACTCTTCATAGAGTTGTTTATACCATCGGATAGGTCTCGTCAAGGCGCTTCTAGGGACAGTTCGTTGGTCGAGATCCCTGAAGGTCTACCGGTTTTCTGGAGATTTTCCCCAAAAAATCCAGTTTTCCTTTGAAATTTCTGGTTTTTTCTACTGGCCCCCCCTCGTTTTTTACCATCGTCGGACAGCACTCATCAAGGGCTATCCGCCGACACCACTCTTGTCTCCGTGCGCTTTATAGCGACTCGGAAATTCGAATTCTAAATTTCCAAATTCACGTAAATTCCGGTTTTCCACCCCTAAGTCCCGATTTTCCAAGGGCAACCCCCGGTCGGCGACTACCAAATCGTAGGTCTCATCGATACCTACAGTTTGGTGTACGCCACTCCGCGATCGGACCCGAATTCGGCCTGTTATTCCTGAAAAACAGACGAATTTCGGGCAAACCGAGTCCACCTAAGCGAGACAAAACCGTTAAACGACCTTCCTCGTTTTTAGGGTTTCGCTGTCGAATTCTGTCTCAATTGTTTCGAATAGGTTCCAAACCATCGTTATAGGCGTTTTCGATAGGTTTTTCCTCGAATTTCCTCAAATTTTCACAAAACTTGGACTTGTAAAAATTTAATTTGCTAATTCTAAGGGTAACCCCTGGCCAAATTTTTTATTATCCCACTCTTCATAGAGTTGTTTATACCATCGGATAGGTCTCGTCAAGGCGCTTCTAGGGACAGTTCGTTGGTCGAGATCCCTGAAGGTCTACCGGTTTTCTGGAGATTTTCCCCAAAAAATCCAGTTTTCCTTTGAAATTTCTGGTTTTTTCTACTGGCCCCCCCTCGTTTTTTACCATCGTCGGACAGCACTCATCAAGGGCTATCCGCCGACACCACTCTTGTCTCCGTGCGCTTTATAGCGACTCGGAAATTCGAATTCTAAATTTCCAAATTCACGTAAATTCCGGTTTTCCACCCCTAAGTCCCGATTTTCCAAGGGCAACCCCCGGTCGGCGACTACCAAATCGTAGGTCTCATCGATACCTACAGTTTGGTGTACGCCACTCCGCGATCGGACCCGAATTCGGCCTGTTATTCCTGAAAAACAGACGAATTTCGGGCAAACCGAGTCCACCTAAGCGAGACAAAACCGTTAAACGACCTTCCTCGTTTTTAGGGTTTCGCTGTCGAATTCTGTCTCAATTGTTTCGAATAGGTTCCAAACCATCGTTATAGGCGTTTTCGATAGGTTTTTCCTCGAATTTCCTCAAATTTTCACAAAACTTGGACTTGTAAAAATTTAATTTGCTAATTCTAAGGGTAACCCCTGGCCAAATTTTTTATTATCCCACTCTTCATAGAGTTGTTTATACCATCGGATAGGTCTCGTCAAGGCGCTTCTAGGGACAGTTCGTTGGTCGAGATCCCTGAAGGTCTACCGGTTTTCTGGAGATTTTCCCCAAAAAATCCAGTTTTCCTTTGAAATTTCTGGTTTTTTCTACTGGCCCCCCCTCGTTTTTTACCATCGTCGGACAGCACTCATCAAGGGCTATCCGCCGACACCACTCTTGTCTCCGTGCGCTTTATAGCGACTCGGAAATTCGAATTCTAAATTTCCAAATTCACGTAAATTCCGGTTTTCCACCCCTAAGTCCCGATTTTCCAAGGGCAACCCCCGGTCGGCGACTACCAAATCGTAGGTCTCATCGATACCTACAGTTTGGTGTACGCCACTCCGCGATCGGACCCGAATTCGGCCTGTTATTCCTGAAAAACAGACGAATTTCGGGCAAACCGAGTCCACCTAAGCGAGACAAAACCGTTAAACTGTTAGGCATTAGAACCTCTTTGTATTATTTATATTTACTTCTAATGTTGACACTGACTTGACATTACTGTAATAAAGAAAACCATGAAAAGAGCACGCTTTGTTTAAATCGCTTATCCCAATAATTTATCAAGTTTTCATAGGTTATGGGCCCAGACGCCCTATAGGTTGTAGGGAAATGAATAAGTAAAATGTAGAGAGCAATATTATTAGAAAACTATAATAATATATATAAAAATTCTGAAATACGAAAAAAAAAACAAAAGAAAATGTCGGAAGGAAAATAAAATAAACATAAAAATACTGTAAATTATGCAGAAGATCCTAGTAGCTTTTTATTTTTAAGTACAGGCTATTGTAATAATGTAAACTATAAAATAAGCCAGAAAATTGAATGGGTCATAGATTCAGGATGTACGGAACATTTAATTAATTCAAATTTTGAACAATATATGACTAACGTAAATATTTTATCTGAACCAATAAAAATTTATATTGCTAATGGGGATTGTCTTATAGCTAAAAAGAAGGGTACCATAGATGTTATTTGCCAAGGTAGGAATATAAAATTAGAAGCGCTATTAATAGATAATATCAATTTTAATCTATTGTCAGTAAAGAAAATTGTTCAAAACAACTTTGAGGTCAATTTTAATAAAGATTATGTTAGAATATTCTGCTGTCGTACAAATAGATCAATAAAAGGCACTTGTGTAGGAAAATTATATATTTTAAATACTAATGTCAATGCAAACGTGTGTAATGCAGCAAGCTGTGATGATCTATGGCATAGGCGATTGGGACATCTTAACAGAAGAAGCCTCCGCTTGATGAATTTACCTGCAAGTGAGAAACCATGTGGTCCATGTATGATGGGTAAGGCAACCAGACTTCCTTTTAATTCTGTTCCCAGGCCAAGATCTCGAAACATCGGCGAGATTATTTATTCTGACATAGCAGGTCCGATGAGAACTGCTGGAATAAATGGAGAAATTTATTACCAGGTAATAATTGATGATTTTTCACATTTTTGTAACACATATCTTTTAAAACATAAAAATGAAGCTGCTACAAATTTGATTAATTATATAAGAAGATTAGAAAATAACAAACAGACCAGAGTAAATAAAGTTAGATGCGACAATGGTGGAGAATTTAAGAACCGATTTTTCCAAAATTTTTGTTATGAGAAAGGAATTGAAATTCAATATACACGATCGTATTCTCCTCAGCAAAATGGTGTGTCAGAGAGAATGAATAGAACCTTATACAATCGAGCGAGAACTTTGTTGATAGAAACTGGACTACCAAAGAACTTATGGACTGAAGCGATTACGTGTGCAACTTACCAGCTGAATAGATGCCCATCTTCAGCAATCCAATTTAAAACACCAGCAGAGATTATGTTTGGAGATAGAGATTTATCAAAACTGAGAGCTTTCGGAAGTAAAGTGTGGGTATTAACAATGCCGAAAGGGGATAAGTTAGACGAAAGAGCTAAAGAAATGAGAATGACAGGATATGCTCCAAACGGCTACCGCTTGTGGGATCCGAGTAATAATAAAATAGTAATTTCAAGAGACTTAAAATTTGACGAAAATGATATAAAATACATAGAAAACAAACAAGAAGAAACTCAACGGAGATACTTTGAAGAGGAAGAAAAAGAAGAATATCAAAATAGAGAGACAGAACAACAGTTTGAAGAAAGGGAAGAAGTAACGAGAGACGAGAGAGAAACACATATGTATGAGAGACCAGTAAGAGAGAGAAAATTACCTACTCATTTAAAAGATTATCAAATGGAGAATGAAGGTCAAGATAATTCTTATGATGCTAACATAGCGTTTTGTCTATTTAACAATAGTGAAGATCCCGAAACATTTGAAGAAGCAATTAGCAAAGGTGAAGAGTGGAAAACAGCGATTGATAGCGAAATAAGCTCATTAGAAGAGATGAACACGTGGGAAGAAGCAAAATTACCAGATGAGAAGAAGGCGATTGATACTAAATGGATATTCAGAACAAAGCAAAACGGTAAGAAGAAGGCTAGGTTGGTAGCGAAAGGTTTTCAGACAGATTGTAAATATAATGTTTACTCACCTGTTGCTAGAGTGGTGATGACTATCAGAATGATGCTAAGTCAAGCTGTACAAGAAGATCTACCTATTAGGCAACTAGATGTACCAACGGCATTTTTAAATGGTTATTTAAGCGAAGCAGTATATATAAAACCCCCTGAGGGTATAAGAGTTAAAGAAGGTTATGTACTGAAACTAAGGAGATCTTTATATGGTCTGCGTGAAGCTCCAAAGTGTTGGAACGAAAGATTTAATGATTTTATTGTCAAGCAAGGTTTTGAACAGTCGTATTACGATTACTGTTTATATGTCAATAAAGATGTATGGATTTTGATATGGGTAGATGATATTCTATTAATGGGAAATAGCAAAGTAATAATGGAAGAACTAAGAAAAGAATTTAAAGTTCGAGATTTAGGCGAGATAAAAGAGTATTTAGGTATGGAAATAATAAGAGAAAAAGAAGAGTTAAAAATATGTCAAACAAAGTTAATAAACAAAGTATTGGAGAAATTTCAGATGAGCGAATGTAAAGGAATACAGACACCAATGGAACAAAGATTTTTAAATGAAACTGAAGAAGTGATTAATAATGTACCATATAGAGAATTGATCGGATGTTTAACATATATTTCCACTATATCACGACCTGACATAACATACACAACATCTTTTTTGAGCAGATATTTAGATAAGCCTACAAAAGAATTATGGATTTCGGCTAAAAGAGTTCTTAGATACTTAAAACAAACAATGAATATGTGTCTTACATATACTAAATCTAAATCAGGACAACAGTTGATAGCATACACAGATGCTGACTGGGGAAGCGCTAAAGATGATAGGAAAAGTGTGAGTGGATGCGCTATTTTTCACAATAATAATTTAGTGTCATGGTTCTCTAAGAAGCAATCCACAGTTGCGTTGTCCACAGCCGAGGCGGAGTATGTTGCTGCGGCAATGGCAACTGCAGAATTAATTTATTTAAGAGGCATTTTGTTGCATTTCAACTGCAATACTGAGAACAAATATCTTCTATTAACGGATAACCTTAGTGCTATAAAAATGGTGGAGAACAATGAAAATAGTAAGCGCACTAAACACATAGATATAAAGTATCACTACATTAAAGACTGCGTCAGAAAGAAATTAATACAAATAAGTTATGTTTCGACAAACGAGAATATTGCAGATATTCTAACAAAGTCTTTACCAACTGTAAAACATAGTTACTTTGTTAAAAGTTTGGGACTTGTGTAAATATTAATATATGAATTAATACCTAATTATAGAATAAATAATTACTGTAAATATGTTAAAAGAAAGTATAGAGTGTTATGTTTTAAATATTTCTTGTTACAAGGGAAAGCTATTATGTTATGTTTATAAGTGCAATCTTAAAAGGAATTTAATATTGAAGGGGGGTGTTAGGCATTAGAACCTCTTTGTATTATTTATATTTACTTCTAATGTTGACACTGACTTGACATTACTGTATTAAAGAAACCATGAAAAGAGCACGCTTTGTTTAAATCGCTTATCCCAATAATTTATCAAGTTTTCATATAAACGACCTTCCTCGTTTTTAGGGTTTCGCTGTCGAATTCTGTCTCAATTGTTTCGAATAGGTTCCAAACCATCGTTATAGGCGTTTTCGATAGGTTTTTCCTCGAATTTCCTCAAATTTTCACAAAACTTGGACTTGTAAAAATTTAATTTGCTAATTCTAAGGGTAACCCCTGGCCAAATTTTTTATTATCCCACTCTTCATAGAGTTGTTTATACCATCGGATAGGTCTCGTCAAGGCGCTTCTAGGGACAGTTCGTTGGTCGAGATCCCTGAAGGTCTACCGGTTTTCTGGAGATTTTCCCCAAAAAATCCAGTTTTCCTTTGAAATTTCTGGTTTTTTCTACTGGCCCCCCCTCGTTTTTTACCATCGTCGGACAGCACTCATCAAGGGCTATCCGCCGACACCACTCTTGTCTCCGTGCGCTTTATAGCGACTCGGAAATTCGAATTCTAAATTTCCAAATTCACGTAAATTCCGGTTTTCCACCCCTAAGTCCCGATTTTCCAAGGGCAACCCCCGGTCGGCGACTACCAAATCGTAGGTCTCATCGATACCTACAGTTTGGTGTACGCCACTCCGCGATCGGACCCGAATTCGGCCTGTTATTCCTGAAAAACAGACGAATTTCGGGCAAACCGAGTCCACCTAAGCGAGACAAAACCGTTAAACGACCTTCCTCGTTTTTAGGGTTTCGCTGTCGAATTCTGTCTCAATTGTTTCGAATAGGTTCCAAACCATCGTTATAGGCGTTTTCGATAGGTTTTTCCTCGAATTTCCTCAAATTTTCACAAAACTTGGACTTGTAAAAATTTAATTTGCTAATTCTAAGGGTAACCCCTGGCCAAATTTTTTATTATCCCACTCTTCATAGAGTTGTTTATACCATCGGATAGGTCTCGTCAAGGCGCTTCTAGGGACAGTTCGTTGGTCGAGATCCCTGAAGGTCTACCGGTTTTCTGGAGATTTTCCCCAAAAAATCCAGTTTTCCTTTGAAATTTCTGGTTTTTTCTACTGGCCCCCCCTCGTTTTTTACCATCGTCGGACAGCACTCATCAAGGGCTATCCGCCGACACCACTCTTGTCTCCGTGCGCTTTATAGCGACTCGGAAATTCGAATTCTAAATTTCCAAATTCACGTAAATTCCGGTTTTCCACCCCTAAGTCCCGATTTTCCAAGGGCAACCCCCGGTCGGCGACTACCAAATCGTAGGTCTCATCGATACCTACAGTTTGGTGTACGCCACTCCGCGATCGGACCCGAATTCGGCCTGTTATTCCTGAAAAACAGACGAATTTCGGGCAAACCGAGTCCACCTAAGCGAGACAAAACCGTTAAACGACCTTCCTCGTTTTTAGGGTTTCGCTGTCGAATTCTGTCTCAATTGTTTCGAATAGGTTCCAAACCATCGTTATAGGCGTTTTCGATAGGTTTTTCCTCGAATTTCCTCAAATTTTCACAAAACTTGGACTTGTAAAAATTTAATTTGCTAATTCTAAGGGTAACCCCTGGCCAAATTTTTTATTATCCCACTCTTCATAGAGTTGTTTATACCATCGGATAGGTCTCGTCAAGGCGCTTCTAGGGACAGTTCGTTGGTCGAGATCCCTGAAGGTCTACCGGTTTTCTGGAGATTTTCCCCAAAAAATCCAGTTTTCCTTTGAAATTTCTGGTTTTTTCTACTGGCCCCCCCTCGTTTTTTACCATCGTCGGACAGCACTCATCAAGGGCTATCCGCCGACACCACTCTTGTCTCCGTGCGCTTTATAGCGACTCGGAAATTCGAATTCTAAATTTCCAAATTCACGTAAATTCCGGTTTTCCACCCCTAAGTCCCGATTTTCCAAGGGCAACCCCCGGTCGGCGACTACCAAATCGTAGGTCTCATCGATACCTACAGTTTGGTGTACGCCACTCCGCGATCGGACCCGAATTCGGCCTGTTATTCCTGAAAAACAGACGAATTTCGGGCAAACCGAGTCCACCTAAGCGAGACAAAACCGTTAAACGACCTTCCTCGTTTTTAGGGTTTCGCTGTCGAATTCTGTCTCAATTGTTTCGAATAGGTTCCAAACCATCGTTATAGGCGTTTTCGATAGGTTTTTCCTCGAATTTCCTCAAATTTTCACAAAACTTGGACTTGTAAAAATTTAATTTGCTAATTCTAAGGGTAACCCCTGGCCAAATTTTTTATTATCCCACTCTTCATAGAGTTGTTTATACCATCGGATAGGTCTCGTCAAGGCGCTTCTAGGGACAGTTCGTTGGTCGAGATCCCTGAAGGTCTACCGGTTTTCTGGAGATTTTCCCCAAAAAATCCAGTTTTCCTTTGAAATTTCTGGTTTTTTCTACTGGCCCCCCCTCGTTTTTTACCATCGTCGGACAGCACTCATCAAGGGCTATCCGCCGACACCACTCTTGTCTCCGTGCGCTTTATAGCGACTCGGAAATTCGAATTCTAAATTTCCAAATTCACGTAAATTCCGGTTTTCCACCCCTAAGTCCCGATTTTCCAAGGGCAACCCCCGGTCGGCGACTACCAAATCGTAGGTCTCATCGATACCTACAGTTTGGTGTACGCCACTCCGCGATCGGACCCGAATTCGGCCTGTTATTCCTGAAAAACAGACGAATTTCGGGAAAACCGAGTCCACCTAAGCGAGACAAAACCGTTAAACGACCTTCCTCGTTTTTAGGGTTTCGCTGTCGAATTCTGTCTCAATTGTTTCGAATAGGTTCCAAACCATCGTTATAGGCGTTTTCGATAGGTTTTTCCTCGAATTTCCTCAAATTTTCACAAAACTTGGACTTGTAAAAATTTAATTTGCTAATTCTAAGGGTAACCCCTGGCCAAATTTTTTATTATCCCACTCTTCATAGAGTTGTTTATACCATCGGATAGGTCTCGTCAAGGCGCTTCTAGGGACAGTTCGTTGGTCGAGATCCCTGAAGGTCTACCGGTTTTCTGGAGATTTTCCCCAAAAAATCCAGTTTTCCTTTGAAATTTCTGGTTTTTTCTACTGGCCCCCCCTCGTTTTTTACCATCGTCGGACAGCACTCATCAAGGGCTATCCGCCGACACCACTCTTGTCTCCGTGCGCTTTATAGCGACTCGGAAATTCGAATTCTAAATTTCCAAATTCACGTAAATTCCGGTTTTCCACCCCTAAGTCCCGATTTTCCAAGGGCAACCCCCGGTCGGCGACTACCAAATCGTAGGTCTCATCGATACCTACAGTTTGGTGTACGCCACTCCGCGATCGGACCCGAATTCGGCCTGTTATTCCTGAAAAACAGACGAATTTCGGGCAAACCGAGTCCACCTAAGCGAGACAAAACCGTTAAACGACCTTCCTCGTTTTTAGGGTTTCGCTGTCGAATTCTGTCTCAATTGTTTCGAATAGGTTCCAAACCATCGTTATAGGCGTTTTCGATAGGTTTTTCCTCGAATTTCCTCAAATTTTCACAAAACTTGGACTTGTAAAAATTTAATTTGCTAATTCTAAGGGTAACCCCTGGCCAAATTTTTTATTATCCCACTCTTCATAGAGTTGTTTATACCATCGGATAGGTCTCGTCAAGGCGCTTCTAGGGACAGTTCGTTGGTCGAGATCCCTGAAGGTCTACCGGTTTTCTGGAGATTTTCCCCAAAAAATCCAGTTTTCCTTTGAAATTTCTGGTTTTTTCTACTGGCCCCCCCTCGTTTTTTACCATCGTCGGACAGCACTCATCAAGGGCTATCCGCCGACACCACTCTTGTCTCCGTGCGCTTTATAGCGACTCGGAAATTCGAATTCTAAATTTCCAAATTCACGTAAATTCCGGTTTTCCACCCCTAAGTCCCGATTTTCCAAGGGCAACCCCCGGTCGGCGACTACCAAATCGTAGGTCTCATCGATACCTACAGTTTGGTGTACGCCACTCCGCGATCGGACCCGAATTCGGCCTGTTATTCCTGAAAAACAGACGAATTTCGGGCAAACCGAGTCCACCTAAGCGAGACAAAACCGTTAAACGACCTTCCTCGTTTTTAGGGTTTCGCTGTCGAATTCTGTCTCAATTGTTTCGAATAGGTTCCAAACCATCGTTATAGGCGTTTTCGATAGGTTTTTCCTCGAATTTCCTCAAATTTTCACAAAACTTGGACTTGTAAAAATTTAATTTGCTAATTCTAAGGGTAACCCCTGGCCAAATTTTTTATTATCCCACTCTTCATAGAGTTGTTTATACCATCGGATAGGTCTCGTCAAGGCGCTTCTAGGGACAGTTCGTTGGTCGAGATCCCTGAAGGTCTACCGGTTTTCTGGAGATTTTCCCCAAAAAATCCAGTTTTCCTTTGAAATTTCTGGTTTTTTCTACTGGCCCCCCCTCGTTTTTTACCATCGTCGGACAGCACTCATCAAGGGCTATCCGCCGACACCACTCTTGTCTCCGTGCGCTTTATAGCGACTCGGAAATTCGAATTCTAAATTTCCAAATTCACGTAAATTCCGGTTTTCCACCCCTAAGTCCCGATTTTCCAAGGGCAACCCCCGGTCGGCGACTACCAAATCGTAGGTCTCATCGATACCTACAGTTTGGTGTACGCCACTCCGCGATCGGACCCGAATTCGGCCTGTTATTCCTGAAAAACAGACGAATTTCGGGCAAACCGAGTCCACCT
Source organism: Dendrolimus pini (assembly GCA_949752895.1). NCBI lineage: Eukaryota > Metazoa > Arthropoda > Insecta > Lepidoptera > Lasiocampidae > Dendrolimus > Dendrolimus pini. Next base: position 12,418,656 of record OX457150.1, read on the forward strand.
AAGCGAGACAAAACCGTTAAACGACCTTCCTCGTTTTTAGGGTTTCGCTGTCGAATTCTGTCTCAATTGTTTCGAATAGGTTCCAAACCATCGTTATAGGCGTTTTCGATAGGTTTTTCCTCGAATTTCCTCAAATTTTCACAAAACTTGGACTTGTAAAAATTTAATTTGCTAATTCTAAGGGTAACCCCTGGCCAAATTTTTTATTATCCCACTCTTCATAGAGTTGTTTATACCATCGGATAGGTCTCGTCAAGGCGCTTCTAGGGACAGTTCGTTGGTCGAGATCCCTGAAGGTCTACCGGTTTTCTGGAGATTTTCCCCAAAAAATCCAGTTTTCCTTTGAAATTTCTGGTTTTTTCTACTGGCCCCCCCTCGTTTTTTACCATCGTCGGACAGCACTCATCAAGGGCTATCCGCCGACACCACTCTTGTCTCCGTGCGCTTTATAGCGACTCGGAAATTCGAATTCTAAATTTCCAAATTCACGTAAATTCCGGTTTTCCACCCCTAAGTCCCGATTTTCCAAGGGCAACCCCCGGTCGGCGACTACCAAATCGTAGGTCTCATCGATACCTACAGTTTGGTGTACGCCACTCCGCGATCGGACCCGAATTCGGCCTGTTATTCCTGAAAAACAGACGAATTTCGGGCAAACCGAGTCCACCTAAGCGAGACAAAACCGTTAAACGACCTTCCTCGTTTTTAGGGTTTCGCTGTCGAATTCTGTCTCAATTGTTTCGAATAGGTTCCAAACCATCGTTATAGGCGTTTTCGATAGGTTTTTCCTCGAATTTCCTCAAATTTTCACAAAACTTGGACTTGTAAAAATTTAATTTGCTAATTCTAAGGGTAACCCCTGGCCAAATTTTTTATTATCCCACTCTTCATAGAGTTGTTTATACCATCGGATAGGTCTCGTCAAGGCGCTTCTAGGGACAGTTCGTTGGTCGAGATCCCTGAAGGTCTACCGGTTTTCTGGAGATTTTCCCCAAAAAATCCAGTTTTCCTTTGAAATTTCTGGTTTTTTCTACTGGCCCCCCCTCGTTTTTTACCATCGTCGGACAGCACTCATCAAGGGCTATCCGCCGACACCACTCTTGTCTCCGTGCGCTTTATAGCGACTCGGAAATTCGAATTCTAAATTTCCAAATTCACGTAAATTCCGGTTTTCCACCCCTAAGTCCCGATTTTCCAAGGGCAACCCCCGGTCGGCGACTACCAAATCGTAGGTCTCATCGATACCTACAGTTTGGTGTACGCCACTCCGCGATCGGACCCGAATTCGGCCTGTTATTCCTGAAAAACAGACGAATTTCGGGCAAACCGAGTCCACCTAAGCGAGACAAAACCGTTAAACGACCTTCCTCGTTTTTAGGGTTTCGCTGTCGAATTCTGTCTCAATTGTTTCGAATAGGTTCCAAACCATCGTTATAGGCGTTTTCGATAGGTTTTTCCTCGAATTTCCTCAAATTTTCACAAAACTTGGACTTGTAAAAATTTAATTTGCTAATTCTAAGGGTAACCCCTGGCCAAATTTTTTATTATCCCACTCTTCATAGAGTTGTTTATACCATCGGATAGGTCTCGTCAAGGCGCTTCTAGGGACAGTTCGTTGGTCGAGATCCCTGAAGGTCTACCGGTTTTCTGGAGATTTTCCCCAAAAAATCCAGTTTTCCTTTGAAATTTCTGGTTTTTTCTACTGGCCCCCCCTCGTTTTTTACCATCGTCGGACAGCACTCATCAAGGGCTATCCGCCGACACCACTCTTGTCTCCGTGCGCTTTATAGCGACTCGGAAATTCGAATTCTAAATTTCCAAATTCACGTAAATTCCGGTTTTCCACCCCTAAGTCCCGATTTTCCAAGGGCAACCCCCGGTCGGCGACTACCAAATCGTAGGTCTCATCGATACCTACAGTTTGGTGTACGCCACTCCGCGATCGGACCCGAATTCGGCCTGTTATTCCTGAAAAACAGACGAATTTCGGGCAAACCGAGTCCACCTAAGCGAGACAAAACCGTTAAACGACCTTCCTCGTTTTTAGGGTTTCGCTGTCGAATTCTGTCTCAATTGTTTCGAATAGGTTCCAAACCATCGTTATAGGCGTTTTCGATAGGTTTTTCCTCGAATTTCCTCAAATTTTCACAAAACTTGGACTTGTAAAAATTTAATTTGCTAATTCTAAGGGTAACCCCTGGCCAAATTTTTTATTATCCCACTCTTCATAGAGTTGTTTATACCATCGGATAGGTCTCGTCAAGGCGCTTCTAGGGACAGTTCGTTGGTCGAGATCCCTGAAGGTCTACCGGTTTTCTGGAGATTTTCCCCAAAAAATCCAGTTTTCCTTTGAAATTTCTGGTTTTTTCTACTGGCCCCCCCTCGTTTTTTACCATCGTCGGACAGCACTCATCAAGGGCTATCCGCCGACACCACTCTTGTCTCCGTGCGCTTTATAGCGACTCGGAAATTCGAATTCTAAATTTCCAAATTCACGTAAATTCCGGTTTTCCACCCCTAAGTCCCGATTTTCCAAGGGCAACCCCCGGTCGGCGACTACCAAATCGTAGGTCTCATCGATACCTACAGTTTGGTGTACGCCACTCCGCGATCGGACCCGAATTCGGCCTGTTATTCCTGAAAAACAGACGAATTTCGGGCAAACCGAGTCCACCTAAGCGAGACAAAACCGTTAAACGACCTTCCTCGTTTTTAGGGTTTCGCTGTCGAATTCTGTCTCAATTGTTTCGAATAGGTTCCAAACCATCGTTATAGGCGTTTTCGATAGGTTTTTCCTCGAATTTCCTCAAATTTTCACAAAACTTGGACTTGTAAAAATTTAATTTGCTAATTCTAAGGGTAACCCCTGGCCAAATTTTTTATTATCCCACTCTTCATAGAGTTGTTTATACCATCGGATAGGTCTCGTCAAGGCGCTTCTAGGGACAGTTCGTTGGTCGAGATCCCTGAAGGTCTACCGGTTTTCTGGAGATTTTCCCCAAAAAATCCAGTTTTCCTTTGAAATTTCTGGTTTTTTCTACTGGCCCCCCCTCGTTTTTTACCATCGTCGGACAGCACTCATCAAGGGCTATCCGCCGACACCACTCTTGTCTCCGTGCGCTTTATAGCGACTCGGAAATTCGAATTCTAAATTTCCAAATTCACGTAAATTCCGGTTTTCCACCCCTAAGTCCCGATTTTCCAAGGGCAACCCCCGGTCGGCGACTACCAAATCGTAGGTCTCATCGATACCTACAGTTTGGTGTACGCCACTCCGCGATCGGACCCGAATTCGGCCTGTTATTCCTGAAAAACAGACGAATTTCGGGCAAACCGAGTCCACCTAAGCGAGACAAAACCGTTAAACGACCTTCCTCGTTTTTAGGGTTTCGCTGTCGAATTCTGTCTCAATTGTTTCGAATAGGTTCCAAACCATCGTTATAGGCGTTTTCGATAGGTTTTTCCTCGAATTTCCTCAAATTTTCACAAAACTTGGACTTGTAAAAATTTAATTTGCTAATTCTAAGGGTAACCCCTGGCCAAATTTTTTATTATCCCACTCTTCATAGAGTTGTTTATACCATCGGATAGGTCTCGTCAAGGCGCTTCTAGGGACAGTTCGTTGGTCGAGATCCCTGAAGGTCTACCGGTTTTCTGGAGATTTTCCCCAAAAAATCCAGTTTTCCTTTGAAATTTCTGGTTTTTTCTACTGGCCCCCCCTCGTTTTTTACCATCGTCGGACAGCACTCATCAAGGGCTATCCGCCGACACCACTCTTGTCTCCGTGCGCTTTATAGCGACTCGGAAATTCGAATTCTAAATTTCCAAATTCACGTAAATTCCGGTTTTCCACCCCTAAGTCCCGATTTTCCAAGGGCAACCCCCGGTCGGCGACTACCAAATCGTAGGTCTCATCGATACCTACAGTTTGGTGTACGCCACTCCGCGATCGGACCCGAATTCGGCCTGTTATTCCTGAAAAACAGACGAATTTCGGGCAAACCGAGTCCACCTAAGCGAGACAAAACCGTTAAACGACCTTCCTCGTTTTTAGGGTTTCGCTGTCGAATTCTGTCTCAATTGTTTCGAATAGGTTCCAAACCATCGTTATAGGCGTTTTCGATAGGTTTTTCCTCGAATTTCCTCAAATTTTCACAAAACTTGGACTTGTAAAAATTTAATTTGCTAATTCTAAGGGTAACCCCTGGCCAAATTTTTTATTATCCCACTCTTCATAGAGTTGTTTATACCATCGGATAGGTCTCGTCAAGGCGCTTCTAGGGACAGTTCGTTGGTCGAGATCCCTGAAGGTCTACCGGTTTTCTGGAGATTTTCCCCAAAAAATCCAGTTTTCCTTTGAAATTTCTGGTTTTTTCTACTGGCCCCCCCTCGTTTTTTACCATCGTCGGACAGCACTCATCAAGGGCTATCCGCCGACACCACTCTTGTCTCCGTGCGCTTTATAGCGACTCGGAAATTCGAATTCTAAATTTCCAAATTCACGTAAATTCCGGTTTTCCACCCCTAAGTCCCGATTTTCCAAGGGCAACCCCCGGTCGGCGACTACCAAATCGTAGGTCTCATCGATACCTACAGTTTGGTGTACGCCACTCCGCGATCGGACCCGAATTCGGCCTGTTATTCCTGAAAAACAGACGAATTTCGGGAAAACCGAGTCCACCTAAGCGAGACAAAACCGTTAAACGACCTTCCTCGTTTTTAGGGTTTCGCTGTCGAATTCTGTCTCAATTGTTTCGAATAGGTTCCAAACCATCGTTATAGGCGTTTTCGATAGGTTTTTCCTCGAATTTCCTCAAATTTTCACAAAACTTGGACTTGTAAAAATTTAATTTGCTAATTCTAAGGGTAACCCCTGGCCAAATTTTTTATTATCCCACTCTTCATAGAGTTGTTTATACCATCGGATAGGTCTCGTCAAGGCGCTTCTAGGGACAGTTCGTTGGTCGAGATCCCTGAAGGTCTACCGGTTTTCTGGAGATTTTCCCCAAAAAATCCAGTTTTCCTTTGAAATTTCTGGTTTTTTCTACTGGCCCCCCCTCGTTTTTTACCATCGTCGGACAGCACTCATCAAGGGCTATCCGCCGACACCACTCTTGTCTCCGTGCGCTTTATAGCGACTCGGAAATTCGAATTCTAAATTTCCAAATTCACGTAAATTCCGGTTTTCCACCCCTAAGTCCCGATTTTCCAAGGGCAACCCCCGGTCGGCGACTACCAAATCGTAGGTCTCATCGATACCTACAGTTTGGTGTACGCCACTCCGCGATCGGACCCGAATTCGGCCTGTTATTCCTGAAAAACAGACGAATTTCGGGCAAACCGAGTCCACCTAAGCGAGACAAAACCGTTAAACGACCTTCCTCGTTTTTAGGGTTTCGCTGTCGAATTCTGTCTCAATTGTTTCGAATAGGTTCCAAACCATCGTTATAGGCGTTTTCGATAGGTTTTTCCTCGAATTTCCTCAAATTTTCACAAAACTTGGACTTGTAAAAATTTAATTTGCTAATTCTAAGGGTAACCCCTGGCCAAATTTTTTATTATCCCACTCTTCATAGAGTTGTTTATACCATCGGATAGGTCTCGTCAAGGCGCTTCTAGGGACAGTTCGTTGGTCGAGATCCCTGAAGGTCTACCGGTTTTCTGGAGATTTTCCCCAAAAAATCCAGTTTTCCTTTGAAATTTCTGGTTTTTTCTACTGGCCCCCCCTCGTTTTTTACCATCGTCGGACAGCACTCATCAAGGGCTATCCGCCGACACCACTCTTGTCTCCGTGCGCTTTATAGCGACTCGGAAATTCGAATTCTAAATTTCCAAATTCACGTAAATTCCGGTTTTCCACCCCTAAGTCCCGATTTTCCAAGGGCAACCCCCGGTCGGCGACTACCAAATCGTAGGTCTCATCGATACCTACAGTTTGGTGTACGCCACTCCGCGATCGGACCCGAATTCGGCCTGTTATTCCTGAAAAACAGACGAATTTCGGGCAAACCGAGTCCACCTAAGCGAGACAAAACCGTTAAACGACCTTCCTCGTTTTTAGGGTTTCGCTGTCGAATTCTGTCTCAATTGTTTCGAATAGGTTCCAAACCATCGTTATAGGCGTTTTCGATAGGTTTTTCCTCGAATTTCCTCAAATTTTCACAAAACTTGGACTTGTAAAAATTTAATTTGCTAATTCTAAGGGTAACCCCTGGCCAAATTTTTTATTATCCCACTCTTCATAGAGTTGTTTATACCATCGGATAGGTCTCGTCAAGGCGCTTCTAGGGACAGTTCGTTGGTCGAGATCCCTGAAGGTCTACCGGTTTTCTGGAGATTTTCCCCAAAAAATCCAGTTTTCCTTTGAAATTTCTGGTTTTTTCTACTGGCCCCCCCTCGTTTTTTACCATCGTCGGACAGCACTCATCAAGGGCTATCCGCCGACACCACTCTTGTCTCCGTGCGCTTTATAGCGACTCGGAAATTCGAATTCTAAATTTCCAAATTCACGTAAATTCCGGTTTTCCACCCCTAAGTCCCGATTTTCCAAGGGCAACCCCCGGTCGGCGACTACCAAATCGTAGGTCTCATCGATACCTACAGTTTGGTGTACGCCACTCCGCGATCGGACCCGAATTCGGCCTGTTATTCCTGAAAAACAGACGAATTTCGGGCAAACCGAGTCCACCTAAGCGAGACAAAACCGTTAAACGACCTTCCTCGTTTTTAGGGTTTCGCTGTCGAATTCTGTCTCAATTGTTTCGAATAGGTTCCAAACCATCGTTATAGGCGTTTTCGATAGGTTTTTCCTCGAATTTCCTCAAATTTTCACAAAACTTGGACTTGTAAAAATTTAATTTGCTAATTCTAAGGGTAACCCCTGGCCAAATTTTTTATTATCCCACTCTTCATAGAGTTGTTTATACCATCGGATAGGTCTCGTCAAGGCGCTTCTAGGGACAGTTCGTTGGTCGAGATCCCTGAAGGTCTACCGGTTTTCTGGAGATTTTCCCCAAAAAATCCAGTTTTCCTTTGAAATTTCTGGTTTTTTCTACTGGCCCCCCCTCGTTTTTTACCATCGTCGGACAGCACTCATCAAGGGCTATCCGCCGACACCACTCTTGTCTCCGTGCGCTTTATAGCGACTCGGAAATTCGAATTCTAAATTTCCAAATTCACGTAAATTCCGGTTTTCCACCCCTAAGTCCCGATTTTCCAAGGGCAACCCCCGGTCGGCGACTACCAAATCGTAGGTCTCATCGATACCTACAGTTTGGTGTACGCCACTCCGCGATCGGACCCGAATTCGGCCTGTTATTCCTGAAAAACAGACGAATTTCGGGCAAACCGAGTCCACCTAAGCGAGACAAAACCGTTAAACGACCTTCCTCGTTTTTAGGGTTTCGCTGTCGAATTCTGTCTCAATTGTTTCGAATAGGTTCCAAACCATCGTTATAGGCGTTTTCGATAGGTTTTTCCTCGAATTTCCTCAAATTTTCACAAAACTTGGACTTGTAAAAATTTAATTTGCTAATTCTAAGGGTAACCCCTGGCCAAATTTTTTATTATCCCACTCTTCATAGAGTTGTTTATACCATCGGATAGGTCTCGTCAAGGCGCTTCTAGGGACAGTTCGTTGGTCGAGATCCCTGAAGGTCTACCGGTTTTCTGGAGATTTTCCCCAAAAAATCCAGTTTTCCTTTGAAATTTCTGGTTTTTTCTACTGGCCCCCCCTCGTTTTTTACCATCGTCGGACAGCACTCATCAAGGGCTATCCGCCGACACCACTCTTGTCTCCGTGCGCTTTATAGCGACTCGGAAATTCGAATTCTAAATTTCCAAATTCACGTAAATTCCGGTTTTCCACCCCTAAGTCCCGATTTTCCAAGGGCAACCCCCGGTCGGCGACTACCAAATCGTAGGTCTCATCGATACCTACAGTTTGGTGTACGCCACTCCGCGATCGGACCCGAATTCGGCCTGTTATTCCTGAAAAACAGACGAATTTCGGGCAAACCGAGTCCACCTAAGCGAGACAAAACCGTTAAACGACCTTCCTCGTTTTTAGGGTTTCGCTGTCGAATTCTGTCTCAATTGTTTCGAATAGGTTCCAAACCATCGTTATAGGCGTTTTCGATAGGTTTTTCCTCGAATTTCCTCAAATTTTCACAAAACTTGGACTTGTAAAAATTTAATTTGCTAATTCTAAGGGTAACCCCTGGCCAAATTTTTTATTATCCCACTCTTCATAGAGTTGTTTATACCATCGGATAGGTCTCGTCAAGGCGCTTCTAGGGACAGTTCGTTGGTCGAGATCCCTGAAGGTCTACCGGTTTTCTGGAGATTTTCCCCAAAAAATCCAGTTTTCCTTTGAAATTTCTGGTTTTTTCTACTGGCCCCCCCTCGTTTTTTACCATCGTCGGACAGCACTCATCAAGGGCTATCCGCCGACACCACTCTTGTCTCCGTGCGCTTTATAGCGACTCGGAAATTCGAATTCTAAATTTCCAAATTCACGTAAATTCCGGTTTTCCACCCCTAAGTCCCGATTTTCCAAGGGCAACCCCCGGTCGGCGACTACCAAATCGTAGGTCTCATCGATACCTACAGTTTGGTGTACGCCACTCCGCGATCGGACCCGAATTCGGCCTGTTATTCCTGAAAAACAGACGAATTTCGGGCAAACCGAGTCCACCTAAGCGAGACAAAACCGTTAAACGACCTTCCTCGTTTTTAGGGTTTCGCTGTCGAATTCTGTCTCAATTGTTTCGAATAGGTTCCAAACCATCGTTATAGGCGTTTTCGATAGGTTTTTCCTCGAATTTCCTCAAATTTTCACAAAACTTGGACTTGTAAAAATTTAATTTGCTAATTCTAAGGGTAACCCCTGGCCAAATTTTTTATTATCCCACTCTTCATAGAGTTGTTTATACCATCGGATAGGTCTCGTCAAGGCGCTTCTAGGGACAGTTCGTTGGTCGAGATCCCTGAAGGTCTACCGGTTTTCTGGAGATTTTCCCCAAAAAATCCAGTTTTCCTTTGAAATTTCTGGTTTTTTCTACTGGCCCCCCCTCGTTTTTTACCATCGTCGGACAGCACTCATCAAGGGCTATCCGCCGACACCACTCTTGTCTCCGTGCGCTTTATAGCGACTCGGAAATTCGAATTCTAAATTTCCAAATTCACGTAAATTCCGGTTTTCCACCCCTAAGTCCCGATTTTCCAAGGGCAACCCCCGGTCGGCGACTACCAAATCGTAGGTCTCATCGATACCTACAGTTTGGTGTACGCCACTCCGCGATCGGACCCGAATTCGGCCTGTTATTCCTGAAAAACAGACGAATTTCGGGCAAACCGAGTCCACCTAAGCGAGACAAAACCGTTAAACGACCTTCCTCGTTTTTAGGGTTTCGCTGTCGAATTCTGTCTCAATTGTTTCGAATAGGTTCCAAACCATCGTTATAGGCGTTTTCGATAGGTTTTTCCTCGAATTTCCTCAAATTTTCACAAAACTTGGACTTGTAAAAATTTAATTTGCTAATTCTAAGGGTAACCCCTGGCCAAATTTTTTATTATCCCACTCTTCATAGAGTTGTTTATACCATCGGATAGGTCTCGTCAAGGCGCTTCTAGGGACAGTTCGTTGGTCGAGATCCCTGAAGGTCTACCGGTTTTCTGGAGATTTTCCCCAAAAAATCCAGTTTTCCTTTGAAATTTCTGGTTTTTTCTACTGGCCCCCCCTCGTTTTTTACCATCGTCGGACAGCACTCATCAAGGGCTATCCGCCGACACCACTCTTGTCTCCGTGCGCTTTATAGCGACTCGGAAATTCGAATTCTAAATTTCCAAATTCACGTAAATTCCGGTTTTCCACCCCTAAGTCCCGATTTTCCAAGGGCAACCCCCGGTCGGCGACTACCAAATCGTAGGTCTCATCGATACCTACAGTTTGGTGTACGCCACTCCGCGATCGGACCCGAATTCGGCCTGTTATTCCTGAAAAACAGACGAATTTCGGGAAAACCGAGTCCACCTAAGCGAGACAAAACCGTTAAACGACCTTCCTCGTTTTTAGGGTTTCGCTGTCGAATTCTGTCTCAATTGTTTCGAATAGGTTCCAAACCATCGTTATAGGCGTTTTCGATAGGTTTTTCCTCGAATTTCCTCAAATTTTCACAAAACTTGGACTTGTAAAAATTTAATTTGCTAATTCTAAGGGTAACCCCTGGCCAAATTTTTTATTATCCCACTCTTCATAGAGTTGTTTATACCATCGGATAGGTCTCGTCAAGGCGCTTCTAGGGACAGTTCGTTGGTCGAGATCCCTGAAGGTCTACCGGTTTTCTGGAGATTTTCCCCAAAAAATCCAGTTTTCCTTTGAAATTTCTGGTTTTTTCTACTGGCCCCCCCTCGTTTTTTACCATCGTCGGACAGCACTCATCAAGGGCTATCCGCCGACACCACTCTTGTCTCCGTGCGCTTTATAGCGACTCGGAAATTCGAATTCTAAATTTCCAAATTCACGTAAATTCCGGTTTTCCACCCCTAAGTCCCGATTTTCCAAGGGCAACCCCCGGTCGGCGACTACCAAATCGTAGGTCTCATCGATACCTACAGTTTGGTGTACGCCACTCCGCGATCGGACCCGAATTCGGCCTGTTATTCCTGAAAAACAGACGAATTTCGGGCAAACCGAGTCCACCTAAGCGAGACAAAACCGTTAAACGACCTTCCTCGTTTTTAGGGTTTCGCTGTCGAATTCTGTCTCAATTGTTTCGAATAGGTTCCAAACCATCGTTATAGGCGTTTTCGATAGGTTTTTCCTCGAATTTCCTCAAATTTTCACAAAACTTGGACTTGTAAAAATTTAATTTGCTAATTCTAAGGGTAACCCCTGGCCAAATTTTTTATTATCCCACTCTTCATAGAGTTGTTTATACCATCGGATAGGTCTCGTCAAGGCGCTTCTAGGGACAGTTCGTTGGTCGAGATCCCTGAAGGTCTACCGGTTTTCTGGAGATTTTCCCCAAAAAATCCAGTTTTCCTTTGAAATTTCTGGTTTTTTCTACTGGCCCCCCCTCGTTTTTTACCATCGTCGGACAGCACTCATCAAGGGCTATCCGCCGACACCACTCTTGTCTCCGTGCGCTTTATAGCGACTCGGAAATTCGAATTCTAAATTTCCAAATTCACGTAAATTCCGGTTTTCCACCCCTAAGTCCCGATTTTCCAAGGGCAACCCCCGGTCGGCGACTACCAAATCGTAGGTCTCATCGATACCTACAGTTTGGTGTACGCCACTCCGCGATCGGACCCGAATTCGGCCTGTTATTCCTGAAAAACAGACGAATTTCGGGCAAACCGAGTCCACCTAAGCGAGACAAAACCGTTAAACGACCTTCCTCGTTTTTAGGGTTTCGCTGTCGAATTCTGTCTCAATTGTTTCGAATAGGTTCCAAACCATCGTTATAGGCGTTTTCGATAGGTTTTTCCTCGAATTTCCTCAAATTTTCACAAAACTTGGACTTGTAAAAATTTAATTTGCTAATTCTAAGGGTAACCCCTGGCCAAATTTTTTATTATCCCACTCTTCATAGAGTTGTTTATACCATCGGATAGGTCTCGTCAAGGCGCTTCTAGGGACAGTTCGTTGGTCGAGATCCCTGAAGGTCTACCGGTTTTCTGGAGATTTTCCCCAAAAAATCCAGTTTTCCTTTGAAATTTCTGGTTTTTTCTACTGGCCCCCCCTCGTTTTTTACCATCGTCGGACAGCACTCATCAAGGGCTATCCGCCGACACCACTCTTGTCTCCGTGCGCTTTATAGCGACTCGGAAATTCGAATTCTAAATTTCCAAATTCACGTAAATTCCGGTTTTCCACCCCTAAGTCCCGATTTTCCAAGGGCAACCCCCGGTCGGCGACTACCAAATCGTAGGTCTCATCGATACCTACAGTTTGGTGTACGCCACTCCGCGATCGGACCCGAATTCGGCCTGTTATTCCTGAAAAACAGACGAATTTCGGGCAAACCGAGTCCACCTAAGCGAGACAAAACCGTTAAACGACCTTCCTCGTTTTTAGGGTTTCGCTGTCGAATTCTGTCTCAATTGTTTCGAATAGGTTCCAAACCATCGTTATAGGCGTTTTCGATAGGTTTTTCCTCGAATTTCCTCAAATTTTCACAAAACTTGGACTTGTAAAAATTTAATTTGCTAATTCTAAGGGTAACCCCTGGCCAAATTTTTTATTATCCCACTCTTCATAGAGTTGTTTATACCATCGGATAGGTCTCGTCAAGGCGCTTCTAGGGACAGTTCGTTGGTCGAGATCCCTGAAGGTCTACCGGTTTTCTGGAGATTTTCCCCAAAAAATCCAGTTTTCCTTTGAAATTTCTGGTTTTTTCTACTGGCCCCCCCTCGTTTTTTACCATCGTCGGACAGCACTCATCAAGGGCTATCCGCCGACACCACTCTTGTCTCCGTGCGCTTTATAGCGACTCGGAAATTCGAATTCTAAATTTCCAAATTCACGTAAATTCCGGTTTTCCACCCCTAAGTCCCGATTTTCCAAGGGCAACCCCCGGTCGGCGACTACCAAATCGTAGGTCTCATCGATACCTACAGTTTGGTGTACGCCACTCCGCGATCGGACCCGAATTCGGCCTGTTATTCCTGAAAAACAGACGAATTTCGGGAAAACCGAGTCCACCTAAGCGAGACAAAACCGTTAAACGACCTTCCTCGTTTTTAGGGTTTCGCTGTCGAATTCTGTCTCAATTGTTTCGAATAGGTTCCAAACCATCGTTATAGGCGTTTTCGATAGGTTTTTCCTCGAATTTCCTCAAATTTTCACAAAACTTGGACTTGTAAAAATTTAATTTGCTAATTCTAAGGGTAACCCCTGGCCAAATTTTTTATTATCCCACTCTTCATAGAGTTGTTTATACCATCGGATAGGTCTCGTCAAGGCGCTTCTAGGGACAGTTCGTTGGTCGAGATCCCTGAAGGTCTACCGGTTTTCTGGAGATTTTCCCCAAAAAATCCAGTTTTCCTTTGAAATTTCTGGTTTTTTCTACTGGCCCCCCCTCGTTTTTTACCATCGTCGGACAGCACTCATCAAGGGCTATCCGCCGACACCACTCTTGTCTCCGTGCGCTTTATAGCGACTCGGAAATTCGAATTCTAAATTTCCAAATTCACGTAAATTCCGGTTTTCCACCCCTAAGTCCCGATTTTCCAAGGGCAACCCCCGGTCGGCGACTACCAAATCGTAGGTCTCATCGATACCTACAGTTTGGTGTACGCCACTCCGCGATCGGACCCGAATTCGGCCTGTTATTCCTGAAAAACAGACGAATTTCGGGCAAACCGAGTCCACCTAAGCGAGACAAAACCGTTAAACGACCTTCCTCGTTTTTAGGGTTTCGCTGTCGAATTCTGTCTCAATTGTTTCGAATAGGTTCCAAACCATCGTTATAGGCGTTTTCGATAGGTTTTTCCTCGAATTTCCTCAAATTTTCACAAAACTTGGACTTGTAAAAATTTAATTTGCTAATTCTAAGGGTAACCCCTGGCCAAATTTTTTATTATCCCACTCTTCATAGAGTTGTTTATACCATCGGATAGGTCTCGTCAAGGCGCTTCTAGGGACAGTTCGTTGGTCGAGATCCCTGAAGGTCTACCGGTTTTCTGGAGATTTTCCCCAAAAAATCCAGTTTTCCTTTGAAATTTCTGGTTTTTTCTACTGGCCCCCCCTCGTTTTTTACCATCGTCGGACAGCACTCATCAAGGGCTATCCGCCGACACCACTCTTGTCTCCGTGCGCTTTATAGCGACTCGGAAATTCGAATTCTAAATTTCCAAATTCACGTAAATTCCGGTTTTCCACCCCTAAGTCCCGATTTTCCAAGGGCAACCCCCGGTCGGCGACTACCAAATCGTAGGTCTCATCGATACCTACAGTTTGGTGTACGCCACTCCGCGATCGGACCCGAATTCGGCCTGTTATTCCTGAAAAACAGACGAATTTCGGGCAAACCGAGTCCACCTAAGCGAGACAAAACCGTTAAACGACCTTCCTCGTTTTTAGGGTTTCGCTGTCGAATTCTGTCTCAATTGTTTCGAATAGGTTCCAAACCATCGTTATAGGCGTTTTCGATAGGTTTTTCCTCGAATTTCCTCAAATTTTCACAAAACTTGGACTTGTAAAAATTTAATTTGCTAATTCTAAGGGTAACCCCTGGCCAAATTTTTTATTATCCCACTCTTCATAGAGTTGTTTATACCATCGGATAGGTCTCGTCAAGGCGCTTCTAGGGACAGTTCGTTGGTCGAGATCCCTGAAGGTCTACCGGTTTTCTGGAGATTTTCCCCAAAAAATCCAGTTTTCCTTTGAAATTTCTGGTTTTTTCTACTGGCCCCCCCTCGTTTTTTACCATCGTCGGACAGCACTCATCAAGGGCTATCCGCCGACACCACTCTTGTCTCCGTGCGCTTTATAGCGACTCGGAAATTCGAATTCTAAATTTCCAAATTCACGTAAATTCCGGTTTTCCACCCCTAAGTCCCGATTTTCCAAGGGCAACCCCCGGTCGGCGACTACCAAATCGTAGGTCTCATCGATACCTACAGTTTGGTGTACGCCACTCCGCGATCGGACCCGAATTCGGCCTGTTATTCCTGAAAAACAGACGAATTTCGGGAAAACCGAGTCCACCTAAGCGAGACAAAACCGTTAAACGACCTTCCTCGTTTTTAGGGTTTCGCTGTCGAATTCTGTCTCAATTGTTTCGAATAGGTTCCAAACCATCGTTATAGGCGTTTTCGATAGGTTTTTCCTCGAATTTCCTCAAATTTTCACAAAACTTGGACTTGTAAAAATTTAATTTGCTAATTCTAAGGGTAACCCCTGGCCAAATTTTTTATTATCCCACTCTTCATAGAGTTGTTTATACCATCGGATAGGTCTCGTCAAGGCGCTTCTAGGGACAGTTCGTTGGTCGAGATCCCTGAAGGTCTACCGGTTTTCTGGAGATTTTCCCCAAAAAATCCAGTTTTCCTTTGAAATTTCTGGTTTTTTCTACTGGCCCCCCCTCGTTTTTTACCATCGTCGGACAGCACTCATCAAGGGCTATCCGCCGACACCACTCTTGTCTCCGTGCGCTTTATAGCGACTCGGAAATTCGAATTCTAAATTTCCAAATTCACGTAAATTCCGGTTTTCCACCCCTAAGTCCCGATTTTCCAAGGGCAACCCCCGGTCGGCGACTACCAAATCGTAGGTCTCATCGATACCTACAGTTTGGTGTACGCCACTCCGCGATCGGACCCGAATTCGGCCTGTTATTCCTGAAAAACAGACGAATTTCGGGCAAACCGAGTCCACCTAAGCGAGACAAAACCGTTAAACGACCTTCCTCGTTTTTAGGGTTTCGCTGTCGAATTCTGTCTCAATTGTTTCGAATAGGTTCCAAACCATCGTTATAGGCGTTTTCGATAGGTTTTTCCTCGAATTTCCTCAAATTTTCACAAAACTTGGACTTGTAAAAATTTAATTTGCTAATTCTAAGGGTAACCCCTGGCCAAATTTTTTATTATCCCACTCTTCATAGAGTTGTTTATACCATCGGATAGGTCTCGTCAAGGCGCTTCTAGGGACAGTTCGTTGGTCGAGATCCCTGAAGGTCTACCGGTTTTCTGGAGATTTTCCCCAAAAAATCCAGTTTTCCTTTGAAATTTCTGGTTTTTTCTACTGGCCCCCCCTCGTTTTTTACCATCGTCGGACAGCACTCATCAAGGGCTATCCGCCGACACCACTCTTGTCTCCGTGCGCTTTATAGCGACTCGGAAATTCGAATTCTAAATTTCCAAATTCACGTAAATTCCGGTTTTCCACCCCTAAGTCCCGATTTTCCAAGGGCAACCCCCGGTCGGCGACTACCAAATCGTAGGTCTCATCGATACCTACAGTTTGGTGTACGCCACTCCGCGATCGGACCCGAATTCGGCCTGTTATTCCTGAAAAACAGACGAATTTCGGGCAAACCGAGTCCACCTAAGCGAGACAAAACCGTTAAACGACCTTCCTCGTTTTTAGGGTTTCGCTGTCGAATTCTGTCTCAATTGTTTCGAATAGGTTCCAAACCATCGTTATAGGCGTTTTCGATAGGTTTTTCCTCGAATTTCCTCAAATTTTCACAAAACTTGGACTTGTAAAAATTTAATTTGCTAATTCTAAGGGTAACCCCTGGCCAAATTTTTTATTATCCCACTCTTCATAGAGTTGTTTATACCATCGGATAGGTCTCGTCAAGGCGCTTCTAGGGACAGTTCGTTGGTCGAGATCCCTGAAGGTCTACCGGTTTTCTGGAGATTTTCCCCAAAAAATCCAGTTTTCCTTTGAAATTTCTGGTTTTTTCTACTGGCCCCCCCTCGTTTTTTACCATCGTCGGACAGCACTCATCAAGGGCTATCCGCCGACACCACTCTTGTCTCCGTGCGCTTTATAGCGACTCGGAAATTCGAATTCTAAATTTCCAAATTCACGTAAATTCCGGTTTTCCACCCCTAAGTCCCGATTTTCCAAGGGCAACCCCCGGTCGGCGACTACCAAATCGTAGGTCTCATCGATACCTACAGTTTGGTGTACGCCACTCCGCGATCGGACCCGAATTCGGCCTGTTATTCCTGAAAAACAGACGAATTTCGGGCAAACCGAGTCCACCTAAGCGAGACAAAACCGTTAAACGACCTTCCTCGTTTTTAGGGTTTCGCTGTCGAATTCTGTCTCAATTGTTTCGAATAGGTTCCAAACCATCGTTATAGGCGTTTTCGATAGGTTTTTCCTCGAATTTCCTCAAATTTTCACAAAACTTGGACTTGTAAAAATTTAATTTGCTAATTCTAAGGGTAACCCCTGGCCAAATTTTTTATTATCCCACTCTTCATAGAGTTGTTTATACCATCGGATAGGTCTCGTCAAGGCGCTTCTAGGGACAGTTCGTTGGTCGAGATCCCTGAAGGTCTACCGGTTTTCTGGAGATTTTCCCCAAAAAATCCAGTTTTCCTTTGAAATTTCTGGTTTTTTCTACTGGCCCCCCCTCGTTTTTTACCATCGTCGGACAGCACTCATCAAGGGCTATCCGCCGACACCACTCTTGTCTCCGTGCGCTTTATAGCGACTCGGAAATTCGAATTCTAAATTTCCAAATTCACGTAAATTCCGGTTTTCCACCCCTAAGTCCCGATTTTCCAAGGGCAACCCCCGGTCGGCGACTACCAAATCGTAGGTCTCATCGATACCTACAGTTTGGTGTACGCCACTCCGCGATCGGACCCGAATTCGGCCTGTTATTCCTGAAAAACAGACGAATTTCGGGCAAACCGAGTCCACCTAAGCGAGACAAAACCGTTAAACGACCTTCCTCGTTTTTAGGGTTTCGCTGTCGAATTCTGTCTCAATTGTTTCGAATAGGTTCCAAACCATCGTTATAGGCGTTTTCGATAGGTTTTTCCTCGAATTTCCTCAAATTTTCACAAAACTTGGACTTGTAAAAATTTAATTTGCTAATTCTAAGGGTAACCCCTGGCCAAATTTTTTATTATCCCACTCTTCATAGAGTTGTTTATACCATCGGATAGGTCTCGTCAAGGCGCTTCTAGGGACAGTTCGTTGGTCGAGATCCCTGAAGGTCTACCGGTTTTCTGGAGATTTTCCCCAAAAAATCCAGTTTTCCTTTGAAATTTCTGGTTTTTTCTACTGGCCCCCCCTCGTTTTTTACCATCGTCGGACAGCACTCATCAAGGGCTATCCGCCGACACCACTCTTGTCTCCGTGCGCTTTATAGCGACTCGGAAATTCGAATTCTAAATTTCCAAATTCACGTAAATTCCGGTTTTCCACCCCTAAGTCCCGATTTTCCAAGGGCAACCCCCGGTCGGCGACTACCAAATCGTAGGTCTCATCGATACCTACAGTTTGGTGTACGCCACTCCGCGATCGGACCCGAATTCGGCCTGTTATTCCTGAAAAACAGACGAATTTCGGGAAAACCGAGTCCACCTAAGCGAGACAAAACCGTTAAACGACCTTCCTCGTTTTTAGGGTTTCGCTGTCGAATTCTGTCTCAATTGTTTCGAATAGGTTCCAAACCATCGTTATAGGCGTTTTCGATAGGTTTTTCCTCGAATTTCCTCAAATTTTCACAAAACTTGGACTTGTAAAAATTTAATTTGCTAATTCTAAGGGTAACCCCTGGCCAAATTTTTTATTATCCCACTCTTCATAGAGTTGTTTATACCATCGGATAGGTCTCGTCAAGGCGCTTCTAGGGACAGTTCGTTGGTCGAGATCCCTGAAGGTCTACCGGTTTTCTGGAGATTTTCCCCAAAAAATCCAGTTTTCCTTTGAAATTTCTGGTTTTTTCTACTGGCCCCCCCTCGTTTTTTACCATCGTCGGACAGCACTCATCAAGGGCTATCCGCCGACACCACTCTTGTCTCCGTGCGCTTTATAGCGACTCGGAAATTCGAATTCTAAATTTCCAAATTCACGTAAATTCCGGTTTTCCACCCCTAAGTCCCGATTTTCCAAGGGCAACCCCCGGTCGGCGACTACCAAATCGTAGGTCTCATCGATACCTACAGTTTGGTGTACGCCACTCCGCGATCGGACCCGAATTCGGCCTGTTATTCCTGAAAAACAGACGAATTTCGGGAAAACCGAGTCCACCTAAGCGAGACAAAACCGTTAAACGACCTTCCTCGTTTTTAGGGTTTCGCTGTCGAATTCTGTCTCAATTGTTTCGAATAGGTTCCAAACCATCGTTATAGGCGTTTTCGATAGGTTTTTCCTCGAATTTCCTCAAATTTTCACAAAACTTGGACTTGTAAAAATTTAATTTGCTAATTCTAAGGGTAACCCCTGGCCAAATTTTTTATTATCCCACTCTTCATAGAGTTGTTTATACCATCGGATAGGTCTCGTCAAGGCGCTTCTAGGGACAGTTCGTTGGTCGAGATCCCTGAAGGTCTACCGGTTTTCTGGAGATTTTCCCCAAAAAATCCAGTTTTCCTTTGAAATTTCTGGTTTTTTCTACTGGCCCCCCCTCGTTTTTTACCATCGTCGGACAGCACTCATCAAGGGCTATCCGCCGACACCACTCTTGTCTCCGTGCGCTTTATAGCGACTCGGAAATTCGAATTCTAAATTTCCAAATTCACGTAAATTCCGGTTTTCCACCCCTAAGTCCCGATTTTCCAAGGGCAACCCCCGGTCGGCGACTACCAAATCGTAGGTCTCATCGATACCTACAGTTTGGTGTACGCCACTCCGCGATCGGACCCGAATTCGGCCTGTTATTCCTGAAAAACAGACGAATTTCGGGCAAACCGAGTCCACCTAAGCGAGACAAAACCGTTAAACGACCTTCCTCGTTTTTAGGGTTTCGCTGTCGAATTCTGTCTCAATTGTTTCGAATAGGTTCCAAACCATCGTTATAGGCGTTTTCGATAGGTTTTTCCTCGAATTTCCTCAAATTTTCACAAAACTTGGACTTGTAAAAATTTAATTTGCTAATTCTAAGGGTAACCCCTGGCCAAATTTTTTATTATCCCACTCTTCATAGAGTTGTTTATACCATCGGATAGGTCTCGTCAAGGCGCTTCTAGGGACAGTTCGTTGGTCGAGATCCCTGAAGGTCTACCGGTTTTCTGGAGATTTTCCCCAAAAAATCCAGTTTTCCTTTGAAATTTCTGGTTTTTTCTACTGGCCCCCCCTCGTTTTTTACCATCGTCGGACAGCACTCATCAAGGGCTATCCGCCGACACCACTCTTGTCTCCGTGCGCTTTATAGCGACTCGGAAATTCGAATTCTAAATTTCCAAATTCACGTAAATTCCGGTTTTCCACCCCTAAGTCCCGATTTTCCAAGGGCAACCCCCGGTCGGCGACTACCAAATCGTAGGTCTCATCGATACCTACAGTTTGGTGTACGCCACTCCGCGATCGGACCCGAATTCGGCCTGTTATTCCTGAAAAACAGACGAATTTCGGGCAAACCGAGTCCACCTAAGCGAGACAAAACCGTTAAACGACCTTCCTCGTTTTTAGGGTTTCGCTGTCGAATTCTGTCTCAATTGTTTCGAATAGGTTCCAAACCATCGTTATAGGCGTTTTCGATAGGTTTTTCCTCGAATTTCCTCAAATTTTCACAAAACTTGGACTTGTAAAAATTTAATTTGCTAATTCTAAGGGTAACCCCTGGCCAAATTTTTTATTATCCCACTCTTCATAGAGTTGTTTATACCATCGGATAGGTCTCGTCAAGGCGCTTCTAGGGACAGTTCGTTGGTCGAGATCCCTGAAGGTCTACCGGTTTTCTGGAGATTTTCCCCAAAAAATCCAGTTTTCCTTTGAAATTTCTGGTTTTTTCTACTGGCCCCCCCTCGTTTTTTACCATCGTCGGACAGCACTCATCAAGGGCTATCCGCCGACACCACTCTTGTCTCCGTGCGCTTTATAGCGACTCGGAAATTCGAATTCTAAATTTCCAAATTCACGTAAATTCCGGTTTTCCACCCCTAAGTCCCGATTTTCCAAGGACAACCCCCGGTCGGCGACTACCAAATCGTAGGTCTCATCGATACCTACAGTTTGGTGTACGCCACTCCGCGATCGGACCCGAATTCGGCCTGTTATTCCTGAAAAACAGACGAATTTCGGGAAAACCGAGTCCACCTAAGCGAGACAAAACCGTTAAACGACCTTCCTCGTTTTTAGGGTTTCGCTGTCGAATTCTGTCTCAATTGTTTCGAATAGGTTCCAAACCATCGTTATAGGCGTTTTCGATAGGTTTTTCCTCGAATTTCCTCAAATTTTCACAAAACTTGGACTTGTAAAAATTTAATTTGCTAATTCTAAGGGTAACCCCTGGCCAAATTTTTTATTATCCCACTCTTCATAGAGTTGTTTATACCATCGGATAGGTCTCGTCAAGGCGCTTCTAGGGACAGTTCGTTGGTCGAGATCCCTGAAGGTCTACCGGTTTTCTGGAGATTTTCCCCAAAAAATCCAGTTTTCCTTTGAAATTTCTGGTTTTTTCTACTGGCCCCCCCTCGTTTTTTACCATCGTCGGACAGCACTCATCAAGGGCTATCCGCCGACACCACTCTTGTCTCCGTGCGCTTTATAGCGACTCGGAAATTCGAATTCTAAATTTCCAAATTCACGTAAATTCCGGTTTTCCACCCCTAAGTCCCGATTTTCCAAGGGCAACCCCCGGTCGGCGACTACCAAATCGTAGGTCTCATCGATACCTACAGTTTGGTGTACGCCACTCCGCGATCGGACCCGAATTCGGCCTGTTATTCCTGAAAAACAGACGAATTTCGGGAAAACCGAGTCCACCTAAGCGAGACAAAACCGTTAAACGACCTTCCTCGTTTTTAGGGTTTCGCTGTCGAATTCTGTCTCAATTGTTTCGAATAGGTTCCAAACCATCGTTATAGGCGTTTTCGATAGGTTTTTCCTCGAATTTCCTCAAATTTTCACAAAACTTGGACTTGTAAAAATTTAATTTGCTAATTCTAAGGGTAACCCCTGGCCAAATTTTTTATTATCCCACTCTTCATAGAGTTGTTTATACCATCGGATAGGTCTCGTCAAGGCGCTTCTAGGGACAGTTCGTTGGTCGAGATCCCTGAAGGTCTACCGGTTTTCTGGAGATTTTCCCCAAAAAATCCAGTTTTCCTTTGAAATTTCTGGTTTTTTCTACTGGCCCCCCCTCGTTTTTTACCATCGTCGGACAGCACTCATCAAGGGCTATCCGCCGACACCACTCTTGTCTCCGTGCGCTTTATAGCGACTCGGAAATTCGAATTCTAAATTTCCAAATTCACGTAAATTCCGGTTTTCCACCCCTAAGTCCCGATTTTCCAAGGGCAACCCCCGGTCGGCGACTACCAAATCGTAGGTCTCATCGATACCTACAGTTTGGTGTACGCCACTCCGCGATCGGACCCGAATTCGGCCTGTTATTCCTGAAAAACAGACGAATTTCGGGCAAACCGAGTCCACCTAAGCGAGACAAAACCGTTAAACGACCTTCCTCGTTTTTAGGGTTTCGCTGTCGAATTCTGTCTCAATTGTTTCGAATAGGTTCCAAACCATCGTTATAGGCGTTTTCGATAGGTTTTTCCTCGAATTTCCTCAAATTTTCACAAAACTTGGACTTGTAAAAATTTAATTTGCTAATTCTAAGGGTAACCCCTGGCCAAATTTTTTATTATCCCACTCTTCATAGAGTTGTTTATACCATCGGATAGGTCTCGTCAAGGCGCTTCTAGGGACAGTTCGTTGGTCGAGATCCCTGAAGGTCTACCGGTTTTCTGGAGATTTTCCCCAAAAAATCCAGTTTTCCTTTGAAATTTCTGGTTTTTTCTACTGGCCCCCCCTCGTTTTTTACCATCGTCGGACAGCACTCATCAAGGGCTATCCGCCGACACCACTCTTGTCTCCGTGCGCTTTATAGCGACTCGGAAATTCGAATTCTAAATTTCCAAATTCACGTAAATTCCGGTTTTCCACCCCTAAGTCCCGATTTTCCAAGGGCAACCCCCGGTCGGCGACTACCAAATCGTAGGTCTCATCGATACCTACAGTTTGGTGTACGCCACTCCGCGATCGGACCCGAATTCGGCCTGTTATTCCTGAAAAACAGACGAATTTCGGGCAAACCGAGTCCACCTAAGCGAGACAAAACCGTTAAACGACCTTCCTCGTTTTTAGGGTTTCGCTGTCGAATTCTGTCTCAATTGTTTCGAATAGGTTCCAAACCATCGTTATAGGCGTTTTCGATAGGTTTTTCCTCGAATTTCCTCAAATTTTCACAAAACTTGGACTTGTAAAAATTTAATTTGCTAATTCTAAGGGTAACCCCTGGCCAAATTTTTTATTATCCCACTCTTCATAGAGTTGTTTATACCATCGGATAGGTCTCGTCAAGGCGCTTCTAGGGACAGTTCGTTGGTCGAGATCCCTGAAGGTCTACCGGTTTTCTGGAGATTTTCCCCAAAAAATCCAGTTTTCCTTTGAAATTTCTGGTTTTTTCTACTGGCCCCCCCTCGTTTTTTACCATCGTCGGACAGCACTCATCAAGGGCTATCCGCCGACACCACTCTTGTCTCCGTGCGCTTTATAGCGACTCGGAAATTCGAATTCTAAATTTCCAAATTCACGTAAATTCCGGTTTTCCACCCCTAAGTCCCGATTTTCCAAGGGCAACCCCCGGTCGGCGACTACCAAATCGTAGGTCTCATCGATACCTACAGTTTGGTGTACGCCACTCCGCGATCGGACCCGAATTCGGCCTGTTATTCCTGAAAAACAGACGAATTTCGGGAAAACCGAGTCCACCTAAGCGAGACAAAACCGTTAAACGACCTTCCTCGTTTTTAGGGTTTCGCTGTCGAATTCTGTCTCAATTGTTTCGAATAGGTTCCAAACCATCGTTATAGGCGTTTTCGATAGGTTTTTCCTCGAATTTCCTCAAATTTTCACAAAACTTGGACTTGTAAAAATTTAATTTGCTAATTCTAAGGGTAACCCCTGGCCAAATTTTTTATTATCCCACTCTTCATAGAGTTGTTTATACCATCGGATAGGTCTCGTCAAGGCGCTTCTAGGGACAGTTCGTTGGTCGAGATCCCTGAAGGTCTACCGGTTTTCTGGAGATTTTCCCCAAAAAATCCAGTTTTCCTTTGAAATTTCTGGTTTTTTCTACTGGCCCCCCCTCGTTTTTTACCATCGTCGGACAGCACTCATCAAGGGCTATCCGCCGACACCACTCTTGTCTCCGTGCGCTTTATAGCGACTCGGAAATTCGAATTCTAAATTTCCAAATTCACGTAAATTCCGGTTTTCCACCCCTAAGTCCCGATTTTCCAAGGGCAACCCCCGGTCGGCGACTACCAAATCGTAGGTCTCATCGATACCTACAGTTTGGTGTACGCCACTCCGCGATCGGACCCGAATTCGGCCTGTTATTCCTGAAAAACAGACGAATTTCGGGAAAACCGAGTCCACCTAAGCGAGACAAAACCGTTAAACGACCTTCCTCGTTTTTAGGGTTTCGCTGTCGAATTCTGTCTCAATTGTTTCGAATAGGTTCCAAACCATCGTTATAGGCGTTTTCGATAGGTTTTTCCTCGAATTTCCTCAAATTTTCACAAAACTTGGACTTGTAAAAATTTAATTTGCTAATTCTAAGGGTAACCCCTGGCCAAATTTTTTATTATCCCACTCTTCATAGAGTTGTTTATACCATCGGATAGGTCTCGTCAAGGCGCTTCTAGGGACAGTTCGTTGGTCGAGATCCCTGAAGGTCTACCGGTTTTCTGGAGATTTTCCCCAAAAAATCCAGTTTTCCTTTGAAATTTCTGGTTTTTTCTACTGGCCCCCCCTCGTTTTTTACCATCGTCGGACAGCACTCATCAAGGGCTATCCGCCGACACCACTCTTGTCTCCGTGCGCTTTATAGCGACTCGGAAATTCGAATTCTAAATTTCCAAATTCACGTAAATTCCGGTTTTCCACCCCTAAGTCCCGATTTTCCAAGGGCAACCCCCGGTCGGCGACTACCAAATCGTAGGTCTCATCGATACCTACAGTTTGGTGTACGCCACTCCGCGATCGGACCCGAATTCGGCCTGTTATTCCTGAAAAACAGACGAATTTCGGGCAAACCGAGTCCACCTAAGCGAGACAAAACCGTTAAACGACCTTCCTCGTTTTTAGGGTTTCGCTGTCGAATTCTGTCTCAATTGTTTCGAATAGGTTCCAAACCATCGTTATAGGCGTTTTCGATAGGTTTTTCCTCGAATTTCCTCAAATTTTCACAAAACTTGGACTTGTAAAAATTTAATTTGCTAATTCTAAGGGTAACCCCTGGCCAAATTTTTTATTATCCCACTCTTCATAGAGTTGTTTATACCATCGGATAGGTCTCGTCAAGGCGCTTCTAGGGACAGTTCGTTGGTCGAGATCCCTGAAGGTCTACCGGTTTTCTGGAGATTTTCCCCAAAAAATCCAGTTTTCCTTTGAAATTTCTGGTTTTTTCTACTGGCCCCCCCTCGTTTTTTACCATCGTCGGACAGCACTCATCAAGGGCTATCCGCCGACACCACTCTTGTCTCCGTGCGCTTTATAGCGACTCGGAAATTCGAATTCTAAATTTCCAAATTCACGTAAATTCCGGTTTTCCACCCCTAAGTCCCGATTTTCCAAGGGCAACCCCCGGTCGGCGACTACCAAATCGTAGGTCTCATCGATACCTACAGTTTGGTGTACGCCACTCCGCGATCGGACCCGAATTCGGCCTGTTATTCCTGAAAAACAGACGAATTTCGGGCAAACCGAGTCCACCTAAGCGAGACAAAACCGTTAAACGACCTTCCTCGTTTTTAGGGTTTCGCTGTCGAATTCTGTCTCAATTGTTTCGAATAGGTTCCAAACCATCGTTATAGGCGTTTTCGATAGGTTTTTCCTCGAATTTCCTCAAATTTTCACAAAACTTGGACTTGTAAAAATTTAATTTGCTAATTCTAAGGGTAACCCCTGGCCAAATTTTTTATTATCCCACTCTTCATAGAGTTGTTTATACCATCGGATAGGTCTCGTCAAGGCGCTTCTAGGGACAGTTCGTTGGTCGAGATCCCTGAAGGTCTACCGGTTTTCTGGAGATTTTCCCCAAAAAATCCAGTTTTCCTTTGAAATTTCTGGTTTTTTCTACTGGCCCCCCCTCGTTTTTTACCATCGTCGGACAGCACTCATCAAGGGCTATCCGCCGACACCACTCTTGTCTCCGTGCGCTTTATAGCGACTCGGAAATTCGAATTCTAAATTTCCAAATTCACGTAAATTCCGGTTTTCCACCCCTAAGTCCCGATTTTCCAAGGGCAACCCCCGGTCGGCGACTACCAAATCGTAGGTCTCATCGATACCTACAGTTTGGTGTACGCCACTCCGCGATCGGACCCGAATTCGGCCTGTTATTCCTGAAAAACAGACGAATTTCGGGCAAACCGAGTCCACCTAAGCGAGACAAAACCGTTAAACGACCTTCCTCGTTTTTAGGGTTTCGCTGTCGAATTCTGTCTCAATTGTTTCGAATAGGTTCCAAACCATCGTTATAGGCGTTTTCGATAGGTTTTTCCTCGAATTTCCTCAAATTTTCACAAAACTTGGACTTGTAAAAATTTAATTTGCTAATTCTAAGGGTAACCCCTGGCCAAATTTTTTATTATCCCACTCTTCATAGAGTTGTTTATACCATCGGATAGGTCTCGTCAAGGCGCTTCTAGGGACAGTTCGTTGGTCGAGATCCCTGAAGGTCTACCGGTTTTCTGGAGATTTTCCCCAAAAAATCCAGTTTTCCTTTGAAATTTCTGGTTTTTTCTACTGGCCCCCCCTCGTTTTTTACCATCGTCGGACAGCACTCATCAAGGGCTATCCGCCGACACCACTCTTGTCTCCGTGCGCTTTATAGCGACTCGGAAATTCGAATTCTAAATTTCCAAATTCACGTAAATTCCGGTTTTCCACCCCTAAGTCCCGATTTTCCAAGGGCAACCCCCGGTCGGCGACTACCAAATCGTAGGTCTCATCGATACCTACAGTTTGGTGTACGCCACTCCGCGATCGGACCCGAATTCGGCCTGTTATTCCTGAAAAACAGACGAATTTCGGGCAAACCGAGTCCACCTAAGCGAGACAAAACCGTTAAACGACCTTCCTCGTTTTTAGGGTTTCGCTGTCGAATTCTGTCTCAATTGTTTCGAATAGGTTCCAAACCATCGTTATAGGCGTTTTCGATAGGTTTTTCCTCGAATTTCCTCAAATTTTCACAAAACTTGGACTTGTAAAAATTTAATTTGCTAATTCTAAGGGTAACCCCTGGCCAAATTTTTTATTATCCCACTCTTCATAGAGTTGTTTATACCATCGGATAGGTCTCGTCAAGGCGCTTCTAGGGACAGTTCGTTGGTCGAGATCCCTGAAGGTCTACCGGTTTTCTGGAGATTTTCCCCAAAAAATCCAGTTTTCCTTTGAAATTTCTGGTTTTTTCTACTGGCCCCCCCTCGTTTTTTACCATCGTCGGACAGCACTCATCAAGGGCTATCCGCCGACACCACTCTTGTCTCCGTGCGCTTTATAGCGACTCGGAAATTCGAATTCTAAATTTCCAAATTCACGTAAATTCCGGTTTTCCACCCCTAAGTCCCGATTTTCCAAGGGCAACCCCCGGTCGGCGACTACCAAATCGTAGGTCTCATCGATACCTACAGTTTGGTGTACGCCACTCCGCGATCGGACCCGAATTCGGCCTGTTATTCCTGAAAAACAGACGAATTTCGGGAAAACCGAGTCCACCTAAGCGAGACAAAACCGTTAAACGACCTTCCTCGTTTTTAGGGTTTCGCTGTCGAATTCTGTCTCAATTGTTTCGAATAGGTTCCAAACCATCGTTATAGGCGTTTTCGATAGGTTTTTCCTCGAATTTCCTCAAATTTTCACAAAACTTGGACTTGTAAAAATTTAATTTGCTAATTCTAAGGGTAACCCCTGGCCAAATTTTTTATTATCCCACTCTTCATAGAGTTGTTTATACCATCGGATAGGTCTCGTCAAGGCGCTTCTAGGGACAGTTCGTTGGTCGAGATCCCTGAAGGTCTACCGGTTTTCTGGAGATTTTCCCCAAAAAATCCAGTTTTCCTTTGAAATTTCTGGTTTTTTCTACTGGCCCCCCCTCGTTTTTTACCATCGTCGGACAGCACTCATCAAGGGCTATCCGCCGACACCACTCTTGTCTCCGTGCGCTTTATAGCGACTCGGAAATTCGAATTCTAAATTTCCAAATTCACGTAAATTCCGGTTTTCCACCCCTAAGTCCCGATTTTCCAAGGGCAACCCCCGGTCGGCGACTACCAAATCGTAGGTCTCATCGATACCTACAGTTTGGTGTACGCCACTCCGCGATCGGACCCGAATTCGGCCTGTTATTCCTGAAAAACAGACGAATTTCGGGAAAACCGAGTCCACCTAAGCGAGACAAAACCGTTAAACGACCTTCCTCGTTTTTAGGGTTTCGCTGTCGAATTCTGTCTCAATTGTTTCGAATAGGTTCCAAACCATCGTTATAGGCGTTTTCGATAGGTTTTTCCTCGAATTTCCTCAAATTTTCACAAAACTTGGACTTGTAAAAATTTAATTTGCTAATTCTAAGGGTAACCCCTGGCCAAATTTTTTATTATCCCACTCTTCATAGAGTTGTTTATACCATCGGATAGGTCTCGTCAAGGCGCTTCTAGGGACAGTTCGTTGGTCGAGATCCCTGAAGGTCTACCGGTTTTCTGGAGATTTTCCCCAAAAAATCCAGTTTTCCTTTGAAATTTCTGGTTTTTTCTACTGGCCCCCCCTCGTTTTTTACCATCGTCGGACAGCACTCATCAAGGGCTATCCGCCGACACCACTCTTGTCTCCGTGCGCTTTATAGCGACTCGGAAATTCGAATTCTAAATTTCCAAATTCACGTAAATTCCGGTTTTCCACCCCTAAGTCCCGATTTTCCAAGGGCAACCCCCGGTCGGCGACTACCAAATCGTAGGTCTCATCGATACCTACAGTTTGGTGTACGCCACTCCGCGATCGGACCCGAATTCGGCCTGTTATTCCTGAAAAACAGACGAATTTCGGGCAAACCGAGTCCACCTAAGCGAGACAAAACCGTTAAACGACCTTCCTCGTTTTTAGGGTTTCGCTGTCGAATTCTGTCTCAATTGTTTCGAATAGGTTCCAAACCATCGTTATAGGCGTTTTCGATAGGTTTTTCCTCGAATTTCCTCAAATTTTCACAAAACTTGGACTTGTAAAAATTTAATTTGCTAATTCTAAGGGTAACCCCTGGCCAAATTTTTTATTATCCCACTCTTCATAGAGTTGTTTATACCATCGGATAGGTCTCGTCAAGGCGCTTCTAGGGACAGTTCGTTGGTCGAGATCCCTGAAGGTCTACCGGTTTTCTGGAGATTTTCCCCAAAAAATCCAGTTTTCCTTTGAAATTTCTGGTTTTTTCTACTGGCCCCCCCTCGTTTTTTACCATCGTCGGACAGCACTCATCAAGGGCTATCCGCCGACACCACTCTTGTCTCCGTGCGCTTTATAGCGACTCGGAAATTCGAATTCTAAATTTCCAAATTCACGTAAATTCCGGTTTTCCACCCCTAAGTCCCGATTTTCCAAGGGCAACCCCCGGTCGGCGACTACCAAATCGTAGGTCTCATCGATACCTACAGTTTGGTGTACGCCACTCCGCGATCGGACCCGAATTCGGCCTGTTATTCCTGAAAAACAGACGAATTTCGGGCAAACCGAGTCCACCTAAGCGAGACAAAACCGTTAAACGACCTTCCTCGTTTTTAGGGTTTCGCTGTCGAATTCTGTCTCAATTGTTTCGAATAGGTTCCAAACCATCGTTATAGGCGTTTTCGATAGGTTTTTCCTCGAATTTCCTCAAATTTTCACAAAACTTGGACTTGTAAAAATTTAATTTGCTAATTCTAAGGGTAACCCCTGGCCAAATTTTTTATTATCCCACTCTTCATAGAGTTGTTTATACCATCGGATAGGTCTCGTCAAGGCGCTTCTAGGGACAGTTCGTTGGTCGAGATCCCTGAAGGTCTACCGGTTTTCTGGAGATTTTCCCCAAAAAATCCAGTTTTCCTTTGAAATTTCTGGTTTTTTCTACTGGCCCCCCCTCGTTTTTTACCATCGTCGGACAGCACTCATCAAGGGCTATCCGCCGACACCACTCTTGTCTCCGTGCGCTTTATAGCGACTCGGAAATTCGAATTCTAAATTTCCAAATTCACGTAAATTCCGGTTTTCCACCCCTAAGTCCCGATTTTCCAAGGGCAACCCCCGGTCGGCGACTACCAAATCGTAGGTCTCATCGATACCTACAGTTTGGTGTACGCCACTCCGCGATCGGACCCGAATTCGGCCTGTTATTCCTGAAAAACAGACGAATTTCGGGAAAACCGAGTCCACCTAAGCGAGACAAAACCGTTAAACGACCTTCCTCGTTTTTAGGGTTTCGCTGTCGAATTCTGTCTCAATTGTTTCGAATAGGTTCCAAACCATCGTTATAGGCGTTTTCGATAGGTTTTTCCTCGAATTTCCTCAAATTTTCACAAAACTTGGACTTGTAAAAATTTAATTTGCTAATTCTAAGGGTAACCCCTGGCCAAATTTTTTATTATCCCACTCTTCATAGAGTTGTTTATACCATCGGATAGGTCTCGTCAAGGCGCTTCTAGGGACAGTTCGTTGGTCGAGATCCCTGAAGGTCTACCGGTTTTCTGGAGATTTTCCCCAAAAAATCCAGTTTTCCTTTGAAATTTCTGGTTTTTTCTACTGGCCCCCCCTCGTTTTTTACCATCGTCGGACAGCACTCATCAAGGGCTATCCGCCGACACCACTCTTGTCTCCGTGCGCTTTATAGCGACTCGGAAATTCGAATTCTAAATTTCCAAATTCACGTAAATTCCGGTTTTCCACCCCTAAGTCCCGATTTTCCAAGGGCAACCCCCGGTCGGCGACTACCAAATCGTAGGTCTCATCGATACCTACAGTTTGGTGTACGCCACTCCGCGATCGGACCCGAATTCGGCCTGTTATTCCTGAAAAACAGACGAATTTCGGGAAAACCGAGTCCACCTAAGCGAGACAAAACCGTTAAACGACCTTCCTCGTTTTTAGGGTTTCGCTGTCGAATTCTGTCTCAATTGTTTCGAATAGGTTCCAAACCATCGTTATAGGCGTTTTCGATAGGTTTTTCCTCGAATTTCCTCAAATTTTCACAAAACTTGGACTTGTAAAAATTTAATTTGCTAATTCTAAGGGTAACCCCTGGCCAAATTTTTTATTATCCCACTCTTCATAGAGTTGTTTATACCATCGGATAGGTCTCGTCAAGGCGCTTCTAGGGACAGTTCGTTGGTCGAGATCCCTGAAGGTCTACCGGTTTTCTGGAGATTTTCCCCAAAAAATCCAGTTTTCCTTTGAAATTTCTGGTTTTTTCTACTGGCCCCCCCTCGTTTTTTACCATCGTCGGACAGCACTCATCAAGGGCTATCCGCCGACACCACTCTTGTCTCCGTGCGCTTTATAGCGACTCGGAAATTCGAATTCTAAATTTCCAAATTCACGTAAATTCCGGTTTTCCACCCCTAAGTCCCGATTTTCCAAGGGCAACCCCCGGTCGGCGACTACCAAATCGTAGGTCTCATCGATACCTACAGTTTGGTGTACGCCACTCCGCGATCGGACCCGAATTCGGCCTGTTATTCCTGAAAAACAGACGAATTTCGGGCAAACCGAGTCCACCTAAGCGAGACAAAACCGTTAAACGACCTTCCTCGTTTTTAGGGTTTCGCTGTCGAATTCTGTCTCAATTGTTTCGAATAGGTTCCAAACCATCGTTATAGGCGTTTTCGATAGGTTTTTCCTCGAATTTCCTCAAATTTTCACAAAACTTGGACTTGTAAAAATTTAATTTGCTAATTCTAAGGGTAACCCCTGGCCAAATTTTTTATTATCCCACTCTTCATAGAGTTGTTTATACCATCGGATAGGTCTCGTCAAGGCGCTTCTAGGGACAGTTCGTTGGTCGAGATCCCTGAAGGTCTACCGGTTTTCTGGAGATTTTCCCCAAAAAATCCAGTTTTCCTTTGAAATTTCTGGTTTTTTCTACTGGCCCCCCCTCGTTTTTTACCATCGTCGGACAGCACTCATCAAGGGCTATCCGCCGACACCACTCTTGTCTCCGTGCGCTTTATAGCGACTCGGAAATTCGAATTCTAAATTTCCAAATTCACGTAAATTCCGGTTTTCCACCCCTAAGTCCCGATTTTCCAAGGGCAACCCCCGGTCGGCGACTACCAAATCGTAGGTCTCATCGATACCTACAGTTTGGTGTACGCCACTCCGCGATCGGACCCGAATTCGGCCTGTTATTCCTGAAAAACAGACGAATTTCGGGAAAACCGAGTCCACCTAAGCGAGACAAAACCGTTAAACGACCTTCCTCGTTTTTAGGGTTTCGCTGTCGAATTCTGTCTCAATTGTTTCGAATAGGTTCCAAACCATCGTTATAGGCGTTTTCGATAGGTTTTTCCTCGAATTTCCTCAAATTTTCACAAAACTTGGACTTGTAAAAATTTAATTTGCTAATTCTAAGGGTAACCCCTGGCCAAATTTTTTATTATCCCACTCTTCATAGAGTTGTTTATACCATCGGATAGGTCTCGTCAAGGCGCTTCTAGGGACAGTTCGTTGGTCGAGATCCCTGAAGGTCTACCGGTTTTCTGGAGATTTTCCCCAAAAAATCCAGTTTTCCTTTGAAATTTCTGGTTTTTTCTACTGGCCCCCCCTCGTTTTTTACCATCGTCGGACAGCACTCATCAAGGGCTATCCGCCGACACCACTCTTGTCTCCGTGCGCTTTATAGCGACTCGGAAATTCGAATTCTAAATTTCCAAATTCACGTAAATTCCGGTTTTCCACCCCTAAGTCCCGATTTTCCAAGGGCAACCCCCGGTCGGCGACTACCAAATCGTAGGTCTCATCGATACCTACAGTTTGGTGTACGCCACTCCGCGATCGGACCCGAATTCGGCCTGTTATTCCTGAAAAACAGACGAATTTCGGGCAAACCGAGTCCACCTAAGCGAGACAAAACCGTTAAACGACCTTCCTCGTTTTTAGGGTTTCGCTGTCGAATTCTGTCTCAATTGTTTCGAATAGGTTCCAAACCATCGTTATAGGCGTTTTCGATAGGTTTTTCCTCGAATTTCCTCAAATTTTCACAAAACTTGGACTTGTAAAAATTTAATTTGCTAATTCTAAGGGTAACCCCTGGCCAAATTTTTTATTATCCCACTCTTCATAGAGTTGTTTATACCATCGGATAGGTCTCGTCAAGGCGCTTCTAGGGACAGTTCGTTGGTCGAGATCCCTGAAGGTCTACCGGTTTTCTGGAGATTTTCCCCAAAAAATCCAGTTTTCCTTTGAAATTTCTGGTTTTTTCTACTGGCCCCCCCTCGTTTTTTACCATCGTCGGACAGCACTCATCAAGGGCTATCCGCCGACACCACTCTTGTCTCCGTGCGCTTTATAGCGACTCGGAAATTCGAATTCTAAATTTCCAAATTCACGTAAATTCCGGTTTTCCACCCCTAAGTCCCGATTTTCCAAGGGCAACCCCCGGTCGGCGACTACCAAATCGTAGGTCTCATCGATACCTACAGTTTGGTGTACGCCACTCCGCGATCGGACCCGAATTCGGCCTGTTATTCCTGAAAAACAGACGAATTTCGGGCAAACCGAGTCCACCTAAGCGAGACAAAACCGTTAAACGACCTTCCTCGTTTTTAGGGTTTCGCTGTCGAATTCTGTCTCAATTGTTTCGAATAGGTTCCAAACCATCGTTATAGGCGTTTTCGATAGGTTTTTCCTCGAATTTCCTCAAATTTTCACAAAACTTGGACTTGTAAAAATTTAATTTGCTAATTCTAAGGGTAACCCCTGGCCAAATTTTTTATTATCCCACTCTTCATAGAGTTGTTTATACCATCGGATAGGTCTCGTCAAGGCGCTTCTAGGGACAGTTCGTTGGTCGAGATCCCTGAAGGTCTACCGGTTTTCTGGAGATTTTCCCCAAAAAATCCAGTTTTCCTTTGAAATTTCTGGTTTTTTCTACTGGCCCCCCCTCGTTTTTTACCATCGTCGGACAGCACTCATCAAGGGCTATCCGCCGACACCACTCTTGTCTCCGTGCGCTTTATAGCGACTCGGAAATTCGAATTCTAAATTTCCAAATTCACGTAAATTCCGGTTTTCCACCCCTAAGTCCCGATTTTCCAAGGGCAACCCCCGGTCGGCGACTACCAAATCGTAGGTCTCATCGATACCTACAGTTTGGTGTACGCCACTCCGCGATCGGACCCGAATTCGGCCTGTTATTCCTGAAAAACAGACGAATTTCGGGCAAACCGAGTCCACCTAAGCGAGACAAAACCGTTAAACGACCTTCCTCGTTTTTAGGGTTTCGCTGTCGAATTCTGTCTCAATTGTTTCGAATAGGTTCCAAACCATCGTTATAGGCGTTTTCGATAGGTTTTTCCTCGAATTTCCTCAAATTTTCACAAAACTTGGACTTGTAAAAATTTAATTTGCTAATTCTAAGGGTAACCCCTGGCCAAATTTTTTATTATCCCACTCTTCATAGAGTTGTTTATACCATCGGATAGGTCTCGTCAAGGCGCTTCTAGGGACAGTTCGTTGGTCGAGATCCCTGAAGGTCTACCGGTTTTCTGGAGATTTTCCCCAAAAAATCCAGTTTTCCTTTGAAATTTCTGGTTTTTTCTACTGGCCCCCCCTCGTTTTTTACCATCGTCGGACAGCACTCATCAAGGGCTATCCGCCGACACCACTCTTGTCTCCGTGCGCTTTATAGCGACTCGGAAATTCGAATTCTAAATTTCCAAATTCACGTAAATTCCGGTTTTCCACCCCTAAGTCCCGATTTTCCAAGGGCAACCCCCGGTCGGCGACTACCAAATCGTAGGTCTCATCGATACCTACAGTTTGGTGTACGCCACTCCGCGATCGGACCCGAATTCGGCCTGTTATTCCTGAAAAACAGACGAATTTCGGGCAAACCGAGTCCACCTAAGCGAGACAAAACCGTTAAACGACCTTCCTCGTTTTTAGGGTTTCGCTGTCGAATTCTGTCTCAATTGTTTCGAATAGGTTCCAAACCATCGTTATAGGCGTTTTCGATAGGTTTTTCCTCGAATTTCCTCAAATTTTCACAAAACTTGGACTTGTAAAAATTTAATTTGCTAATTCTAAGGGTAACCCCTGGCCAAATTTTTTATTATCCCACTCTTCATAGAGTTGTTTATACCATCGGATAGGTCTCGTCAAGGCGCTTCTAGGGACAGTTCGTTGGTCGAGATCCCTGAAGGTCTACCGGTTTTCTGGAGATTTTCCCCAAAAAATCCAGTTTTCCTTTGAAATTTCTGGTTTTTTCTACTGGCCCCCCCTCGTTTTTTACCATCGTCGGACAGCACTCATCAAGGGCTATCCGCCGACACCACTCTTGTCTCCGTGCGCTTTATAGCGACTCGGAAATTCGAATTCTAAATTTCCAAATTCACGTAAATTCCGGTTTTCCACCCCTAAGTCCCGATTTTCCAAGGGCAACCCCCGGTCGGCGACTACCAAATCGTAGGTCTCATCGATACCTACAGTTTGGTGTACGCCACTCCGCGATCGGACCCGAATTCGGCCTGTTATTCCTGAAAAACAGACGAATTTCGGGAAAACCGAGTCCACCTAAGCGAGACAAAACCGTTAAACGACCTTCCTCGTTTTTAGGGTTTCGCTGTCGAATTCTGTCTCAATTGTTTCGAATAGGTTCCAAACCATCGTTATAGGCGTTTTCGATAGGTTTTTCCTCGAATTTCCTCAAATTTTCACAAAACTTGGACTTGTAAAAATTTAATTTGCTAATTCTAAGGGTAACCCCTGGCCAAATTTTTTATTATCCCACTCTTCATAGAGTTGTTTATACCATCGGATAGGTCTCGTCAAGGCGCTTCTAGGGACAGTTCGTTGGTCGAGATCCCTGAAGGTCTACCGGTTTTCTGGAGATTTTCCCCAAAAAATCCAGTTTTCCTTTGAAATTTCTGGTTTTTTCTACTGGCCCCCCCTCGTTTTTTACCATCGTCGGACAGCACTCATCAAGGGCTATCCGCCGACACCACTCTTGTCTCCGTGCGCTTTATAGCGACTCGGAAATTCGAATTCTAAATTTCCAAATTCACGTAAATTCCGGTTTTCCACCCCTAAGTCCCGATTTTCCAAGGGCAACCCCCGGTCGGCGACTACCAAATCGTAGGTCTCATCGATACCTACAGTTTGGTGTACGCCACTCCGCGATCGGACCCGAATTCGGCCTGTTATTCCTGAAAAACAGACGAATTTCGGGCAAACCGAGTCCACCTAAGCGAGACAAAACCGTTAAACGACCTTCCTCGTTTTTAGGGTTTCGCTGTCGAATTCTGTCTCAATTGTTTCGAATAGGTTCCAAACCATCGTTATAGGCGTTTTCGATAGGTTTTTCCTCGAATTTCCTCAAATTTTCACAAAACTTGGACTTGTAAAAATTTAATTTGCTAATTCTAAGGGTAACCCCTGGCCAAATTTTTTATTATCCCACTCTTCATAGAGTTGTTTATACCATCGGATAGGTCTCGTCAAGGCGCTTCTAGGGACAGTTCGTTGGTCGAGATCCCTGAAGGTCTACCGGTTTTCTGGAGATTTTCCCCAAAAAATCCAGTTTTCCTTTGAAATTTCTGGTTTTTTCTACTGGCCCCCCCTCGTTTTTTACCATCGTCGGACAGCACTCATCAAGGGCTATCCGCCGACACCACTCTTGTCTCCGTGCGCTTTATAGCGACTCGGAAATTCGAATTCTAAATTTCCAAATTCACGTAAATTCCGGTTTTCCACCCCTAAGTCCCGATTTTCCAAGGGCAACCCCCGGTCGGCGACTACCAAATCGTAGGTCTCATCGATACCTACAGTTTGGTGTACGCCACTCCGCGATCGGACCCGAATTCGGCCTGTTATTCCTGAAAAACAGACGAATTTCGGGCAAACCGAGTCCACCTAAGCGAGACAAAACCGTTAAACGACCTTCCTCGTTTTTAGGGTTTCGCTGTCGAATTCTGTCTCAATTGTTTCGAATAGGTTCCAAACCATCGTTATAGGCGTTTTCGATAGGTTTTTCCTCGAATTTCCTCAAATTTTCACAAAACTTGGACTTGTAAAAATTTAATTTGCTAATTCTAAGGGTAACCCCTGGCCAAATTTTTTATTATCCCACTCTTCATAGAGTTGTTTATACCATCGGATAGGTCTCGTCAAGGCGCTTCTAGGGACAGTTCGTTGGTCGAGATCCCTGAAGGTCTACCGGTTTTCTGGAGATTTTCCCCAAAAAATCCAGTTTTCCTTTGAAATTTCTGGTTTTTTCTACTGGCCCCCCCTCGTTTTTTACCATCGTCGGACAGCACTCATCAAGGGCTATCCGCCGACACCACTCTTGTCTCCGTGCGCTTTATAGCGACTCGGAAATTCGAATTCTAAATTTCCAAATTCACGTAAATTCCGGTTTTCCACCCCTAAGTCCCGATTTTCCAAGGGCAACCCCCGGTCGGCGACTACCAAATCGTAGGTCTCATCGATACCTACAGTTTGGTGTACGCCACTCCGCGATCGGACCCGAATTCGGCCTGTTATTCCTGAAAAACAGACGAATTTCGGGCAAACCGAGTCCACCTAAGCGAGACAAAACCGTTAAACGACCTTCCTCGTTTTTAGGGTTTCGCTGTCGAATTCTGTCTCAATTGTTTCGAATAGGTTCCAAACCATCGTTATAGGCGTTTTCGATAGGTTTTTCCTCGAATTTCCTCAAATTTTCACAAAACTTGGACTTGTAAAAATTTAATTTGCTAATTCTAAGGGTAACCCCTGGCCAAATTTTTTATTATCCCACTCTTCATAGAGTTGTTTATACCATCGGATAGGTCTCGTCAAGGCGCTTCTAGGGACAGTTCGTTGGTCGAGATCCCTGAAGGTCTACCGGTTTTCTGGAGATTTTCCCCAAAAAATCCAGTTTTCCTTTGAAATTTCTGGTTTTTTCTACTGGCCCCCCCTCGTTTTTTACCATCGTCGGACAGCACTCATCAAGGGCTATCCGCCGACACCACTCTTGTCTCCGTGCGCTTTATAGCGACTCGGAAATTCGAATTCTAAATTTCCAAATTCACGTAAATTCCGGTTTTCCACCCCTAAGTCCCGATTTTCCAAGGGCAACCCCCGGTCGGCGACTACCAAATCGTAGGTCTCATCGATACCTACAGTTTGGTGTACGCCACTCCGCGATCGGACCCGAATTCGGCCTGTTATTCCTGAAAAACAGACGAATTTCGGGCAAACCGAGTCCACCTAAGCGAGACAAAACCGTTAAACGACCTTCCTCGTTTTTAGGGTTTCGCTGTCGAATTCTGTCTCAATTGTTTCGAATAGGTTCCAAACCATCGTTATAGGCGTTTTCGATAGGTTTTTCCTCGAATTTCCTCAAATTTTCACAAAACTTGGACTTGTAAAAATTTAATTTGCTAATTCTAAGGGTAACCCCTGGCCAAATTTTTTATTATCCCACTCTTCATAGAGTTGTTTATACCATCGGATAGGTCTCGTCAAGGCGCTTCTAGGGACAGTTCGTTGGTCGAGATCCCTGAAGGTCTACCGGTTTTCTGGAGATTTTCCCCAAAAAATCCAGTTTTCCTTTGAAATTTCTGGTTTTTTCTACTGGCCCCCCCTCGTTTTTTACCATCGTCGGACAGCACTCATCAAGGGCTATCCGCCGACACCACTCTTGTCTCCGTGCGCTTTATAGCGACTCGGAAATTCGAATTCTAAATTTCCAAATTCACGTAAATTCCGGTTTTCCACCCCTAAGTCCCGATTTTCCAAGGGCAACCCCCGGTCGGCGACTACCAAATCGTAGGTCTCATCGATACCTACAGTTTGGTGTACGCCACTCCGCGATCGGACCCGAATTCGGCCTGTTATTCCTGAAAAACAGACGAATTTCGGGCAAACCGAGTCCACCTAAGCGAGACAAAACCGTTAAACGACCTTCCTCGTTTTTAGGGTTTCGCTGTCGAATTCTGTCTCAATTGTTTCGAATAGGTTCCAAACCATCGTTATAGGCGTTTTCGATAGGTTTTTCCTCGAATTTCCTCAAATTTTCACAAAACTTGGACTTGTAAAAATTTAATTTGCTAATTCTAAGGGTAACCCCTGGCCAAATTTTTTATTATCCCACTCTTCATAGAGTTGTTTATACCATCGGATAGGTCTCGTCAAGGCGCTTCTAGGGACAGTTCGTTGGTCGAGATCCCTGAAGGTCTACCGGTTTTCTGGAGATTTTCCCCAAAAAATCCAGTTTTCCTTTGAAATTTCTGGTTTTTTCTACTGGCCCCCCCTCGTTTTTTACCATCGTCGGACAGCACTCATCAAGGGCTATCCGCCGACACCACTCTTGTCTCCGTGCGCTTTATAGCGACTCGGAAATTCGAATTCTAAATTTCCAAATTCACGTAAATTCCGGTTTTCCACCCCTAAGTCCCGATTTTCCAAGGGCAACCCCCGGTCGGCGACTACCAAATCGTAGGTCTCATCGATACCTACAGTTTGGTGTACGCCACTCCGCGATCGGACCCGAATTCGGCCTGTTATTCCTGAAAAACAGACGAATTTCGGGCAAACCGAGTCCACCTAAGCGAGACAAAACCGTTAAACGACCTTCCTCGTTTTTAGGGTTTCGCTGTCGAATTCTGTCTCAATTGTTTCGAATAGGTTCCAAACCATCGTTATAGGCGTTTTCGATAGGTTTTTCCTCGAATTTCCTCAAATTTTCACAAAACTTGGACTTGTAAAAATTTAATTTGCTAATTCTAAGGGTAACCCCTGGCCAAATTTTTTATTATCCCACTCTTCATAGAGTTGTTTATACCATCGGATAGGTCTCGTCAAGGCGCTTCTAGGGACAGTTCGTTGGTCGAGATCCCTGAAGGTCTACCGGTTTTCTGGAGATTTTCCCCAAAAAATCCAGTTTTCCTTTGAAATTTCTGGTTTTTTCTACTGGCCCCCCCTCGTTTTTTACCATCGTCGGACAGCACTCATCAAGGGCTATCCGCCGACACCACTCTTGTCTCCGTGCGCTTTATAGCGACTCGGAAATTCGAATTCTAAATTTCCAAATTCACGTAAATTCCGGTTTTCCACCCCTAAGTCCCGATTTTCCAAGGGCAACCCCCGGTCGGCGACTACCAAATCGTAGGTCTCATCGATACCTACAGTTTGGTGTACGCCACTCCGCGATCGGACCCGAATTCGGCCTGTTATTCCTGAAAAACAGACGAATTTCGGGAAAACCGAGTCCACCTAAGCGAGACAAAACCGTTAAACGACCTTCCTCGTTTTTAGGGTTTCGCTGTCGAATTCTGTCTCAATTGTTTCGAATAGGTTCCAAACCATCGTTATAGGCGTTTTCGATAGGTTTTTCCTCGAATTTCCTCAAATTTTCACAAAACTTGGACTTGTAAAAATTTAATTTGCTAATTCTAAGGGTAACCCCTGGCCAAATTTTTTATTATCCCACTCTTCATAGAGTTGTTTATACCATCGGATAGGTCTCGTCAAGGCGCTTCTAGGGACAGTTCGTTGGTCGAGATCCCTGAAGGTCTACCGGTTTTCTGGAGATTTTCCCCAAAAAATCCAGTTTTCCTTTGAAATTTCTGGTTTTTTCTACTGGCCCCCCCTCGTTTTTTACCATCGTCGGACAGCACTCATCAAGGGCTATCCGCCGACACCACTCTTGTCTCCGTGCGCTTTATAGCGACTCGGAAATTCGAATTCTAAATTTCCAAATTCACGTAAATTCCGGTTTTCCACCCCTAAGTCCCGATTTTCCAAGGGCAACCCCCGGTCGGCGACTACCAAATCGTAGGTCTCATCGATACCTACAGTTTGGTGTACGCCACTCCGCGATCGGACCCGAATTCGGCCTGTTATTCCTGAAAAACAGACGAATTTCGGGCAAACCGAGTCCACCTAAGCGAGACAAAACCGTTAAACGACCTTCCTCGTTTTTAGGGTTTCGCTGTCGAATTCTGTCTCAATTGTTTCGAATAGGTTCCAAACCATCGTTATAGGCGTTTTCGATAGGTTTTTCCTCGAATTTCCTCAAATTTTCACAAAACTTGGACTTGTAAAAATTTAATTTGCTAATTCTAAGGGTAACCCCTGGCCAAATTTTTTATTATCCCACTCTTCATAGAGTTGTTTATACCATCGGATAGGTCTCGTCAAGGCGCTTCTAGGGACAGTTCGTTGGTCGAGATCCCTGAAGGTCTACCGGTTTTCTGGAGATTTTCCCCAAAAAATCCAGTTTTCCTTTGAAATTTCTGGTTTTTTCTACTGGCCCCCCCTCGTTTTTTACCATCGTCGGACAGCACTCATCAAGGGCTATCCGCCGACACCACTCTTGTCTCCGTGCGCTTTATAGCGACTCGGAAATTCGAATTCTAAATTTCCAAATTCACGTAAATTCCGGTTTTCCACCCCTAAGTCCCGATTTTCCAAGGGCAACCCCCGGTCGGCGACTACCAAATCGTAGGTCTCATCGATACCTACAGTTTGGTGTACGCCACTCCGCGATCGGACCCGAATTCGGCCTGTTATTCCTGAAAAACAGACGAATTTCGGGCAAACCGAGTCCACCTAAGCGAGACAAAACCGTTAAACGACCTTCCTCGTTTTTAGGGTTTCGCTGTCGAATTCTGTCTCAATTGTTTCGAATAGGTTCCAAACCATCGTTATAGGCGTTTTCGATAGGTTTTTCCTCGAATTTCCTCAAATTTTCACAAAACTTGGACTTGTAAAAATTTAATTTGCTAATTCTAAGGGTAACCCCTGGCCAAATTTTTTATTATCCCACTCTTCATAGAGTTGTTTATACCATCGGATAGGTCTCGTCAAGGCGCTTCTAGGGACAGTTCGTTGGTCGAGATCCCTGAAGGTCTACCGGTTTTCTGGAGATTTTCCCCAAAAAATCCAGTTTTCCTTTGAAATTTCTGGTTTTTTCTACTGGCCCCCCCTCGTTTTTTACCATCGTCGGACAGCACTCATCAAGGGCTATCCGCCGACACCACTCTTGTCTCCGTGCGCTTTATAGCGACTCGGAAATTCGAATTCTAAATTTCCAAATTCACGTAAATTCCGGTTTTCCACCCCTAAGTCCCGATTTTCCAAGGGCAACCCCCGGTCGGCGACTACCAAATCGTAGGTCTCATCGATACCTACAGTTTGGTGTACGCCACTCCGCGATCGGACCCGAATTCGGCCTGTTATTCCTGAAAAACAGACGAATTTCGGGCAAACCGAGTCCACCTAAGCGAGACAAAACCGTTAAACGACCTTCCTCGTTTTTAGGGTTTCGCTGTCGAATTCTGTCTCAATTGTTTCGAATAGGTTCCAAACCATCGTTATAGGCGTTTTCGATAGGTTTTTCCTCGAATTTCCTCAAATTTTCACAAAACTTGGACTTGTAAAAATTTAATTTGCTAATTCTAAGGGTAACCCCTGGCCAAATTTTTTATTATCCCACTCTTCATAGAGTTGTTTATACCATCGGATAGGTCTCGTCAAGGCGCTTCTAGGGACAGTTCGTTGGTCGAGATCCCTGAAGGTCTACCGGTTTTCTGGAGATTTTCCCCAAAAAATCCAGTTTTCCTTTGAAATTTCTGGTTTTTTCTACTGGCCCCCCCTCGTTTTTTACCATCGTCGGACAGCACTCATCAAGGGCTATCCGCCGACACCACTCTTGTCTCCGTGCGCTTTATAGCGACTCGGAAATTCGAATTCTAAATTTCCAAATTCACGTAAATTCCGGTTTTCCACCCCTAAGTCCCGATTTTCCAAGGGCAACCCCCGGTCGGCGACTACCAAATCGTAGGTCTCATCGATACCTACAGTTTGGTGTACGCCACTCCGCGATCGGACCCGAATTCGGCCTGTTATTCCTGAAAAACAGACGAATTTCGGGCAAACCGAGTCCACCTAAGCGAGACAAAACCGTTAAACGACCTTCCTCGTTTTTAGGGTTTCGCTGTCGAATTCTGTCTCAATTGTTTCGAATAGGTTCCAAACCATCGTTATAGGCGTTTTCGATAGGTTTTTCCTCGAATTTCCTCAAATTTTCACAAAACTTGGACTTGTAAAAATTTAATTTGCTAATTCTAAGGGTAACCCCTGGCCAAATTTTTTATTATCCCACTCTTCATAGAGTTGTTTATACCATCGGATAGGTCTCGTCAAGGCGCTTCTAGGGACAGTTCGTTGGTCGAGATCCCTGAAGGTCTACCGGTTTTCTGGAGATTTTCCCCAAAAAATCCAGTTTTCCTTTGAAATTTCTGGTTTTTTCTACTGGCCCCCCCTCGTTTTTTACCATCGTCGGACAGCACTCATCAAGGGCTATCCGCCGACACCACTCTTGTCTCCGTGCGCTTTATAGCGACTCGGAAATTCGAATTCTAAATTTCCAAATTCACGTAAATTCCGGTTTTCCACCCCTAAGTCCCGATTTTCCAAGGGCAACCCCCGGTCGGCGACTACCAAATCGTAGGTCTCATCGATACCTACAGTTTGGTGTACGCCACTCCGCGATCGGACCCGAATTCGGCCTGTTATTCCTGAAAAACAGACGAATTTCGGGAAAATTCGCGCCCACCTAAGCCCACCCAAAAGTCATTTCCTATGTAGATAAGGATTTTTTCTGGGCAAAATTTTTTATTCTCCTCTTCGATAGAGCTCCATTAGCAGTCTCCATAGGTACATTTGTTACCCTATCCAACTCTTTCGTAAGTGGCCTAAAAATCCACCTGAATATTTTCCCACATAAATGATTCACAGCCTGATTCTTGTTTATCTCTTCCCGACCTAACACTCGACAATGGGTAGTACGAAGAAGAAGGGGATCCGCTCGCGGTCCTCCTCAGTCACCTCATGCTCATCACTAGGTTCAACGCGCTCCCTACGGTCACTCCGATCCAGGACTGATCTGGCAGCTGCTACGAGCACGGCTTCGGACACAACTGCTACGGCTACTGCTGCAATGGCTACATCCGCACCGAACACCCAAAACGCGACCTGCTTCAGCTCTGCCTCTCCGGCGGAGTCACGCCGAAGCCTTTCACCCGTGTCTGGCCGACTATGGGCGAGGAACTCTCGATCGCCGTCCCCAGAACCAAATGAAGAGGTCTCCAGTGAAACTCACGAGATGGCCCCATGCACCCTTACCAAGAAGGGCCGCGGCCGTCCGCCTACCACGGGCCAACATGTTGGCTTGTGGGCGGCAAAAAAGGCCCTAATTGAGGCAGAGCGCGAGCAAGAAGAGCTGCGCGCTCAGCAAGAGGCGGGACTGGCAGCCCGGAAACTGGCCAGAGTGGCTATCTCACCCCTGGCCTTAGAAAAACCGCCGACTTTAAGCGTTCGCCGTGAAACTGCACAGGGCCTTCAAACCCATATTACGGGCGCCTTGGCTGACATCTCCGAGGTCGCCAAGGTGTCCAAGGGGCTCAAAGGTACCTGTGCCAACA
The DNA here is from genome assembly GCA_949752895.1 of Dendrolimus pini. Classification (NCBI taxonomy): domain Eukaryota; kingdom Metazoa; phylum Arthropoda; class Insecta; order Lepidoptera; family Lasiocampidae; genus Dendrolimus; species Dendrolimus pini. The sequence goes on from OX457150.1 coordinate 12,463,008, forward strand.
AATTAAAAAAGGCAGTGGCTGCGATTGAGGAGATCGCCGATGAGCTCCTCAACCGCACCACAGACGATGAAGTAGCCAGACTCCGGGCGCACAACAAGCGCCTGGAGTCAGAGATACGCGACCTCAGTAATGAGGTAGCCAAAATAAGAGCTGAACTCGCTGAAGCCAGACTTTCCCGCCCCATTATACCCGCGACTCCGTCGCACCCCAGCGACCATACCAAGGAACAGCCACCAGCGTGGCTGTCGGATCTAATTGCAGCAATCAGGTTCCCGGCAACCCCTCCCACAATTAAAGCTTTCAACGCTCCAACAAAAGAGCACGAGGAATTCCCCCCCCTGCCAATTCCCATGGTTCAGCGTCCCGTGGTCATGCCCCTCCCTCGCACTGCCCAGCGCCCAACAACCCAGCCTTCAACAGACCGACCCACTCCTTCTAATGGTCCCAAACAAAAAAGGACTATGGCCCCCGCCGCTGCGGATAATACTGAAATCCCTGGCGGCACAACTGACCCGATCACCCAACAGACCACTGATCCCCGCGAAGAAGAGTGGACAGTGGTAACGCACAAGAAGAAGAAAGGCAAACGAGGAGGGAAAGGCAAGAAAAAGGCGAAGGGAAACTCAAATTCCCAGGCGGGTCAAAATAAGACCAAAGCCAAACCTGCCACTGCCCAACCCAGGCTAAAAGAGCCGCAATCCCAAGCAGTTGTCATCAAACTGCAGCCGGAAGCGGAAAAGCGTGGCATCACATACGCGAGCGTAATTGCCGAGGCTAAAAGGAAAATCAATCTTCCAGATCTCGGCATCACCTCCGTCCGCTTCCGGCGCGCGGCAACGGGCGCGCGCATTTTGGAGGTTCCGGGCGTAACGAGCGGCGCGAAAGCGGACTCCCTAGCCCAAAAAATTAGGGAGTTCCTTAATTCAGATGACGTCTGTGTCTCGAGGCCAACAAAATGTGCGCGCCTCAGAATTTCAGAACTGGACGACTCGGTGTCCCCGGAAGAATTAATGGCTGCAATCGCCCGTGTCGGCGGATGCCCAGTCGAACAGGTAAAATGTACACCGATCCGGCTGGGACCCGACGGCACGGGATCCACGGTGGTGACGTGCCCTGTGGCCGGAGTCAAAAAGTTAGTGGGGCACAGATTGCTTGTCGGATGGACCTCGGCTCACGTCAAGGTCCTCCCTGAGTCAGCAAGAAGATGCTACCGTTGTTTCGGGGATGGCCATGTCGCATCAACCTGCAAGGCCGAGGTCGACCGGAGTAACCTGTGTTTCCGATGTGGACAACAAGGTCACAGGGCCGCCGATTGCACCGCCAGACCGCGATGCGTGCGATGCGAGGCCGCCGGTAAAAACGGCAACCACCAACTGGGCGGCAAAGCATGCACCAGCACCACCCAGAAAAAGAAGGGGCAGACGCTAGGGGCAAAAAAGGATGCCCCCACGCAGCCACAAATAATGGAGGAGACGAATGAAACTCATAATTAATGGCCATCATTCGTCTCCTCCAGACAAACCTAAACCACTGCGCTGGGGCCCAGGATCTCTTGTTCCAGGTCCTGGCGCAGTGGAACATTCATGTGGCCGTGGTCGCCGAACCGTATCGGGTCCCCGACCGCGACGATTGGGTGGGCGACCTGAGCGGCTTGGTGGCCCTAACGAGCAGGGTCGCCGCAGGCTCCCCGTCCCTCACAAACATCACGCGGGGGACGGGTTACGTCGCGGCCACCATCGGCGAGTGCGTAGTAATGGGCATATACTTCTCCCCCAACCGCGCACTCGCCGAATTCGAAGCGTTCCTAGCCGAGCTGGGCACGTTCGCTGCACGAATCCTCCCTCGCCCCATTCTGGTGCTCGGGGACTTCAACTCGAAATCACCGGCGTGGGGTTCCCGAGTCACCAACGCCCGGGGCGAGGCGCTGGAGGAGTGGGCCCTCGAAACGGGCCTGCTGGTTCTCAACCGGGGCAATACACTCACGTGTGTACGGCGGCAGGGCGGGTCCATCGTGGACATATCGTTCGCGAGCCCTGCCGTCGCGGGCCGAGTACGAGGCTGGAAAGTCCTGGAGGGGGTGGAGACGTTGTCGGACCATCGCTACATACGGTTCGACGTCTCCACCCAGACCTCCAGCCCGTCAGCCCAAACGTCCCTGGTTGGGAACAGTCCGCGCTGGGCAATAAAAAAGTTGGATCGAGAGGCGTTCCAGGAGGCCCTACTGGTATACCAGTGGGGCTCGCAAAACACCATCGTTGCTCCTGGTAACGCCCTCGACGTCGACGAGGAGGCGGAACGTCTGCGGGCGGCAATGACGGAGGTCTGCGACGCGGCAATGCCCAGGGTGGGTCGCCACCGACCCAAGGGCCAGGCGTACTGGTGGAGCGACGAAATCGCTCAGCTGCGCCAAAATTGCTCTGCGGCGCGGCGCCAGTACGTCCGGCACAAAAAGAGGCACCGCCGCGACGCAACCTTCGTCGAGGATGAAGCTCGTCTCTACGAGGACTATCGCACAGCGAAAAAGTCGCTGCAGACGGCGATAAAAACCGCCAAGTCTGCAGCGTGGGGGGAGCTCTTGGCGAGCCTGGACCAGGACCCGTGGGGGCGGCCCTACAGGATGGTGCGGAAAAAGCTCCGCCCGTGGGCCCCCCCGCTCACTGAGAGTCTCCCCCCGGAACAGGTCGCGGAAATTATCCGCGTCCTGTTCCCCTCGAGAGACGAGCACAAGCCGCCCGCTATGGTTCCGCCCAACTGGGAGCCCAGCGCGGATGTCAGCAGCAGCGACGTGCCCGGCGTGACCCGGGAAGAGCTGGGGGCGGCGGTTCTCAGGCTGCGAGCCAAAAACACCGCCCCTGGCCCAGACGGCCTCCCAGGGCGTGCGTGGGTTCTGTCCCACGACGCCCTGGAGCCCCGACTACTAGGGCTCTTCACCGCGTGCCTAGAGCAGGGCCGGTTCCCCCGGCAGTGGAAGACCGGGAAACTGGTCCTGCTCAAAAAAGAGGGGCGCCCCGCGGAATCACCGTCCGCGTACCGGCCCATCGTCCTGCTGGACGAGGCAGGCAAGCTCTTCGAGAGAATCATCGCAAACCGCCTCGTCCAGCACCTGTCAATCGAGGGGCCGGACGTGGCCGATGTCCAGTTTGGTTTCCGTAAGGGGCGCTCAACAATTGACGCAATCATGCGGGTGAAGAGCCAGGCGGAGGAAGCAGTTTCCAGCGGCGAAGTGTTAATGGCGGTGTCCCTTGACATCGCCAATGCTTTCAACAGCATGCCCTGGAGCTGCATTAGGGAGGCCCTCCGACATCACGGGGTGCCGACCTACCTCCGCCGCATAGTCGGGGCGTATCTCAGCGACCGGGCCGTCATCTTCCCGGGCCAAAACGGCTGGGGACGCCAAGAGATGTCGTGCGGTGTTCCACAGGGATCGGTACTGGGGCCGACCCTGTGGAACATCGGCTACGACTGGGCATTGCGGGGCGTCCTCCTCCGCGGCGTGAGCATTACGTGCTACGCCGACGACACGCTGGTCGTCGCGCGGGGGAGGACGTACCCCGAGGCAGCCATTCTGGCAACAGCTGGGGTTGCTCAGGTGGTCCATCGAATCCGGCGGCTGGGTCTCGAGGTGGCCCTACACAAATCCGAGGCCGTGGTCTTTCACGGGCCTCGGAGAAAGCCACCGGCGGGATCCGGCATCACAGTGGGAGGCGTCCGCATCGGCGTCCAGCCCAGTATGAAGTACCTGGGATTGGTTTTGGACAGCCGATGGGACTTTTCGGCACACTTCCAGCAGATGGCCCCCAGACTCAAGAGGGCGGCGGGCGCACTGTCGCGCCTGCTACCTAACGTCGGGGGTCCAAATGTGTCGTGCCGAAAACTCTTCGAGGGAGTCGTGCGTTCTATGGCCCTGTACGGGGCCCCGGTGTGGGCGGGCGCCCTGGCGGCTCGCAACGTCGCAACGCTGCGACAGACACAGCGTATGCTGGCCGTCAGGGCCGTCCGTGGGTATCGCACGATATCCTTCGAAGCGGCCTCCCTACTAGCCGGCACTCTGCCGTGGGACCTGGAGGCCAGAATACTGGCCTCCTTGTACGTGTGGCGTAAGGAAAAGGAGGCCAGGATGGGCCGACCTGTGCCCCGTGAGATCGAGGGGCGCAGGGACGAGTTGCGCCAGGTCCAGGTGGCAGAGTGGGCGGATCGCCTACAAAACCCCAGCGCCGGCCTCGCCGTCATCCAAGCGGTGAGGCCGATAATGCCAGAATGGCTGCAGAGGCGTCACGGCACCCTAACGTTCCGCCTGACGCAGGTCCTCTCGGGGCACGGATGCTTCGGGAGGTACCTGTGTCAAATAAGGCGCGAACAATCGTCAGGGTGCCACCACTGCGTCGGCGGCGACGAAGACACGGCGCTGCACACCCTCCAGGTGTGTCCAGCCTGGGACGAGCAGCGCCGAGATCTCGTCGCGGCCATCGGGGCGGATTTGTCCCTCCCGGCCGTGGTGAGGGCCATGGTCGGGAGTGCCGACGCGTGGGACGCAGCCGCCTCCTTCTGCGAGACCGTCATGTCCGCGAAGGAGGCGGCGGAGCGGGAGAGGGAGCAAACCACCACGCTCCCCTCCCGCCAGAGCCGGCGGCGGCGTCGGAGGGTCGTTCAGGACGACCTCCAGCCGCCGTAGGCTACGGCCGTGCGGGCGACCGGCGGGGAAACCGGATCCGCCCGCACATGAAGGCCGGAGAGGAGAGACGTGCGCCGATCCGCGCGCCCCCTCTCACCTCGTCTCGGTGAGGAAGAGGAGCCGGAGAGACCCAGATCTCCGGCCACAAAATGGTGAGGCCAGCCCTCAAAGGGGCCGGCCGCCGTCCGTCCGGGCTGGTGGTGAATGCGCGAGCGAGCCCACAGCCCGGACAAAGGACGCTCGGGATCGGACAGGGGTTTTAGTGGGTATCCCTAACTGTGGCGTGGCAATAGCTCTTCACACTCTCGTGGGGCGCTAGTGCCACCCCGACCTGGCGAATCCCACACACGGGCCGCGACCTTTCCCCCTCGCGCGGCCTACGGTCCTCAAACGGATTTCCCCTGTATAAAAAAAAAAAAAAAAAAAAAAAAAAAAAAAAAAAAAGGTTGAGGGTGGAGCAGCTGGGCCTCAGAGTTTGCCCTGGTAAATCTGAGGCCCTGATGTTTTGTGGTCGTCGTAGGCGACCGCCCCGGGATACGCGCGTCGTCGTCCAGGATGTGGCAGTGGCGGTCGAGGCCCAGATGAAGTACCTGGGCCTCACGTTGGATGGGAAGTGGAACTTCGGGGCCCACTTTGCTCAATTGGCCCCGAAGATGATTAAGACCGCCGCTGCCCTGGCCAGACTCCTGCCGAATGTGGGAGGGCCAGGCACGGCCTGTAGGAGGCTTTATTCGGGTATTCTGCGGAGTATGGCACTGTACGGTGCCCCCGTTTGGAGTGAGGCCCTCCACCGCAAGAACAGGACGCTGCTGCAGCGTTGTCAGCGCGTCCTTGCGGTGAGGGCCATTCGGGGTTACCGTACGGTGTCTTACACAGCGGCTACTCTCCTGGCGGGCGATCCGCCTTGGGAGTTACAAGCGAAGACGCTCGCTAGGGTGTATGAGTTTCGGCAGAATGCCCGGGAAAGAGGCCTGAGGCCGTGCCTGGCAGAAGTGAAGAAGATCAGGGCCGACGCGACCGCGGCCCTGATGCTTAAATGGGAGGAGGACCTGAGGTCCCCAGTGGCTGGATTACAGACGGTGGAGGCGGTCCGCCCCCACCTGTCTCGTTGGGTCTCCCGGAATAAGGGGACCCTAACGTATAGGATGGTGCAGATACTTACCGGGCATGGCTGCTTTGGTAAGTATCTGCATCGTGTTGCGGGTCGGGAGTCTTCACCGGACTGCAAGCACTGCGGCGCACCTCTGGACACAGCGGTCCATACGCTGGTGGAGTGCGCCGCCTGGGGACCTCAGCGCCACTCAATGGAAATGGTGGTTGGACCAGTCGACTCGCTCCCGGCAGCGGTAACTGCCATGCTGCGGAGCGACGACTGTTGGGCGGCAGTGGCCTCCTTCTGTGAAGCGGTAATGCTCCAGAAGGAGGTCGCCGAGAGGGAAAGGGAGGAGGATGCGCTGGCGGACCCTATCCGCCGGCGGCGTACAGGCCGCCGTTTGCGCATGTACGCCCATCTCCTCCCACCCTAAGGATTCCATTAGCAGGGGCCCGTGAGTCCGGGGGCACTCACGGGACTTCCCCCCCTGCTGGTGAAGAGGGTGGTCCACCCCGAGGGCCACCCTGGGATTAGCCATGCGTAGGGGCGTCACAGTTGTGTACCTAGGGTCTATATCCTGTGACGCCCCATAAAAGCGCGAGGGTCAAGGGGCGCAGGTTAGGTTTAGTGGGTAGTCTGGTTGTCGGAATCTCGCGACTACTACGCTCTCGTAGTTATGCGTGGAGATTCCGGACGCCAGGAGTCTCACACACCCCTCGGTCAACCCCCCCCCGGGCCCGAGGCAGTGTCACAAGAAAAGACATTCCCCCTGCGTTATCAAAAAAAAAAAAAAAAAGGTTTTTTTTTTTTTTTTTTTTTTTTTCCAGCTGCCAGGGTCTCTATCATGGTTCAGGACAGAGATCTCATTACTTTTATTTTCCTATCCATTAATTTATTACTTTACAAAAAAAAGAAAAAATTTCTAGTTACTTTACTACTTGTTTCTATTTTACGTGCTTTCTACTGTAGTGAAGCTACTTGTTGTGATACTAGATCATGCAGTTGGGTAAATAAGTTCCTACGTGACTATTGAGATGTTTGGGTGTAGGGTTGGTTTTGGTTGGATATGGTTGGTCTGAAGAGAAAGGTTGATGGGATTTGGGGGGGTGTTGGTTTGAGTTGGAGGTTGGTTAGGATGGGTTGGGAGTTGTTTGGCTGCTTTTTTATTTCTTTATTTCATCTAATATCTGATACAATAACTTCTTATGTTTAGGTTTTACATTTTTATCTTATTTGCTATTTTTACAATGTTAATTTATAGCTTACTTTTGGAATTTCAGTTAGTTGTCTACAAATGTTTTACAAATAGTAATGTTTTATTGAGTAATACAGTTTTTTATATGTTCTATTTTCTATTTCCTTATTATAAATGACGCGCTATATAGCCCATTCCTTCTTTCTTAGTAGTAGGTATCCTATTATTTAATTACTATTTATTACTATTGCTTAATACTATACATTTTACTTATACATTTTTGTCGACTCTGTACACAAATATACCCAAGTATATTGTTACAACGTCGTATGTTATACACTTTTATTTTACTATATAGATTTTGCCCGGTCAATATATATTGTATTTTGTGTTTTGTTACTATTGTTGCTAATTTCAATTTTTGTACTAGGAACCTCCACTTCCCGGTGCCTGCAGCGTGGTAAGTACTCTTTATCTCTTCCTTGTGTTAGTTTTTATGTGTGTATTACTAACGTTCTTAGTGTGCTTTGTGTGTTTTGCTTGCTAGTGTGTTTATTGCAAACCAACAACTTTTACAATAAAAGTTGCATGTTTCATTGTAGTTACTGTATATGTTACATGTGTTTGTTTGTGTTCGTGTTTATGTGTTGTGTTTGTATGTGTTGTGGTGTATGTGTAGTTTGTTTAATGTGCGTTTTAATCTCCACTGCAGGTTTCCGGGTCCATGCAAGTACTAGGTCGCTTGAGTTGGTCGTGTGGTTTCCATACCCACTCTATCCTAGTGCTAGAAGAAATACTGGTTCTACGCACGATAGCGGAACCGTAGGCCGCACCTCGTTGACCAGTCCGTTGTCGCGTTTTTACCACCAGTATTTAAATCCATTTTTCTCCAACGAGGCGCGACTTCCGGTCCATTACTATTGTGTTGTCCCCGGTACCTCTTCTAGCAGTAGGCTACGGTCGCGCGCACTATTGCGTCCCACCTCGCCCTTACTGGGCACACTTCACTAAAAGCATTGTGGTCCTTTTCCGCTTTTTTCTCCTTGACGCAGTTTTTACATTGTGGTGGCGCGCCTACCGCGTACTCCTCGCATTCATTGCGGGTATGGGGTCCACCACAGTGGCTACACACCACCTGGGTCTCCGTGCACAGCTTTTTGCCGTGTCCGAAACCCAGGCAGATGGTGCACTGTGTTAGGGGCGACCTATCCGTTACCTGCAGAGTTTGCAGGTCAACCCTTAGCGTGCCGACGTCCATCATCCTCCTCCAGAGGGGTGGCGAGACCTTCATTATTACCCTTTGGGTGTTCGGGTTTCTCCCTCGGATTTTATAGGCAACTTCCATACGGTCGTCGCCCTCCTCTAGGCCCTCAAAAACCAACTTGTTTTGATTTCTGAGGGCCACGAAGAGGTCGCCGTCCGTATGTGTCCTAAGAACACCCGTTATCATCACCATCGGTTGTTTATTGGTGATGTCCTCTGCCGTGAGGTTCGCCCTTTCCTTGCTGAGCTTCTGCTTCAGCTTTTCCCTCTCCTCTGAAGTGCTACAGCTGATGATGACTCGGCCATCTCGCGCTTTGCGAACGCGCTCGACCTCTATCCCCCCTTGTTTGGCATTTATGGCCTCGCGTACTTCCTTGAGGACTTCATCGGCCGAGGCGTTCTCCTTTCCGGAGGTGACCGCCACAGAGTGTAGCGTCCTATAGGTCGGGGGTTTTATCCCCGGCCTCGCGGCCGCCACACTTGCGTAGGTCATAACCGGAGCTCTTGCCTCACTCACTTCCACCGTATGCTTTCGAATAACTACCTCGTAGTTATTCATCGCATCGGTGGCCTGTTTAAGGAGTCTGGCTTGCTCCTTCATGTTCGCATTGAGGGTATCCCATCCTTCCTTGAGGAAGGCCCTATCTTCTACATTCATGGACCAAGGTGTAGTTTGGCCCAGGTCTACCCTCGCTGCTTCCGGTGCCTTTCCTCCAAGTTCCTGATCTTCAACTTGGGTTTGCGCGTCATTCATACTGCTCTGTCCTTTACCCTGGCTAGCCCCCCCTTTCTTTGCTAATTCCAAGGCCTTTTTTAGGTCTTTTATTTCTGCTTCCGAGTCCTTAAACAGGGCGTACAATCGGTCAATGGCCCCCTGTACGCCCTGCTTTATTTCCGTTTTAAGATTCCGCGAATTGGATAGGTGTTCATTGGCCTTGCTGTATACTGACTTCGCGTCTGCCATTCTCTGATTTTGTCCGACCGCGTTAATAGAATCGTTTGGCGGCGTGCGCTTAGTAAAAGTCCTATTCGGCGAAACCTTATTTGTATTTACCCTCTCAGATGTGGGTGGCACTTTCTTAGTGGGGGGGATAGGGGGGGAAAATTTTAACGTCACTGCCTTTTTAGTCATTCTTACGTCATGACGTTGCCTGCTAATAGGACTCGTCAGTGTTGGTGGAGTTCTCCTCTCTTCACGCCCTCTTATATTTTCCCTCCAGGGTCCAGGAGTATCCTCATGTGCTGAGGGCGGGGTGATAGCGGCATTTTTATGCAATATTTCCATTTCTTTCTGTTTGTAAATTTTGTGCCACAACTCATCTCCTGGAAATGCCCCCTGTACACTGGCTTCATAATTTGTCCGGTTTATTATTTCCTCTTGGAGCTCTTCTGTCTGGGTGTAAATCCCGTACTTCATAGCCCCTCTTGACGGCGTTCTATACATTTTGACCGAGAGGTGTCTAGTGTCCTTAGCGTATAAACTTACTCTAATCGGCTCGTGCAATAACACAAAGTCGAGGGGTCAGATGTATAAAATAAAGTAGATAGTACAATATATATTGAACCAGTCGATTAATACACAAAATAATATTAAACTAAAAATTTTTTATTTTACAGGTACTCCTGTCAACGTGTCAACGCGTCAAGTAAGTATATATCCTATCTATTATAATACAGAATTTTGTCTTACACTAATCTACCTTTTTTACAGGTAAAAACCTGGGTCTGAGTCAAGGGCCCCAACAGGGGAGTCAACAATACAAAAGGCAGATAAGTGTATACTCTATCAGTTCTTATACTAATTATAAACTAACTATAAACTACCACTTAATCTAATAGTTCGCTCAAAAGCACGACTTACACTAATTTTTCTTTTTTGTTTCAGGTCCAGAGGGGAGCAGGATGGGCGCCGGGAGCCGGGAGGTGGACAGGTGGACGCGTCTCTTCGCTACGAGTGCAACGACACCTCGCACGCCGGGATTGGGTAAGAGGACAAGGATTTACAGGTAAGTGAAAAATGGGGGGGGAGCTAGAGGGGGGGGAGGGGGATGGATCGGTAGGTCTCGTCGTCCCGAGTTGGATGATACCAAACTCGACTATGGTAGCGTTGAGATTGGCTGAGAAACAGCCTGCGAAGTTTTGTCCCCAAAAGACCGGATGAAACTTCGCAGTTTTCAAATCGTTGTTTCTCACTCAATTTCACCGCTAGAAGCTCGGGCTTGGGCTCAAACTGCTCGTCCCGACGAGATCTTCCGATTGGGATCACCAAACAGGCTGAAATTTTTGAAAATTTTAAAAGTCTAAAAATGGGTCCAGCAGGTGCTCCTGGTGCAGGGGTACTCTCTCGAGGAAGTCCGAGCTTCCTCCGATGGATATCGGCCGAGATATTAGATCTTGAAAATTTTTCAAGATGGCCGACGTCGATGTTTGTACTCCTGTAACTCTGCAACCAGGGGGCCTACTGCACTCAAGATTGGGTTCTAGATGGAGCCCCTGGCCTGATCTAGGTCCCTATACAATAATTTGAGGTCAAAAATTTTTGACCAGTTTTTTGGCTGGAGTCGATAGATATCGCTATCCTATCACCTATGGTCGAAGTCCGGGGTCGATATCTTAAAAAATGGCCGAGATATAGGCTTCGAAAGAAAACCAAGATGGCCGCCGAACTGTCAAGCTGCGGCGAGAAATCACCACAGCTCCGCCGTTTGTGGTCCGATCGAGACCGGACTTCGTCCCAGGTGTTGCCCGTCACTATCCCCACCCTGCCTGGGGGGGGGTTTGCACTGAAAAATTTCGGCCTATTTTATAGGCTGGGCGGTTGCGGAAGCCTATCCCAATAGCAACAGTCCAAACCTCGTCGCGCTGCGTCAAGAAGCCAGGGAGATATTGGAGTTTTAAAATTTCCAATATGGCGGCCGCCCTTAGCCGAAAAACAACAAAAGTCGTTTTCTCGGCTATCTATGGGCCGAATCGCGTCGAGCTTGGGCTCAAATGAAAGCTCTCGACGAGATCTGGTCACTGCTGTCGCTAAAATAATTTTACACCTTATATCTATCTATATATTTACAAAATAATGCCAAAAAACTAATTTCTCAGAAAGTATAAGTCGAAAAATTTGATAAAAATATTCAAAAGATAGGCCAAAATGAGTTCTATTTTTCCCCGAATTTAGTTGATTTTACCCCTATAATAAAAACTTGAAAAAATTTAAAAATTTTGAAAATTACGGTTTATTGATTTTAATTTAGAAAATTTCCTAGAGAAAAAATCGGGACTTTGTGCGGGCAGATAGAACTAACTGCCGCGCACAATCCTACAGTTTCAGAACCCACGCGTCGCTTATACTTTCCGAGATATTCAATATACAAATTTATTTTTCTAATATAAAATAATTAAAATCTATAATACTTAAAATTATGCTGGGACCGGAAATGGGCTGCTCCTCTTGAGGTCTTGTGGTGGTCCAAACCTCAAAACGCTCACACCAATATTGGCGGAGCAATTTTGAGGTTATGGAGTTGTTTTTCTGGTTCTTGCACTGCCGGGTGAACTCCGATGGCAACGTGCGAGGCGTCAATCGACGCGTCTCGCAAAAGCCTCGGTGGCTACCGCGGCGGAATTTTATGTTTAGAAGAAATTTTTTAAGTTAAGTCCGAAAAACAGAAAACGTCCGAAAAATTTTTCACTTTTTAATTTTTGACAAAGTTAATATAAAAATTTCTAAGGTTGTATCTGGGTGGATTACCTTAGTTTTTGGTCCTCTTTCACTGTGTAATTTTTGATTTTGGCTAAGTCCAAATTTGACACTTTTCACACCACGTTTTTACAGTTTTTGCGTTATATCTTTGCGGTTCGAGTTGGAATTTTTGCACTTGTATTTTTGCGAGGTGGGGGCACCAGAGCCCCACCAAAGCCGCCACTAAAAAATATATGTCCTCGATTTAGTTTCGAAGATATGATTTTTTGAAATTTCAAAATTTGGTTTTTACGTTATAACTTCTAAGTCCGAATTGATAGAAACTTGCTTTTTGCATAGGCACCTGCGCCTCACTTGCCCGCACACAACGATATATATCACAACACTGTAACTGCAGAAAATCCTATTTTTATGAATTTTTTAGTCGGGAGCTCAAAGTAAATCGACTGTTTCTGGTCGCGTTTCGAGCGGAACTGGTTAGGTTAGGTTAGGTTAGGTTAGGTTAGGTTAGGTTAGGTCCAGTTCCGGCCAGGCATTGGTGCGAGGCAGTCGCAGATGCCCTGTTCTCCTGGATTTTGCAGTTTTTGTCGCGCCTTTTCTTTCCAAAAAGGCGATAAATTGCGAATATAGTTGTGTAGTGTCAGTGTACAGTGATATCTAGCTCGATTCCGGCGCGAATCGCAGTTTTTTGGCTCGGGTGAGTGTTTTACTCTCTTCGCTTGCTTTCGCGCGCTTTAGCGCATATTGCGCAACATTTAACGGTTTATTTTGTACATTAAGTACACCCGCGCGCGTCGCTGGTTTCGCACAGGGAACGGGCATCCAGCAATGGATGCCCAGGACCCAAAACCACCCCCTGGGCTTTCAGGTGCGCCTTGCAAGAGAGGCCACCTGGAGGCCAAGGACGGTTGGCAGGCTGCGGAGATCGGCGAGACGCGTAGGAAGAAGGTCCCGTCAGCATCGTTCGCCCGGCGCAGCAAATCTGCCGCCGGGCCACGTCCAGGCTGCCCGGCTGCTGCCGTTATCACGGCGGCACCTGAGGCGCCTGTCTTGTTAGGCAGGGCGGCGTCCGTGGTGGACCTCACCGTGGATGCCCCCGCTCGTAGGACTAACGTTATGGGGCCACCGGAAGGTCCCGTGACGCGTAGGCCCCCATCCAGCCGTGCGGCAAGTAGGGCCGCACACCTGGATATAGCTAGGAGCTCGTCGCTCGGGTCGCACTCGGCTATCTACCTGGCCGTGAGCGACGCGAGCGACATAGACGTAGGTGCCTTCGGGACGCCGTCGACCTCTGCATGGGCCTCACCTGTGCAGGGGAGCGGCGGGCACGAAGGCGGCTTTCGTACGCCGCTGTCAGGTAGCACTCCAGAGTCTCTGGATAGTGCGCTTGACGGTGCCGTTCGCGCGTTCGACTATTCCCGCCCTGCTTCGCCTGCCTGTGGACAAATCGTCTACACGGCGGCCGGAACAGCGACGGTGGGGGGTGGTCGCCCCACGACGACGGTGGCCTATAGCGCGCAGGCCTCACCTGCGCCTCTGCCACTGGCTTGCGACCTAGCGGTTCGCAACGTCGGGGACGGCCGTCCCACGACCCCGGTCGTCGCGCGAGCTTCACTCGCGCTATCGACCGAGGTCGCGAATAGGGAGTTTGTAGGCGCGGCAGCGGCGACCCCTTCGTCTTCCTTCCCTACTGGGATGGGAGTCGCTGTCGCGAAGTCGGTGCCTGCGTGTGCAACGGTTGCGGCGGTGACGGCGACGGCGGCGGCGTCCACGTCCTCGTCTTCGGCGGCTGCAACTTCGTCCGCGTTCGCGTCCACAGGTTCGTCGTCTTCGGCGGTGGATCCAGTGATGCGAGCTTCGTCTTCGGGGACGTTTGTGCCCCCTGTTTCGTGTGCTCCGGTATTTGCGGCCGGATCGAGGTCACGGTTCTGGGACCGGTCCCGGAGCAGCGACGCCGATTCGACCCCTACGTCGGGTGCGTCCACCCCAGCGCGCGCGCGCTCGCCTTTGCGCCCCGCGTGGGGCGCAACCGAATCGACCGCGTCGGCCGCGTCGGTTCTCGCGGGTGCGGAGGCCTTCCTCCGCACTGAGGGGGGGGAAAAGGGGCGCAAGGCGCGCAAGGCAACCAACGCCAAATTGGCCGCGGCTAGCCAGTGCGCCGCCCTCGTAGAAGACATCACGGCCCTCGGCCCCGGGGAACTGCGCCTAGCGGCGAGCGCCCAGGTCGCCGAGATCCTTCAGATCGCCCAGACGTCGGGCAATCTGAAGGGTGGCTACGTGCGTCGGCTGAAGGATGCCGCGAACAGAGTGTCGGACATTGTCGACACGCTGGTCACGCGGAATCCGGAAACCGAGGCGTGGAAGCTCGGCAACGAGAATGTGCGTTTGCGCATGGAAGTAAACTCTTTGCGGGAGGAAAATCTCTCCTATCGCAAAGAGTTTGAAGAAATGCGCAAGGCCCTTAAGGCCTCCGCTCCGGCCGTGGAGCCGGCGCCTGCCGTCGTGGCGGCGCCGCCCCCCGTGCCTGTCAAGCGGAAGGCACGGGCGGTCGCGGTGGAGGTGGCGGCGATTTCGGAATCGCCCGCCGCGCCCGTCGCGACTAAAAAATCGCGTCCGACCCCCGCCGCGGTGGCGGGGTCGATACCGGTTCCCGCCGACGGGGCGGAGCCGGCCGCGGCGCCCGCCGACGGGGCGGCGCCGCCGTCCGTCCCACTCGGGCGCGGCGGCGTTGAGTACGATGCGTTCGTGCGCGTCGTGCTCGATGCCGTGGCGCCACTTATCAACGCGAGGTTCGCCGCCATAGAGGACAGGCTGGGCCCCGCGCCGACCCTCCGTCCACCACTTGCGGCCGACGGAGGCAAGGCGCCGGTGCCCAGGCCGACTCCCCGCGCGTCCGTCGCGAAGCCCACCGGAGGGCCCAAACCGGCCACGGCTGCCGCTGCAGTCCGCCGGGGTCTGGGGGAAGCAAGTACCCCGGTCCCGATGGAGGTAGTGGCGGCCCCGGCCGCCGGGGTGGCAGACTCCCCACTGCCACCGACCCCCCCCGCGAGGAAAAAACACAGGGGGGGCGTGAAACGAACGCTCCGAAAGCGGAGAAAGGCGGCCCGCGCCGCCGCCGCTGCCTCGGCGGCCTTCGCTTCGGCGCCCGCCCCAATAATTTCGGCCTCTGGGCGACAAATGGCCCCCGCGTCCGCGCCATCAGTGGCGCCCGTCCCGCGCGCCCGTCGTGCCACCCCGTGTGTGGCACCGTCGCCGGCGCCCGTGGCGTGCGCCCGCCGCGTCGCCCCGTACGTCGCGCCGCCGCCGACGCCCGTGGCCCCCGCCCCCGCCCCCGTTCCCGAGGGGGGGGCGTGGTCCACGGTCGTAGGGCGGAAAAAGGGTAAGGGGGCGAGGGCAAATGAGCCCCCTCCCCCCCCCCAGGCGCAAGCTGCTGCCCCACCGACGGGGTGGAGGCAGCAACCGCGGAAGCAGGCCGCGAGGCCTGCCGTCGTTCTCCGCGAGCCGAAGTCGGCCGCAGTCATTATTAGACTGCTGCCGGCAGCGGCCGCGAAGGGTGTCGGCTATCGCGAGGTCTTCGCAAAGGCCTCGACGGTGGTCGACATCACCGCCATGGGCCTCCGCGAGGGGCTGAAGGTGGTGCGGACCGCCAGGGACGCGCGTCTCCTCGAGTTCCAGCCGGGACCCGAGAGCGCGGCCAAGGCGGACCGCGTCGCCGAAGCCCTGCGCGGGGCCCTAGAAGGGATGGCTGAGGTCGTCCGCCCCGTAAAGCGTGGGGAGCTTTACGTCTCAGGGCTGGACGACTCAGTCACGGTCGATGGGCTTCGTGACGCGATCGCGCGCGCAGGTAACTGCCGGCGCGACGACGTGCTCACGAAGCACATCGGTGCAGGACCGGGCGGATTGGGCGCATCATACGTGCTGTGCCCCGTCGCTGCCGCCAAGACCATCGTCGGGTTGGGCTACCTGCTGGTCGGCTTCACCTCGGCGAAGGTCGAAGCACTGGAAGCCAGACCGATACGTTGTTACAGATGTTTCAACGTCGGTCATGGCACCCAAACTTGTCCGGACACGTGCCCGGACCGGACTAACTTGTGTCTCCGCTGCGGTAAAAGCGGACACAAGATGCCGGACTGCACGGCACGGAAACCCCACTGCGCGGCGTGCGCGGCGGGGGGACTGAACGCGGCCCACCCCACGTTGGCGAGGTTCTGCCAACCTCCCTACGTGAGGGGCCAATTCGTCCACTCGCGGGCGAGACCACGTACCGGCAAATCGGGAGTACAGACAATGGACACCTCCAATGCCTAGTACACCCGTAACGACGTTCTTTCAAGCTAACGTAAACCACTCCCCCACCGCTCAGGACTTGTGCCTGCAGGCGATGGCGGAGTGGCAAGCGAATTTAGCCGTAATAAGTGAACCTTATTACGTCCCTCCTTCAGGGAACTGGGTGGGCGATCTCGATGACATGGTAGCGGTGGTGGCCAGAGCCGGGTCCGGCACACCGCTTACATGTCTCGAAAGAGGAAAGGGCTATGCTGTGGTGGAGAGCGGGAGCATCGTCGTCATAGGCGTTTACTTCTCGCCCAACCGCCCCCTGGCGGAGTTCGAGCTTCACTTGGACGCCATCGGGGCTGCCGTACGCAGACTGTCGCCTAAAACGATTTTCGTGATGGGCGACTTTAATGCAAAGCACCTTTCCTGGGGAAACGTTTTCACGAACCCTAGGGGTCGGGCGGTCAAGGATTGGGCTCTTCAAGCCGGCCTGACCATACTGAACCAGGGGTCGGTCCAGACCTGCGTGCGCGCGCGGGGTGGATCGATCATCGACCTGTCATTCGCCACTCATGCGGCCGTCCGCAGAGTGACCGGATGGAGGGTGCTGGAGGAGGTGGAGTCGCTCTCTGATCATCGGTACATCAGATTTGAGCTCACGACCCCCTCCTCCGGTCCGAGCCCTGTTCACCGTCGCCCCCCTCTCCTCCCGCGTTGGGCCCTTACCAAGCTCGAGCCGGAGCAGGCCGAGGAGCGGGCACTCTCGGAAAGCTGGGCCTACCCAGCCGACTTCGCGAATCTGGATACGCAGGCAGAGCACATGCGCAAGACCCTGACGAGGGTTTGCGACGCTGCGATGCCACGCGTCTCCAAGCGGCAGCCTCCGTGCAAGCAATCGGTCCACTGGTGGACCGAGGAGCTGGGCGAGATGCGAAAGGCAGTTCGCATCATCAGCCACAGGCTCAAACGCTGCAGGGCGCGCCGTCCTCCGGACTTCGTCGCGGAAAATGGACTCGTGGGCGAGTTTAGAGAGGCCAGAAAGGCCCTTTCGATTGCAATATTGCGATCGAAAGCCCGGGCTCGGGCCGAGCTCCTCGAGACGCTCGATCGGGACCCTTGGGGGCGCCCGTACCGTGGGGCCCGCAACAAGTTGCGGCCTTGCACATCCACGGTCACGGAAACGCTCGAACCCGAGGTGCTCCGGTCGGTTATCGATGGGCTCTTCCCGGATCCGGGGAACTTCACTCCCCCCAGTATGGGTCCACCCATTCCCGACACCCCCACGGACGAGGAGCCTCACTCCATCTCCGAGGGGGAGCTAGACGTCGCCCTGGACCGGCTCCGGGGCAGGAAGACGGCACCGGGACCCGACGGGGTTCCAGGTCGACTCCTCTTCCTGGCTGCAAAACACCTACGCAGCCAGCTGCGGGACCTCTTCGAAGCCTGTATTCGCGCAGGTAGGTTCCCGTCGCAATGGAAAGAGGGTCGTTTGTGCCTACTTCCAAAGGGAGGTCGGCCTCCCAACGATCCGTCCGCCTACAGGCCCATAGTGCTGCTGAACGAGGTCGCCAAGGTCTTCGAGAAGATCTTGGCGGAGCGGCTTGTGAAGCATCTAGACACTGTGGAGCCGGGGCTATCAGATACGCAGTTCGGGTTTCGGCGGAGGCGCTCCACGATGGACGCCTTCGAGACGCTGCGAACGTTGACGGACGAAGCCGTCCAAGCAAAGGACGTCGTTCTTGCAGTGTCGCTAGACATAGCGAACGCCTTTAACAGCCTCCCTCATGAGACGATCAGGGAAGGGCTCCGCGCGCACGGAGTCCCCCCGTACCTCACGAGGCTGTTGGGCGAATACCTGCGAGATCGGCACATCCTTTGGGAGGGTGGTGAGTCCGCCAACCACGTGCTAGGTCGGCGACGTGTCGCGTGCGGCGTTCCACAGGGATCGGTCCTCGGGCCTATCCTTTGGAACGTAGGCTATGACTGGATCCTTCGGGTGACGGTCCGGCCCGGAGTAGGGCTGATCTGCTTTGCGGACGACACCCTACTCACGGCACGCGCCGCGTCTTTTGCGGAATCCGTGGACGTCGCCAACGACGGGTTGGCGATCGTCGTAGATCGAATAGCTAGGCTGGGCTTGAAGGTCTCCCCCGCGAAAACGGAGGCCGTCATGTTCCATAGGAAATTCCGGAATCCACCCCCGGACTTGTCCGTTACAGTTCAGGGGGTGGCGATCAGAGTAGGGCCCACGATGAAATATCTTGGGCTAGTTTTAGACGGGAAATGGCTGTTCAAAGCGCACTTTGAGCAGCTAGTTCCCAAACTTGTGAATTCCGCGGGCGCACTCTCCAGGCTTCTTCCTAACGTGGGGGGGCCGGGGGGTGCGACGCGGAAGCTTTATTCCGGCATCCTGAGGAGTATGGCACTCTACGGTGCGCCCGTCTGGTCCGATGCGCTTCACCGCCACAACCGAACCCTGCTGCACCGCGCGCAGCGGGTTCTGGCCGTGAGGACCATACGGGGGTACCGCACAGTGTCGTGGTTGGCGGCGACCGTCTTGGCAGGCGAGCTGCCCTGGCCTCTCCAGGCAGACGTCCTGTCCAGAGTTCGTCGCGCCCAGCAGGATGCCCTAGCTAGAGGACTGACCTTCTGTCAAGTCGAATTAGAGACGGTCAGGAAGCGGGAAACTCATTCCTGCCTCGTCGCCTGGTCTCGTGACCTCGAACACCCTGTGGCCGGCGGCTATACGGTGGATGCAATCAGGCCGCAGCTGGAGAGATGGGTGACCCGCACCAGCGGAACCCTGACCTTCAGGACGACTCAGATACTGACCGGACACGGTTGTTTCGACCAGTATCTGTTTCGCATTGTGGGCTGCTTGCCTTCCCCGGACTGCCGCCAATGCGGCGCACCCGATACGGCGTTACACACGCTTGTTGAGTGCGCTGCATGGACGCCTCAGCGTTTCGAGCTCGAGACACACGTAGGAGCCGTCCGATCGCTTGGCGACTTGGTAACGGCCATGTTGCACAGCGACGACCGCTGGGAGTCTGCGGTTTCTTTCTGTGAGGCTGTAATGTCTCTAAAAGAGGCCGCAGAAAGGGATAGGGAGCGAAGCCCTTCAGCGCGTGCCGCTAATGTCACCCGAGGCCGCCGGCCTTCAGCTGGCACTCGACGAGGCAGGTACGCGCATTACTTCCCTCCCTGAGTTAGGTTCCGGTACGAGGGGCCCCTTGCTACTAGGCAACGCAAGGGATTCAGCCCCCGTTTCGAAGTGGGGTGTGTTCTCCCAGGGCACACTCCAGGCACTTTATTGCGCTGGATCGACTGTTGCGTAACTATGTTCTATATCTCAGTCTTTCCTTCACAACAAAGCGCAGGGTCGACGGGAGGAGAGGTTTTTTAGTGGGTATTGAGGTTGTTCGCTCGTGTAACATCGCTCGGAGTCGCCACACTCCTCTGTGTAATCCATCGCGGGCGGAGCGCAAATAAAGCATACTATTGCTAGCGTTATCGCCCCCGATGGATGCGTGCCGTTTCCTAGTGACGGCCCAGAGAGTGCGTAAATCGGTTAGCATTTTCCCTCGCCTCAAAAAAAAAAAAAAAAAAAAAAAAAAAAAAAAAAAAAAGGTTAGGTTAGGTTAGGTTAGGTTAGGTTAGGTTGCCCCCAGGGGGTGCCGCCCTGGACTCCCCTCCGTCCAGGTAGCGGTACAAGGGGATGCGTCCCCGGGGCCCCGAGCGGCCACTGTCACATTCCCCCCTTCACTCCGTGACAGTGGTGTCCCACCTATCCGCCTCCTCATCCTAAAAGGCCTTCCCTTCCTTCCAAACCTCCTCCCCAAACACCCATCCCTTCCGTTGCGACCGCCAGCGTCGAGATTTTCTCCGCTGGCCGTCAAGGATGGCGGTGGTGATGTCCACCCCACCACCGCCCGCCTGACCGGCGACCTACCCTCCCCTAGCTGTGTGCGCCCGCCGCTGACGCTGCTTTGTGCGCGAGGCGGCGTGGAAAAGGGGAGGAAGGAGAGGGGGGAGGGGTGTTGGCGCAGGAGCAATCCTTCGCAGCCTCACCCTCCCCCCATCGCGAAGCCCCCCCCGCCGCTGACGCTGCTGTGTGCGCGAGGCGGCGGAGGGGGAGAAAGGAGAGGGAGGGGTGATGGCGCAGGAGCAATCCTTGCAGCCTCCCCCTCCCCCACTATCGCGAGGCCCCCCCTGCCGCTGACGCTGCTGTGTGCGCGAGGCGGTGGGGGGGGCGGGGTGGAAGGAGAGGGGGGAGGGGTGTTGGCGCAGGAGCAATCCTTCGCAGCCTCCCCCTCCCCCCATCGCGAAGCCTCCCCCCGCCGCTGACGCTGCTGAGAGCGCGAGGCGGCGGAGGGGGGAGAAAGGAGAGGGAGGGGTGATGGCGCAGCCTCCCCCTCCCCCCCCCCATCGCGAAAGCCCCCCCCGCTGCTGACGCTGCTGTGTGCGCGAGGCGGCGGGGGGGAGGAGGAAGGAGAGGGAGGGGTGATGGCGCAGGAGCAATCCTCGCAGCCTCCCCCTCCCGGCGGCAGCGGGCGTCGAGGTCTGAGGGATCATTTGAGACCTCCGCCCGCACTAATGCCGCGAGAGGGCGCGAGAGGTAGCCGCGCGTTCCTCTCAGGGCCGGGGAAAGTTCACTCCCCGGCCCGAACACAGGAGAGGCCGCCTCTGTTTACGAGGCGGCCAGCCGCCCGCCGGGTCGCGGGTTATGCTCGCGCGATATACCGTGACCCGGCACTCAGGCGGATGATGGCTCCCATGGGGTTTTAGTGGGTATACCGGCGCCGGTCGTATTGATTAATCGGCGTCGGGGAGCCCCACACACCGGCCGCGCTGATCCCTCGCGCGGCTGACGGTGCGGCAACGCATTTCCCCATGTAAAAAAAAAAAAAAAAAAAAAAAAAAAAAGGTTAGGTTAGGTTAGGTTAGGTTAGGTTTTTTTTTTTTTTTTTTTTTTTTTTTTTTTTTTTTTTTTTTCTCGTTCCTAGCCCGGGCGTTTCAAGATGTACCCAGGTATACTACTGTTCATTTCTGCTATATTATATATATATATATTTTGGGAGTTTAGGGTGTGTTGGGATTCTAAGTTGGTTATGGTTGGTTGTGGTTGGACTATATATTATAAACTTAATTATACTGGATAATATTTATACTATATGTATTTAATATGTTTACATATTCGAGTGCCCGCGTTGCCTCCCCCGAGTCGAAATCACCAGCTCGGTTTGTGTTTGAGTTGATGCTTTCGGCCCGAGGAAGATGATCAGGCGTCCAGATATGTACTTCCCTACTTTGCCTATTCTAACGTGGTTTTTATATACTTACTTATATTACATATTTGGGAGTGGGAGGTTACTAACTTTTTTGTTTTTATCTTTATTAAAAATTTAAACTTAAGACTATTACAGTTGTGTTATCCTATGTTTTATCTTATATATATTGCGATATACAATTTTGCTGCCAATAAACTTTGTTTTATTATCTATACATATTATATGTACATATGTTTGTACTATATACTAACAATTTTGAGCTAAAGTTATGATACATATTTACTAATAGAGACAGTGAGTACCTGTATTGTTTTTCTAGATCATACATCTTTTAGTTGTCATTTACAAGGTTCAGGGTTTCCTCACTCATTACATTCACGTAGTGTGTCTTATTGTAGATATATTAACTATATGCTGGCTTACTTATTACTAGATACTGGTTAAATATATATAACTATATATTCTCAGTGTCTTCTTATTTTACATTTTTATTATACTAAAATTTTCTACTACATGTTATGGCTCAATGCATATTGTCTATAACTATATCTTTTGTCTCTGTTACAGATCAACACTACGACCGGGTGTCTAGGGGATCGCTCTCTAAGTAGTGTGTCGCTAAAGCCGTCTACAGCTCAGCTGGCAACGCGGAATCATGTGTGGGTTTGTATGTAGTGTATTTTAATGTTAGTGTTTGTGTGTTACATTGAATGAATATGTGTGTATATGTATGTGTTTGTGCATTTGTTGTGTGCATGTTTTGGGTTTGTGAACTTGATTATGTTCATGTTTATGATTGTGTTAGTGTTTTATTGCATGTGTGTTATACTATAAAACTGCAACTTTTTACATTAAAAATTTGCTAGTTTGATAAGTGTCTGTTGTATTATGTTTGGTAGTTTGTTTGTTGAGTTTCCTGTATAGATTACTCTTAAGTGATGTGACTTTTGATTGTGTGTGCGTGTTTGTGTTTATACACCCCAGATACCCGGTTCCTTCCTATTGCTGAGGTACGCCGCTCTGGTCGTTCTTAGTGTACAGCGCCGTCCAATGCTACATACTTGTCTGGGGGCTCCACACATGATAGCGGGGTTGTAGGCCATGTTTTGTTGCTTGGTTATAGTAATTAAAGCATTAATATTCAATAGATGTTATCTTGCAGCAAGGCATGGCTTCCGACCCATTACTATCATGTTGTTGCCCTCAGAGTATCTAGCAGTAGGCGACGGTTGCACGGATGATCTTGTCCCAGCGCGCCCTCACTGGACACTTCCCGCTGAATGCGTTGTGTGACACATCGTCCCTCTTTTCTCGGGTGCAGTTTATGCATGCTGGTTGTGTGCCCACTGCTTGTTCTTCGCATTCAGAGCGCATGTGATGACCTCCACAATGGCTGCACATCTCCTCAAGCTCGCGGCACTGCTTTCTGCCATGCCCGAAGCCGAGGCATATCGTGCATTGTGTGAGCGGCGACCTATCCACGACCTGCAACACTTGCAAGTCCACTCTTACTGCCCCTTCCTCTGTGAATCTTTTCCATAAGGCCGGTGTCACTCTAAGTATCACCTTATGGGTGTGCGGGTTTCTTCCTCTTATTTTATACGCGACTTCCATACAGTTGTCGTCCTCTCCCAGACCCTCGAAAATCAGATTATTCTGGTTTCTTAGGGCCCGGAAAAGGTCGTCATCTGTATGGCTCCTTAGAACGCCGGTTATCATCACTAACGGTCTTTTGTTAGTGATGTCTTCTGCTACTAGTGCTGCCTTCTTCTGCTTAAGCCTAAGCTTGAGCTTTTCCCTGTCCTCTATCGTTCTGCAGCTCACTATAACCCGTCCATCCCTGGCCTTACGGACTCGCTCCACGTTCACCCCCCCATCTTTAGCATCTAGTGCTTCCCTGAGATCCTTGAGGGTGTCGTCTCCGGAGCGGTTCTCCTTGGTGTTGGCGATCGCCACGGAGTGCAGCGTCCTGTAGGCCGGCGGCTTTGCGCCAGTCCTTATAGCCGCCACACTCGCGTAGCTCGGTTTAGGAGCACATACCTCATTCATGCTTGCATTGTTCTTTT
Source organism: Dendrolimus pini (assembly GCA_949752895.1). Classification (NCBI taxonomy): domain Eukaryota; kingdom Metazoa; phylum Arthropoda; class Insecta; order Lepidoptera; family Lasiocampidae; genus Dendrolimus; species Dendrolimus pini. Next base: position 12,486,560 of record OX457150.1, read on the forward strand.
CAATAACTTGCTGCAAGTTATTGATCCTTTCCATGCTTCTTTGGATGAGTGAGGTGTGCTCTTCCAACTTCCCCAGTAATATGTCCTTTTGTTTTGCAGTGTCTTCTACTTTCTCAACCTGAGTAAAACCCTGTAGTGAGCATTGCGTTTGCATATGCTTCACTTCTTTTCTTTTTGTCTTCTCAGCTTGTGTGGGATCTTGTATTGCGCATTGTACTTGCATGTCCCTGACTTCTTTCTTCTTTGCGCCCGGGTCCTTCCCCTTGATCTCATGCAATTCTATGAGAGCTTCCCCCAGGTCCTTGTCGCAGAGACAGAGCAGGGCGTATAAGCGTTTTACCGCGTACGCTACGCTTTGCTTAATCTCTGTTTTTAAGTTCTTTGAATTGTTGAGATGGTCTGTCGATGATTCTAACTGTTCTTTGGCCTCGAAGAGCCTGTCATACCTTTTGTTATGCATCTGGTTATTTGTGTTTGCCACTTTCTTAGGAACCTCTGGTGGCGTTCTCTTCGTGTAGGTTTTGTTCATTGCAGGTTGTTTGCTGGGGCCAGCAGGGGGCTGCTGTGCCGCCTGTAAGACCTTATTCGGGGGCGGGGAGAATTTCAAGGTTACCGTCTTCTTTTTTGTTTGTGGCTCCAGCTTCCCGCGCGATGTTGTTGGGCTGGGGCTGAGGGATGTGACGGATCGACTACTGTCGACGTCAGCATCCGCAGAAGCAGTGCGATTTTGCTTTGCTGGTGTTCTAAACATTGTAGAAGGTGGTGTGTATACTGGGTGTTAATGCGGTAAATTTGTGCGCGGGTATTATTCTAATCGACTTGCGCAATAGCACTAGGTCGAGGGATCAAATAATAAAAGTCAAAACAATATATATTGAACCAGTCAATAGTCACTAAATGTATAAATAAACAATAGTTTTATTTGTCAAAATATCTTTAAATTAACTTATACTAATCACAGAATTATTTATTTTTTCAGGTAACCCAGGAAGGCGCCGGGTGTCAAATTTGGATAAAAGGTAAGTATAGGAGGGTAGGTATGGTAAGGTTAGGTAAGGTAAGTAAGGTAAGTGGGTTAAGGTAAGGTAAGGTGGATAAAAGGTAAGTGTAGGTGATGTACAGGTAAGGTACAGGTAAGGTTTGGTTAAGGTAAGGAGGTGAAGGTATGTTCGTGGTGAGGTAAGTGTAAGGTAAGTCAGGTAACTGTGTGTTGTGCCCAAGGTAAGTACCTGGTATGTGTATTTATGTGTATGTGCTGAATATGTGTGTTCGTAAAGTGTTTTTGTGAGGTGAGTGAGGTAAGTAGGGAGTTTCGGCTATTCTGCCGGGCCCAGATTGTTGGCCTAAGCGAGCCGATTCCGGCAATACCAAGCACGGCTAGCCCAGGTCCAACAACTACCAAGTTACAGGCAGAATAGTTTTAGGGGGGAGATAGGGGGCGGGAGGGGGTTCCTGCAGATAGAGCTCGAGTCGCCTGTCAAAACGAACCCAAGGTCGAGCACTCTAGGTGGTATAGAGCTCCGTCAATTTAAGTTTAAAAATCCAGAAAAATTCCGGATTTTGTGTCTGGATTTTTAGAAATCCCTGTATGTCGTCAAATATCGCCTCAAAAAAGGCGAGTTTGGGCTCGTTTTGAAGGTCTCGACGAACTCTACCCGATTCTGACGAAAAATTTTACAAAATTTTTCGGTCTTAAAAACTAGTTTTTTCGAGCGCAATCGATAGCGGGGAGTTAGGGCAACACTTCTAAGAAAACCGCTGTTTCCTGCGCCCGATAGTTTGGGAGATATGGCACTTCAAAGATTTTCAAGATGGCGGCTCTAATGTCAAAGTCAACTTTTGACTGCCGATATCTTCGGTTCTACAAGACCTAGGACCCTGGTGTTTGGGTTTTTGTGGATGCCTCGGAGGTGTTCTACACGTCTAGACAAAAATCTAGGCACTAAAATTTGAGGAGAGATATCCGGGTTTTAAGGCCCGGATCCTGTGCTCCTAGTGGAGCTGACCTTGTCGTAGAAAACCCCGTCACTCTAGGTCTTGTAGTTACGGAGATATTTGAGTTCTAATTTTTCCAATATGGCCGCCGAACTGTCAAAGTCCGGCGAGTTTCTTCTATATCTCCGTCAATACTTGTCCGATTTGGACCGGACTTGGTCTGGGGGTGTTCCCCGGTCACTATACACCCTGCCCAATAGGTGGTTAAAGTCAAAAATTTTGACCCTGTTTTTAGGTCTGGTCACGTCCGGCAGGCTGAGGAAGCCACAGCACCGAAAACCCCGTCGCTCTAAGGCAAGTAATTCCCGAGTTATCGGGAATTTAAATTTTTCCAAGATGGCGGAGCCCTTGGCCAAAAGGTCGGGAAAAACCGTATCTCGGCCCCTATGGGTCCGATTCCGCCGATCTTGGGCTCGGATGAAAGAGCGCGACGAGTCTTCAGAGATGCTGCCCCCCAACCTACGCTAACCTATATATTAATCTATTTATTGGCTAAAAACACTTTAAAAATCTATAACTCCGCGACTATTAGCGCTAAAATTATCAAAAAATTATTTAAATTAGTCTAAAAGGGTGCTCTAACTGGCTCTAAAATAATAAAAAATTTAACAATATAAAAATTTTGAAAAAAGTAAAAAATTGTGAAATTTTAAGTTTTTAAATTTTTTCCCAAGTTTTTTCCTTGGGAGAAAAATGGGTCTTGGTGCGGCCGGATAGAGCTTTTTGGCGCGCACAATATGACAGTCTCAAAACCCACGCGCTGTCAATAATCGCAGAGTTATCAAGGGTCAAACTTATAAATTATAATTAAAAATAATTAAAAACTATTAAACCTAAAATTCCGCTGAGTGCTGTTTTGATCTTCTCCGGAAGGCGTCTTCGTTGGTACCTAACCTCAATCCAATTGCTCCAGAAATGGCGGAGCAATTTTGAGGTTAGGTACTTGTTTTTCTTATGATTGCAGGGCCGGGTCTTCACGGATGGGCGCGAGTGGGGCGTCAAACGACGCGTCTCAGCAATCCCAAGGTGGCTACCGCGGCACTTTTTTTAAGTTCAAAAGAGATTTTTCGACTTAAGGTCGAAAAACCGAAAAGTACGAAAAAATTTCTCACTTTTTAATTTTTTATTACAAAACTATACACTTTTCTAAGATTGTATCTGGCACGTTTTACTCACTTTTTGACGCTCTATCGTTGGGTAATTTTTAATTTTGAAGAAGTCCAGAAATGCCAGTTTTCGGTCCACGTTTTTTCACTTCCGGTTGAATAATTTCTCGATTCGAGTTGGGATCCGGGTGTTGATATTTTTGCCGGATGGGGGCACCAGAGCCCCACCGAAGCCGCCAATAAAAATGTGGTGTCGTCGATTCCGTTTCCAAGTTATGATTTTTCAAAGTTCCAACTTTTCGTTTTTTCACAATAACTTTTTTGTTCGAATTGCTACAGATCTAAATTTCACATAGGCACCTGCGCCTCACTATTGCGCACAATTCGACACTAAACACGACTCTGTACGGTTAGAAAAACCTATTATTTTGAATTTTTTACCGCGGAGCGGATCTCAAATCGACCGTTTCCGAGCGCGGTTCGAGCGGAACTGGGTTAGGTTAGGTTAGGTTAGGTTAGGTTAGGTTTTTTTTTTTTTTTTTTTTTTTTTAATCCCCTTCTTGGCCCGGGCGAACAAGATATGCCCAGGTCTAGTTACTAAATCTATCTTATTTCTATCTTATAAATATCGATCTACTACTTAATACTATTATGCATGTGTGTGTTTTGATACTTGTATGTAGTGTTATACGTGTTTGGGGATCAAGTTGGAAAAAGGTTGGTTTGAGTTGGGAAGAGTTGGTTCAGGTTGGTTTTGGTTGGGAATGGTTGGCTTAGGTTGGGAAATGTTCAGGATTTTTCGGGTGTTCTTTCTTGATGTTCTATGCGTTATTCTGGGATCTTCTAACGACGACTTGGTTTGCTTTTTGGATTCTGGATTTCTGCACTAGTGTTTTGACCTGGCTTTTCTCGGATTTTGAGTCTTACTGATCTTTCGACTTTGGCGTGTTGTTTGGTATTGTTCTTGCTTCCTCGTCGACCCGGCTTGTTACCTGGACCCTGAGGCGACCCCCCCCCATGGGGGGCCCCTAGGGATGGCGGATAAGGGAGAAAAGGTGGATGGAGGGTTGGTCGCTGGGGCGATTGCGGCAAAAATAGCTGCTCGCAAGCGCCTCAGTGCCCAATCGCGTGGGGAGTCGGAACCTGACTCGGATGAGTCGGTCCGTAAGAGGACTAGTGGTCCGGAAGATACGGGGGCCGACACGGACGCGTCGGTGACCCGTATTTTGGTTAAACGGGGTAAGGCCCGTGTGGCAGCCCGTGGGGCAGTTCTGCGGTATCCTACGAGGAAGGCGACCACAGAACAGTCAGCATCTCCCTCGGAGGCTCTCAGGCAGGAGATCGATCGCAGCCGCCGGCTCCGTGAGGCCGATGATCTTCGTGCGGGGGGTCCAAAGACCTCTACTGAGATGGGCAGTAAAGCTCGTAAAGAGGGGGGGGGTGAATCCTACCACAAGAGGAGATCGGAGGACTCCTCAGACGTGGTAGAAAGTGTGGACCCGAGGGAGACGGACCTAGGGAGAATGGGGGCTGAAGCTCTCAGCTCCCTGGCGAAGGACCACGTAGCCGCCATCTACAGGGTTGCCCAGACCTCGGGCAACCTGAAGGGCGGCTACATTCGTAAATTGAAATTGGCGGCAGGCACCCTCGCGGAGGTGGTGGAAAACCTCTCCGCGAGGACGTTGGATGTGGAGAACCGGAGGTTAAGTGTAGAAAACCTCCGGTTAAAGAGGGAGATTGACTCCCTGCGGGAAGAGCTCAGGGCTCACCGCAGGGAGTTTAGTGAAATGAAGACGGCGGCCAAGAAGGACAAGGCCGCTGCCTCCCAGGATGCACCCCCCCCCCAATTTGATATTGAGGCCTTACAGAGGGCCATCATTGTCTCGGTGGGGACGTTGGTTGACGCCCGGCTGGCGGTCTTTGAGGACCGTCTTCCTCCACCTAAGTCGGTCCGCCCGCCGCTGGCAGGCGACAAGAAAAAGAAGGGGGTTTCCAACCCCCCCTCAGGAAATACTCCCACCTCCGTCCCCACGGAGGTGATGATTGTGGACGAGAGGGTGGAAATGGCTCCACCCCCGCCTCCAAAGGCTGGGCCATATCGCCGGCTGCCAAGGAAGGTGGGGTCTGCGGGCCCCTCATCTGCTGGGACCAAAGAGTTCCCCTCTTTGAGGGCTCCGAGGTCCCAGATCAGGGGGTTTTCTGCCCCAACTGAGTCTAGTGCCCCCCCCACGGACAATGAGTGGACTGTGGTGGCGGGGGGGCGAAAAGGTAAGGGTCGGGGGAAGGGAGTGGACAGGGAACCGAACGTCTCGGCTCCCCTCCAGTCCGCCCAACCCCAATCCCAAGCGCGTTCCTTCGGCCGTAAGGAGGATCGTCGGGGGGATTCACGCCGGGAGCCCCGGCAGGATCGTAGACGTGGCATCCCAGGGAAGATCAGTCCCAAGAGCCTCGTGGAAGAGAAGGCCCCGGTAGTAAGAGTCAGCTTACTACCGGAGGCAGTGAAGAATGGGACGACGTACAGCGTCGTTTTTGCCAAGGCAAGGAGCGTCGTTGACGTCGTCGCCCTCGGACTCAAGCGGGGGCTCCGGGTTATTAAGTCCGCCAACGACTCCCGGTTGTTGGAGTTTCCGCCCGGCGCCGAGAGTATGGCGTTGGCGGATCAAGTGGCTGGGCTCCTGCAGGGGGCCTTATCCGGGGTGGCAGAAATCTCCAGACCCGTTAAAAGGGGTGAGATACGTTTGACGGGTCTGGATGACTCGATCACCCCGGAAATGATTGAAGAAGAGGTGGCCCGCATCGGGAACTGCCCCCGATCTCAAGTTAGGGCAGCGGGTATCGGCGTCGGTTCGGGGGGTCTTGGTTCGTCCTGGGTGATGTGCCCGATCCCAGTGGCGAAGCACTTGGCTGAGGAAGGACACATGCTCATAGGCTTCACCTCGGTTGCGGTGGAGGCCTATGAGAAGAGACAAGTGCGGTGTTACAAGTGCCTCGCCACGGGGCACTCTCTGAGGACATGCCCAGATGGTCGGAGAGACAGGTCCGACCTGTGCTATCGGTGTGGCAAACCTGGCCATAAACTGATCGAGTGCAGGTCGGACAAGGCGCATTGCGTCGTATGCGCTGAATCGGGGCGTAGGTCAGACCATGTGGCGTTGTCGAGGCACTGCCAGCCCGGCACCGTCCGCCCCAGATTTGACCCCCCAGCCAGCAGGTCCGGCGTCGTGGTTAGGGAAGCAGTGGGGGAATCTCGCATGTCTGATTAATGTCTGTACAGCATGCGAGATTCCTTCAAGGAAATTTGAACCACTCCGCCGGGGCTCAGGATTTATTCCTGCAGTCGATAGCGGAGTGGAGGATTGGTCCAGCGGTGGTGTCGGAGCCGTACCACATCCCCTCCCAGGATAACTGGGTGGGGGACCTCGACGGCCTGGTGGCGGTGGTTGCTAGATCAGGCACTAGCCCCCCTCTCATTTCCATCGAGAAGGGACGGGGTTACGCGGCGGCAGGTTGGGGAGAGTACGTCATCATTGGGGTGTACTTCTCCCCGAACCGATCCCTGGCGGAGTTCGAGATCTTTTTGGATTCCGTCAGGGCCGCCGTGGCTAGGCAATCGCCGAGGGCAACGTTCGTCCTCGGCGACTTTAATGCCAAATCCCGTTCCTGGGGGAACACCGCCACCGATGCGCGGGGCAAACTCGTGGAAACGTGGGCTCTTCAAAGTGGTCTGTCGATCCTCAACAGAGGGTCGGTCCATACCTGCGTGCGATCGCAGGGTGGATCAGTAGTGGATTTGTCGTTCGCAACCCATGCGATCGCACGTAGGGTTGTGAATTGGATGGTAGAGGAGGAGGTGGAGACACTGTCGGACCACCTCTATATAAAGTTCGAAGTCTCCCCTCCTCCTAGGGCGACAGACCCCCCACGCAGCCACGGGCAATTCCCGCGCTGGGCCGTCAGCCGGTTCGACCGCGAACTGGCTGAAGAGACGGCGGTCGTCGAGGGCTGGACCAATCCGGTGGATGGTGGCTCTCCGGAGGAACTGGCGGAGCGCATGCGCAGATCCCTGGGAAGGATCTGCGATGCCTCCATGCCACGGTCGCGTCGACGCTGGCAGCGGCCAGGCGTCCACTGGTGGACTGCAGAGATCGGTGCCCTGCGAGAGGCAGCTCAAAGGCTTCACCGATCTCTGAAGCGCTGCAGGCGTCGACTTCCTCCGGAGCTGGAGGAGGAGCTTAGGTTGGCGGAGGAGTACCGGGCTGCTAAGAAAGCCCTTCAGCTGGCAATCAGCCAGTCGAAGGCCCGGGCTAGGGAAGAGTTACTGGCATCGCTGGACAGGGACCCCTGGGGACGTCCGTTCAGGGCGGCGCGCAAAAAGCTCCGCGCATTTGCCGCCCCAATAACGGAGTCCCTTTCGGACGGGGTCCTTGATAGGGTAATAAGCGGTCTCTTCCCAGACCCGGGAGTCCATACTCCTCCGACCATGGATCCTCCTCCAGGATTAGTAGCCTCTGAGACGGAACCTCCCCCCGTCTCAGAGGAGGAGCTCGAGACGGCCCTGGACCGTCTCCGGGGCCGTCGGAAGGCACCGGGACCTGATGGAGTCCCAGGCCGGGCCCTCTTCGTGGCCGCCAAACATCTCGGCGGCCAGCTTCGGGGACTCTTTGATGCCTGCATCAGAACAGGTGAGTTCCCGAAGCCGTGGAAGGAGGGCCGGCTGTGCCTGCTCCCTAAGGAGGGTCGCCCCCCTGGAGACCCCTCTGCCTACAGGCCCATCGTGCTGGTTGACGAGGTGGCCAAACTTTTCGAAAAGATTTTGGCGAGTCGCCTCGTCAGGCACCTGAATGAAGTTGGGCCTGGCCTCTCTGAGGCGCAGTTCGGATTCCGCGCAGGGCGTTCCACATTGGACGCCCTGAGCGCGTTGAAGCGCCTCACGAGAGAGGCAGAGGGGTTCAAGGAGTCTGTCCTGGTGGTATCGCTTGACATCGCGAATGCCTTCAACAGTCTCCCGTTTGAGACCATCGCCGAGGCGCTCCGGTATCAGGGAGTGCCTCGGTACCTTTTGAGGCTGTTGGAGGCATACCTCCAGGACAGGTTCGTCCTCTGGGAGGGGGGCGGCTTTGGCCAGATTGCTGGACGTCGGCGCGTTCTATGCGGTGTTCCACAGGGATCGGTTCTGGGCCCGATCCTGTGGAACATCGGATACGACTGGCTCCTTAGAGAGCCAGTCCTGCCCGGGACGGGGGTTATTTGCTACGCGGATGACACCCTCGTCACGGCCCGGGGTGGCACCTACGACGAATCGGTTGAGTTGGCCAACGCCTGCGTGGCGTTGGTCGTCGATAGGATGGAGCAACTGGGCCTCAGAGTTTGTCCTGGAAAATCTGAGGCCCTGATGTTTTGTGGTCGTCGTAGGCGACCGCCCCGGGATACGCGCGTCGTCGTCCAGGATGTGGCAGTGGCGGTCGAGGCCCAGATGAAGTACCTGGGCCTCACGTTGGACGGGAAGTGGAACTTCGGGGCCCACTTTGCTCAATTGGCCCCGAAGTTGATTAAGACCGCCGCTGCCCTGGCCAGACTCCTGCCGAATGTGGGAGGGCCAGGCGCGGCCTGTAGGAGGCTGTACTCGGGTATCCTGCGGAGCATGGCACTGTACGGTGCCCCCGTTTGGAGTGAGGCCCTTCACCGCAAGAACAGGACAGTGCTGCGCCGTTGTCAGCGCGTCCTTGCGGTGAGGGCCATTCGGGGCTACCGTACGGTGTCCTGGACAGCGTCTACTCTCCTGGCGGGCGATCCGCCTTGGGAGTTACAAGCGGAGACGCTCGCTAGGGTGTATCGGTACCGGCAGGATGCCCGCGAGAGAGGCCTAAGGCCGTGCCTGGCGGAGGTTAAAAAGGTCAGGGCCGACGCGACCGCGGCCCTGATGCTGAAATGGGAGGAGGACCTGAGGTCCCCAGTGGCTAGTGTAGCGACGGTGGAGGCAGTCCGCCCCCACCTGTCGCGTTGGGTCTCCCGAAGCAAGGGGACCCTAACGTACAGAATGGTGCAGATACTTACCGGGCATGGCTGTTTCGGTAAGTATCTGCATCAGATTGCGGGTCGGGAAACTTCACCGGACTGCAAGCAATGCGGCGCACCCTTGGACACAGCGGTCCATACGCTGGTGGAGTGCGCCGCCTGGGGACCTCAGCGTCACTCAATGGAAATGGTGGTTGGACCAGTCGACTCGCTCCCGGCAGCGGTAACTGCCATGCTGCGGAGCGACGACTGTTGGGCGGCAGTGGCCTCCTTCTGTGAAGCGGTAATGCTCCAGAAGGAGGTCGCCGAGAGGGAAAGGGAGGAGGATGCGCTGGCGGACCCTATCCGCCGGCGGCGTACAGGCCGCCGTTTGCGCATGTACGCCCATCTCCTCCCACCCTAAGGATTCCATTAGCAGGGGCCCGTGAGTCCGGGGGCACTCACGGGACTTCCCCCCCTGCTGGTGAAGAGGGTGGTCCACCCCGAGGGCCACCCTGGGATTAGCCATGCGTAGGGGCGTCACAGTTGTGTACCTAGGGTCTATATCCTGTGACGCCCCATAAAAGCGCGAGGGTCAAGGGGCGCAGGTTAGGTTTAGTGGGTAGTCTGGTTGTCGGAATCTCGCGACTACTACGCTCTCGTAGTTATGCGTGGAGATTCCGGACGCCAGGAGTCTCACACACCCCTCGGTCAACCCCCCCCCGGGCCCGAGGCAGTGTCACAAGAAAAGACATTCCCCCTGCGTTATCAAAAAAAAAAAAAAAAAAAAAAAAAGGTTGGGAAATGTTGGGATATTTGGGTATGTTTGAAACAGGAATTGGTAGGATTGGGATAGGACTTATATTTATAAACTTACATATTAATACTATATATTTTATACTTATATATATACTAGAAGTGTTTTATACTTATTTATTATTATATTATCTTACATACATATATACCCGCGTTGCCTTCCCTGAGCCAGCACCGCCTCCACGGGTGGCGTTTGTGTTGGTTGTGCTGGACCAGGAAAGATGATCGGGCATATAGATATATATGTTACTTATATTTATACTATTCAATATATTACATAAAAATATTAATTATATATTTATAAAATGAGTACAAAGTGTGCGGTATTATTTAATTTCATTACATGGGTTCCTATGTATATGCATATGCATCCGCGTTGCCTTCTCCAGGCCACCATCACCTTCCCTGTATATCCGATCCAGTGGTGGTGGTCGAGAGAAGATGATCAGACACATGCGAATATACTTACATGAGATTACTAAATAGATTATCCCAAGGCGATTGTTTTGCTTAATTTTACAGTTATTTGTTTATCTTATATATACTTATTACTATATTCTGTTATACAAGTTTATTTATTACATATCAAACCGGCTACTCTGTCTTCAAGTGCCTTTCTCAATATAAATATTAATCTAATACTGATATTCATTATTTGTATCCCATATTGTGGTTAGACTATAATTATTGTAACCTCCGAGCCCCCCTGGCCACCCCCTCAGAGCAGCACCGAGCTGGTCAAGGTCTGTGGACAGGGGGGTTGGGTAGTGGTACATGAAGATCGCAAATATTCTTATACATCCTTATGTATAAATAACATGTATATTCCTAGTGCCTTTTTATACTCATACTTGCTTGATTTAAACAATTTTATTATTTTAATAACTACTAACTAATTTGAAAGCATTATATAAATTTTACAACTGTTTTTCTGTTCACAATGATTTGATTAAGTATATGTTCCAGATTATTCTAGGTACAAGTTATATCTATATTAGACCTATTTGACTGTCTGCATATGCTCCACTTACCCGACCCCCCCGCTCGCCTAACCCACTAGCGTCGGCTAGGGGGCTCGCAACTCTGCGAGCAGAGGGTTCGCGTTGTGGTACATATACATACGTTAGTTTCACGTACTCCTGCTTATCTATACACAGTGAATTTTCTATATCTAGTTGTCTTAGTTAGTTTCTAGTTCATTTCAATTACGTAATATTTATTACTTAATTTCCTGATTGTTTAAAATTTTGTCTTCATAATTTGCTCCTACGCATTTCTGTCTATTTAATGATTTTGAAAACATATCGGATCTGTGCTATAAGTATATACATATTATTTATATATATTCAGCAGTTTTATGAGTTTGGTTTAAAATTATAATACTTGATATAATTATAAATGGTACATAATACATAATAATAATAATATTAATACATAATTAATAAATAATACATGTAAGTACATTGTTATCGTATATATATGTATATATGTTTATATTTGTTATGTATGTTATAAGTGTGTGTTTTGTATTTAGTAGATTACTGGTTTAGAATTCTTATCTCTCTCTTGTTGTCTATCTCTATTTACTCTAGTAACTATGTATATTAATTTGTCTGTCGAGACCATTCATTTTACCTTATTCTATCCTATGGTATCAACTCATTATAACTGCTTGGTGTCGTATACTGTCTTATTTTCTACTTTACTGTTTATGCTAACACTGTAAGAATATATAAACATATATATCTACAGGGTTATATTGTATCTGTTTTATTTTAGTACTATTTGTTTGTATATATGGTCTGTTTACTTGGTTATTGTTTTATTTTGCTAGTTGTTACCATTTCCTTCTTGATCTTCTTTCTTCTCTGTTCCAGGTTGGCGCGACGACGAGTACGCCTTCCCCAGGCCGACGCTGTCCGCTCCAGACTTCCGTAGCAGTAGGTTCAGGTCTGGATCGCTTTGTACCACGGCAGGTAAGTGTTTCTTGATATATGTTTTGTTTTTGTGTTTTATCTGTTGATTTATGCGTTTATTTTTGTTTGTTGTTTAGCGTTCGTTGTATTGCCTGATAGTGTTTTTGTTTTGTGTTTTGCAAAGTGTCCTTTTATATATATATAAAAAGTACATCTTTTCATGTGTGTGTGTTTGCTGTTGTTGTTTGTACTGTTTTTATACTACTGCCGTGGTGCGTGGTCCTCTTCAACACCTTCTGCCGTTATGTTGCAGTATGGAGCCGATTTGCACGCAGAGAGCTATTGTAATTCTTACGAGTTACCTTACTGCTCTTGGTGTTTCAGGCCGGGGTTTTGACTCGTAGACGCTTCCTGTACAGAGTTCTAAATGGCAGCCCCCTCGTAACATGTCGCCTACTTAAGGGTCACCCAAGACCCCACGCACAATAGGGAGGGCGTCAGCCCCTCCTCGCTGGCTGGTGTCCATGTGTATTTACACCATTTAACTTGTTATCGGTTAGTTAGTAGCTCAGCGAGGTGGAACTTCCGCCCCATTATTATTGTGTTGTTGTTCTGGGCGCCGCTATTCGTAGGCGACAGTCGCGCGCACTATGGTATCCCATCGTGCTCGGACCGGGCACGCCTCACTGAAGGCGTTGTGCTCGATGTCCGTCCGCTTCTCCTTAACACAGTTTCTGCACGATGGTGGAGCACCTTCGGCGTACTCTGGGCACTCGGACCTTAAATGGAGGCCGCCACAGTGACTGCACACCGTCTGGGTCTCGGTACACAGCTTCTTGCCGTGACCGAAGCCCAGACATACGGTACATTGGGTCAGGGGGGATCTATCTACGACTAGCAGATTCTGCAAGTCGACCTTTACCGTTTCTGCGCTTGTAAAGCGCTGCCAGAGGATGGGCGAAACCCTAAGGACCACTTTATTTGTGCGGGGATTTTTTCCCCTTATTTTATACGCGATTTCCATGTCGGCGGAGCCCCCCTCCAGCCCCTCGAAAATCAGTTTATTCTGATTTCGAAGTGCCTGGAGCAGGTCTCCGTCGATAAGGGTTTTTTGCACTCCAATGATCATAACGAGTGGGTTTTTATTTATAATATCTTCCACTGTTAGATTCTTCTTTTCCTTCTTCAACTTGGTCTTCACCTTCTCTCTTTCTTCTTTGGTCTTACATCCAATAATGATGCGCCCATCCCTGGTTTTCCGGACCCGCTCCACTTCCACGCCACCCTGCTTGGCGTTAAGTGCCTGCCTCACTTCTTTGAGGGTTTCCTCTCCTGAGCTATCGTCATTGTTATTAATAACCGTCACAGAGTGGAGTGTCCTGTATTTTGGGATTCCCGGCTTGGCTGCCGCCATGCTGGCATAGGTCGGTCTCATTTCCTTAACTTCATCTAGCTCCTCCCTGTGCTGGTCAATAGCTCTTTGGAGCCTTTCCATCTTGGCGCAGCTTTCCTTCAGAAGCTGCGTATGCTCTTCCATCCTTCTGGCATATATGGTCCCCCCTGGCTCCTTGTTCTTGTTTCCCTCTTCTTCCTGTATACTTGTACATGTTTGCGTCTCGACACATTTAGTCTGCCTGGGCAATTCGTTCGCTGGGTCTAATCCCGTTCTATTTCTCAGAGCTTCCAGTAGCGCCCCCTCGGCTTCCTTGACCAAATTGTGCATACGTTCTACGGCATCCACAACGCCATACTTAATCTCATTCCTTAAGTTCTTCGAGGTACTGAGATGCATGTTCACTTTGGCCAAACAAGCCTTGGATTCTGTCGTCCTATCTTGATATGTCTTCATCACTCTTTCTGTATCTTCGGGTGACACTATCTTCGTGTAGGTCCTATTCCCGGAGTCACGTCTCAGTAGGGGTCGTGACGGGGCATGCGGGGGGGGGGAGAATATTAGTGATATTTTCTTCTTAGATTGGGCCTGCGCCTGTTTTTTAGGGTCGATGTTTGTGTTTTGCTCACCTTCCCCGGAGCCCCTCCTCATATTAGAGGCGGGGGCGTTCGGGGGGGGAGTCCTTTTAGTAATTGTGGACCGTTCCGTTGGATTTGTTGGCGATCCGGGCGACGATAGCGCAGGCGATGCCCCTCTGTCTGCGCCTGTACTCCGAGAGTTACATGGCGTCCTAAACATTCTCCTTTCACTAAAGTTAACGGGAGGGTCGTCAGAAATTTTTTTTTTTTTTTTTACAATACAAACAAATAATACTAAACTAGTCGGAGGTGCAATAGCACTTTTCCGCTCGATAGGTCAATATCTAATTTAAATATCTCAGGTTCTACCTGAGTGTCGATTATTTCGTCAGTTGTACCCTAGTTATCTATAATCTACTCTGTCTACGCTAACGAATTATGGTAAACGACGCGAGACTAGGTAGGTCAATAAAGCCTTAATCTTACAAGTAGCTAAAAGAAATATATTGTCAAGATAAGTGTATATACTATCTGTCTACTTACAACCTATAACTTAAACCTAACAATGTATATAATATATATATAATAATATAATGTATACTTTCTGTTTCAGGAGTACCGACGTTGACCCGCCAGAAGCCTTCAGTCTCTTTCTTCAATAGGTGTAAGTGTTGTGTAATGTTTCCTATTTGTGTTTTGTATATATATACTAGTGTTTTATTTTTAATGTTCCTATTCCAGGTATCCTGTGTCCCGTTAGAGTGGCTGCAGGCGCTCTTCAGGTGAGTACGTGTAGTGTTTACCTGGATGCGTGTGCGTGTGTCTGTATAATGTGCGTGTATATACAAGTGTCTAGTGGACAAATGCGGAATGCGAATGTGCGAATGTAAATGTGCGAATGTAAATGTGCGAATGTGCCAAAGTACGAATGTACAGATATGTAAATGTATACGTCGGAATGTAGATTAGAAAAGTTGCAAATATCCCCCCTATTAGTGTTATAAATTAAAGATAAGTCGAATAAAAAGTTGTTTTTATTTAATGAAATTGTTTACTATACACGGCGTCTAGACAGGTCAATGACCCGTTTGTTATTGTGAATCAGTGAATGAAGTTGTTTACTATAAAATTCCTCGTGCTCGGTCGTGCGGAAATAATTACCGGCTTATCTGCCTTTAAGTCGGGCCCGGCTCCTTTGTAAGGAATAAATTATGCTAATGAGTTTGCGGTTTCCTTTGAATTTCTCGTGATCGGTCGTGCGGAAATAATTGCCGGCTTATACTGCCCACCTGTTTCGTGAGAAACTGGTTCGGGTCGTGGGAATAATTTACTATTTACGTGTGTGTGTGTGTGTGTGTGTGTGTGTATTATTGTTTATTTTGTGTTCCTACGTGTGTGTATGAGTATATATTACTATCTTTGTATGTGTATGTATAGTTTGTTCCCAGGATACCTGGAGTAGGGTGAACAATTGTCTTCCCAGCGCCGGGCCGAAGACTGCGCGCGTACCGCGTGCGGTCCTCGCTCCGCGCGGCCGCTCTGGGGTCTCGGTGCACGTGAGGTCGTGCGGTCGGCGCGCTGCGAGCGGCGGCGGCGGCGGCGCGTTGATGGTCTCAAATAGATCCCGGTTGCAGGTAGTGTTGCTGGAATGTAAGTGTTTTAATTTATTAATTAGGGTGCCTCTTGTATACGTATTTATTTATGTATGTCTATATATATATTTATATGTGTATATTATAAATTACTATAATATAATTTTTATTGTAGTATATATATATATATACTTATATGTGTAGAAGGTTTAGTTTGCTTATGTAGGTTGGTTATATATTATATATAAGGTATATATATATATTTGTGTATTTGTAGATGTAATAGTTCGTGTATATATATACATATGTATATTTTATATTTTATATATAATTGATAATAAGTTTATATTATGTTATTGTAGTATATATATATACTTATATGCATAGAAGATTTAGTGTATTTATATAAGTTAGTTATATATTTCTATATTATATCTAAGGTATATATATATTGTATATTTATAAATTTAATAATTCGTGGTATGTATATTTATATACATATATTTATATATTATATATAATTGATAATAAATTTATGTTGTATATATATTTTTAAGTGTATAAATGTGAAGCAGTATACAAGGTTATATTTAATTAATTAGTTAATTAAGTCGTTAATACTAATGTCAATTAAGTTAATTTATGTCTTAAGGATAGCGGGACTAATGAAGGCGGCGGCACGCGGCCGCGCTGCAGGTGCAGGGCGAAAGCGGGCAGGCGGGGGCCGGCGCCGTCGCACGGACTCTTCAACAAATATACTTCACGAACCGATCGCGGCGCTCCGCGTGGGCTGGGATGGCTATGTGCGGGTCGCCGCGGACACTTCGACACTCCACTGGGTTCTTTACGTTTGATGATAGGATTAAAAAAATGTTTATATTTGTATTATATTATTATAAATGGTTTTAAAGTTTTTCCAAGAGATTATTGATAAAGTTCTATATTAATGATTTATACTTAAACAAAGGGAGATACTACTTTAAGAATTTTCAAAAAATTAAAAATTTTTAAAAAATTTTGGAAACAAATATTTGTTTTTCGAGATTAATTGATATATATACGATCTTTTTAAATAACAGTATAGGGCACAACGATAATCAAAGTGCACAAAGAAAAATGGATTATATTTAAACAAAGGGAGATACTATTTTAAGAAATTTAAAAAGTTAAAATTAAAAAAATTTTTGGGGAACAAAATTTTTGTTTTTCGAGATTAAATTAATTAATATATATACAATCTATTAAACAGCAATATAGGACACAGCGATAATCAAAGTGCACAAAGAAAGAAACTTAATATTAATTTGATATTAATTTAAAGTTCACTAAATAAATTTCACAGTGGCCCTGGGGAATCCGATTCCGGCTACGATCGCCCAGCGTAGCCGGAGCTCTCGCCGCCTGGTCGCTTCGCCGACTCGCGTCTCTTGCAAAAATGGTCGCTTTCCTTATCTTACACGTCCAGCGTATCTTGGTCGAATCCTGTCCGTATCTCTGCCGTTACTCCCGGTAAAAATCTGGGAGTGGTCTGTATGGATTCTCGATCGTTTTCTCTTTCTAGTAGCAGTCTAAAAATAGTATGTCACCCGATCGGAAGTTGGTCAAAAATTGAGCCTCAAGCTGTGAGGTCCGAATCTCGTTCTAATGTAAACAGATTTTTTTTTTTTTTTTTTTTTTTTTTTTTTTT
This sequence comes from Dendrolimus pini, assembly GCA_949752895.1. Classification (NCBI taxonomy): domain Eukaryota; kingdom Metazoa; phylum Arthropoda; class Insecta; order Lepidoptera; family Lasiocampidae; genus Dendrolimus; species Dendrolimus pini. The sequence goes on from OX457150.1 coordinate 12,503,637, forward strand.
TTTTTTTTTTTTTTTTTTTTTTTTTTTTTTTTTTTTTTTTTTTTTTCCACTTTCTTGGGCGAATCCTGTCTCTAGCTCTGCCGTTACTCCCGGTAAAAATCTGGGAGTGGTCTGTATGGATTCTCGATCGTTTTCTCCTTCGAGTAGCAATTTAAAAATAATATGTCACACGATCGGAAGTTGGTCAAAATTGAGCCTCAACCTGTGAGGCCCGAATCTCGCTCTAATATAAACAGATTTTTCCACTTTCCAGCACTAATTATGCACTATAGACTCTAGAAACACTATATACACTTATGCAGGGGTATATATATGTGACTTTCACAAAGAATTTGTAACTAAAACTGGAAAATATATTAAATTAAATAAATCACGAGCGTGCCGATGGACGTGCGCTCACTCGACCAAGGTTCGCGTAAGACTGGTTAGGTTTCCCCCCCTCTCCTCCCGCGTTGGGCCCTTACCAAGCTCGATCCGGAGCAGGCCGAGGAGCGGGCACTCTCGGAAAGCTGGGCCTACCCAGCCGACTTCGCGAATCTGGATACGCAGGCAGAGCACATGCGCAAGACCCTGACGAGGGTTTGCGACGCTGCGATGCCACGCGTCTCCAAGCGGCAGCCTCCGTGCAAGCAATCGGTCCACTGGTGGACCGAGGAGCTGGGCGAGATGCGAAAGGCAGTTCGCATCATCAGCCACAGGCTCAAACGCTGCAGGGCGCGCCGTCCTCCGGACTTCGTCGCGGAAAATGGACTCGTGGGCGAGTTTAGAGAGGCCAGAAAGGCCCTTTCGATTGCAATATTGCGATCGAAAGCCCGGGCTCGGGCCGAGCTCCTCGAGACGCTCGATCGGGACCCTTGGGGGCGCCCGTACCGTGGGGCCCGCAACAAGTTGCGGCCTTGCACATCCACGGTCACGGAAACGCTCGAACCCGAGGTGCTCCGGTCGGTTATCGATGGGCTCTTCCCGGATCCGGGGAACTTCACTCCCCCCAGTATGGGTCCACCCATTCCCGACACCCCCACGGACGAGGAGCCTCACTCCATCTCCGAGGGGGAGCTAGACGTCGCCCTGGACCGGCTCCGGGGCAGGAAGACGGCACCGGGACCCGACGGGGTTCCAGGTCGACTCCTCTTCCTGGCTGCAAAACACCTACGCAGCCAGCTGCGGGACCTCTTCGAAGCCTGTATTCGCGCAGGTAGGTTCCCGTCGCAATGGAAAGAGGGTCGTTTGTGCCTACTTCCAAAGGGAGGTCGGCCTCCCAACGATCCGTCCGCCTACAGGCCCATAGTGCTGCTGAACGAGGTCGCCAAGGTCTTCGAGAAGATCTTGGCGGAGCGGCTTGTGAAGCATCTAGACACTGTGGAGCCGGGGCTATCAGATACGCAGTTCGGGTTTCGGCGGAGGCGCTCCACGATGGACGCCTTCGAGACGCTGCGAACGTTGACGGACGAAGCCGTCCAAGCGAAGGACGTCGTTCTTGCAGTGTCGCTAGACATAGCGAACGCCTTTAACAGCCTCCCTCATGAGACGATCAGGGAGGGGCTCCGCGCGCACGGAGTCCCCCCGTACCTCACGAGGCTGTTGGGCGAGTACCTGCGAGATCGGCACATCCTTTGGGAGGGCGGTGAGTCCGCCAACCACGTGTTAGGTCGGCGACGTGTCGCGTGCGGCGTTCCACAGGGATCGGTCCTCGGGCCTATCCTTTGGAACGTAGGCTATGACTGGATCCTTCGGGTGACGGTCCGGCCCGGAGTAGGGCTGATCTGCTTTGCGGACGACACCCTACTCACGGCACGCGCCGCGTCTTTTGCGGAATCCGTGGACGTTGCCAACGACGGGTTGGCGATCGTCGTAGATCGAATAGCTAGGCTGGGCTTGAGGGTCTCCCCCGCGAAAACGGAGGCCGTCATGTTCCATAGGAAATTCCGGAATCCTCCCCCGGACTTGTCCGTTACAGTTCAGGGGGTGGCGATCAGAGTAGGGCCCACGATGAAATATCTTGGGCTAGTTTTAGACGGGAAATGGCTGTTCAAAGCGCACTTTGAGCAGCTAGTTCCCAAACTTGTGAATTCCGCGGGCGCACTCTCCAGGCTTCTTCCTAACGTGGGGGGGCCGGGGGGTGCGACGCGGAAGCTTTATTCCGGCATCCTGAGGAGTATGGCACTCTACGGTGCGCCCGTCTGGTCCGATTCGCTTCACCGCCACAACCGAACCCTGCTGCACCGCGCGCAGCGGGTTCTGGCCGTGAGGACCATACGGGGGTACCGCACAGTGTCGTGGTTGGCGGCGACTCTCTTGGCAGGCGAGCTGCCCTGGCCTCTCCAGGCAGACGTTCTGTCCAGGGTTCGTCGCGCCCGGCAGGATGCCCTAGCTAGAGGACTGACCTTCTGTCAAGTCGAATTAGAGACGGTCAGGAAGCGGGAAACTCATTCCTGCCTCGTCGCCTGGTCTCGTGACCTCGAACACCCTGTGGCCGGCGGCTATACGGTGGATGCAATCAGGCCGCAGCTGGAGAGATGGGTGACCCGCACCAGCGGAACCCTGACCTTCAGGACGACTCAGATACTGACCGGACACGGTTGTTTCGACCAGTATCTGTTTCGCATTGTGGGCTGCTTGCCTTCCCCGGACTGCCGCCAATGCGGCGCACCCGATACGGCGTTACACACGCTTGTTGAGTGCGCTGCATGGACGCCTCAGCGTTTCGAGCTCGAGACACACGTAGGAGCCGTCCGATCGCTTGGCGACTTGGTAACGGCCATGTTGCACAGCGACGACCGCTGGGAGTCTGCGGTCTCTTTCTGTGAGGCGGTTATGTCTCTAAAAGAGGCCGCAGAAAGGGATAGGGAGCGAAGCCCTTCAGCGCGTGCCGCTAATGTCACCCGAGGCCGCCGGCCTTCAGCTGGCACTCGACGAGGCAGGTACGCGCGTTACTTCCCTCCCTGAGTTAGGTTCCGGTACGAGGGGCCCCTTGCTACTAGGCAACGCAAGGGATTCAGCCCCCGTTTCGAAGTGGGGTGTGTTCTCCCAGGGCACACTCCAGGCACTTTATTGCGCTGGATCGACTGTTGCGTAACTATGTTCTATATCTCAGTCTTTCCTTCACAACAAAGCGCAGGGTCGACGGGAGGAGAGGTTTTTTAGTGGGTATTGAGGTTGTTCGCTCGTGTAACATCGCTCGGAGTCGCCACACTCCTCTGTGTAATCCATCGCGGGCGGAGCGCAAATAAAGCATACTATTGCTAGCGTTATCGCCCCCGATGGATGCGTGCCGTTTCCTAGTGACGGCCCAGAGAGTGCGTAAATCGGTTAGCATTTTCCCTCGCCTCAAAAAAAAAAAAAAAAAAAAAAAAAGACTGGTTAGGTTCAGTTCCGGCCAGGCATTGATGCGAGGCGGTCGCAGATGCCCTGTTCTCCTGGATTTTGCAGTTTTTGTCGTGCCTTTTCTTTCCAAAAAGGCGATAAATTGCGAATATAGTTGTGTAGTGTCAGTGTACAGTGATATCTAGTTCGATTCCGGCGCGAATCGCAGTTTTTTGGCTCGGGTGAGTGATTTACTCTCTTCGCTTGCTTTCGCGCGCTTTGGCGCATATTGCGCAACATTTAACGACTTATTTTGTACATTAAGTACACCCGCGCGCGTCGCTGGTTTCGCACGGGGAGCGGGCATCCAGCAATGGATGCCCAGGACCCAAAACCACCCCCTGGGCTTTCAGGTGCGCCTTGTAAGAGAGGCCACCTGGAGGCCAAGGACGGTTGGCAGGCTGCGGAGATCGGCGAGACGCGTAGGAAGAAGGTCCCGTTAGCATCGTTCGCCCGGCGCAGCAAATCTGCCGCCGGGCCACGTCCAGGCTGCCCGGCTGCTGCCGTTATCACGGCGGCACCTGAGGCGCCTGTCTTGTTAGGCAGGGCGGCGTCCGTGGTGGATCTCACCGTGGATGCCCCCGCTCGTAGGACTAACGTTATGGGGCCACCGGAAGGTCCCGTGACGCGTAGGCCCCCATCCAGCCGTGCGGCAAGTAGGGCCGCACACCTGGATATAGCTAGGAGCTCGTCGCTCGGGTCGCACTCGGCTATCTACCTGGCCGTGAGCGACGCGAGCGACATAGACGTAGGTGCCTTCGGGACGCCGTCGACCTCTGCATGGGCCTCACCTGTGCAGGGGAGCGACGGGCACGAAGGCGGCTTTCGTACGCCGCTGTCAGGTAGCACTCCAGAGTCTCTGGATAGTGCGCTTGACGGTGCCGTTCGCGCGTTCGATTATTCCCGCCCTGCTTCGCCTGCCTGTGGACAAATCGTCTACACGGTGGCCGGAACAGCGACGGTGGGGGGCGGTCGCCCCACGACGACGGTGGCCTATAGCGCGCAGGCCTCACTTGCGCCTCTGCCACTGGCTTGCGACCTAGCGGTTCGCAACGTCGGGGACGGCCGTCCCACGACCCCGGTCGTCGCGCGAGCTTCACTCGCGCTATCGACCGAGGTCGCGAATAGGGAGTTTGTAGGCGCGGCAGCGGCGACCCCTTCGTCTTCCTTCCCTACTGGGATGGGAGTCGCTGTCGCGGCGTCGGCGCCTGCGTGTGCAGCGACTGCGGAGACGGCGGCGACGGCGGCGGCGTCAACGTCTTCGTCTTCGGCGACTGCAACTTCGTCCGCGTTCGCGTCCACAGGTTCGTCGTCTTCGGCGGCGGGTCCAGCGATGCGAGCTTCGTCTTCGGGGACATTTGTGCCCCCTGTATCGTGTGCTCCGGTATTTGCGGCCGGATCGAGGTCACGGTTCTGGGACCGGTCCCGGAGCAGCGACGCCGATTCGGCCCCTACGTCGGGTGCGTCCACCCCAGCGCGCGCGCGCTCGCCTTTGCGCCCCACGTGGGGCGCAACCGAATCGACCGCGTCGGCCGCGTCGGTTCTCGCGGGTGCGGAGGCCTTCCTCCGCACTGAGGGGGGGGAAAAGGGGCGCAAGGCGCGCAAGGCAACCAACGCCAAATTGGCCGCGGCTAGCCAGTGCGCCGCCCTCGTAGAAGACATCACGGCCCTCGGCCCCGGGGAACTGCGCCTAGCGGCGAGCGCCCAGGTCGCCGAGATCCTTCAGATCGCCCAGACGTCGGGCAATCTGAAGGGTGGCTACGTGCGTCGGCTGAAGGATGCCGCGAACAGAGTGTCGGACATTGTCGACACGCTGGTCACGCGGAATCCGGAAACCGAGGCGTGGAAGCTCGGCAACGAGAATGCGCGTTTGCGCATGGAAGTGAACTCTTTGCGGGAGGAGAATCTCTCCTATCGCAAGGAGTTCGAAGAAATGCGCAAGGCCCTCAAGGCCTCCGCTCCGGCCGTGGAGCCGGCGCCCGCCGTCGTGGCGGCGCCGCCCCCCGTGCCCGTCAAGCGGAAGGCACGGGCGGTCGCGGTGGAGGTGGCGGCGATTTCGGAATCGCCCGCCGCGCCCGTCGCGACTAAAAAATCGCGTCCGACCCCCGCCGCGGTGGCGGGGTCGACACCGGTTCCCGCCGACGGGGCGGAGCCGGCCGCGGCGCCCGCCGACGGGGCGGCGCCGCCGTCCGTCCCACTCGGGCGCGGCGGCGTTGAGTACGATGCGTTCGTGCGCGTCGTGCTCGATGCCGTGGCGCCACTCATCAACGCGAGGTTCGCCGCCATAGAGGACAGGCTGGGCCCCGCGCCGACCCTCCGTCCACCGCTTGCGGCCGACGGAGGCAGGGCGCCGGCACCCAGGCCGACTCCCCGCGCGCTCGCGAAGCCCACCGGAGGGCCCAAACCGGCCACGGCTGCCGCTGCAGTCCGCCGGGGTCTGGGGGAAGCAAGTACCCCGGTCCCGATGGAGGTAGTGGCGGCCCCGGCCGCCGGGGTGGCAGACTCCCCACTGCCACCGACCCCCCCCGCGAGGAAAAAACACAGGGGGGGCGTGGAGCGAACGCTCCGAAAGCGGAGGAGGGCGGCCCGCGCCGCCGCCGCTGCCTCGGCGGCCTTCGCCTCGGCGCCCGCCCCGATCGTTTCGGCCTCTGGGCGGCAAATGGCCCCCGCGTCCGCGCCATCGGTGGCGCCCGTCCCGCGCGCCCGACGTGCCGCCCCGTATGTGGCGCCGTCGCCGGCGCCCGTGGCGCGCGCCCCTCACGCCGCCCCGTACGTCGCGCCGCCGCCGACGCCCGTGGCCCCCGCCCCCGCCCCCGTTCCCGAGGGGGGGGCGTGGTCCACGGTCGTGGGGCGGAAAAAGGGTAAGGGGGCGAGGGCCAACGGGCCCCCTCCCCCCCCCCAGGTGCAAGCTGCTGCCCCACCGACGGGGTGGAGGCAGCAACCGCGGAAGCAGGCCGCGAGGCCTGCCGTCGTTCTCCGCGAGCCGAAGTCGGCCGCAGTCATTATTAGACTGCTGCCGGCAGCGGCCGCGAAGGGTGTCGGCTATCGTGAGGTCTTCGCAAAGGCCTCGACGGTGGTCGACATCACCGCCATGGGCCTCCGCGAGGGGCTGAAGGTGGTGCGGACCGCCAGGGACGCGCGTCTCCTCGAGTTCCAGCCGGGACCCGAGAGCGCGGCCAAGGCGGACCGCGTCGCCGAAGCCCTGCGCGGGGCCCTAGAAGGGATGGCTGAGGTCGTCCGCCCCGTAAAGCGTGGGGAGCTTTACGTCTCAGGGCTGGACGACTCAGTCACGGTCGATGGGCTGCGTGATGCGATCGCGCGCGCGGGCAACTGCCGGCGCGACGACGTGCTCACGAAGCACATCGGTGCAGGACCGGGCGGATTGGGCGCATCGTACGTGCTGTGCCCCGTCGCTGCCGCCAAGACCATCGTCGGGTTGGGCTACCTTCTGGTCGGCTTCACCTCGGCGAGGGTCGAAGCACTGGAAGCCAGACCGATACGTTGTTACAGATGTTTCAACGTCGGTCACGGCACCCAAACTTGTCCGGACACGTGCCCGGACCGGACTAACTTGTGTCTCCGCTGCGGTAAAAGCGGACACAGGATGCCGGACTGCACGGCACGGAAACCCCACTGCGCGGCGTGCGCGGCGGGGGGACTGAACGCGGCCCACCCCACGTTGGCGAGGTTCTGCCAACCTCCCTACGTGAGGGGCCAATTCGTCCACTCACGGGCGAGACCACGTACCGGCAAATCGGGAGTACAGACAATGGACACCTCCAATGCCTAGTACACCCGTAACGACGTTCTTTCAAGCTAACGTAAACCACTCCCCCACCGCTCAGGACTTGTGCCTGCAGGCGATGGCGGAGTGGCAAGCGAATTTAGCCGTAATAAGTGAACCTTATTACGTCCCTCCTTCAGGGAACTGGGTGGGCGATCTCGATGACATGGTAGCGGTGGTGGCCAGAGCCGGGTCCGGCACACCGCTTACATGTCTCGAAAGAGGAAAGGGCTATGCTGTGGCGGAGAGCGGGAGTATCGTCGTCATAGGCGTTTACTTTTCGCGCAACCGCCCCCTGGCGGAGTTCGAGCTTCACTTGGACGCCGTCGGGGCCGCCGTACGCAGACTGTCGCCCAAAACGATCTTCGTGATGGGCGACTTTAATGCAAAGCACCTCTCCTGGGGAAACGTACTCACGGACCCTAGGGGTCGGGCGGTCGAGGATTGGGCTCTTCAAGCCGGCCTGACCATACTGAACCAGGGGTCGGTCCAGACCTGCGTGCGCGCGCGGGGTGGATCGATCATCGACCTGTCATTCGTCACTCATGCGGCCGCCCGCAGAGTGACCGGATGGAGGGTGCTGGAGGAGGTGGAGTCGCTCTCTGATCATCGGTACATCAGATTTGAGCTCACGACCCCCTCCTCCGGTCCGAGCCCTGTTCACCGTCGCCCCCCTCTCCTCCCGCGTTGGGCCCTTACCAAGCTCGATCCGGAGCAGGCCGAGGAGCGGGCACTCTCGGAAAGCTGGGCCTACCCAGCCGACTTCGCGAATCTGGATACGCAGGCAGAGCACATGCGCAAGACCCTGACGAGGGTTTGCGACGCTGCGATGCCACGCGTCTCCAAGCGGCAGCCTCCGTGCAAGCAATCGGTCCACTGGTGGACCGAGGAGCTGGGCGAGATGCGAAAGGCAGTTCGCATCATCAGCCACAGGCTCAAACGCTGCAGGGCGCGCCGTCCTCCGGACTTCGTCGCGGAAAATGGACTCGTGGGCGAGTTTAGAGAGGCCAGAAAGGCCCTTTCGATTGCAATATTGCGATCGAAAGCCCGGGCTCGGGCCGAGCTCCTCGAGACGCTCGATCGGGACCCTTGGGGGCGCCCGTACCGTGGGGCCCGCAACAAGTTGCGGCCTTGCACATCCACGGTCACGGAAACGCTCGAACCCGAGGTGCTCCGGTCGGTTATCGATGGGCTCTTCCCGGATCCGGGGAACTTCACTCCCCCCAGTATGGGTCCACCCATTCCCGACACCCCCACGGACGAGGAGCCTCACTCCATCTCCGAGGGGGAGCTAGACGTCGCCCTGGACCGGCTCCGGGGCAGGAAGACGGCACCGGGACCCGACGGGGTTCCAGGTCGACTCCTCTTCCTGGCTGCAAAACACCTACGCAGCCAGCTGCGGGACCTCTTCGAAGCCTGTATTCGCGCAGGTAGGTTCCCGTCGCAATGGAAAGAGGGTCGTTTGTGCCTACTTCCAAAGGGAGGTCGGCCTCCCAACGATCCGTCCGCCTACAGGCCCATAGTGCTGCTGAACGAGGTCGCCAAGGTCTTCGAGAAGATCTTGGCGGAGCGGCTTGTGAAGCATCTAGACACTGTGGAGCCGGGGCTATCAGATACGCAGTTCGGGTTTCGGCGGAGGCGCTCCACGATGGACGCCTTCGAGACGCTGCGAACGTTGACGGACGAAGCCGTCCAAGCGAAGGACGTCGTTCTTGCAGTGTCGCTAGACATAGCGAACGCCTTTAACAGCCTCCCTCATGAGACGATCAGGGAGGGGCTCCACGCGCACGGAGTCCCCCCGTACCTCACGAGGCTGTTGGGCGAGTACCTGCGAGATCGGCACATCCTTTGGGAGGGCGGTGAGTCCGCCAACCACGTGTTAGGTCGGCGACGTGTCGCGTGCGGCGTTCCACAGGGATCGGTCCTCGGGCCTATCCTTTGGAACGTAGGCTATGACTGGATCCTTCGGGTGACGGTCCGGCCCGGAGTAGGGCTGATCTGCTTTGCGGACGACACCCTACTCACGGCACGCGCCGCGTCTTTTGCGGAATCCGTGGACGTCGCCAACGACGGGTTGGCGATCGTCGTAGATCGAATAGCTAGGCTGGGCTTGAGGGTCTCCCCCGCGAAAACGGAGGCCGTCATGTTCCATAGGAAATTCCGGAATCCTCCCCCGGACTTGTCCGTTACAGTTCAGGGGGTGGCGATCAGAGTAGGGCCCACGATGAAATATCTTGGGCTAGTTTTAGACGGGAAATGGCTGTTCAAAGCGCACTTTGAGCAGCTAGTTCCCAAACTTGTGAATTCCGCGGGCGCACTCTCCAGGCTTCTTCCTAACGTGGGGGGGCCGGGGGGTGCGACGCGGAAGCTTTATTCTGGCATCCTGAGGAGTATGGCACTCTACGGTGCGCCCGTCTGGTCCGATTCGCTTCACCGCCACAACCGAACCCTGCTGCACCGCGCGCAGCGGGTTCTGGCCGTGAGGACCATACGGGGGTACCGCACAGTGTCGTGGTTGGCGGCGACTCTCTTGGCAGGCGAGCTGCCCTGGCCTCTCCAGGCAGACGTCCTGTCCAGGGTTCGTCGCGCCCGGCAGGATGCCCTAGCTAGAGGACTGACCTTCTGTCAAGTCGAATTAGAGACGGTCAGGAAGCGGGAAACTCATTCCTGCCTCGTCGCCTGGTCTCGTGACCTCGAACACCCTGTGGCCGGCGGCTATACGGTGGATGCAATCAGGCCGCAGCTGGAGAGATGGGTGACCCGCACCAGCGGAACCCTGACCTTCAGGACGACTCAGATACTGACCGGACACGGTTGTTTCGACCAGTATCTGTTTCGCATTGTGGGCTGCTTGCCTTCCCCGGACTGCCGCCAATGCGGCGCACCCGATACGGCGTTACACACGCTTGTTGAGTGCGCTGCATGGACGCCTCAGCGTTTCGAGCTCGAGACACACGTAGGAGCCGTACGATCGCTTGGCGACTTGGTAACGGCCATGTTGCACAGCGACGACCGCTGGGAGTCTGCGGTCTCTTTCTGTGAGGCTGTAATGTCTCTAAAAGAGGCCGCAGAAAGGGACAGGGAGCGAAGCCCTTCAGCGCGTGCCGCTAATGTCACCCGAGGCCGCCGGCCTTCAGCTGGCACTCGACGAGGCAGGTACGCGCGTTACTTCCCTCCCTGAGTTAGGTTCCGGTACGAGGGGCCCCTTGCTACTAGGCAACGCAAGGGATTCAGCCCCCGTTTCGAAGTGGGGTGTGTTCTCCCAGGGCACACTCCAGGCACTTTATTGCGCTGGATCGACTGTTGCGTAACTATGTTCTATATCTCAGTCTTTCCTTCACAACAAAGCGCAGGGTCGACGGGAGGAGAGGTTTTTTAGTGGGTATTGAGGTTGTTCGCTCGTGTAACATCGCTCGGAGTCGCCACACTCCTCTGTGTAATCCATCGCGGGCGGAGCGCAAATAAAGCATACTATTGCTAGCGTTATCGCCCCCGATGGATGCGTGCCGTTTCCTAGTGACGGCCCAGAGAGTGCGTAAATCGGTTAGCATTTTCCCTCGCCTCAAAAAAAAAAAAAAAAAAAAAAAAAAAAAAAAAAAAAGACTGGTTAGGTTCGAGTTCCGGCCAGGCATTGGTGCGAGGCGGTCGCAAATGCCCTGTTCTCCTGGATTTTGCAGTTTTTGTCGCGCCTTTTCTTTCCAAAAAGGCGATAAATTGCGAATATAGTTGTGTAGTGACAGTGTACAGTGATATCTAGTTCGATTCCGGCGCGAATCGCAGTTTTTTGGCTCGGGTGAGTGATTTACTCTCTTCGCTTGCTTTCGCGCGCTTTGGCGCATATTGCGCAACATTTAACGACTTATTTTGTACATTAAGTACACCCGCGCGCGTCGCTGGTTTCGCACGGGGAGCGGGCATCCAGCAATGGATGCCCAGGACCCAAAACCACCCCCTGGGCTTTCAGGTGCGCCTTGTAAGAGAGGCCACCTGGAGGCCAAGGACGGTTGGCAGGCTGCGGAGATCGGCGAGACGCGTAGGAAGAAGGTCCCGTCAGCATCGTTCGCCCGGCGCAGCAAATCTGCCGCCGGGCCACGTCCAGGCTGCCCGGCTGCTGCCGTTATCACGGCGGCACCTGAGGCGCCTGTCTTGTTAGGCAGGGCGGCGTCCGTGGTGGATCTCACCGTGGATGCCCCCGCTCGTAGGACTAACGTTATGGGGCCACCGGAAGGTCCCGTGACGCGTAGGCCCCCATCCAGCCGTGCGGCAAGTAGGGCCGCACACCTGGATATAGCTAGGAGCTCGTCGCTCGGGTCGCACTCGGCTATTTACCTGGCCGTGAGCGACGCGAGCGACATAGACGTAGGTGCCTTCGGGACGCCGTCGACCTCTGCATGGGCCTCACCTGTGCAGGGGAGCGGCGGGCACGAAGGCGGCTTTAGTACGCCGCTGTCAGGTAGCACTCCAGAGTCTCTGGATAGTGCGCTTGACGGTGCCGTTCGCGCGTTCGATTATTCCCGCCCTGCTTCGCCTGCCTGTGGACAAATCGTCTACACGGCGGCCGGAACAGCGACGGTGGGGGGCGGTCGCCCCACGACGACGGTGGCCTATAGCGCGCAGGCCTCACCTGCGCCTCTGCCACTGGCTTGCGACCTAGCGGTTCGCAACGTCGGGGACGGCCGTCCCACGACCCCGGTCGTCGCGCGAGCTTCACTCGCGCTATCGACCGAGGTCGCGAATAGGGAGTTTGTAGGCGCGGCAGCGGCGACCCCTTCGTCTTCCTTCCCTACTGGGATGGGAGTCGCTGTCGCGGCGTCGGCGCCTGCGTGTGCAGCGACTGCGGAGACGGCGGCGACGGCGGCGGCGTCAACGTCTTCGTCTTCGGCGACTGCAACTTCGTCCGCGTTCGCGTCCACAGGTTCGTCGTCTTCGGCGGCGGGTCCAGCGATGCGAGCTTCGTCTTCGGGGACATTTGTGCCCCCTGTATCGTGTGCTCCGGTATTTGCGGCCGGATCGAGGTCACGGTTCTGGGACCGGTCCCGGAGCAGCGACGCCGATTCGGCCCCTACGTCGGGTGCGTCCACCCCAGCGCGCGCGCGCTCGCCTTTGCGCCCCACGTGGGGCGCAACCGAATCGACCGCGTCGGCCGCGTCGGTTCTCGCGGGTGCGGAGGCCTTCCTCCGCACTGAGGGGGGGGAAAAGGGGCGCAAGGCGCGCAAGGCAACCAACGCCAAATTGGCCGCGGCTAGCCAGTGCGCCGCCCTCGTAGAAGACATCACGGCCCTCGGCCCCGGGGAACTGCGCCTAGCGGCGAGCGCCCAGGTCGCCGAGATCCTTCAGATCGCCCAGACGTCGGGCAATCTGAAGGGTGGCTACGTGCGTCGGCTGAAGGATGCCGCGAACAGAGTGTCGGACATTGTCGACACGCTGGTCACGCGGAATCCGGAAACCGAGGCGTGGAAGCTCGGCAACGAGAATGCGCGTTTGCGCATGGAAGTGAGCTCTTTGCGGGAGGAGAATCTCTCCTATCGCAAGGAGTTCGAAGAAATGCGCAAGGCCCTCAAGGCCTCCGCTCCGGCCGTGGAGCCGGCGCCCGCCGTCGTGGCGGCGCCGCCCCCCGTGCCCGTCAAGCGGAAGGCACGGGCGGTCGCGGTGGAGGTGGCGGCGATTTCGGAATCGCCCGCCGCGCCCGTCGCGACTAAAAAATCGCGTCCGACCCCCGCCGCGGTGGCGGGGTCGACACCGGTTCCCGCCGACGGGGCGGAGCCGGCCGCGGCGCCCGCCGACGGGGCGGCGCCGCCGTCCGTCCCACTCGGGCGCGGCGGCGTTGAGTACGATGCGTTCGTGCGCGTCGTGCTCGATGCCGTGGCGCCACTCATCAACGCGAGGTTCGCCGCCATAGAGGACAGGCTGGGCCCCGCGCCGACCCTCCGTCCACCACTTGCGGCCGACGGAGGCAGGGCGCCGGCACCCAGGCCGACTCCCCGCGCGCTCGCGAAGCCCACCGGAGGGCCCAAACCGGCCACGGCTGCCGCTGCAGTCCGCCGGGGTCTGGGGGAAGCAAGTACCCCGGTCCCGATGGAGGTAGTGGCGGCCCCGGCCGCCGGGGTGGCAGACTCCCCACTGCCACCGACCCCCCCCGCGAGGAAAAAACACAGGGGGGGCGTGAAGCGAACGCTCCGAAAGCGGAGGAGGGCGGCCCGCGCCGCCGCCGCTGCCTCGGCGGCCTTCGCTTCGGCGCCCGCCCCGATCGTTTCGGCCTCTGGGCGGCAAATGGCCCCCGCGTCCGCGCCATCGGTGGCGCCCGTCCCGCGCGCCCGACGTGCCGCCCCGTATGTGGCGCCGTCGCCGGCGCCCGTGGCGCGCGCCCCTCACGCCGCCCCGTACGTCGCGCCGCCGCCGACGCCCGTGGCCCCCGCCCCCGCCCCCGTTCCCGAGGGGGGGGCGTGGTCCACGGTCGTGGGGCGGAAAAAGGGTAAGGGGGCGAGGGCCAACGGGCCCCCTCCCCCCCCCCAGGTGCAAGCTGCTGCCCCACCGACGGGGTGGAGGCAGCAACCGCGGAAGCAGGCCGCGAGGCCTGCCGTCGTTCTCCGCGAGCCGAAGTCGGCCGCAGTCATTATTAGACTGCTGCCGGCAGCGGCCGCGAAGGGTGTCGGCTACCGCGAGGTCTTCGCAAAGGCCTCGACGGTGGTCGACATCACCGCCATGGGCCTCCGCGAGGGGCTGAAGGTGGTGCGGACCGCCAGGGACGCGCGTCTCCTCGAGTTCCAGCCGGGACCCGAGAGCGCGGCCAAGGCGGACCGCGTCGCCGAAGCCCTGCGCGGGGCCCTAGAAGGGATGGCTGAGGTCGTCCGCCCCGTAAAGCGTGGGGAGCTTTACGTCTCAGGGCTGGACGACTCAGTCACGGTCGATGGGCTGCGTGACGCGATCGCGCGCGCGGGCAACTGCCGGCGCGACGACGTGCTCACGAAGCACATCGGTGCAGGACCGGGCGGATTGGGCGCATCGTACGTGCTGTGCCCCGTCGCTGCCGCCAAGACCATCGTCGGGTTGGGCTACCTTCTGGTCGGCTTCACCTCGGCGAAGGTCGAAGCACTGGAAGCCAGACCGATACGTTGCTACAGATGTTTCAACGTCGGTCACGGCACCCAAACTTGTCCGGACACGTGCCCGGACCGGACTAGCTTGTGTCTCCGCTGCGGTAAAAGCGGACACAAGATGCCGGACTGCACGGCACGGAAACCCCACTGCGCGGCGTGCGCGGCGGGGGGACTGAACGCGGCCCACCCCACGTTGGCGAGGTTCTGCCAACCTCCCTACGTTAGGGGACAATTCGTCCACTCACGGGCGAGACCACGTACCGGCAAATCGGGAGTACAGACAATGGACACCTCCAATGCCTAGTACACCCGTAACGACGTTCTTTCAAGCTAACGTAAACCACTCCCCCACCGCTCAGGACTTGTGCCTGCAGGCGATGGCGGAGTGGCAAGCGAATTTAGCCGTAATAAGTGAACCTTATTACGTCCCTCCTTCAGGGAACTGGGTGGGCGATCTCGATGACATGGTAGCGGTGGTGGCCAGAGCCGGGTCCGGCACACCGCTTACATGTCTCGAAAGAGGAAAGGGCTATGCTGTGGCGGAGAGCGGGAGTATCGTCGTCATAGGCGTTTACTTTTCGCGCAACCGCCCCCTGGCGGAGTTCGAGCTTCACTTGGACGCCGTCGGGGCCGCCGTACGCAGACTGTCGCCCAAAACGATCTTCGTGATGGGCGACTTTAATGCAAAGCACCTCTCCTGGGGAAACATACTCACGGACCCTAGGGGTCGGGCGGTCGAGGATTGGGCTCTTCAAGCCGGCCTGACCATACTGAACCAGGGGTCGGTCCAGACCTGCGTGCGCGCGCGGGGTGGATCGATCATCGACCTGTCATTCGCCACTCATGCGGCCGTCCGCAGAGTGACCGGATGGAGGGTGCTGGAGGAGGTGGAGTCGCTCTCTGATCATCGGTACATCAGATTTGAGCTCACGACCCCCTCCTCCGGTCCGAGCCCTGTTCACCGTCGCCCCCCTCTCCTCCCGCGTTGGGCCCTTACCAAGCTCGAGCCGGAGCAGGCCGAGGAGCGGGCACTCTCGGAAAGCTGGGCCTACCCAGCCGACTTCGCGAATCTGGATACGCAGGCAGAGCACATGCGCAAGACCCTGACGAGGGTTTGCGACGCTGCGATGCCACGCGTCTCCAAGCGGCAGCCTCCGTGCAAGCAATCGGTCCACTGGTGGACCGAGGAGCTGGGCGAGATGCGAAAGGCAGTTCGCATCATCAGCCACAGGCTCAAACGCTGCAGGGCGCGCCGTCCTCCGGACTTCGTCGCGGAAAATGGACTCGTGGGCGAGTTTAGAGAGGCCAGAAAGGCCCTTTCGATTGCAATATTGCGATCGAAAGCCCGGGCTCGGGCCGAGCTCCTCGAGACGCTCGATCGGGACCCTTGGGGGCGCCCGTACCGTGGGGCCCGCAACAAGTTGCGGCCTTGCACATCCACGGTCACGGAAACGCTCGAACCCGAGGTGCTCCGGTCGGTTATCGATGGGCTCTTCCCGGATCCGGGGAACTTCACTCCCCCCAGTATGGGTCCACCCATTCCCGACACCCCCACGGACGAGGAGCCTCACTCCATCTCCGAGGGGGAGCTAGACGTCGCCCTGGACCGGCTCCGGGGCAGGAAGACGGCACCGGGACCCGACGGGGTTCCAGGTCGACTCCTCTTCCTGGCTGCAAAACACCTACGCAGCCAGCTGCGGGACCTCTTCGAAGCCTGTATTCGCGCAGGTAGGTTCCCGTCGCAATGGAAAGAGGGTCGTTTGTGCCTACTTCCAAAGGGAGGTCGGCCTCCCAACGATCCGTCCGCCTACAGGCCCATAGTGCTGCTGAACGAGGTCGCCAAGGTCTTCGAGAAGATCTTGGCGGAGCGGCTTGTGAAGCATCTAGACACTGTGGAGCCGGGGCTATCAGATACGCAGTTCGGGTTTCGGCGGAGGCGCTCCACGATGGACGCCTTCGAGACGCTGCGAACGTTGACGGACGAAGCCGTCCAAGCGAAGGACGTCGTTCTTGCAGTGTCGCTAGACATAGCGAACGCCTTTAACAGCCTCCCTCATGAGACGATCAGGGAGGGGCTCCGCGCGCACGGAGTCCCCCCGTACCTCACGAGGCTGTTGGGCGAGTACCTGCGAGATCGGCACATCCTTTGGGAGGGCGGTGAGTCCGCCAACCACGTGTTAGGTCGGCGACGTGTCGCGTGCGGCGTTCCACAGGGATCGGTCCTCGGGCCTATCCTTTGGAACGTAGGCTATGACTGGATCCTTCGGGTGACGGTCCGGCCCGGAGTAGGGCTGATCTGCTTTGCGGACGACACCCTACTCACGGCACGCGCCGCGTCTTTTGCGGAATCCGTGGACGTTGCCAACGACGGGTTGGCGATCGTCGTAGATCGAATAGCTAGGCTGGGCTTGAGGGTCTCCCCCGCGAAAACGGAGGCCGTCATGTTCCATAGGAAATTCCGGAATCCTCCCCCGGACTTGTCCGTTACAGTTCAGGGGGTGGCGATCAGAGTAGGGCCCACGATGAAATATCTTGGGCTAGTTTTAGACGGGAAATGGCTGTTCAAAGCGCACTTTGAGCAGCTAGTTCCCAAACTTGTGAATTCCGCGGGCGCACTCTCCAGGCTTCTCCCTAACGTGGGGGGGCCGGGGGGTGCGACGCGGAAGCTTTATTCCGGCATCCTGAGGAGTATGGCACTCTACGGTGCGCCCGTCTGGTCCGATTCGCTTCACCGCCACAACCGAACCCTGCTGCATCGCGCGCAGCGGGTTCTGGCCGTGAGGACCATACGGGGGTACCGCACAGTGTCGTGGTTGGCGGCGACTCTCTTGGCAGGCGAGCTGCCCTGGCCTCTCCAGGCAGACGTCCTGTCCAGGGTTCGTCGCGCCCGGCAGGATGCCCTAGCTAGAGGACTGACCTTCTGTCAAGTCGAATTAGAGACGGTCAGGAAGCGGGAAACTCATTCCTGCCTCGTCGCCTGGTCTCGTGACCTCGAACACCCTGTGGCCGGCGGCTATACGGTGGATGCAATCAGGCCGCAGCTGGAGAGATGGGTGACCCGCACCAGCGGAACCCTGACCTTCAGGACGACTCAGATACTGACCGGACACGGTTGTTTCGACCAGTATCTGTTTCGCATTGTGGGCTGCTTGCCTTCCCCGGACTGCCGCCAATGCGGCGCACCCGATACGGCGTTACACACGCTTGTTGAGTGCGCTGCATGGACGCCTCAGCGTTTCGAGCTCGAGACACACGTAGGAGCCGTCCGATCGCTTGGCGACTTGGTAACGGCCATGTTGCACAGCGACGACCGCTGGGAATCTGCGGTCTCTTTCTGTGAGGCTGTAATGTCTCTAAAAGAGGCCGCAGAAAGGGATAGGGAGCGAAGCCCTTCAGCGCGTGCCGCTAATGTCACCCGAGGCCGCCGGCCTTCAGCTGGCACTCGACGAGGCAGGTACGCGCGTTACTTCCCTCCCTGAGTTAGGTTCCGGTACGAGGGGCCCCTTGCTACTAGGCAACGCAAGGGATTCAGCCCCCGTTTCGAAGTGGGGTGTGTTCTCCCAGGGCACACTCCAGGCACTTTATTGCGCTGGATCGACTGTTGCGTAACTATGTTCTATATCTCAGTCTTTCCTTCACAACGAAGCGCAGGGTCGACGGGAGGAGAGGTTTTTTAGTGGGTATTGAGGTTGTTCGCTCGTGTAACATCGCTCGGAGTCGCCACACTCCTCTGTGTAATCCATCGCGGGCGGAGCGCAAATAAAGCATACTATTGCTAGCGTTATCGCCCCCGATGGATGCGTGCCGTTTCCTAGTGACGGCCCAGAGAGTGCGTAAATCGGTTAGCATTTTCCCTCGCCTCAAAAAAAAAAAAAAAAAAAAAAAAAAAAAAAAAGACTGGTTAGGTTCAGTTCCGGCCAGGCATTGGTGCGAGGCGGTCGCAAATGCCCTGTTCTCCTGGATTTTGCAGTTTTTGTCGCGCCTTTTCTTTCCAAAAAGGCGATAAATTGCGAATATAGTTGTGTAGTGACAGTGTACAGTGATATCTAGTTCGATTCCGGCGCGAATCGCAGTTTTTTGGCTCGGGTGAGTGATTTACTCTCTTCGCTTGCTTTCGCGCGCTTTGGCGCATATTGCGCAACATTTAACGACTTATTTTGTACATTAAGTACACCCGCGCGCGTCGCTGGTTTCGCACGGGGAGCGGGCATCCAGCAATGGATGCCCAGGACCCAAAACCACCCCCTGGGCTTTCAGGTGCGCCTTGTAAGAGAGGCCACCTGGAGGCCAAGGACGGTTGGCAGGCTGCGGAGATCGGCGAGACGCGTAGGAAGAAGGTCCCGTCAGCATCGTTCGCCCGGCGCAGCAAATCTGCCGCCGGGCCACGTCCAGGCTGCCCGGCTGCTGCCGTTATCACGGCGGCACCTGAGGCGCCTGTCTTGTTAGGCAGGGCGGCGTCCGTGGTGGATCTCACCGTGGATGCCCCCGCTCGTAGGACTAACGTTATGGGGCCACCGGAAGGTCCCGTGACGCGTAGGCCCCCATCCAGCCGTGCGGCAAGTAGGGCCGCACACCTGGATATAGCTAGGAGCTCGTCGCTCGGGTCGCACTCGGCTATTTACCTGGCCGTGAGCGACGCGAGCGACATAGACGTAGGTGCCTTCGGGACGCCGTCGACCTCTGCATGGGCCTCACCTGTGCAGGGGAGCGGCGGGCACGAAGGCGGCTTTAGTACGCCGCTGTCAGGTAGCACTCCAGAGTCTCTGGATAGTGCGCTTGACGGTGCCGTTCGCGCGTTCGATTATTCCCGCCCTGCTTCGCCTGCCTGTGGACAAATCGTCTACACGGCGGCCGGAACAGCGACGGTGGGGGGCGGTCGCCCCACGACGACGGTGGCCTATAGCGCGCAGGCCTCACCTGCGCCTCTGCCACTGGCTTGCGACCTAGCGGTTCGCAACGTCGGGGACGGCCGTCCCACGACCCCGGTCGTCGCGCGAGCTTCACTCGCGCTATCGACCGAGGTCGCGAATAGGGAGTTTGTAGGCGCGGCAGCGGCGACCCCTTCGTCTTCCTTCCCTACTGGGATGGGAGTCGCTGTCGCGGCGTCGGCGCCTGCGTGTGCAGCGACTGCGGAGACGGCGGCGACGGCGGCGGCGTCAACGTCTTCGTCTTCGGCGACTGCAACTTCGTCCGCGTTCGCGTCCACAGGTTCGTCGTCTTCGGCGGCGGGTCCAGCGATGCGAGCTTCGTCTTCGGGGACATTTGTGCCCCCTGTATCGTGTGCTCCGGTATTTGCGGCCGGATCGAGGTCACGGTTCTGGGACCGGTCCCGGAGCAGCGACGCCGATTCGGCCCCTACGTCGGGTGCGTCCACCCCAGCGCGCGCGCGCTCGCCTTTGCGCCCCACGTGGGGCGCAACCGAATCGACCGCGTCGGCCGCGTCGGTTCTCGCGGGTGCGGAGGCCTTCCTCCGCACTGAGGGGGGGGAAAAGGGGCGCAAGGCGCGCAAGGCAACCAACGCCAAATTGGCCGCGGCTAGCCAGTGCGCCGCCCTCGTAGAAGACATCACGGCCCTCGGCCCCGGGGAACTGCGCCTAGCGGCGAGCGCCCAGGTCGCCGAGATCCTTCAGATCGCCCAGACGTCGGGCAATCTGAAGGGTGGCTACGTGCGTCGGCTGAAGGATGCCGCGAACAGAGTGTCGGACATTGTCGACACGCTGGTCACGCGGAATCCGGAAACCGAGGCGTGGAAGCTCGGCAACGAGAATGCGCGTTTGCGCATGGAAGTGAGCTCTTTGCGGGAGGAGAATCTCTCCTATCGCAAGGAGTTCGAAGAAATGCGCAAGGCCCTCAAGGCCTCCGCTCCGGCCGTGGAGCCGGCGCCCGCCGTCGTGGCGGCGCCGCCCCCCGTGCCCGTCAAGCGGAAGGCACGGGCGGTCGCGGTGGAGGTGGCGGCGATTTCGGAATCGCCCGCCGCGCCCGTCGCGACTAAAAAATCGCGTCCGACCCCCGCCGCGGTGGCGGGGTCGACACCGGTTCCCGCCGACGGGGCGGAGCCGGCCGCGGCGCCCGCCGACGGGGCGGCGCCGCCGTCCGTCCCACTCGGGCGCGGCGGCGTTGAGTACGATGCGTTCGTGCGCGTCGTGCTCGATGCCGTGGCGCCACTCATCAACGCGAGGTTCGCCGCCATAGAGGACAGGCTGGGACCCGCGCCGACCCTCCGTCCACCACTTGCGGCCGACGGAGGCAGGGCGCCGGCACCCAGGCCGACTCCCCGCGCGCTCGCGAAGCCCACCGGTGGGCCCAAACCGGCCACGGCTGCCGCTGCAGTCCGCCGGGGTCTGGGGGAAGCAAGTACCCCGGTCCCGATGGAGGTAGTGGCGGCCCCGGCCGCCGGGGTGGCAGACTCCCCACTGCCACCGACCCCCCCCGCGAGGAAAAAACACAGGGGGGGCGTGAAGCGAACGCTCCGAAAGCGGAGGAGGGCGGCCCGCGCCGCCGCCGCTGCCTCGGCGGCCTTCGCTTCGGCGCCCGCCCCGATCGTTTCGGCCTCTGGGCGGCAAATGGCCCCCGCGTCCGCGCCATCGGTGGCGCCCGTCCCGCGCGCCCGACGTGCCGCCCCGTATGTGGCGCCGTCGCCGGCGCCCGTGGCGCGCGCCCCTCACGCCGCCCCGTACGTCGCGCCGCCGCCGACGCCCGTGGCCCCCGCCCCCGCCCCCGTTCCCGAGGGGGGGGCGTGGTCCACGGTCGTGGGGCGGAAAAAGGGTAAGGGGGCGAGGGCCAACGGGCCCCCTCCCCCCCCCCAGGTGCAAGCTGCTGCCCCACCGACGGGGTGGAGGCAGCAACCGCGGAAGCAGGCCGCGAGGCCTGCCGTCGTTCTCCGCGAGCCGAAGTCGGCCGCAGTCATTATTAGACTGCTGCCGGCAGCGGCCGCGAAGGGTGTCGGCTACCGCGAGGTCTTCGCAAAGGCCTCGACGGTGGTCGACATCACCGCCATGGGCCTCCGCGAGGGGCTGAAGGTGGTGCGGACCGCCAGGGACGCGCGTCTCCTCGAGTTCCAGCCGGGACCCGAGAGCGCGGCCAAGGCGGACCGCGTCGCCGAAGCCCTGCGCGGGGCCCTAGAAGGGATGGCTGAGGTCGTCCGCCCCGTAAAGCGTGGGGAGCTTTACGTCTCAGGGCTGGACGACTCAGTCACGGTCGATGGGCTGCGTGACGCGATCGCGCGCGCGGGCAACTGCCGGCGCGACGACGTGCTCACGAAGCACATCGGTGCAGGACCGGGCGGATTGGGCGCATCGTACGTGCTGTGCCCCGTCGCTGCCGCCA
The DNA here is from genome assembly GCA_949752895.1 of Dendrolimus pini. NCBI lineage: Eukaryota > Metazoa > Arthropoda > Insecta > Lepidoptera > Lasiocampidae > Dendrolimus > Dendrolimus pini. The sequence continues at coordinate 12,525,207 of OX457150.1, forward strand.
AGACCATCGTCGGGTTGGGCTACCTTCTGGTCGGCTTCACCTCGGCGAAGGTCGAAGCACTGGAAGCCAGACCGATACGTTGCTACAGATGTTTCAACGTCGGTCACGGCACCCAAACTTGTCCGGACACGTGCCCGGACCGGACTAGCTTGTGTCTCCGCTGCGGTAAAAGCGGACACAAGATGCCGGACTGCACGGCACGGAAACCCCACTGCGCGGCGTGCGCGGCGGGGGGACTGAACGCGGCCCACCCCACGTTGGCGAGGTTCTGCCAACCTCCCTACGTTAGGGGACAATTCGTCCACTCACGGGCGAGACCACGTACCGGCAAATCGGGAGTACAGACAATGGACACCTCCAATGCCTAGTACACCCGTAACGACGTTCTTTCAAGCTAACGTAAACCACTCCCCCACCGCTCAGGACTTGTGCCTGCAGGCGATGGCGGAGTGGCAAGCGAATTTAGCCGTAATAAGTGAACCTTATTACGTCCCTCCTTCAGGGAACTGGGTGGGCGATCTCGATGACATGGTAGCGGTGGTGGCCAGAGCCGGGTCCGGCACACCGCTTACATGTCTCGAAAGAGGAAAGGGCTATGCTGTGGCGGAGAGCGGGAGTATCGTCGTCATAGGCGTTTACTTTTCGCGCAACCGCCCCCTGGCGGAGTTCGAGCTTCACTTGGACGCCGTCGGGGCCGCCGTACGCAGACTGTCGCCCAAAACGATCTTCGTGATGGGCGACTTTAATGCAAAGCACCTCTCCTGGGGAAACATACTCACGGACCCTAGGGGTCGGGCGGTCGAGGATTGGGCTCTTCAAGCCGGCCTGACCATACTGAACCAGGGGTCGGTCCAGACCTGCGTGCGCGCGCGGGGTGGATCGATCATCGACCTGTCATTCGCCACTCATGCGGCCGTCCGCAGAGTGACCGGATGGAGGGTGCTGGAGGAGGTGGAGTCGCTCTCTGATCATCGGTACATCAGATTTGAGCTCACGACCCCCTCCTCCGGTCCGAGCCCTGTTCACCGTCGCCCCCCTCTCCTCCCGCGTTGGGCCCTTACCAAGCTCGAGCCGGAGCAGGCCGAGGAGCGGGCACTCTCGGAAAGCTGGGCCTACCCAGCCGACTTCGCGAATCTGGATACGCAGGCAGAGCACATGCGCAAGACCCTGACGAGGGTTTGCGACGCTGCGATGCCACGCGTCTCCAAGCGGCAGCCTCCGTGCAAGCAATCGGTCCACTGGTGGACCGAGGAGCTGGGCGAGATGCGAAAGGCAGTTCGCATCATCAGCCACAGGCTCAAACGCTGCAGGGCGCGCCGTCCTCCGGACTTCGTCGCGGAAAATGGACTCGTGGGCGAGTTTAGAGAGGCCAGAAAGGCCCTTTCGATTGCAATATTGCGATCGAAAGCCCGGGCTCGGGCCGAGCTCCTCGAGACGCTCGATCGGGACCCTTGGGGGCGCCCGTACCGTGGGGCCCGCAACAAGTTGCGGCCTTGCACATCCACGGTCACGGAAACGCTCGAACCCGAGGTGCTCCGGTCGGTTATCGATGGGCTCTTCCCGGATCCGGGGAACTTCACTCCCCCCAGTATGGGTCCACCCATTCCCGACACCCCCACGGACGAGGAGCCTCACTCCATCTCCGAGGGGGAGCTAGACGTCGCCCTGGACCGGCTCCGGGGCAGGAAGACGGCACCGGGACCCGACGGGGTTCCAGGTCGACTCCTCTTCCTGGCTGCAAAACACCTACGCAGCCAGCTGCGGGACCTCTTCGAAGCCTGTATTCGCGCAGGTAGGTTCCCGTCGCAATGGAAAGAGGGTCGTTTGTGCCTACTTCCAAAGGGAGGTCGGCCTCCCAACGATCCGTCCGCCTACAGGCCCATAGTGCTGCTGAACGAGGTCGCCAAGGTCTTCGAGAAGATCTTGGCGGAGCGGCTTGTGAAGCATCTAGACACTGTGGAGCCGGGGCTATCAGATACGCAGTTCGGGTTTCGGCGGAGGCGCTCCACGATGGACGCCTTCGAGACGCTGCGAACGTTGACGGACGAAGCCGTCCAAGCGAAGGACGTCGTTCTTGCAGTGTCGCTAGACATAGCGAACGCCTTTAACAGCCTCCCTCATGAGACGATCAGGGAGGGGCTCCGCGCGCACGGAGTCCCCCCGTACCTCACGAGGCTGTTGGGCGAGTACCTGCGAGATCGGCACATCCTTTGGGAGGGCGGTGAGTCCGCCAACCACGTGTTAGGTCGGCGACGTGTCGCGTGCGGCGTTCCACAGGGATCGGTCCTCGGGCCTATCCTTTGGAACGTAGGCTATGACTGGATCCTTCGGGTGACGGTCCGGCCCGGAGTAGGGCTGATCTGCTTTGCGGACGACACCCTACTCACGGCACGCGCCGCGTCTTTTGCGGAATCCGTGGACGTTGCCAACGACGGGTTGGCGATCGTCGTAGATCGAATAGCTAGGCTGGGCTTGAGGGTCTCCCCCGCGAAAACGGAGGCCGTCATGTTCCATAGGAAATTCCGGAATCCTCCCCCGGACTTGTCCGTTACAGTTCAGGGGGTGGCGATCAGAGTAGGGCCCACGATGAAATATCTTGGGCTAGTTTTAGACGGGAAATGGCTGTTCAAAGCGCACTTTGAGCAGCTAGTTCCCAAACTTGTGAATTCCGCGGGCGCACTCTCCAGGCTTCTCCCTAACGTGGGGGGGCCGGGGGGTGCGACGCGGAAGCTTTATTCCGGCATCCTGAGGAGTATGGCACTCTACGGTGCGCCCGTCTGGTCCGATTCGCTTCACCGCCACAACCGAACCCTGCTGCATCGCGCGCAGCGGGTTCTGGCCGTGAGGACCATACGGGGGTACCGCACAGTGTCGTGGTTGGCGGCGACTCTCTTGGCAGGCGAGCTGCCCTGGCCTCTCCAGGCAGACGTCCTGTCCAGGGTTCGTCGCGCCCGGCAGGATGCCCTAGCTAGAGGACTGACCTTCTGTCAAGTCGAATTAGAGACGGTCAGGAAGCGGGAAACTCATTCCTGCCTCGTCGCCTGGTCTCGTGACCTCGAACACCCTGTGGCCGGCGGCTATACGGTGGATGCAATCAGGCCGCAGCTGGAGAGATGGGTGACCCGCACCAGCGGAACCCTGACCTTCAGGACGACTCAGATACTGACCGGACACGGTTGTTTCGACCAGTATCTGTTTCGCATTGTGGGCTGCTTGCCTTCCCCGGACTGCCGCCAATGCGGCGCACCCGATACGGCGTTACACACGCTTGTTGAGTGCGCTGCATGGACGCCTCAGCGTTTCGAGCTCGAGACACACGTAGGAGCCGTCCGATCGCTTGGCGACTTGGTAACGGCCATGTTGCACAGCGACGACCGCTGGGAATCTGCGGTCTCTTTCTGTGAGGCTGTAATGTCTCTAAAAGAGGCCGCAGAAAGGGATAGGGAGCGAAGCCCTTCAGCGCGTGCCGCTAATGTCACCCGAGGCCGCCGGCCTTCAGCTGGCACTCGACGAGGCAGGTACGCGCGTTACTTCCCTCCCTGAGTTAGGTTCCGGTACGAGGGGCCCCTTGCTACTAGGCAACGCAAGGGATTCAGCCCCCGTTTCGAAGTGGGGTGTGTTCTCCCAGGGCACACTCCAGGCACTTTATTGCGCTGGATCGACTGTTGCGTAACTATGTTCTATATCTCAGTCTTTCCTTCACAACGAAGCGCAGGGTCGACGGGAGGAGAGGTTTTTTAGTGGGTATTGAGGTTGTTCGCTCGTGTAACATCGCTCGGAGTCGCCACACTCCTCTGTGTAATCCATCGCGGGCGGAGCGCAAATAAAGCATACTATTGCTAGCGTTATCGCCCCCGATGGATGCGTGCCGTTTCCTAGTGACGGCCCAGAGAGTGCGTAAATCGGTTAGCATTTTCCCTCGCCTCAAAAAAAAAAAAAAAAAAAAAAAAAAAAAGACTGGTTAGGTTCAGTTCCGGCCAGGCATTGGTGCGAGGCGGTCGCAGATGCCCTGTTCTCCTGGATTTTGCAGTTTTTGTCGCGCCTTTTCTTTCCAAAAAGGCGATAAATTGCGAATATAGTTGTGTAGTGTCAGTGTACAGTGATATCTAGTTCGATTCCGGCGCGAATCGCAGTTTTTTGGCTCGGGTGAGTGATTTACTCTCTTCGCTTGCTTTCGCGCGCTTTGGCGCATATTGCGCAACATTTAACGACTTATTTTGTACATTAAGTACACCCGCGCGCGTCGCTGGTTTCGCACGGGGAGCGGGCATCCAGCAATGGATGCCCAGGACCCAAAACCACCCCCTGGGCTTTCAGGTGCGCCTTGTAAGAGAGGCCACCTGGAGGCCAAGGACGGTTGGCAGGCTGCGGAGATCGGCGAGACGCGTAGGAAGAAGGTCCCGTCAGCATCGTTCGCCCGGCGCAGCAAATCTGCCGCCGGGCCACGTCCAGGCTGCCCGGCTGCTGCCGTTATCACGGCGGCACCTGAGGCGCCTGTCTTGTTAGGCAGGGCGGCGTCCGTGGTGGATCTCACCGTGGATGCCCCCGCTCGTAGGACTAACGTTATGGGGCCACCGGAAGGTCCCGTGACGCGTAGGCCCCCATCCAGCCGTGCGGCAAGTAGGGCCGCACACCTGGATATAGCTAGGAGCTCGTCGCTCGGGTCGCACTCGGCTATCTACCTGGCCGTGAGCGACGCGAGCGACATAGACGTAGGTGCCTTCGGGACGCCGTCGACCTCTGCATGGGCCTCACCTGTGCAGGGGAGCGACGGGCACGAAGGCGGCTTTAGTACGCCGCTGTCAGGTAGCACTCCAGAGTCTCTGGATAGTGCGCTTGACGGTGCCGTTCGCGCGTTCGATTATTCCCGCCCTGCTTCGCCTGCCTGTGGACAAATCGTCTACACGGCGGCCGGAACAGCGACGGTGGGGGGCGGTCGCCCCACGACGACGGTGGCCTATAGCGCGCAGGCCTCACCTGCGCCTCTGCCACTGGCTTGCGACCTAGCGGTTCGCAACGTCGGGGACGGCCGTCCCACGACCCCGGTCGTCGCGCGAGCTTCACTCGCGCTATCGACCGAGGTCGCGAATAGGGAGTTTGTAGGCGCGGCAGCGGCGACCCCTTCGTCTTCCTTCCCTACTGGGATGGGAGTCGCTGTCGCGGCGTCGGCGCCTGCGTGTGCAGCGACTGCGGAGACGGCGGCGACGGCGGCGGCGTCAACGTCTTCGTCTTCGGCGACTGCAACTTCGTCCGCGTTCGCGTCCACAGGTTCGTCGTCTTCTGCGGCGGGCTCGGCGAAGCGGGCTACGTCTTCGGGGACATTTGTGCCCCCTGTATCGTGTGCTCCGGTATTTGCGGCCGGATCGAGGTCACGGTTTTGGGACCGGTCCCGGAGCAGCGACGCCGATTCGGCCCCTACGTCGGGTGCGTCCACCCCAGCGCGCGCGCGCTCGCCTTTGCGCCCCACGTGGGGCGCAACCGAATCGACCGCGTCGGCCGCGTCGGTTCTCGCGGGTGCGGAGGCCTTCCTCCGCACTGAGGGGGGGGAAAAGGGGCGCAAGGCGCGCAAGGCAACCAACGCCAAATTGGCCGCGGCTAGCCAGTGCGCCGCCCTCGTAGAGGACATCACGGCCCTCGGCCCCGGGGAGCTGCGCCTAGCGGCGAGCGCCCAGGTGGCCGAGATCCTTCAGATCGCCCAGACGTCGGGCAATCTGAAGGGTGGCTACGTGCGTCGGCTGAAGGATGCCGCGAACAGAGTGTCGGACATTGTCGACACGCTGGTCACGCGGAATCCGGAAACCGAGGCGTGGAAGCTCGGCAACGAGAATGCGCGTTTGCGCATGGAAGTGAACTCTTTGCGGGAGGAGAATCTCTCCTATCGCAAGGAGTTCGAAGAAATGCGCAAGGCCCTCAAGGCCTCCGCTCCGGCCGTGGAGCCGGCGCCCGCCGTCGTGGCGGCGCCGCCCCCCGTGCCCGTCAAGCGGAAGGCACGGGCGGTCGCGGTGGAGGTGGCGGCGATTTCGGAATCGCCCGCCGCGCCCGTCGCGACTAAAAAATCGCGTCCGACCCCCGCCGCGGTGGCGGGGTCGACACCGGTTCCCGCCGACGGGGCGGAGCCGGCCGCGGCGCCCGCCGACGGGGCGGCGCCGCCGTCCGTTCCACTCGGGCGCGGCGGCGTTGAGTACGATGCGTTCGTGCGCGTCGTGCTCGATGCCGTGGCGCCACTCATCAACGCGAGGTTCGCCGCCATAGAAGACAGGCTGGGCCCCGCGCCGACCCTCCGTCCACCACTTGCGGCCGACGGAGGCAAGGCGCCGGCGCCCAGGCCGACTCCCCGCGCGTTCGCGAAGCCCACCGGAGGGCCCAAACCGGCCACGGCTGCCGCTGCAGTCCGCCGGGGTCTGGGGGAAGCAAGTACCCCGGTCCCGATGGAGGTAGCGGCGGCCCCGGCCGCCGGGGTGGCAGACTCCCCACTGCCACCGACCCCCCCCGCGAGGAAAAAACACAGGGGGGGCGTGAAGCGAACGCTCCGAAAGCGGAGGAGGGCGGCCCGCGCCGCCGCCGCTGCCTCGGCGGCCTTCGCTTCGGCGCCCGCCCCGATCGTTTCGGCCTCTGGGCGGCAAATGGCCCCCGCGTCCGCGCCATCGGTGGCGCCCGTCCCGCGCGCCCGACGTGCCGCCCCGTATGTGGCGCCGTCGCCGGCGCCCGTGGCGCGCGCCCCTCGCGCCCCTCACGCCGCCCCGTACGTCGCGCCGCCGCCGACGCCCGTGGCCCCCGCCCCCGCCCCCGTTCCCGAGGGGGGGGCGTGGTCCACGGTCGTGGGGCGGAAAAAGGGTAAGGGGGCGAGGGCCAACGGGCCCCCTCCCCCCCCCCAGGTGCAAGCTGCTGCCCCACCGACGGGGTGGAGGCAGCAACCGCGGAAGCAGGCCGCGAGGCCTGCCGTCGTTCTCCGCGAGCCGAAGTCGGCCGCAGTCATTATTAGACTGCTGCCGGCAGCGGCCGCGAAGGGTGTCGGCTATCGCGAGGTCTTCGCAAAGGCCTCGACGGTGGTCGACATCACCGCCATGGGCCTCCGCGAGGGGCTGAAGGTGGTGCGGACCGCCAGGGACGCGCGTCTCCTCGAGTTCCAGCCGGGACCCGAGAGCGCGGCCAAGGCGGACCGCGTCGCCGAAGCCCTGCGCGGGGCCCTAGAAGGGATGGCTGAGGTCGTCCGCCCCGTAAAGCGTGGGGAGCTTTACGTCTCAGGGCTGGACGACTCAGTCACGGTCGATGGGCTGCGTGACGCGATCGCGCGCGCGGGCAACTGCCGGCGCGACGACGTGCTCACGAAGCACATCGGTGCAGGACCGGGCGGATTGGGCGCATCGTACGTGCTGTGCCCCGTCGCTGCCGCCAAAACCATCGTCGGGTTGGGCTACCTTCTGGTCGGCTTCACCTCGGCGAAGGTCGAAGCACTGGAAGCCAGACCGATACGTTGTTACAGATGTTTCAACGTCGGTCACGGCACCCAAACTTGTCCGGACACGTGCCCGGACCGGACTAACTTGTGTCTCCGCTGCGGTAAAAGCGGACACAAGATGCCGGACTGCACGGCACGGAAACCCCACTGCGCGGCGTGCGCGGCGGGGGGACTGAACGCGGCCCACCCCACGTTGGCGAGGTTCTGCCAACCTCCCTACGTTAGGGGCCAATTCGTCCACTCACGGGCGAGACCACGTACCGGCAAATCGGGAGTACAGACAATGGACACCTCCAATGCCTAGTACACCCGTAACGACGTTCTTTCAAGCTAACGTAAACCACTCCCCCACCGCTCAGGACTTGTGCCTGCAGGCGATGGCGGAGTGGCAAGCGAATTTAGCCGTAATAAGTGAACCTTATTACGTCCCTCCTTCAGGGAACTGGGTGGGCGATCTCGATGACATGGTAGCGGTGGTGGCCAGAGCCGGGTCCGGCACACCGCTTACATGTCTCGAAAGAGGAAAGGGCTATGCTGTGGCGGAGAGCGGGAGTATCGTCGTCATAGGCGTTTACTTTTCGCGCAACCGCCCCCTGGCGGAGTTCGAGCTTCACTTGGACGCCGTCGGGGCCGCCGTACGCAGACTGTCGCCCAAAACGATCTTCGTGATGGGCGACTTTAATGCAAAGCACCTCTCCTGGGGAAACGTACTCACGGACCCTAGGGGTCGGGCGGTCGAGGATTGGGCTCTTCAAGCCGGCCTGACCATACTGAACCAGGGGTCGGTCCAGACCTGCGTGCGCGCGCGGGGTGGATCGATCATCGACCTGTCATTCGCCACTCATGCGGCCGTCCGCAGAGTGACCGGATGGAGGGTGCTGGAGGAGGTGGAGTCGCTCTCTGATCATCGGTACATCAGATTTGAGCTCACGACCCCCTCCTCCGGTCCGAGCCCTGTTCACCGTCGCCCCCCTCTCCTCCCGCGTTGGGCCCTTACCAAGCTCGAGCCGGAGCAGGCCGAGGAGCGGGCACTCTCGGAAAGCTGGGCCTACCCAGCCGACTTCGCGAATCTGGATACGCAGGCAGAGCACATGCGCAAGACCCTGACGAGGGTTTGCGACGCTGCGATGCCACGCGTCTCCAAGCGGCAGCCTCCGTGCAAGCAATCGGTCCACTGGTGGACCGAGGAGCTGGGCGAGATGCGAAAGGCAGTTCGCATCATCAGCCACAGGCTCAAACGCTGCAGGGCGCGCCGTCCTCCGGACTTCGTCGCGGAAAATGGACTCGTGGGCGAGTTTAGAGAGGCCAGAAAGGCCCTTTCGATTGCAATATTGCGATCGAAAGCCCGGGCTCGGGCCGAGCTCCTCGAGACGCTCGATCGGGACCCTTGGGGGCGCCCGTACCGTGGGGCCCGCAACAAGTTGCGGCCTTGCACATCCACGGTCACGGAAACGCTCGAACCCGAGGTGCTCCGGTCGGTTATCGATGGGCTCTTCCCGGATCCGGGGAACTTCACTCCCCCCAGTATGGGTCCACCCATTCCCGACACCCCCACGGACGAGGAGCCTCACTCCATCTCCGAGGGGGAGCTAGACGTCGCCCTGGACCGGCTCCGGGGCAGGAAGACGGCACCGGGACCCGACGGGGTTCCAGGTCGACTCCTCTTCCTGGCTGCAAAACACCTACGCAGCCAGCTGCGGGACCTCTTCGAAGCCTGTATTCGCGCAGGTAGGTTCCCGTCGCAATGGAAAGAGGGTCGTTTGTGCCTACTTCCAAAGGGAGGTCGGCCTCCCAACGATCCGTCCGCCTACAGGCCCATAGTGCTGCTGAACGAGGTCGCCAAGGTCTTCGAGAAGATCTTGGCGGAGCGGCTTGTGAAGCATCTAGACACTGTGGAGCCGGGGCTATCAGATACGCAGTTCGGGTTTCGGCGGAGGCGCTCCACGATGGACGCCTTCGAGACGCTGCGAACGTTGACGGACGAAGCCGTCCAAGCGAAGGACGTCGTTCTTGCAGTGTCGCTAGACATAGCGAACGCCTTTAACAGCCTCCCTCATGAGACGATCAGGGAGGGGCTCCGCGCGCACGGAGTCCCCCCGTACCTCACGAGGCTGTTGGGCGAGTACCTGCGAGATCGGCACATCCTTTGGGAGGGCGGTGAGTCCGCCAACCACGTGTTAGGTCGGCGACGTGTCGCGTGCGGCGTTCCACAGGGATCGGTCCTCGGGCCTATCCTTTGGAACGTAGGCTATGACTGGATCCTTCGGGTGACGGTCCGGCCCGGAGTAGGGCTGATCTGCTTTGCGGACGACACCCTACTCACGGCACGCGCCGCGTCTTTTGCGGAATCCGTGGACGTTGCCAACGACGGGTTGGCGATCGTCGTAGATCGAATAGCTAGGCTGGGCTTGAGGGTCTCCCCCGCGAAAACGGAGGCCGTCATGTTCCATAGGAAATTCCGGAATCCTCCCCCGGACTTGTCCGTTACAGTTCAGGGGGTGGCGATCAGAGTAGGGCCCACGATGAAATATCTTGGGCTAGTTTTAGACGGGAAATGGCTGTTCAAAGCGCACTTTGAGCAGCTAGTTCCCAAACTTGTGAATTCCGCGGGCGCACTCTCCAGGCTTCTCCCTAACGTGGGGGGGCCGGGGGGTGCGACGCGGAAGCTTTATTCCGGCATCCTGAGGAGTATGGCACTCTACGGTGCGCCCGTCTGGTCCGATTCGCTTCACCGCCACAACCGAACCCTGCTGCATCGCGCGCAGCGGGTTCTGGCCGTGAGGACCATACGGGGGTACCGCACAGTGTCGTGGTTGGCGGCGACTCTCTTGGCAGGCGAGCTGCCCTGGCCTCTCCAGGCAGACGTCCTGTCCAGGGTTCGTCGCGCCCGGCAGGATGCCCTAGCTAGAGGACTGACCTTCTGTCAAGTCGAATTAGAGACGGTCAGGAAGCGGGAAACTCATTCCTGCCTCGTCGCCTGGTCTCGTGACCTCGAACACCCTGTGGCCGGCGGCTATACGGTGGATGCAATCAGGCCGCAGCTGGAGAGATGGGTGACCCGCACCAGCGGAACCCTGACCTTCAGGACGACTCAGATACTGACCGGACACGGTTGTTTCGACCAGTATCTGTTTCGCATTGTGGGCTGCTTGCCTTCCCCGGACTGCCGCCAATGCGGCGCACCCGATACGGCGTTACACACGCTTGTTGAGTGCGCTGCATGGACGCCTCAGCGTTTCGAGCTCGAGACACACGTAGGAGCCGTCCGATCGCTTGGCGACTTGGTAACGGCCATGTTGCACAGCGACGACCGCTGGGAATCTGCGGTCTCTTTCTGTGAGGCTGTAATGTCTCTAAAAGAGGCCGCAGAAAGGGATAGGGAGCGAAGCCCTTCAGCGCGTGCCGCTAATGTCACCCGAGGCCGCCGGCCTTCAGCTGGCACTCGACGAGGCAGGTACGCGCGTTACTTCCCTCCCTGAGTTAGGTTCCGGTACGAGGGGCCCCTTGCTACTAGGCAACGCAAGGGATTCAGCCCCCGTTTCGAAGTGGGGTGTGTTCTCCCAGGGCACACTCCAGGCACTTTATTGCGCTGGATCGACTGTTGCGTAACTATGTTCTATATCTCAGTCTTTCCTTCACAACGAAGCGCAGGGTCGACGGGAGGAGAGGTTTTTTAGTGGGTATTGAGGTTGTTCGCTCGTGTAACATCGCTCGGAGTCGCCACACTCCTCTGTGTAATCCATCGCGGGCGGAGCGCAAATAAAGCATACTATTGCTAGCGTTATCGCCCCCGATGGATGCGTGCCGTTTCCTAGTGACGGCCCAGAGAGTGCGTAAATCGGTTAGCATTTTCCCTCGCCTCAAAAAAAAAAAAAAAAAAAAAAAAAAAAAAAAAAGACTGGTTAGGTTCCCAGTTCCGGCCAGGCATTGGTGCGAGGCGGTCGCAGATGCCCTGTTCTCCTGGATTTTGCAGTTTTTGTCGCGCCTTTTCTTTCCAAAAAGGCGATAAATTGCGAATATAGTTGTGTAGTGTCAGTGTACAGTGATATCTAGTTCGATTCCGGCGCGAATCGCAGTTTTTTGGCTCGGGTGAGTGATTTACTCTCTTCGCTTGCTTTCGCGCGCTTTGGCGCATATTGCGCAACATTTAACGACTTATTTTGTACATTAAGTACACCCGCGCGCGTCGCTGGTTTCGCACGGGGAGCGGGCATCCAGCAATGGATGCCCAGGACCCAAAACCACCCCCTGGGCTTTCAGGTGCGCCTTGTAAGAGAGGCCACCTGGAGGCCAAGGACGGTTGGCAGGCTGCGGAGATCGGCGAGACGCGTAGGAAGAAGGTCCCGTCAGCATCGTTCGCCCGGCGCAGCAAATCTGCCGCCGGGCCACGTCCAGGCTGCCCGGCTGCTGCCGTTATCACGGCGGCACCTGAGGCGCCTGTCTTGTTAGGCAGGGCGGCGTCCGTGGTGGATCTCACCGTGGATGCCCCCGCTCGTAGGACTAACGTTATGGGGCCACCGGAAGGTCCCGTGACGCGTAGGCCCCCATCCAGCCGTGCGGCAAGTAGGGCCGCACACCTGGATATAGCTAGGAGCTCGTCGCTCGGGTCGCACTCGGCTATCTACCTGGCCGTGAGCGACGCGAGCGACATAGACGTAGGTGCCTTCGGGACGCCGTCGACCTCTGCATGGGCCTCACCTGTGCAGGGGAGCGACGGGCACGAAGGCGGCTTTAGTACGCCGCTGTCAGGTAGCACTCCAGAGTCTCTGGATAGTGCGCTTGACGGTGCCGTTCGCGCGTTCGATTATTCCCGCCCTGCTTCGCCTGCCTGTGGACAAATCGTCTACACGGCGGCCGGAACAGCGACGGTGGGGGGCGGTCGCCCCACGACGACGGTGGCCTATAGCGCGCAGGCCTCACCTGCGCCTCTGCCACTGGCTTGCGACCTAGCGGTTCGCAACGTCGGGGACGGCCGTCCCACGACCCCGGTCGTCGCGCGAGCTTCACTCGCGCTATCGACCGAGGTCGCGAATAGGGAGTTTGTAGGCGCGGCAGCGGCGACCCCTTCGTCTTCCTTCCCTACTGGGATGGGAGTCGCTGTCGCGGCGTCGGCGCCTGCGTGTGCAGCGACTGCGGAGACGGCGGCGACGGCGGCGGCGTCAACGTCTTCGTCTTCGGCGACTGCAACTTCGTCCGCGTTCGCGTCCACAGGTTCGTCGTCTTCTGCGGCGGGCTCGGCGAAGCGGGCTACGTCTTCGGGGACATTTGTGCCCCCTGTATCGTGTGCTCCGGTATTTGCGGCCGGATCGAGGTCACGGTTTTGGGACCGGTCCCGGAGCAGCGACGCCGATTCGGCCCCTACGTCGGGTGCGTCCACCCCAGCGCGCGCGCGCTCGCCTTTGCGCCCCACGTGGGGCGCAACCGAATCGACCGCGTCGGCCGCGTCGGTTCTCGCGGGTGCGGAGGCCTTCCTCCGCACTGAGGGGGGGGAAAAGGGGCGCAAGGCGCGCAAGGCAACCAACGCCAAATTGGCCGCGGCTAGCCAGTGCGCCGCCCTCGTAGAGGACATCACGGCCCTCGGCCCCGGGGAGCTGCGCCTAGCGGCGAGCGCCCAGGTGGCCGAGATCCTTCAGATCGCCCAGACGTCGGGCAATCTGAAGGGTGGCTACGTGCGTCGGCTGAAGGATGCCGCGAACAGAGTGTCGGACATTGTCGACACGCTGGTCACGCGGAATCCGGAAACCGAGGCGTGGAAGCTCGGCAACGAGAATGCGCGTTTGCGCATGGAAGTGAACTCTTTGCGGGAGGAGAATCTCTCCTATCGCAAGGAGTTCGAAGAAATGCGCAAGGCCCTCAAGGCCTCCGCTCCGGCCGTGGAGCCGGCGCCCGCCGTCGTGGCGGCGCCGCCCCCCGTGCCCGTCAAGCGGAAGGCACGGGCGGTCGCGGTGGAGGTGGCGGCGATTTCGGAATCGCCCGCCGCGCCCGTCGCGACTAAAAAATCGCGTCCGACCCCCGCCGCGGTGGCGGGGTCGACACCGGTTCCCGCCGACGGGGCGGAGCCGGCCGCGGCGCCCGCCGACGGGGCGGCGCCGCCGTCCGTTCCACTCGGGCGCGGCGGCGTTGAGTACGATGCGTTCGTGCGCGTCGTGCTCGATGCCGTGGCGCCACTCATCAACGCGAGGTTCGCCGCCATAGAAGACAGGCTGGGCCCCGCGCCGACCCTCCGTCCACCACTTGCGGCCGACGGAGGCAAGGCGCCGGCGCCCAGGCCGACTCCCCGCGCGTTCGCGAAGCCCACCGGAGGGCCCAAACCGGCCACGGCTGCCGCTGCAGTCCGCCGGGGTCTGGGGGAAGCAAGTACCCCGGTCCCGATGGAGGTAGCGGCGGCCCCGGCCGCCGGGGTGGCAGACTCCCCACTGCCACCGACCCCCCCCGCGAGGAAAAAACACAGGGGGGGCGTGAAGCGAACGCTCCGAAAGCGGAGGAGGGCGGCCCGCGCCGCCGCCGCTGCCTCGGCGGCCTTCGCTTCGGCGCCCGCCCCGATCGTTTCGGCCTCTGGGCGGCAAATGGCCCCCGCGTCCGCGCCATCGGTGGCGCCCGTCCCGCGCGCCCGACGTGCCGCCCCGTATGTGGCGCCGTCGCCGGCGCCCGTGGCGCGCGCCCCTCGCGCCCCTCACGCCGCCCCGTACGTCGCGCCGCCGCCGACGCCCGTGGCCCCCGCCCCCGCCCCCGTTCCCGAGGGGGGGGCGTGGTCCACGGTCGTGGGGCGGAAAAAGGGTAAGGGGGCGAGGGCCAACGGGCCCCCTCCCCCCCCCCAGGTGCAAGCTGCTGCCCCACCGACGGGGTGGAGGCAGCAACCGCGGAAGCAGGCCGCGAGGCCTGCCGTCGTTCTCCGCGAGCCGAAGTCGGCCGCAGTCATTATTAGACTGCTGCCGGCAGCGGCCGCGAAGGGTGTCGGCTATCGCGAGGTCTTCGCAAAGGCCTCGACGGTGGTCGACATCACCGCCATGGGCCTCCGCGAGGGGCTGAAGGTGGTGCGGACCGCCAGGGACGCGCGTCTCCTCGAGTTCCAGCCGGGACCCGAGAGCGCGGCCAAGGCGGACCGCGTCGCCGAAGCCCTGCGCGGGGCCCTAGAAGGGATGGCTGAGGTCGTCCGCCCCGTAAAGCGTGGGGAGCTTTACGTCTCAGGGCTGGACGACTCAGTCACGGTCGATGGGCTGCGTGACGCGATCGCGCGCGCGGGCAACTGCCGGCGCGACGACGTGCTCACGAAGCACATCGGTGCAGGACCGGGCGGATTGGGCGCATCGTACGTGCTGTGCCCCGTCGCTGCCGCCAAAACCATCGTCGGGTTGGGCTACCTTCTGGTCGGCTTCACCTCGGCGAAGGTCGAAGCACTGGAAGCCAGACCGATACGTTGTTACAGATGTTTCAACGTCGGTCACGGCACCCAAACTTGTCCGGACACGTGCCCGGACCGGACTAACTTGTGTCTCCGCTGCGGTAAAAGCGGACACAAGATGCCGGACTGCACGGCACGGAAACCCCACTGCGCGGCGTGCGCGGCGGGGGGACTGAACGCGGCCCACCCCACGTTGGCGAGGTTCTGCCAACCTCCCTACGTTAGGGGCCAATTCGTCCACTCACGGGCGAGACCACGTACCGGCAAATCGGGAGTACAGACAATGGACACCTCCAATGCCTAGTACACCCGTAACGACGTTCTTTCAAGCTAACGTAAACCACTCCCCCACCGCTCAGGACTTGTGCCTGCAGGCGATGGCGGAGTGGCAAGCGAATTTAGCCGTAATAAGTGAACCTTATTACGTCCCTCCTTCAGGGAACTGGGTGGGCGATCTCGATGACATGGTAGCGGTGGTGGCCAGAGCCGGGTCCGGCACACCGCTTACATGTCTCGAAAGAGGAAAGGGCTATGCTGTGGCGGAGAGCGGGAGTATCGTCGTCATAGGCGTTTACTTTTCGCGCAACCGCCCCCTGGCGGAGTTCGAGCTTCACTTGGACGCCGTCGGGGCCGCCGTACGCAGACTGTCGCCCAAAACGATCTTCGTGATGGGCGACTTTAATGCAAAGCACCTCTCCTGGGGAAACGTACTCACGGACCCTAGGGGTCGGGCGGTCGAGGATTGGGCTCTTCAAGCCGGCCTGACCATACTGAACCAGGGGTCGGTCCAGACCTGCGTGCGCGCGCGGGGTGGATCGATCATCGACCTGTCATTCGCCACTCATGCGGCCGTCCGCAGAGTGACCGGATGGAGGGTGCTGGAGGAGGTGGAGTCGCTCTCTGATCATCGGTACATCAGATTTGAGCTCACGACCCCCTCCTCCGGTCCGAGCCCTGTTCACCGTCGCCCCCCTCTCCTCCCGCGTTGGGCCCTTACCAAGCTCGAGCCGGAGCAGGCCGAGGAGCGGGCACTCTCGGAAAGCTGGGCCTACCCAGCCGACTTCGCGAATCTGGATACGCAGGCAGAGCACATGCGCAAGACCCTGACGAGGGTTTGCGACGCTGCGATGCCACGCGTCTCCAAGCGGCAGCCTCCGTGCAAGCAATCGGTCCACTGGTGGACCGAGGAGCTGGGCGAGATGCGAAAGGCAGTTCGCATCATCAGCCACAGGCTCAAACGCTGCAGGGCGCGCCGTCCTCCGGACTTCGTCGCGGAAAATGGACTCGTGGGCGAGTTTAGAGAGGCCAGAAAGGCCCTTTCGATTGCAATATTGCGATCGAAAGCCCGGGCTCGGGCCGAGCTCCTCGAGACGCTCGATCGGGACCCTTGGGGGCGCCCGTACCGTGGGGCCCGCAACAAGTTGCGGCCTTGCACATCCACGGTCACGGAAACGCTCGAACCCGAGGTGCTCCGGTCGGTTATCGATGGGCTCTTCCCGGATCCGGGGAACTTCACTCCCCCCAGTATGGGTCCACCCATTCCCGACACCCCCACGGACGAGGAGCCTCACTCCATCTCCGAGGGGGAGCTAGACGTCGCCCTGGACCGGCTCCGGGGCAGGAAGACGGCACCGGGACCCGACGGGGTTCCAGGTCGACTCCTCTTCCTGGCTGCAAAACACCTACGCAGCCAGCTGCGGGACCTCTTCGAAGCCTGTATTCGCGCAGGTAGGTTCCCGTCGCAATGGAAAGAGGGTCGTTTGTGCCTACTTCCAAAGGGAGGTCGGCCTCCCAACGATCCGTCCGCCTACAGGCCCATAGTGCTGCTGAACGAGGTCGCCAAGGTCTTCGAGAAGATCTTGGCGGAGCGGCTTGTGAAGCATCTAGACACTGTGGAGCCGGGGCTATCAGATACGCAGTTCGGGTTTCGGCGGAGGCGCTCCACGATGGACGCCTTCGAGACGCTGCGAACGTTGACGGACGAAGCCGTCCAAGCGAAGGACGTCGTTCTTGCAGTGTCGCTAGACATAGCGAACGCCTTTAACAGCCTCCCTCATGAGACGATCAGGGAGGGGCTCCGCGCGCACGGAGTCCCCCCGTACCTCACGAGGCTGTTGGGCGAGTACCTGCGAGATCGGCACATCCTTTGGGAGGGCGGTGAGTCCGCCAACCACGTGTTAGGTCGGCGACGTGTCGCGTGCGGCGTTCCACAGGGATCGGTCCTCGGGCCTATCCTTTGGAACGTAGGCTATGACTGGATCCTTCGGGTGACGGTCCGGCCCGGAGTAGGGCTGATCTGCTTTGCGGACGACACCCTACTCACGGCACGCGCCGCGTCTTTTGCGGAATCCGTGGACGTTGCCAACGACGGGTTGGCGATCGTCGTAGATCGAATAGCTAGGCTGGGCTTGAGGGTCTCCCCCGCGAAAACGGAGGCCGTCATGTTCCATAGGAAATTCCGGAATCCTCCCCCGGACTTGTCCGTTACAGTTCAGGGGGTGGCGATCAGAGTAGGGCCCACGATGAAATATCTTGGGCTAGTTTTAGACGGGAAATGGCTGTTCAAAGCGCACTTTGAGCAGCTAGTTCCCAAACTTGTGAATTCCGCGGGCGCACTCTCCAGGCTTCTCCCTAACGTGGGGGGGCCGGGGGGTGCGACGCGGAAGCTTTATTCCGGCATCCTGAGGAGTATGGCACTCTACGGTGCGCCCGTCTGGTCCGATTCGCTTCACCGCCACAACCGAACCCTGCTGCATCGCGCGCAGCGGGTTCTGGCCGTGAGGACCATACGGGGGTACCGCACAGTGTCGTGGTTGGCGGCGACTCTCTTGGCAGGCGAGCTGCCCTGGCCTCTCCAGGCAGACGTCCTGTCCAGGGTTCGTCGCGCCCGGCAGGATGCCCTAGCTAGAGGACTGACCTTCTGTCAAGTCGAATTAGAGACGGTCAGGAAGCGGGAAACTCATTCCTGCCTCGTCGCCTGGTCTCGTGACCTCGAACACCCTGTGGCCGGCGGCTATACGGTGGATGCAATCAGGCCGCAGCTGGAGAGATGGGTGACCCGCACCAGCGGAACCCTGACCTTCAGGACGACTCAGATACTGACCGGACACGGTTGTTTCGACCAGTATCTGTTTCGCATTGTGGGCTGCTTGCCTTCCCCGGACTGCCGCCAATGCGGCGCACCCGATACGGCGTTACACACGCTTGTTGAGTGCGCTGCATGGACGCCTCAGCGTTTCGAGCTCGAGACACACGTAGGAGCCGTCCGATCGCTTGGCGACTTGGTAACGGCCATGTTGCACAGCGACGACCGCTGGGAATCTGCGGTCTCTTTCTGTGAGGCTGTAATGTCTCTAAAAGAGGCCGCAGAAAGGGATAGGGAGCGAAGCCCTTCAGCGCGTGCCGCTAATGTCACCCGAGGCCGCCGGCCTTCAGCTGGCACTCGACGAGGCAGGTACGCGCGTTACTTCCCTCCCTGAGTTAGGTTCCGGTACGAGGGGCCCCTTGCTACTAGGCAACGCAAGGGATTCAGCCCCCGTTTCGAAGTGGGGTGTGTTCTCCCAGGGCACACTCCAGGCACTTTATTGCGCTGGATCGACTGTTGCGTAACTATGTTCTATATCTCAGTCTTTCCTTCACAACGAAGCGCAGGGTCGACGGGAGGAGAGGTTTTTTAGTGGGTATTGAGGTTGTTCGCTCGTGTAACATCGCTCGGAGTCGCCACACTCCTCTGTGTAATCCATCGCGGGCGGAGCGCAAATAAAGCATACTATTGCTAGCGTTATCGCCCCCGATGGATGCGTGCCGTTTCCTAGTGACGGCCCAGAGAGTGCGTAAATCGGTTAGCATTTTCCCTCGCCTCAAAAAAAAAAAAAAAAAAAAAAAAAAAAAAAGACTGGTTAGGTTCATCAGCCACAGGCTCAAACGCTGCAGGGCGCGCCGTCCTCCGGACTTCGTCGCGGAAAATGGACTCGTGGGCGAGTTTAGAGAGGCCAGAAAGGCCCTTTCGATTGCAATATTGCGATCGAAAGCCCGGGCTCGGGCCGAGCTCCTCGAGACGCTCGATCGGGACCCTTGGGGGCGCCCGTACCGTGGGGCCCGCAACAAGTTGCGGCCTTGCACATCCACGGTCACGGAAACGCTCGAACCCGAGGTGCTCCGGTCGGTTATCGATGGGCTCTTCCCGGATCCGGGGAACTTCACTCCCCCCAGTATGGGTCCACCCATTCCCGACACCCCCACGGACGAGGAGCCTCACTCCATCTCCGAGGGGGAGCTAGACGTCGCCCTGGACCGGCTCCGGGGCAGGAAGACGGCACCGGGACCCGACGGGGTTCCAGGTCGACTCCTCTTCCTGGCTGCAAAACACCTACGCAGCCAGCTGCGGGACCTCTTCGAAGCCTGTATTCGCGCAGGTAGGTTCCCGTCGCAATGGAAAGAGGGTCGTTTGTGCCTACTTCCAAAGGGAGGTCGGCCTCCCAACGATCCGTCCGCCTACAGGCCCATAGTGCTGCTGAACGAGGTCGCCAAGGTCTTCGAGAAGATCTTGGCGGAGCGGCTTGTGAAGCATCTAGACACTGTGGAGCCGGGGCTATCAGATACGCAGTTCGGGTTTCGGCGGAGGCGCTCCACGATGGACGCCTTCGAGACGCTGCGAACGTTGACGGACGAAGCCGTCCAAGCGAAGGACGTCGTTCTTGCAGTGTCGCTAGACATAGCGAACGCCTTTAACAGCCTCCCTCATGAGACGATCAGGGAGGGGCTCCGCGCGCACGGAGTCCCCCCGTACCTCACGAGGCTGTTGGGCGAGTACCTGCGAGATCGGCACGTCCTTTGGGAGGGCGGTGAGTCCGCCAACCACGTGTTAGGTCGGCGACGTGTCGCGTGCGGCGTTCCACAGGGATCGGTCCTCGGGCCTATCCTTTGGAACGTAGGCTATGACTGGATCCTTCGGGTGACGGTCCGGCCCGGAGTAGGGCTGATCTGCTTTGCGGACGACACCCTACTCACGGCACGCGCCGCGTCTTTTGCGGAATCCGTGGACGTTGCCAACGACGGGTTGGCGATCGTCGTAGATCGAATAGCTAGGCTGGGCTTGAGGGTCTCCCCCGCGAAAACGGAGGCCGTCATGTTCCATAGGAAATTCCGGAATCCTCCCCCGGACTTGTCCGTTACAGTTCAGGGGGTGGCGATCAGAGTAGGGCCCACGATGAAATATCTTGGGCTAGTTTTAGACGGGAAATGGCTGTTCAAAGCGCACTTTGAGCAGCTAGTTCCCAAACTTGTGAATTCCGCGGGCGCACTCTCCAGGCTTCTTCCTAACGTGGGGGGGCCGGGGGGTGCGACGCGGAAGCTTTATTCCGGCATCCTGAGGAGTATGGCACTCTACGGTGCGCCCGTCTGGTCCGATTCGCTTCACCGCCACAACCGAACCCTGCTGCACCGCGCGCAGCGGGTTCTGGCCGTGAGGACCATACGGGGGTACCGCACAGTGTCGTGGTTGGCGGCGACTCTCTTGGCAGGCGAGCTGCCCTGGCCTCTCCAGGCAGACGTCCTGTCCAGGGTTCGTCGCGCCCGGCAGGATGCCCTAGCTAGAGGACTGACCTTCTGTCAAGTCGAATTAGAGACGGTCAGGAAGCGGGAAACTCATTCCTGCCTCGTCGCCTGGTCTCGTGACCTCGAACACCCTGTGGCCGGCGGCTATACGGTGGATGCAATCAGGCCGCAGCTGGAGAGATGGGTGACCCGCACCAGCGGAACCCTGACCTTCAGGACGACTCAGATACTGACCGGACACGGTTGTTTCGACCAGTATCTGTTTCGCATTGTGGGCTGCTTGCCTTCCCCGGACTGCCGCCAATGCGGCGCACCCGATACGGCGTTACACACGCTTGTTGAGTGCGCTGCATGGACGCCTCAGCGTTTCGAGCTCGAGACACACGTAGGAGCCGTCCGATCGCTTGGCGACTTGGTAACGGCCATGTTGCACAGCGACGACCGCTGGGAGTCTGCGGTCTCTTTCTGTGAGGCGGTTATGTCTCTAAAAGAGGCCGCAGAAAGGGATAGGGAGCGAAGCCCTTCAGCGCGTGCCGCTAATGTCACCCGAGGCCGCCGGCCTTCAGCTGGCACTCGACGAGGCAGGTACGCGCGTTACTTCCCTCCCTGAGTTAGGTTCCGGTACGAGGGGCCCCTTGCTACTAGGCAACGCAAGGGATTCAGCCCCCGTTTCGAAGTGGGGTGTGTTCTCCCAGGGCACACTCCAGGCACTTTATTGCGCTGGATCGACTGTTGCGTAACTATGTTCTATATCTCAGTCTTTCCTTCACAACAAAGCGCAGGGTCGACGGGAGGAGAGGTTTTTTAGTGGGTATTGAGGTTGTTCGCTCGTGTAACATCGCTCGGAGTCGCCACACTCCTCTGTGTAATCCATCGCGGGCGGAGCGCAAATAAAGCATACTATTGCTAGCGTTATCGCCCCCGATGGATGCGTGCCGTTTCCTAGTGACGGCCCAGAGAGTGCGTAAATCGGTTAGCATTTTCCCTCGCCTCAAAAAAAAAAAAAAAAAAAAAAAAAGACTGGTTAGGTTCAGTTCCGGCCAGGCATTGGTGCGAGGCGGTCGCAGATGCCCTGTTCTCCTGGATTTTGCAGTTTTTGTCGCGCCTTTTCTTTCCAAAAAGGCGATAAATTGCGAATATAGTTGTGTAGTGTCAGTGTACAGTGATATCTAGTTCGATTCCGGCGCGAATCGCAGTTTTTTGGCTCGGGTGAGTGATTTACTCTCTTCGCTTGCTTTCGCGCGCTTTGGCGCATATTGCGCAACATTTAACGACTTATTTTGTACATTAAGTACACCCGCGCGCGTCGCTGGTTTCGCACGGGGAGCGGGCATCCAGCAATGGATGCCCAGGACCCAAAACCACCCCCTGGGCTTTCAGGTGCGCCTTGTAAGAGAGGCCACCTGGAGGCCAAGGACGGTTGGCAGGCTGCGGAGATCGGCGAGACGCGTAGGAAGAAGGTCCCGTTAGCATCGTTCGCCCGGCGCAGCAAATCTGCCGCCGGGCCACGTCCAGGCTGCCCGGCTGCTGCCGTTATCACGGCGGCACCTGAGGCGCCTGTCTTGTTAGGCAGGGCGGCGTCCGTGGTGGATCTCACCGTGGATGCCCCCGCTCGTAGGACTAACGTTATGGGGCCACCGGAAGGTCCCGTGACGCGTAGGCCCCCATCCAGCCGTGCGGCAAGTAGGGCCGCACACCTGGATATAGCTAGGAGCTCGTCGCTCGGGTCGCACTCGGCTATCTACCTGGCCGTGAGCGACGCGAGCGACATAGACGTAGGTGCCTTCGGGACGCCGTCGACCTCTGCATGGGCCTCACCTGTGCAGGGGAGCGACGGGCACGAAGGCGGCTTTCGTACGCCGCTGTCAGGTAGCACACCAGAGTCTCTGGATAGTGCGCTTGACGGTGCCGTTCGCGCGTTCGATTATTCCCGCCCTGCTTCGCCTGCCTGTGGACAAATCGTCTACACGGCGGCCGGAACAGCGACGGTGGGGGGCGGTCGCCCCACGACGACGGTGGCCTATAGCGCGCAGGCCTCACTTGCGCCTCTGCCACTGGCTTGCGACCTAGCGGTTCGCAACGTCGGGGACGGCCGTCCCACGACCCCGGTCGTCGCGCGAGCTTCACTCGCGCTATCGACCGAGGTCGCGAATAGGGAGTTTGTAGGCGCGGCAGCGGCGACCCCTTCGTCTTCCTTCCCTACTGGGATGGGAGTCGCTGTCGCGGCGTCGGCGCCTGCGTGTGCAGCGACTGCGGAGACGGCGGCGACGGCGGCGGCGTCAACGTCTTCGTCTTCGGCGACTGCAACTTCGTCCGCGTTCGCGTCCACAGGTTCGTCGTCTTCGGCGGCGGGTCCAGCGATGCGAGCTTCGTCTTCGGGGACATTTGTGCCCCCTGTATCGTGTGCTCCGGTATTTGCGGCCGGATCGAGGTCACGGTTCTGGGACCGGTCCCGGAGCAGCGACGCCGATTCGGCCCCTACGTCGGGTGCGTCCACCCCAGCGCGCGCGCGCTCGCCTTTGCGCCCCACGTGGGGCGCAACCGAATCGACCGCGTCGGCCGCGTCGGTTCTCGCGGGTGCGGAGGCCTTCCTCCGCACTGAGGGGGGGGAAAAGGGGCGCAAGGCGCGCAAGGCAACCAACGCCAAATTGGCCGCGGCTAGCCAGTGCGCCGCCCTCGTAGAAGACATCACGGCCCTCGGCCCCGGGGAACTGCGCCTAGCGGCGAGCGCCCAGGTCGCCGAGATCCTTCAGATCGCCCAGACGTCGGGCAATCTGAAGGGTGGCTACGTGCGTCGGCTGAAGGATGCCGCGAACAGAGTGTCGGACATTGTCGACACGCTGGTCACGCGGAATCCGGAAACCGAGGCGTGGAAGCTCGGCAACGAGAATGCGCGTTTGCGCATGGAAGTGAACTCTTTGCGGGAGGAGAATCTCTCCTATCGCAAGGAGTTCGAAGAAATGCGCAAGGCCCTCAAGGCCTCCGCTCCGGCCGTGGAGCCGGCGCCCGCCGTCGTGGCGGCGCCGCCCCCCGTGCCCGTCAAGCGGAAGGCACGGGCGGTCGCGGTGGAGGTGGCGGCGATTTCGGAATCGCCCGCCGCGCCCGTCGCGACTAAAAAATCGCGTCCGACCCCCGCCGCGGTGGCGGGGTCGACACCGGTTCCCGCCGACGGGGCGGAGCCGGCCGCGGCGCCCGCCGACGGGGCGGCGCCGCCGTCCGTCCCACTCGGGCGCGGCGGCGTTGAGTACGATGCGTTCGTGCGCGTCGTGCTCGATGCCGTGGCGCCACTCATCAACGCGAGGTTCGCCGCCATAGAGGACAGGCTGGGCCCCGCGCCGACCCTCCGTCCACCGCTTGCGGCCGACGGAGGCAGGGCGCCGGCACCCAGGCCGACTCCCCGCGCGCTCGCGAAGCCCACCGGAGGGCCCAAACCGGCCACGGCTGCCGCTGCAGTCCGCCGGGGTCTGGGGGAAGCAAGTACCCCGGTCCCGATGGGGGTAGTGGCGGCCCCGGCCGCCGGGGTGGCAGACTCCCCACTGCCACCGACCCCCCCCGCGAGGAAAAAACACAGGGGGGGCGTGAAGCGAACGCTCCGAAAGCGGAGGAGGGCGGCCCGCGCCGCCGCCGCTGCCTCGGCGGCCTTCGCTTCGGCGCCCGCCCCGATCGTTTCGGCCTCTGGGCGGCAAATGGCCCCCGCGTCCGCGCCATCGGTGGCGCCCGTCCCGCGCGCCCGACGTGCCGCCCCGTATGCGGCGCCGTCGCCGGCGCCCGTGGCGCGCGCCCCTCACGCCGCCCCGTACGTCGCGCCGCCGCCGACGCCCGTGGCCCCCGCCCCCGCCCCCGTTCCCGAGGGGGGGGCGTGGTCCACGGTCGTGGGGCGGAAAAAGGGTAAGGGGGCGAGGGCCAACGGGCCCCCTCCCCCCCCCCAGGTGCAAGCTGCTGCCCCACCGACGGGGTGGAGGCAGCAACCGCGGAAGCAGGCCGCGAGGCCTGCCGTCGTTCTCCGCGAGCCGAAGTCGGCCGCAGTCATTATTAGACTGCTGCCGGCAGCGGCCGCGAAGGGTGTCGGCTATCGTGAGGTCTTCGCAAAGGCCTCGACGGTGGTCGACATCACCGCCATGGGCCTCCGCGAGGGGCTGAAGGTGGTGCGGACCGCCAGGGACGCGCGTCTCCTCGAGTTCCAGCCGGGACCCGAGAGCGCGGCCAAGGCGGACCGCGTCGCCGAAGCCCTGCGCGGGGCCCTAGAAGGGATGGCTGAGGTCGTCCGCCCCGTAAAGCGTGGGGAGCTTTACGTCTCAGGGCTGGACGACTCAGTCACGGTCGATGGGCTGCGTGACGCGATCGCGCGCGCGGGCAACTGCCGGCGCGACGACGTGCTCACGAAGCACATCGGTGCAGGACCGGGCGGATTGGGCGCATCGTACGTGCTGTGCCCCGTCGCTGCCGCCAAGACCATCGTCGGGTTGGGCTACCTTCTGGTCGGCTTCACCTCGGCGAGGGTCGAAGCACTGGAAGCCAGACCGATACGTTGTTACAGATGTTTCAACGTCGGTCACGGCACCCAAACTTGTCCGGACACGTGCCCGGACCGGACTAACTTGTGTCTCCGCTGCGGTAAAAGCGGACACAAGATGCCGGACTGCACGGCACGGAAACCCCACTGCGCGGCGTGCGCGGCGGGGGGACTGAACGCGGCCCACCCCACGTTGGCGAGGTTCTGCCAACCTCCCTACGTGAGGGGCCAATTCGTCCACTCACGGGCGAGACCACGTACCGGCAAATCGGGAGTACAGACAATGGACACCTCCAATGCCTAGTACACCCGTAACGACGTTCTTTCAAGCTAACGTAAACCACTCCCCCACCGCTCAGGACTTGTGCCTGCAGGCGATGGCGGAGTGGCAAGCGAATTTAGCCGTAATAAGTGAACCTTATTACGTCCCTCCTTCAGGGAACTGGGTGGGCGATCTCGATGACATGGTAGCGGTGGTGGCCAGAGCCGGGTCCGGCACACCGCTTACATGTCTCGAAAGAGGAAAGGGCTATGCTGTGGCGGAGAGCGGGAGTATCGTCGTCATAGGCGTTTACTTTTCGCGCAACCGCCCCCTGGCGGAGTTCGAGCTTCACTTGGACGCCGTCGGGGCCGCCGTACGCAGACTGTCGCCCAAAACGATCTTCGTGATGGGCGACTTTAATGCAAAGCACCTCTCCTGGGGAAACGTACTCACGGACCCTAGGGGTCGGGCGGTCGAGGATTGGGCTCTTCAAGCCGGCCTGACCATACTGAACCAGGGGTCGGTCCAGACCTGCGTGCGCGCGCGGGGTGGATCGATCATCGACCTGTCATTCGTCACTCATGCGGCCGCCCGCAGAGTGACCGGATGGAGGGTGCTGGAGGAGGTGGAGTCGCTCTCTGATCATCGGTACATCAGATTTGAGCTCACGACCCCCTCCTCCGGTCCGAGCCCTGTTCACCGTCGCCCCCCTCTCCTCCCGCGTTGGGCCCTTACCAAGCTCGATCCGGAGCAGGCCGAGGAGCGGGCACTCTCGGAAAGCTGGGCCTACCCAGCCGACTTCGCGAATCTGGATACGCAGGCAGAGCACATGCGCAAGACCCTGACGAGGGTTTGCGACGCTGCGATGCCACGCGTCTCCAAGCGGCAGCCTCCGTGCAAGCAATCGGTCCACTGGTGGACCGAGGAGCTGGGCGAGATGCGAAAGGCAGTTCGCATCATCAGCCACAGGCTCAAACGCTGCAGGGCGCGCCGTCCTCCGGACTTCGTCGCGGAAAATGGACTCGTGGGCGAGTTTAGAGAGGCCAGAAAGGCCCTTTCGATTGCAATATTGCGATCGAAAGCCCGGGCTCGGGCCGAGCTCCTCGAGACGCTCGATCGGGACCCTTGGGGGCGCCCGTACCGTGGGGCCCGCAACAAGTTGCGGCCTTGCACATCCACGGTCACGGAAACGCTCGAACCCGAGGTGCTCCGGTCGGTTATCGATGGGCTCTTCCCGGATCCGGGGAACTTCACTCCCCCCAGTATGGGTCCACCCATTCCCGACACCCCCACGGACGAGGAGCCTCACTCCATCTCCGAGGGGGAGCTAGACGTCGCCCTGGACCGGCTCCGGGGCAGGAAGACGGCACCGGGACCCGACGGGGTTCCAGGTCGACTCCTCTTCCTGGCTGCAAAACACCTACGCAGCCAGCTGCGGGACCTCTTCGAAGCCTGTATTCGCGCAGGTAGGTTCCCGTCGCAATGGAAAGAGGGTCGTTTGTGCCTACTTCCAAAGGGAGGTCGGCCTCCCAACGATCCGTCCGCCTACAGGCCCATAGTGCTGCTGAACGAGGTCGCCAAGGTCTTCGAGAAGATCTTGGCGGAGCGGCTTGTGAAGCATCTAGACACTGTGGAGCCGGGGCTATCAGATACGCAGTTCGGGTTTCGGCGGAGGCGCTCCACGATGGACGCCTTCGAGACGCTGCGAACGTTGACGGACGAAGCCGTCCAAGCGAAGGACGTCGTTCTTGCAGTGTCGCTAGACATAGCGAACGCCTTTAACAGCCTCCCTCATGAGACGATCAGGGAGGGGCTCCGCGCGCACGGAGTCCCCCCGTACCTCACGAGGCTGTTGGGCGAGTACCTGCGAGATCGGCACATCCTTTGGGAGGGCGGTGAGTCCGCCAACCACGTGTTAGGTCGGCGACGTGTCGCGTGCGGCGTTCCACAGGGATCGGTCCTCGGGCCTATCCTTTGGAACGTAGGCTATGACTGGATCCTTCGGGTGACGGTCCGGCCCGGAGTAGGGCTGATCTGCTTTGCGGACGACACCCTACTCACGGCACGCGCCGCGTCTTTTGCGGAATCCGTGGACGTCGCCAACGACGGGTTGGCGATCGTCGTAGATCGAATAGCTAGGCTGGGCCTGAGGGTCTCCCCCGCGAAAACGGAGGCCGTCATGTTCCATAGGAAATTCCGGAATCCTCCCCCGGACTTGTCCGTTACAGTTCAGGGGGTGGCGATCAGAGTAGGGCCCACGATGAAATATCTTGGGCTAGTTTTAGACGGGAAATGGCTGTTCAAAGCGCACTTTGAGCAGCTAGTTCCCAAACTTGTGAATTCCGCGGGCGCACTCTCCAGGCTTCTTCCTAACGTGGGGGGGCCGGGGGGTGCGACGCGGAAGCTTTATTCCGGCATCCTGAGGAGTATGGCACTCTACGGTGCGCCCGTCTGGTCCGATTCGCTTCACCGCCACAACCGAACCCTGCTGCACCGCGCGCAGCGGGTTCTGGCCGTGAGGACCATACGGGGGTACCGCACAGTGTCGTGGTTGGCGGCGACTCTCTTGGCAGGCGAGCTGCCCTGGCCTCTCCAGGCAGACGTCCTGTCCAGGGTTCGTCGCGCCCGGCAGGATGCCCTAGCTAGAGGACTGACCTTCTGTCAAGTCGAATTAGAGACGGTCAGGAAGCGGGAAACTCATTCCTGCCTCGTCGCCTGGTCTCGTGACCTCGAACACCCTGTGGCCGGCGGCTATACGGTGGATGCAATCAGGCCGCAGCTGGAGAGATGGGTGACCCGCACCAGCGGAACCCTGACCTTCAGGACGACTCAGATACTGACCGGACACGGTTGTTTCGACCAGTATCTGTTTCGCATTGTGGGCTGCTTGCCTTCCCCGGACTGCCGCCAATGCGGCGCACCCGATACGGCGTTACACACGCTTGTTGAGTGCGCTGCATGGACGCCTCAGCGTTTCGAGCTCGAGACACACGTAGGAGCCGTACGATCGCTTGGCGACTTGGTAACGGCCATGTTGCACAGCGACGACCGCTGGGAGTCTGCGGTCTCTTTCTGTGAGGCTGTAATGTCTCTAAAAGAGGCCGCAGAAAGGGACAGGGAGCGAAGCCCTTCAGCGCGTGCCGCTAATGTCACCCGAGGCCGCCGGCCTTCAGCTGGCACTCGACGAGGCAGGTACGCGCGTTACTTCCCTCCCTGAGTTAGGTTCCGGTACGAGGGGCCCCTTGCTACTAGGCAACGCAAGGGATTCAGCCCCCGTTTCGAAGTGGGGTGTGTTCTCCCAGGGCACACTCCAGGCACTTTATTGCGCTGGATCGACTGTTGCGTAACTATGTTCTATATCTCAGTCTTTCCTTCACAACAAAGCGCAGGGTCGACGGGAGGAGAGGTTTTTTAGTGGGTATTGAGGTTGTTCGCTCGTGTAACATCGCTCGGAGTCGCCACACTCCTCTGTGTAATCCATCGCGGGCGGAGCGCAAATAAAGCATACTATTGCTAGCGTTATCGCCCCCGATGGATGCGTGCCGTTTCCTAGTGACGGCCCAGAGAGTGCGTAAATCGGTTAGCATTTTCCCTCGCCTCAAAAAAAAAAAAAAAAAAAAAAAAAAAAAGACTGGTTAGGTTCAGTTCCGGCCAGGCATTGGTGCGAGGCAGTCGCAGATGCCCTGTTCTCCTGAATATTGCAGTTTTTGTCGTGCCTTTTCTTTCCAAAAAGGCGATAAATTGCGAGTATAGTTGTGTAGTTATAGTGTAAAGTGATATTTAGTTCGATTCCGGCGCGAATCGCAGTGTTTTGGCTTGGGTAAGTCGTTTTACTCTTTCCACGGGCTTTTCGCGCGCCTTTGGCGCATTACGCAATATATAACGTTCATTTTGTACACTAAGTACACCGACGCGAACCGTTGGTCTCGCTCAAGGTGAGGGCATCCAGCAATGGATGCCCAGGATCCTAAGCCGCTACCTGGGCTTTCAGGTGCGCCCTGCAAAAGGGGCCACCTCGAGGCCAAGGATGGCTGGCTAGCAGCCGAGATCGGCGAGACGCGGCGGAAAAAAATCCCGTCTGCTTCGGTCGCCCGGCGTAGCAAATCTGCCGCCGGGCCACGTCCAGGCTGCCAGGCTGCTGCCGTTATCACGGCGGCACCCGCGGCGCCTGTCTTGCTAGGGAGGGCGGCGTCTGTGGTGGACCTCACTGCGGATGCCCCCGACAGTAGGCATAACGTTATGGGGCCCCCGGAAGGTCCCGTGACGCGTAGGCCCCCATCCAGCCGTGCGGCACGCAGCAGTGCGGCACGCCTGGCTATAGGTAGGAACACGCTGCTCGGGTCACACTCGGCCGTTTGCCTGGCCGTGAGCGACGCGAGCACCACAGATGCTGGTGCCTTCGTAACACCGTCGTCCTCTGCATGGGCCTCACCTGTGCAGGGGAGCGACGGGTACGAAGATGGATTTCGTACACCGTTATCAGGCAGCATTCCAGAGTCACTGGATAGTGCGCTTGACGGTGTCGTCCACGCATTTAATTATCCCCGCTCTGATTCGCCCGCCTGTGGACAAGTGGTCTACACGGCGGCCGGAACAGCGACGGTGGGGGGCGGTCGCCCCACGACGACGGTGGCCTATAGCGCGCAGGCCTCACCTGCGCCAATGCCACTGGCTTGCGACCTATCGGTTCGCAACGTCGGGGACGGCCGTCCCACGACCCCGGTTGTCGCGCGAGCTTCACTCGCGCTATCGACCGAGGTCGCGAATAGGGAATTTGTAGGCGCGGCAGCGGCGACCCCTTCGTCTTCCTTCCCTACTGGGATGGGAGTCGCTGTCGCGACGTCGGTGCCTGCGTGTGCAGCGGTTGCGGCGGCGACGGCGACGGCGGCGGCGTCCACGTCCTCGTCTTCGGCGGCTGCAACTTCGTCCGCGTTCGCGTCCACAGGTTCGTCGTCTTCGGCGGCGGGTCCAGCGACGCGAGCTACGTCTTCGGGGACGTTTGTGCCCCCTGTTTCGTGTGCCCCGGTATTTGTCGCCGGATCGAGGTCACGGTTCTGGGACCGATCTCAGAGCAGTGGCGCCGATTCGACCGCCACGTCGGGTGCCTCCACCCCAGCGCGCGCGCGCTCGCCTTTGCGCCCCGCGTGGGGCGCAACCGAATCAACCGCGTCGGCCGCGTCCGTACTCGCGGGTGCGGAGGCCTTCCTCCGCACAGAGGGGGGGGAAAAGGGGCGCAAGGCGCGCAAGGCAACCAACGCCAAATTGGTCGCGGCTAGCCAGTGCGCCGCCCTAGTAGGGGACATCACTGCCCTCGGCCCCGGGGAGCTGCGCCTCGCGGCGAGCGCCCAGGTGGCCGAAATCCTCCAGATCGCCCAGACGTCGGGCAATCTGAAGGGGGGCTACGTGCGTCGGCTGAAGGATGCCGCGAACAGAGTGTCGGACATTGTCGACACTCTGGTCACGCGGAATCCGGAAACCGAGGCGTGGAAGCTCGGCAACGAGAATGCGCGTTTGCGCATGGAAGTAAACTCTTTGCGGGAGGAAAATCTCTCCTACCGCAAAGAGTTTGAAGAGATGCGCAAGGCCCTTAAGGCCTCTGCTCCGGCCGTGGAGCCGGCGCCTGCCGTCGTGGCGGCGCCGCCCCCCGTGCCCATCAAGCGGAAGACACGGGCGGTCGCGGTGGAGGTGGCGGCGATTCCGGAATCGCCCGCTGCGCCCGTCGCGACTAAAAAATCGCGTCCGACCCCCGCCGCGGTGGCGGGGTCGATACCGGTTCCCGCCGACGGGGCGGAACCGGCCGCGGCGCCCGCCGACGGGGCGGCGCCGTCGTCCGTCCCACTCGGGCGCGGCGGCGTTGAGTACGATGCGTTCGTGCGCGTCGTGCTCGATGCCGTGGCGCCACTCATCAACGCGAGGTTCGCCGCCATCGAGGACAGGCTGGGCCCCGCGCCGACCCTCCGTCCACCACTTGCGGCCGACGGAGGCAAGGCGCCGGCGCCCAGGCCGACTCCTCGCGCGTCCGTCGCGAAGCCCACCGGAGGGCCCAAACCGGCCACGGCTGCCGCTGCAGTCCGCCGGGGTCTGGGGGAAGCGAGTACCCCGGTCCCGATGGAGGTAGTGGCGGCCCCGGCCGCCGGGGTGGCAGACTCCCCACTGCCACCGACCCCCCCCGCGAGGAAAAAGCACAGGGGGGGCGTGAAGCGAACGCTCCGAAAGCGGAGAAAGGCGGCCCGCGCCGCCGCCGCTGCCTCGGCGGCCTTCGCTTCGGCGCCCGCCCTAGTTGTTTCGGCCTCTGGGCAACAAATGGCCCCCGCGTCCGCGCCATCGGTGGCGCCCGTCCCGCGCGCCCGACGTGCCACCCCGTGTGTGGCACCGTCGCCAGCGCCCGTGGCGCGCGCCCCTCACGTCGCCCCGTACGTCGCGCCGCCGCCGGCGCCCGTGGCCCCCGCCCCCGCCCCCGTACCCGAGGGGGGGGCGTGGTCCACGGTCGTAGGGCGGAAAAAGGGTAAGGGGGCGAGGGCCAACGGGCCCCCTCCCCCCCCCCAGGCGCAAGCTGCTGCCCCACCGACGGGGTGGAGGCAGCAACCGCGGAAGCAGGCCGCGAGGCCTGCCGTCGTTCTCCGCGAGCCGAAGTCGGCCGCAGTCATTATTAGACTGCTGCCGGCAGCGGCCGCGAAGGGTGTCGGCTATCGCGAGGTCTTCGCAAAGGCCTCGACGGTGGTCGACATCACCGCCATGGGCCTCCGCGAGGGGCTGAAGGTGGTGCGGACCGCCAGGGACGCGCGTCTCCTCGAGTTCCAGCCGGGACCCGAGAGCGCGGCCAAGGCGGACCGCGTCGCCGAAGCCCTGCGCGGGGCCCTAGAAGGGATGG
The DNA here is from genome assembly GCA_949752895.1 of Dendrolimus pini. NCBI lineage: Eukaryota > Metazoa > Arthropoda > Insecta > Lepidoptera > Lasiocampidae > Dendrolimus > Dendrolimus pini. Next base: position 12,557,270 of record OX457150.1, read on the forward strand.
CTGAGGTCGTCCGCCCCGTAAAGCGTGGGGAGCTTTACGTCTCAGGGCTGGACGACTCAGTCACGGTCGATGGGCTTCGTGACGCGATCGCGCGCGCAGGCAACTGCCGGCGCGACGACGTGCTCACAAAGCACATCGGTGCAGGACCGGGCGGATTGGGCGCATCATACGTGCTGTGCCCCGTCGCTGCCGCCAAGACCATCGTCGGGTTGGGCTACCTTCTGGTCGGCTTCACCTCGGCGAAGGTCGAAGCACTGGAAGCCAGACCGATACGTTGTTACAGATGTTTCAACGTCGGTCATGGCACCCAAACTTGTCCGGACACGTGCCCGGACCGGACTAACTTGTGTCTCCGCTGCGGTAAAAGCGGACACAAGATGCCGGACTGCACGGCACGGAAACCCCACTGCGCGGCGTGCGCGGCGGGGGGACTGAACGCGGCCCACCCCACGTTGGCGAGGTTCTGCCAACCTCCCTACGTGAGGGGCCAATTCGTCCACTCGCGGGCGAGACCACGTACCGGCAAATCGGGAGTACAGACAATGGACACCTCCAATGCCTAGTACACCCGTAACGACGTTCTTTCAAGCTAACGTAAACCACTCCCCCACCGCTCAGGACTTGTGCCTGCAGGCGATGGCGGAGTGGCAAGCGAATTTAGCCGTAATAAGTGAACCTTATTACGTCCCTCCTTCAGGGAACTGGGTGGGCGATCTCGATGACATGGTAGCGGTGGTGGCCAGAGCCGGGTCCGGCACACCGCTTACATGTCTCGAAAGAGGAAAGGGCTATGCTGTGGCGAAGAGCGGAAGTATCGTCGTCATAGGCGTTTACTTTTCGCGCAACCGCCCCCTGGCGGAGTTCGAGCTTCACTTGGACGCCGTCGGGGCTGCCGTACGCAGACTGTCGCCCAAAACGATCTTCGTGATGGGCGACTTTAATGCAAAGCACCTCTCCTGGGGAAACGTAATCACGGACGCTAGGGGTCGGGCGGTCGAGGATTGGGCTCTTCAAGCCGGCCTGACCATACTGAACCAGGGGTCGGTCCAGACCTGCGTGCGCGCGCGGGGTGGATCGATCATCGACCTGTCATTCGTCACTCATGCGGCCGCCCGCAGAGTGACCGGATGGAGGGTGCTGGAGGAGGTGGAGTCGCTCTCTGATCATCGGTACATCAGATTTGAGCTCACGACCCCCTCCTCCGGTCCGAGCCCTGTTCACCGTCGCCCCCCTCTCCTCCCGCGTTGGGCCCTTACCAAGCTCGATCCGGAGCAGGCCGAGGAGCGGGCACTCTCGGAAAGCTGGGCCTACCCAGCCGACTTCGCGAATCTGGATACGCAGGCAGAGCACATGCGCAAGACCCTGACGAGGGTTTGCGACGCTGCGATGCCACGCGTCTCCAAGCGGCAGCCTCCGTGCAAGCAATCGGTCCACTGGTGGACCGAGGAGCTGGGCGAGATGCGAAAGGCAGTTCGCATCATCAGCCACAGGCTCAAACGCTGCAGGGCGCGCCGTCCTCCGGACTTCGTCGCGGAAAATGGACTCGTGGGCGAGTTTAGAGAGGCCAGAAAGGCCCTTTCGATTGCAATATTGCGATCGAAAGCCCGGGCTCGGGCCGAGCTCCTCGAGACGCTCGATCGGGACCCTTGGGGGCGCCCGTACCGTGGGGCCCGCAACAAGTTGCGGCCTTGCACATCCACGGTCACGGAAACGCTCGAACCCGAGGTGCTCCGGTCGGTTATCGATGGGCTCTTCCCGGATCCGGGGAACTTCACTCCCCCCAGTATGGGTCCACCCATTCCCGACACCCCCACGGACGAGGAGCCTCACTCCATCTCCGAGGGGGAGCTAGACGTCGCCCTGGACCGGCTCCGGGGCAGGAAGACGGCACCGGGACCCGACGGGGTTCCAGGTCGACTCCTCTTCCTGGCTGCAAAACACCTACGCAGCCAGCTGCGGGACCTCTTCGAAGCCTGTATTCGCGCAGGTAGGTTCCCGTCGCAATGGAAAGAGGGTCGTTTGTGCCTACTTCCAAAGGGAGGTCGGCCTCCCAACGATCCGTCCGCCTACAGGCCCATAGTGCTGCTGAACGAGGTCGCCAAGGTCTTCGAGAAGATATTGGCGGAGCGGCTTGTGAAGCATCTAGACACTGTGGAGCCGGGGCTATCAGATACGCAGTTCGGGTTTCGGCGGAGGCGCTCCACGATGGACGCCTTCGAGACGCTGCGAACGTTGACGGACGAAGCCGTCCAAGCAAAGGACGTCGTTCTTGCAGTGTCGCTAGACATAGCGAACGCCTTTAACAGCCTCCCTCATGAGACGATCAGGGAAGGGCTCCGCGCGCACGGAGTCCCCCCGTACCTCACGAGGCTGTTGGGCGAGTACCTGCGAGATCGGCACATCCTTTGGGAGGGTGGTGAGTCCGCCAACCACGTGCTAGGTCGGCGACGTGTCGCGTGCGGCGTTCCACAGGGATCGGTCCTCGGGCCTATCCTTTGGAACGTAGGCTATGACTGGATCCTTCGGGTGACGGTCCGGCCCGGAGTAGGGCTGATCTGCTTTGCGGACGACACCCTACTCACGGCACGCGCCGCGTCTTTTGCGGAATCCGTGGACGTCGCCAACGACGGGCTGGCGATCGTCGTAGATCGAATAGCTAGGCTGGGCTTGAAGGTCTCCCCCGCGAAAACGGAGGCCGTCATGTTCCATAGGAAATTCCGGAATCCTCCCCCGGACTTGTCCGTTACAGTTCAGGGGGTGGCGATTAGAGTAGGGCCCACGATGAAATATCTTGGGCTAGTCCTAGACGGGAAATGGCTGTTCAAAGCGCACTTTGAGCAGCTAGTTCCCAAACTTCTGAATTCCGCGGGCGCACTCTCCAGGCTTCTTCCTAACGTGGGGGGGCCGGGGGGTGCGACGCGGAAGCTTTATTCCGGCATCCTGAGGAGTATGGCACTCTACGGTGCGCCCGTCTGGTCCGATGCGCTTCACCGCCACAACCGAACCCTGCTGCACCGCGCGCAGCGGGTTCTGGCCGTGAGGACCATACGGGGGTACCGCACAGTGTCGTGGTCGGCGGCGACTCTCTTGGCAGGCGAGCTGCCCTGGCCTCTCCAGGCAGACGTCCTGTCCAGAGTTCGTCGCGCCCAGCAGGATGCCCTAGCTAGAGGACTGACCTTCTGTCAAGTCGAATTAGAGACGGTCAGGAAGCGGGAAACCCATTCCTGCCTCGTCGCCTGGTCTCGTGACCTCGAACACCCTGTGGCCGGCGGCTATACGGTGGATGCAATCAGGCCGCAGCTGGAGAGATGGGTGACCCGCACCAGCGGAACCCTGACCTTCAGGACGACTCAGATACTGACCGGACACGGTTGTTTCGACCAGTATCTGTTTCGCATTGTGGGCTGCTTGCCTTCCCCGGACTGCCGCCAATGCGGCGCACCCGATACGGCGTTACACACGCTTGTTGAGTGCGCTGCATGGACGCCTCAGCGTTTCGAGCTCGAGACACACGTAGGAGCCGTCCGATCGCTTGGCGACTTGGTAACGGCCATGTTGCACAGCGACGACCGCTGGGAGTCTGCGGTTTCTTTCTGTGAGGCTGTAATGTCTCTAAAAGAGGCCGCAGAAAGGGATAGGGAGCGAAGCCCTTCAGCGCGTGCCGCTAATGTCACCCGAGGCCGCCGGCCTTCAGCTGGCACTCGACGAGGCAGGTACGCGCGTTACTTCCCTCCCTGAGTTAGGTTCCGGTACGAGGGGCCCCTTGCTACTAGGCAACGCAAGGGATTCAGCCCCCGTTTCGAAGTGGGGTGTGTTCTCCCAGGGCACACTCCAGGCACTTTATTGCGCTGGATCGACTGTTGCGTAACTATGTTCTATATCTCAGTCTTTCCTTCACAACAAAGCGCAGGGTCGACGGGAGGAGAGGTTTTTTAGTGGGTATTGAGGTTGTTCGCTCGTGTAACATCGCTCGGAGTCGCCACACTCCTCTGTGTAATCCATCGCGGGCGGAGCGCAAATAAAGCATACTATTGCTAGCGTTATCGCCCCCGATGGATGCGTGCCGTTTCCTAGTGACGGCCCAGAGAGTGCGTAAATCGGTTAGCATTTTCCCTCGCCTCAAAAAAAAAAAAAAAAAAAAAAAAAAAAAAAGACTGGTTAGGTTCGAAGCAAGTACCCCGGTCCCGATGGAGGTGGTGGCGGCCCCGGCCGCCGGGGTGGCAGACTCCCCACTGCCACCGACCCCCCCCGCGAGGAAAAAACACAGGGGGGGCGTGAAGCGGACGCTCCGAAAGCGGAGAAAGGCGGCCCGCGCCGCCGCCGCTGCCTCGGCGGCCTTCGCTTCGGCGCCCGCCCCAATAATTTCGGCCTCTGGGCGACAAATGGCCCCCGCGTCCGCGCCATCAGTGGCGCCCGTCCCGCGCGCCCGTCGTGCCACCCCGTGTGTGGCACCGTCGCCGGCGCCCGTGGCGTGCGCCCGCCGCGTCGCCCCGTACGTCGCGCCACCGCCGGCGCCCGTGGCCCCCGCCCCCGCCCCCGTACCCGAGGGGGGGGCGTGGTCCACGGTCGTAGGGCGGAAAAAGGGTAAGGGGGCGAGGGCCAACGGGCCCCCTCCCCCCCCCCAGGCGCAAGCTGCTGCCCCACCGACGGGGTGGAGGCAGCAACCGCGGAAGCAGGCCGCGAGGCCTGCCGTCGTTCTCCGCGAACCGAAGTCGGCCGCAGTCATTATTAGACTGCTGCCGGCAGCGGCCGCGAAGGGTGTCGGCTATCGCGAGGTCTTCGCAAAGGCCTCGACGGTGGTCGACATCACCGCCATGGGCCTCCGCGAGGGGCTGAAGGTGGTGCGGACCGCCAGGGACGCGCGTCTCCTCGAGTTCCAGCCGGGACCCGAGAGCGCGGCCAAGGCGGACCGCGTCGCCGAAGCCCTGCGCGGGGCCCTAGAAGGGATGGCTGAGGTCGTCCGCCCCGTAAAGCGTGGGGAGCTTTACGTCTCAGGGCTGGACGACTCAGTCACGGTCGATGGGCTTCGTGACGCGATCGCGCGCGCAGGCAACTGCCGGCGCGACGACGTGCTCACGAAGCACATCGGTGCAGGACCGGGCGGATTGGGCGCATCATACGTGCTGTGCCCCGTCGCTGCCGCCAAGACCATCGTCGGGTTGGGCTACCTTCTGGTCGGCTTCACCTCGGCGAAGGTCGAAGCACTGGAAGCCAGACCGATACGTTGTTACAGATGTTTCAACGTCGGTCATGGCACCCAAACTTGTCCGGACACGTGCCCGGACCGGACTAACTTGTGTCTCCGCTGCGGTAAAAGCGGACACAAGATGCCGGACTGCACGGCACGGAAACCCCACTGCGCGGCGTGCGCGGCGGGGGGACTGAACGCGGCCCACCCCACGTTGGCGAGGTTCTGCCAACCTCCCTACGTGAGGGGCCAATTCGTCCACTCGCGGGCGAGACCACGTACCGGCAAATCGGGAGTACAGACAATGGACACCTCCAATGCCTAGTACACCCGTAACGACGTTCTTTCAAGCTAACGTAAACCACTCCCCCACCGCTCAGGACTTGTGCCTGCAGGCGATGGCGGAGTGGCAAGCGAATTTAGCCGTAATAAGTGAACCTTATTACGTCCCTCCTTCAGGGAACTGGGTGGGCGATCTCGATGACATGGTAGCGGTGGTGGCCAGAGCCGGGTCCGGCACACCGCTTACATGTCTCGAAAGAGGAAAGGGCTATGCTGTGGCGGAGAGCGGAAGTATCGTCGTCATAGGCGTTTACTTTTCGCGCAACCGCCCCCTGGCGGAGTTCGAGCTTCACTTGGACGCCGTCGGGGCTGCCGTACGCAGACTGTCGCCCAAAACGATCTTCGTGATGGGCGACTTTAATGCAAAGCACCTCTCCTGGGGAAACGTAATCACGGACGCTAGGGGTCGGGCGGTCGAGGATTGGGCTCTTCAAGCCGGCCTGACCATACTGAACCAGGGGTCGGTCCAGACCTGCGTGCGCGCGCGGGGTGGATCGATCATCGACCTGTCATTCGTCACTCATGCGGCCGCCCGCAGAGTGACCGGATGGAGGGTGCTGGAGGAGGTGGAGTCGCTCTCTGATCATCGGTACATCAGATTTGAGCTCACGACCCCCTCCTCCGGTCCGAGCCCTGTTCACCGTCGCCCCCCTCTCCTCCCGCGTTGGGCCCTTACCAAGCTCGATCCGGAGCAGGCCGAGGAGCGGGCACTCTCGGAAAGCTGGGCCTACCCAGCCGACTTCGCGAATCTGGATACGCAGGCAGAGCACATGCGCAAGACCCTGACGAGGGTTTGCGACGCTGCGATGCCACGCGTCTCCAAGCGGCAGCCTCCGTGCAAGCAATCGGTCCACTGGTGGACCGAGGAGCTGGGCGAGATGCGAAAGGCAGTTCGCATCATCAGCCACAGGCTCAAACGCTGCAGGGCGCGCCGTCCTCCGGACTTCGTCGCGGAAAATGGACTCGTGGGCGAGTTTAGAGAGGCCAGAAAGGCCCTTTCGATTGCAATATTGCGATCGAAAGCCCGGGCTCGGGCCGAGCTCCTCGAGACGCTCGATCGGGACCCTTGGGGGCGCCCGTACCGTGGGGCCCGCAACAAGTTGCGGCCTTGCACATCCACGGTCACGGAAACGCTCGAACCCGAGGTGCTCCGGTCGGTTATCGATGGGCTCTTCCCGGATCCGGGGAACTTCACTCCCCCCAGTATGGGTCCACCCATTCCCGACACCCCCACGGACGAGGAGCCTCACTCCATCTCCGAGGGGGAGCTAGACGTCGCACTGGACCGGCTCCGGGGCAGGAAGACGGCACCGGGACCCGACGGGGTTCCAGGTCGACTCCTCTTCCTGGCTGCAAAACACCTACGCAGCCAGCTGCGGGACCTCTTCGAAGCCTGTATTCGCGCAGGTAGGTTCCCGTCGCAATGGAAAGAGGGTCGTTTGTGCCTACTTCCAAAGGGAGGTCGGCCTCCCAACGATCCGTCCGCCTACAGGCCCATAGTGCTGCTGAACGAGGTCGCCAAGGTCTTCGAGAAGATCTTGGCGGAGCGGCTTGTGAAGCATCTAGACACTGTGGAGCCGGGGCTATCAGATACGCAGTTCGGGTTTCGGCGGAGGCGCTCCACGATGGACGCCTTCGAGACGCTGCGAACGTTGACGGACGAAGCCGTCCAAGCAAAGGACGTCGTTCTTGCAGTGTCGCTAGACATAGCGAACGCCTTTAACAGCCTCCCTCATGAGACGATCAGGGAAGGGCTCCGCGCGCACGGAGTCCCCCCGTACCTCACCAGGCTGTTGGGCGAGTACCTGCGAGATCGGCACATCCTTTGGGAGGGTGGTGAGTCCGCCAACCACGTGCTAGGTCGGCGACGTGTCGCGTGCGGCGTTCCACAGGGATCGGTCCTCGGGCCTATCCTTTGGAACGTAGGCTATGACTGGATCCTTCGGGTGACGGTCCGGCCCGGAGTAGGGCTGATCTGCTTTGCGGACGACACCCTACTCACGGCACGCGCCGCGTCTTTTGCGGAATCCGTGGACGTCGCCAACGACGGGCTGGCGATCGTCGTAGATCGAATAGCTAGGCTGGGCTTGAAGGTCTCCCCCGCGAAAACGGAGGCCGTCATGTTCCATAGGAAATTCCGGAATCCTCCCCCGGACTTGTCCGTTACAGTTCAGGGGGTGGCGATTAGAGTAGGGCCCACGATGAAATATCTTGGGCTAGTCCTAGACGGGAAATGGCTGTTCAAAGCGCACTTTGAGCAGCTAGTTCCCAAACTTCTGAATTCCGCGGGCGCACTCTCCAGGCTTCTTCCTAACGTGGGGGGGCCGGGGGGTGCGACGCGGAAGCTTTATTCCGGCATCCTGAGGAGTATGGCACTCTACGGTGCGCCCGTCTGGTCCGATGCGCTTCACCGCCACAACCGAACCCTGCTGCACCGCGCGCAGCGGGTTCTGGCCGTGAGGACCATACGGGGGTACCGCACAGTGTCGTGGTCGGCGGCGACTCTCTTGGCAGGCGAGCTGCCCTGGCCTCTCCAGGCAGACGTCCTGTCCAGAGTTCGTCGCGCCCAGCAGGATGCCCTAGCTAGAGGACTGACCTTCTGTCAAGTCGAATTAGAGACGGTCAGGAAGCGGGAAACCCATTCCTGCCTCGTCGCCTGGTCTCGTGACCTCGAACACCCTGTGGCTGGCGGCTATACGGTGGATGCAATCAGGCCGCAGCTGGAGAGATGGGTGACCCGCACCAGCGGAACCCTGACCTTCAGGACGACTCAGATACTGACCGGACACGGTTGTTTCGACCAGTATCTGTTTCGCATTGTGGGCTGCTTGCCTTCCCCGGACTGCCGCCAATGCGGCGCACCCGATACGGCGTTACACACGCTTGTTGAGTGCGCTGCATGGACGCCTCAGCGTTTCGAGCTCGAGACACACGTAGGAGCCGTCCGATCGCTTGGCGACTTGGTAACGGCCATGTTGCACAGCGACGACCGCTGGGAGTCTGCGGTTTCTTTCTGTGAGGCTGTAATGTCTCTAAAAGAGGCCGCAGAAAGGGATAGGGAGCGAAGCCCTTCAGCGCGTGCCGCTAATGTCACCCGAGGCCGCCGGCCTTCAGCTGGCACTCGACGAGGCAGGTACGCGCGTTACTTCCCTCCCTGAGTTAGGTTCCGGTACGAGGGGCCCCTTGCTACTAGGCAACGCAAGGGATTCAGCCCCCGTTTCGAAGTGGGGTGTGTTCTCCCAGGGCACACTCCAGGCACTTTATTGCGCTGGATCGACTGTTGCGTAACTATGTTCTATATCTCAGTCTTTCCTTCACAACAAAGCGCAGGGTCGACGGGAGGAGAGGTTTTTTAGTGGGTATTGAGGTTGTTCGCTCGTGTAACATCGCTCGGAGTCGCCACACTCCTCTGTGTAATCCATCGCGGGCGGAGCGCAAATAAAGCATACTATTGCTAGCGTTATCGCCCCCGATGGATGCGTGCCGTTTCCTAGTGACGGCCCAGAGAGTGCGTAAATCGGTTAGCATTTTCCCTCGCCTCAAAAAAAAAAAAAAAAAAAAAAAAAAAAAAAAAAAAAAAAGACTGGTTAGGTTCAGTTCCGGCCAGGCATTGGTGCGAGGCGGTCGCAGATGCCCTGTTCTCCTGGATTTTGCAGTTTTTGTCGCGCCTTTTCTTTCCAAAAAGGCGATAAATTGCGAATATAGTTGTGTAGTGTCAGTGTACAGTGATATCTAGTTCGATTCCGGCGCGAATCGCAGTTTTTTGGCTCGGGTGAGTGATTTACTCTCTTCGCTTGCTTTCGCGCGCTTTGGCGCATATTGCGCAACATTTAACGACTTATTTTGTACATTAAGTACACCCGCGCGCGTCGCTGGTTTCGCACGGGGAGCGGGCATCCAGCAATGGATGCCCAGGACCCAAAACCACCCCCTGGGCTTTCAGGTGCGCCTTGTAAGAGAGGCCACCTGGAGGCCAAGGACGGTTGGCAGGCTGCGGAGATCGGCGAGACGCGTAGGAAGAAGGTCCCGTCAGCATCGTTCGCCCGGCGCAGCAAATCTGCCGCCGGGCCACGTCCAGGCTGCCCGGCTGCTGCCGTTATCACGGCGGCACCTGAGGCGCCTGTCTTGTTAGGCAGGGCGGCGTCCGTGGTGGATCTCACCGTGGATGCCCCCGCTCGTAGGACTAACGTTATGGGGCCACCGGAAGGTCCCGTGACGCGTAGGCCCCCATCCAGCCGTGCGGCAAGTAGGGCCGCACACCTGGATATAGCTAGGAGCTCGTCGCTCGGGTCGCACTCGGCTATCTACCTGGCCGTGAGCGACGCGAGCGACATAGACGTAGGTGCCTTCGGGACGCCGTCGACCTCTGCATGGGCCTCACCTGTGCAGGGGAGCGACGGGCACGAAGGCGGCTTTCGTACGCCGCTGTCAGGTAGCACTCCAGAGTCTCTGGATAGTGCGCTTGACGGTGCCGTTCGCGCGTTCGATTATTCCCGCCCTGCTTCGCCTGCCTGTGGACAAATCGTCTACACGGCGGCCGGAACAGCGACGGTGGGGGGCGGTCGCCCCACGACGACGGTGGCCTATAGCGCGCAGGCCTCACTTGCGCCTCTGCCACTGGCTTGCGACCTAGCGGTTCGCAACGTCGGGGACGGCCGTCCCACGACCCCGGTCGTCGCGCGAGCTTCACTCGCGCTATCGACCGAGGTCGCGAATAGGGAGTTTGTAGGCGCGGCAGCGGCGACCCCTTCGTCTTCCTTCCCTACTGGGATGGGAGTCGCTGTCGCGGCGTCGGCGCCTGCGTGTGCAGCGACTGCGGAGACGGCGGCGACGGCGGCGGCGTCAACGTCTTCGTCTTCGGCGACTGCAACTTCGTCCGCGTTCGCGTCCACAGGTTCGTCGTCTTCGGCGGCGGGTCCAGCGATGCGAGCTTCGTCTTCGGGGACATTTGTGCCCCCTGTATCGTGTGCTCCGGTATTTGCGGCCGGATCGAGGTCACGGTTCTGGGACCGGTCCCGGAGCAGCGACGCCGATTCGGCCCCTACGTCGGGTGCGTCCACCCCAGCGCGCGCGCGCTCGCCTTTGCGCCCCACGTGGGGCGCAACCGAATCGACCGCGTCGGCCGCGTCGGTTCTCGCGGGTGCGGAGGCCTTCCTCCGCACTGAGGGGGGGGAAAAGGGGCGCAAGGCGCGCAAGGCAACCAACGCCAAATTGGCCGCGGCTAGCCAGTGCGCCGCCCTCGTAGAAGACATCACGGCCCTCGGCCCCGGGGAACTGCGCCTAGCGGCGAGCGCCCAGGTCGCCGAGATCCTTCAGATCGCCCAGACGTCGGGCAATCTGAAGGGTGGCTACGTGCGTCGGCTGAAGGATGCCGCGAACAGAGTGTCGGACATTGTCGACACGCTGGTCACGCGGAATCCGGAAACCGAGGCGTGGAAGCTCGGCAACGAGAATGCGCGTTTGCGCATGGAAGTGAACTCTTTGCGGGAGGAGAATCTCTCCTATCGCAAGGAGTTCGAAGAAATGCGCAAGGCCCTCAAGGCCTCCGCTCCGGCCGTGGAGCCGGCGCCCGCCGTCGTGGCGGCGCCGCCCCCCGTGCCCGTCAAGCGTAAGGCACGGGCGGTCGCGGTGGAGGTGGCGGCGATTTCGGAATCGCCCGCCGCGCCCGTCGCGACTAAAAAATCGCGTCCGACCCCCGCCGCGGTGGCGGGGTCGACACCGGTTCCCGCCGACGGGGCGGAGCCGGCCGCGGCGCCCGCCGACGGGGCGGCGCCGCCGTCCGTCCCACTCGGGCGCGGCGGCGTTGAGTACGATGCGTTCGTGCGCGTCGTGCTCGATGCCGTGGCGCCACTCATCAACGCGAGGTTCGCCGCCATAGAGGACAGGCTGGGCCCCGCGCCGACCCTCCGTCCACCGCTTGCGGCCGACGGAGGCAGGGCGCCGGCACCCAGGCCGACTCCCCGCGCGCTCGCGAAGCCCACCGGAGGGCCCAAACCGGCCACGGCTGCCGCTGCAGTCCGCCGGGGTCTGGGGGAAGCAAGTACCCCGGTCCCGATGGAGGTAGTGGCGGCCCCGGCCGCCGGGGTGGCAGACTCCCCACTGCCACCGACCCCCCCCGCGAGGAAAAAACACAGGGGGGGCGTGAAGCGAACGCTCCGAAAGCGGAGGAGGGCGGCCCGTCCCGCGCGCCCGACGTGCCGCCCCGTATGTGGCGCCGTCGCCGGCGCCCGTGGCGCGCGCCCCTCACGCCGCCCCGTACGTCGCGCCGCCGCCGACGCCCGTGGCCCCCGCCCCCGCCCCCGTTCCCGAGGGGGGGGCGTGGTCCACGGTCGTGGGGCGGAAAAAGGGTAAGGGGGCGAGGGCCAACGGGCCCCCTCCCCCCCCCCAGGCGCAAGCTGCTGCCCCACCGACGGGGTGGAGGCAGCAACCGCGGAAGCAGGCCGCGAGGCCTGCCGTCGTTCTCCGCGAGCCGAAGTCGGCCGCAGTCATTATTAGACTGCTGCCGGCAGCGGCCGCGAAGGGTGTCGGCTATCGCGAGGTCTTCGCAAAGGCCTCGACGGTGGTCGACATCACCGCCATGGGCCTCCGCGAGGGGCTGAAGGTGGTGCGGACCGCCAGGGACGCGCGTCTCCTCGAGTTCCAGCCGGGACCCGAGAGCGCGGCCAAGGCGGACCGCGTCGCCGAAGCCCTGCGCGGGGCCCTAGAAGGGATGGCTGAGGTCGTCCGCCCCGTAAAGCGTGGGGAGCTTTACGTCTCAGGGCTGGACGACTCAGTCACGGTCGATGGGCTGCGTGACGCGATCGCGCGCGCGGGCAACTGCCGGCGCGACGACGTGCTCACGAAGCACATCGGTGCAGGACCGGGCGGATTGGGCGCATCGTACGTGCTGTGCCCCGTCGCTGCCGCCAAGACCATCGTCGGGTTGGGCTACCTTCTGGTCGGCTTCACCTCGGCGAAGGTCGAAGCACTGGAAGCCAGACCGATACGTTGTTACAGATGTTTCAACGTCGGTCACGGCACCCAAACTTGTCCGGACACGTGCCCGGACCGGACTAACTTGTGTCTCCGCTGCGGTAAAAGCGGACACAAGATGCCGGACTGCACGGCACGGAAACCCCACTGCGCGGCGTGCGCGGCGGGGGGACTGAACGCGGCCCACCCCACGTTGGCGAGGTTCTGCCAACCTCCCTACGTGAGGGGCCAATTCGTCCACTCGCGGGCGAGACCACGTACCGGCAAATCGGGAGTACAGACAATGGACACCTCCAATGCCTAGTACACCCGTAACGACGTTCTTTCAAGCTAACGTAAACCACTCCCCCACCGCTCAGGACTTGTGCCTGCAGGCGATGGCGGAGTGGCAAGCGAATTTAGCCGTAATAAGTGAACCTTATTACGTCCCTCCTTCAGGGAACTGGGTGGGCGATCTCGATGACATGGTAGCGGTGGTGGCCAGAGCCGGGTCCGGCACACCGCTTACATGTCTCGAAAGAGGAAAGGGCTATGCTGTGGCGGAGAGCGGGAGTATCGTCGTCATAGGCGTTTACTTTTCGCGCAACCGCCCCCTGGCGGAGTTCGAGCTTCACTTGGACGCCGTCGGGGCCGCCGTACGCAGACTGTCGCCCAAAACGATCTTCGTGATGGGCGACTTTAATGCAAAGCACCTCTCCTGGGGAAACGTACTCACGGACCCTAGGGGTCGGGCGGTCGAGGATTGGGCTCTTCAAGCCGGCCTGACCATACTGAACCAGGGGTCGGTCCAGACCTGCGTGCGCGCGCGGGGTGGATCGATCATCGACCTGTCATTCGCCACTCATGCGGCCGTCCGCAGAGTGACCGGATGGAGGGTGCTGGAGGAGGTGGAGTCGCTCTCTGATCATCGGTACATCAGATTTGAGCTCACGACCCCCTCCTCCGGTCCGAGCCCTGTTCACCGTCGCCCCCCTCTCCTCCCGCGTTGGGCCCTTACCAAGCTCGAGCCGGAGCAGGCCGAGGAGCGGGCACTCTCGGAAAGCTGGGCCTACCCAGCCAACTTCGCGAATCTGGATACGCAGGCAGAGCACATGCGCAAGACCCTGACGAGGGTTTGCGACGCTGCGATGCCACGCGTCTCCAAGCGGCAGCCTCCGTGCAAGCAATCGGTCCACTGGTGGACCGAGGAGCTGGGCGAGATGCGAAAGGCAGTTCGCATCATCAGCCACAGGCTCAAACGCTGCAGGGCGCGCCGTCCTCCGGACTTCGTCGCGGAAAATGGACTCGTGGGCGAGTTTAGAGAGGCCAGAAAGGCCCTTTCGATTGCAATATTGCGATCGAAAGCCCGGGCTCGGGCCGAGCTCCTCGAGACGCTCGATCGGGACCCTTGGGGGCGCCCGTACCGTGGGGCCCGCAACAAGTTGCGGCCTTGCACATCCACGGTCACGGAAACGCTCGAACCCGAGGTGCTCCGGTCGGTTATCGATGGGCTCTTCCCGGATCCGGGGAACTTCACTCCCCCCAGTATGGGTCCACCCATTCCCGACACCCCCACGGACGAGGAGCCTCACTCCATCTCCGAGGGGGAGCTAGACGTCGCCCTGGACCGGCTCCGGGGCAGGAAGACGGCACCGGGACCCGACGGGGTTCCAGGTCGACTCCTCTTCCTGGCTGCAAAACACCTACGCAGCCAGCTGCGGGACCTCTTCGAAGCCTGTATTCGCGCAGGTAGGTTCCCGTCGCAATGGAAAGAGGGTCGTTTGTGCCTACTTCCAAAGGGAGGTCGGCCTCCCAACGATCCGTCCGCCTACAGGCCCATAGTGCTGCTGAACGAGGTCGCCAAGGTCTTCGAGAAGATCTTGGCGGAGCGGCTTGTGAAGCATCTAGACACTGTGGAGCCGGGGCTATCAGATACGCAGTTCGGGTTTCGGCGGAGGCGCTCCACGATGGACGCCTTCGAGACGCTGCGAACGTTGACGGACGAAGCCGTCCAAGCGAAGGACGTCGTTCTTGCAGTGTCGCTAGACATAGCGAACGCCTTTAACAGCCTCCCTCATGAGACGATCAGGGAGGGGCTCCGCGCGCACGGAGTCCCCCCGTACCTCACGAGGCTGTTGGGCGAGTACCTGCGAGATCGGCACATCCTTTGGGAGGGCGGTGAGTCCGCCAACCACGTGTTAGGTCGGCGACGTGTCGCGTGCGGCGTTCCACAGGGATCGGTCCTCGGGCCTATCCTTTGGAACGTAGGCTATGACTGGATCCTTCGGGTGACGGTCCGGCCCGGAGTAGGGCTGATCTGCTTTGCGGACGACACCCTACTCACGGCACGCGCCGCGTCTTTTGCGGAATCCGTGGACGTCGCCAACGACGGGTTGGCGATCGTCGTAGATCGAATAGCTAGGCTGGGCTTGAGGGTCTCCCCCGCGAAAACGGAGGCCGTCATGTTCCATAGGAAATTCCGGAATCCTCCCCCGGACTTGTCCGTTACAGTTCAGGGGGTGGCGATCAGAGTAGGGCCCACGATGAAATATCTTGGGCTAGTGTTAGACGGGAAATGGCTGTTCAAAGCGCACTTTGAGCAGCTAGTTCCCAAACTTGTGAATTCCGCGGGCGCACTCTCCAGGCTTCTTCCTAACGTGGGGGGGCCGGGGGGTGCGACGCGGAAGCTTTATTCCGGCATCCTGAGGAGTATGGCACTCTACGGTGCGCCCGTCTGGTCCGATTCGCTTCACCGCCACAACCGAACCCTGCTGCACCGCGCGCAGCGGGTTCTGGCCGTGAGGACCATACGGGGGTACCGCACAGTGTCGTGGTTGGCGGCGACTCTCTTGGCAGGCGAGCTGCCCTGGCCTCTCCAGGCAGACGTCCTGTCCAGGGTTCGTCGCGCCCGGCAGGATGCCCTAGCTAGAGGACTGACCTTCTGTCAAGTCGAATTAGAGACGGTCAGGAAGCGGGAAACTCATTCCTGCCTCGTCGCCTGGTCTCGTGACCTCGAACACCCTGTGGCCGGCGGCTATACGGTGGATGCAATCAGGCCGCAGCTGGAGAGATGGGTGACCCGCACCAGCGGAACCCTGACCTTCAGGACGACTCAGATACTGACCGGACACGGTTGTTTCGACCAGTATCTGTTTCGCATTGTGGGCTGCTTGCCTTCCCCGGACTGCCGCCAATGCGGCGCACCCGATACGGCGTTACACACGCTTGTTGAGTGCGCTGCATGGACGCCTCAGCGTTTCGAGCTCGAGACACACGTAGGAGCCGTCCGATCGCTTGGCGACTTGGTAACGGCCATGTTGCACAGCGACGACCGCTGGGAGTCTGCGGTCTCTTTCTGTGAGGCTGTAATGTCTCTAAAAGAGGCCGCAGAAAGGGATAGGGAGCGAAGCCCTTCAGCGCGTGCCGCTAATGTCACCCGAGGCCGCCGGCCTTCAGCTGGCACTCGACGAGGCAGGTACGCGCGTTACTTCCCTCCCTGAGTTAGGTTCCGGTACGAGGGGCCCCTTGCTACTAGGCAACGCAAGGGATTCAGCCCCCGTTTCGAAGTGGGGTGTGTTCTCCCAGGGCACACTCCAGGCACTTTATTGCGCTGGATCGACTGTTGCGTAACTATGTTCTATATCTCAGTCTTTCCTTCACAACAAAGCGCAGGGTCGACGGGAGGAGAGGTTTTTTAGTGGGTATTGAGGTTGTTCGCTCGTGTAACATCGCTCGGAGTCGCCACACTCCTCTGTGTAATCCATCGCGGGCGGAGCGCAAATAAAGCATACTATTGCTAGCGTTATCGCCCCCGATGGATGCGTGCCGTTTCCTAGTGACGGCCCAGAGAGTGCGTAAATCGGTTAGCATTTTCCCTCGCCTCAAAAAAAAAAAAAAAAAAAAAAAAAAAAAAAAAAAAAAAAAAAAGACTGGTTAGGTTCAGTTCCGGCCAGGCATTGGTGCGAGGCGGTCGCAGATGCCCTGTTCTCCTGGATTTTGCAGTTTTTGTCGCGCCTTTTCTTTCCAAAAAGGCGATAAATTGCGAATATAGTTGTGTAGTGTCAGTGTACAGTGATATCTAGTTCGATTCCGGCGCGAATCGCAGTTTTTTGGCTCGGGTGAGTGATTTACTCTCTTCGCTTGCTTTCGCGCGCTTTGGCGCATATTGCGCAACATTTAACGACTTATTTTGTACATTAAGTACACCCGCGCGCGTCGCTGGTTTCGCACGGGGAGCGGGCATCCAGCAATGGATGCCCAGGACCCAAAACCACCCCCTGGGCTTTCAGGTGCGCCTTGTAAGAGAGGCCACCTGGAGGCCAAGGACGGTTGGCAGGCTGCGGAGATCGGCGAGACGCGTAGGAAGAAGGTCCCGTTAGCATCGTTCGCCCGGCGCAGCAAATCTGCCGCCGGGCCACGTCCAGGCTGCCCGGCTGCTGCCGTTATCACGGCGGCACCTGAGGCGCCTGTCTTGTTAGGCAGGGCGGCGTCCGTGGTGGATCTCACCGTGGATGCCCCCGCTCGTAGGACTAACGTTATGGGGCCACCGGAAGGTCCCGTGACGCGTAGGCCCCCATCCAGCCGTGCGGCAAGTAGGGCCGCACACCTGGATATAGCTAGGAGCTCGTCGCTCGGGTCGCACTCGGCTATCTACCTGGCCGTGAGCGACGCGAGCGACATAGACGTAGGTGCCTTCGGGACGCCGTCGACCTCTGCATGGGCCTCACCTGTGCAGGGGAGCGACGGGCACGAAGGCGGCTTTAGTACGCCGCTGTCAGGTAGCACTCCAGAGTCTCTGGATAGTGCGCTTGACGGTGCCGTTCGCGCGTTCGATTATTCCCGCCCTGCTTCGCCTGCCTGTGGACAAATCGTCTACACGGCGGCCGGAACAGCGACGGTGGGGGGCGGTCGCCCCACGACGACGGTGGCCTATAGCGCGCAGGCCTCACCTGCGCCTCTGCCACTGGCTTGCGACCTAGCGGTTCGCAACGTCGGGGACGGCCGTCCCACGACCCCGGTCGTCGCGCGAGCTTCACTCGCGCTATCGACCGAGGTCGCGAATAGGGAGTTTGTAGGCGCGGCAGCGGCGACCCCTTCGTCTTCCTTCCCTACTGGGATGGGAGTCGCTGTCGCGGCGTCGGCGCCTGCGTGTGCAGCGACTGCGGAGACGGCGGCGACGGCGGCGGCGTCAACGTCTTCGTCTTCGGCGACTGCAACTTCGTCCGCGTTCGCGTCCACAGGTTCGTCGTCTTCTGCGGCGGGCTCGGCGAAGCGGGCTACGTCTTCGGGGACATTTGTGCCCCCTGTATCGTGTGCTCCGGTATTTGCGGCCGGATCGAGGTCACGGTTCTGGGACCGGTCCCGGAGCAGCGACGCCGATTCGGCCCCTACGTCGGGTGCGTCCACCCCAGCGCGCGCGCGCTCGCCTTTGCGCCCCACGTGGGGCGCAACCGAATCGACCGCGTCGGCCGCGTCGGTTCTCGCGGGTGCGGAGGCCTTCCTCCGCACTGAGGGGGGGGAAAAGGGGCGCAAGGCGCGCAAGGCAACCAACGCCAAATTGGCCGCGGCTAGCCAGTGCGCCGCCCTCGTAGAGGACATCACGGCCCTCGGCCCCGGGGAGCTGCGCCTAGCGGCGAGCGCCCAGGTGGCCGAGATCCTTCAGATCGCCCAGACGTCGGGCAATCTGAAGGGTGGCTACGTGCGTCGGCTGAAGGATGCCGCGAACAGAGTGTCGGACATTGTCGACACGCTGGTCACGCGGAATCCGGAAACCGAGGCGTGGAAGCTCGGCAACGAGAATGCGCGTTTGCGTATGGAAGTGAACTCTTTGCGGGAGGAGAATCTCTCCTATTGCAAGGAGTTCGAAGAAATGCGCAAGGCCCTCAAGGCCTCCGCTCCGGCCGTGGAGCCGGCGCCCGCCGTCGTGGCGGCGCCGCCCCCCGTGCCCGTCAAGCGGAAGGCACGGGCGGTCGCGGTGGAGGTGGCGGCGATTTCGGAATCGCCCGCCGCGCCCGTCGCGAATAAAAAATCGCGTCCGACCCCCGCCGCGGTGGCGGGGTCGACACCGGTTCCCGCCGACGGGGCGGAGCCGGCCGCGGCGCCCGCCGACGGGGCGGCGCCGCCGTCCGTCCCACTCGGGCGCGGCGGCGTTGAGTACGATGCGTTCGTGCGCGTCGTGCTCGATGCCGTGGCGCCACTCATCAACGCGAGGTTCGCCGCCATAGAAGACAGGCTGGGCCCCGCGCCGACCCTCCGTCCACCGCTTGCGGCCGACGGAGGCAAGGCGCCGGCGCCCAGGCCGACTCCCCGCGCGTTCGCGAAGCCCACCGGAGGGCCCAAACCGGCCACGGCTGCCGCTGCAGTCCGCCGGGGTCTGGGGGAAGCAAGTACCCCGGTCCCGATGGAGGTAGCGGCGGCCCCGGCCGCCGGGGTGGCAGACTCCCCACTGCCACCGACCCCCCCCGCGAGGAAAAAACACAGGGGGGGCGTGAAGCGAACGCTCCGAAAGCGGAGGAGGGCGGCCCGCGCCGCCGCCGCTGCCTCGGCGGCCTTCGCTTCGGCGCCCGCCCCGATCGTTTCGGCCTCTGGGCGGCAAATGGCCCCCGCGTCCGCGCCATCGGTGGCGCCCGTCCCGCGCGCCCGACGTGCCGCCCCGTATGTGGCGCCGTCGCCGGCGCCCGTGGCGCGCGCCCCTCACGCCGCCCCGTACGTCGCGCCGCCGCCGACGCCCGTGGCCCCCGCCCCCGCCCCCGTTCCCGAGGGGGGGGCGTGGTCCACGGTCGTGGGGCGGAAAAAGGGTAAGGGGGCGAGGGCCAACGGGCCCCCTCCCCCCCCCCAGGCGCAAGCTGCTGCCCCACCGACGGGGTGGAGGCAGCAACCGCGGAAGCAGGCCGCGAGGCCTGCCGTCGTTCTCCGCGAGCCGAAGTCGGCCGCAGTCATTATTAGACTGCTGCCGGCAGCGGCCGCGAAGGGTGTCGGCTATCGCGAGGTCTTCGCAAAGGCCTCGACGGTGGTCGACATCACCGCCATGGGCCTCCGCGAGGGGCTGAAGGTGGTGCGGACCGCCAGGGACGCGCGTCTCCTCGAGTTCCAGCCGGGACCCGAGAGCGCGGCCAAGGCGGACCGCGTCGCCGAAGCCCTGCGCGGGGCCCTAGAAGGGATGGCTGAGGTCGTCCGCCCCGTAAAGCGTGGGGAGCTTTACGTCTCAGGGCTGGACGACTCAGTCACGGTCGATGGGCTGCGTGACGCGATCGCGCGCGCGGGCAACTGCCGGCGCGACGACGTGCTCACGAAGCACATCGGTGCAGGACCGGGCGGATTGGGCGCATCGTACGTGCTGTGCCCCGTCGCTGCCGCCAAGACCATCGTCGGGTTGGGCTACCTTCTGGTCGGCTTCACCTCGGCGAAGGTCGAAGCACTGGAAGCCAGACCGATACGTTGTTACAGATGTTTCAACGTCGGTCACGGCACCCAAACTTGTCCGGACACGTGCCCGGACCGGACTAACTTGTGTCTCCGCTGCGGTAAAAGCGGACACAAGATGCCGGACTGCACGGCACGGAAACCCCACTGCGCGGCGTGCGCGGCGGGGGGACTGAACGCGGCCCACCCCACGTTGGCGAGGTTCTGCCAACCTCCCTACGTGAGGGGCCAATTCGTCCACTCGCGGGCGAGACCACGTACCGGCAAATCGGGAGTACAGACAATGGACACCTCCAATGCCTAGTACACCCGTAACGACGTTCTTTCAAGCTAACGTAAACCACTCCCCCACCGCTCAGGACTTGTGCCTGCAGGCGATGGCGGAGTGGCAAGCGAATTTAGCCGTAATAAGTGAACCTTATTACGTCCCTCCTTCAGGGAACTGGGTGGGCGATCTCGATGACATGGTAGCGGTGGTGGCCAGAGCCGGGTCCGGCACACCGCTTACATGTCTCGAAAGAGGAAAGGGCTATGCTGTGGCGGAGAGCGGGAGTATCGTCGTCATAGGCGTTTACTTTTCGCGCAACCGCCCCCTGGCGGAGTTCGAGCTTCACTTGGACGCCGTCGGGGCCGCCGTACGCAGACTGTCGCCCAAAACGATCTTCGTGATGGGCGACTTTAATGCAAAGCACCTCTCCTGGGGAAACGTACTCACGGACCCTAGGGGTCGGGCGGTCGAGGATTGGGCTCTTCAAGCCGGCCTGACCATACTGAACCAGGGGTCGGTCCAGACCTGCGTGCGCGCGCGGGGTGGATCGATCATCGACCTGTCATTCGCCACTCATGCGGCCGTCCGCAGAGTGACCGGATGGAGGGTGCTGGAGGAGGTGGAGTCGCTCTCTGATCATCGGTACATCAGATTTGAGCTCACGACCCCCTCCTCCGGTCCGAGCCCTGTTCACCGTCGCCCCCCTCTCCTCCCGCGTTGGGCCCTTACCAAGCTCGAGCCGGAGCAGGCCGAGGAGCGGGCACTCTCGGAAAGCTGGGCCTACCCAGCCGACTTCGCGAATCTGGATACGCAGGCAGAGCACATGCGCAAGACCCTGACGAGGGTTTGCGACGCTGCGATGCCACGCGTCTCCAAGCGGCAGCCTCCGTGCAAGCAATCGGTCCACTGGTGGACCGAGGAGCTGGGCGAGATGCGAAAGGCAGTTCGCATCATTAGCCACAGGCTCAAACGCTGCAGGGCGCGCCGTCCTCCGGACTTCGTCGCGGAAAATGGACTCGTGGGCGAGTTTAGAGAGGCCAGAAAGGCCCTTTCGATTGCAATATTGCGATCGAAAGCCCGGGCTCGGGCCGAGCTCCTCGAGACGCTCGATCGGGACCCTTGGGGGCGCCCGTACCGTGGGGCCCGCAACAAGTTGCGGCCTTGCACATCCACGGTCACGGAAACGCTCGAACCCGAGGTGCTCCGGTCGGTTATCGATGGGCTCTTCCCGGATCCGGGGAACTTCACTCCCCCCAGTATGGGTCCACCCATTCCCGACACCCCCACGGACGAGGAGCCTCACTCCATCTCCGAGGGGGAGCTAGACGTCGCCCTGGACCGGCTCCGGGGCAGGAAGACGGCACCGGGACCCGACGGGGTTCCAGGTCGACTCCTCTTCCTGGCTGCAAAACACCTACGCAGCCAGCTGCGGGACCTCTTCGAAGCCTGTATTCGCGCAGGTAGGTTCCCGTCGCAATGGAAAGAGGGTCGTTTGTGCCTACTTCCAAAGGGAGGTCGGCCTCCCAACGATCCGTCCGCCTACAGGCCCATAGTGCTGCTGAACGAGGTTGCCAAGGTCTTCGAGAAGATCTTGGCGGAGCGGCTTGTGAAGCATCTAGACACTGTGGAGCCGGGGCTATCAGATACGCAGTTCGGGTTTCGGCGGAGGCGCTCCACGATGGACGCCTTCGAGACGCTGCGAACGTTGACGGACGAAGCCGTCCAAGCAAAGGACGTCGTTCTTGCAGTGTCGCTAGACATAGCGAACGCCTTTAACAGCCTCCCTCATGAGACGATCAGGGAAGGGCTCCGCGCGCACGGAGTCCCCCCGTACCTCACGAGGCTGTTGGGCGAATACCTGCGAGATCGGCACATCCTTTGGGAGGGTGGTGAGTCCGCCAACCACGTGCTAGGTCGGCGACGTGTCGCGTGCGGCGTTCCACAGGGATCGGTCCTCGGGCCTATCCTTTGGAACGTAGGCTATGACTGGATCCTTCGGGTGACGGTCCGGCCCGGAGTAGGGCTGATCTGCTTTGCGGACGACACCCTACTCACGGCACGCGCCGCGTCTTTTGCGGAATCCGTGGACGTCGCCAACGACGGGTTGGCGATCGTCGTAGATCGAATAGCTAGGCTGGGCTTGAAGGTCTCCCCCGCGAAAACGGAGGCCGTCATGTTCCATAGGAAATTCCGGAATCCACCCCCGGACTTGTCCGTTACAGTTCAGGGGGTGGCGATCAGAGTAGGGCCCACGATGAAATATCTTGGGCTAGTCTTAGACGGGAAATGGCTGTTCAAAGCGCACTTTGAGCAGCTAGTTCCCAAACTTGTGAATTCCGCGGGCGCACTCTCCAGGCTTCTTCCTAACGTGGGGGGGCCGGGGGGTGCGACGCGGAAGCTTTATTCCGGCATCCTGAGGAGTATGGCACTCTACGGTGCGCCCGTCTGGTCCGATTCGCTTCACCGCCACAACCGAACCCTGCTGCACCGCGCGCAGCGGGTTCTGGCCGTGAGGAGCATACGGGGGTACCGCACAGTGTCGTGGTTGGCGGCGACTCTCTTGGCAGGCGAGCTGCCCTGGCCTCTCCAGGCAGACGTCCTGTCCAGGGTTCGTCGCGCCCGGCAGGATGCCCTAGCTAGAGGACTGACCTTCTGTCAAGTCGAATTAGAGACGGTCAGGAAGCGGGAAACTCATTCCTGCCTCGTCGCCTGGTCTCGTGACCTCGAACACCCTGTGGCCGGCGGCTATACGGTGGATGCAATCAGGCCGCAGCTGGAGAGATGGGTGACCCGCACCAGCGGAACCCTGACCTTCAGGACGACTCAGATACTGACCGGACACGGTTGTTTCGACCAGTATCTGTTTCGCATTGTGGGCTGCTTGCCTTCCCCGGACTGCCGCCAATGCGGCGCACCCGATACGGCGTTACACACGCTTGTTGAGTGCGCTGCATGGACGCCTCAGCGTTTCGAGCTCGAGACACACGTAGGAGCCGTCCGATCGCTTGGCGACTTGGTAACGGCCATGTTGCACAGCGACGACCGCTGGGAGTCTGCGGTCTCTTTCTGTGAGGCGGTTATGTCTCTAAAAGAGGCCGCAGAAAGGGATAGGGAGCGAAGCCCTTCAGCGCGTGCCGCTAATGTCACCCGAGGCCGCCGGCCTTCAGCTGGCACTCGACGAGGCAGGTACGCGCGTTACTTCCCTCCCTGAGTTAGGTTCCGGTACGAGGGGCCCCTTGCTACTAGGCAACGCAAGGGATTCAGCCCCCGTTTCGAAGTGGGGTGTGTTCTCCCAGGGCACACTCCAGGCACTTTATTGCGCTGGATCGACTGTTGCGTAACTATGTTCTATATCTCAGTCTTTCCTTCACAACAAAGCGCAGGGTCGACGGGAGGAGAGGTTTTTTAGTGGGTATTGAGGTTGTTCGCTCGTGTAACATCGCTCGGAGTCGCCACACTCCTCTGTGTAATCCATCGCGGGCGGAGCGCAAATAAAGCATACTATTGCTAGCGTTATCGCCCCCGATGGATGCGTGCCGTTTCCTAGTGACGGCCCAGAGAGTGCGTAAATCGGTTAGCATTTTCCCTCGCCTCAAAAAAAAAAAAAAAAAAAAAAAAGACTGGTTAGGTTAGGTTAGGTTAGGTTAGGTTAGGTTTTTTTTTTTTTTTTTTTTTTTTTTTTTTTTTTTTTTTTTCTCCTTCTTGGCCCAGGCGAGCAAGATATGCCCAGGTCATATACTATTTTTATTTTACTTTTATTTAAATAAATTTTATACAAGTTGGATGGATGTTGATTGGGATGGTATATTGGGTTGTGTTGGCTAAGGTTGGGAATGAGTTTATAATACTATGTATTCTTTTAACATATATATATATATATTACGCCTGCATACGCCCGCTTTGCCTTCCCCGATTCGGCACCGCCAACACGGATTGTGTTTATGCTGGTTGTGACGGACCGGGGGAGATGATCAGACGCATACATTCGTTTTAAAATAAACTACGTTTCATTACATATTATACTTATATATCGTATTTATATCAACTTACATATTTATCCTAAGATAAATATGTGATTTACATAAGGTTGGGATTGGTTGGGATGCTTGGATTGGATGTTACTTTATTTAAAATTTTACAATGGTATGATCTTATGCTCTAAACAATGTTGGTTTTTAATATTTGTTAACAATTTTGAATTTATAATCTGTTTTACATTTATTTAATGGCATATCATAACTAATATTTTGAGATGCTATGTTATTACATGGACCTTAATTCTAACTTACTGTAGCGTGCTTATATATATGGCGTGATTTATTAATTGTTTACAGCTATTACTTAATACTAATTCTGAGCATCTATATTGCAAATATAGTGTCAGCATTATTTTATTATGCACTTGTCTGTCACTGGGTTCATGTTGTGTCCTATTTTAATTGCGCTGTTTATACCTTTATCTTCTGCCCTTCTCTGTTTTTATTACAGGTCGCTACCCCGAGTACCTGCTGTTTTCAGTTGGTGTGTTGTTTATGTCAAGTTGGTGACTCTGCAGAGCAACATTCCGCGGCGTCTTCGTGTCAAGTGAGTATTATGTGTGTATACTTCGCATGCGTGTTTATTAATATAAACCTGCTACTTTTAACATTAAAAGTAGCCCGTTTCCTTATGTGTGCGTGAACGTGTGGATCAGTTTGTTGTTTGCGATGTATGTTCTGGGTTGATTGTGAATTATATGTGTACTACGAGTGTGATATAACTATAGGTGTGGTTTGTATTGTACGTTTTAAATGCTAGTTTTGTGTATTATTGTAAGTTTTACGGTTTTTTGTGTGTTTGGTATTTGTGTTTTGTATTATTTCCTGCAGATACCCGGGCCAACTTTTGCTTCTTTCTACCACTCGGTGGTATGCGGCTCCCCATGTTATGACGCTATTCTAGTTAGGTGCTCCCATCGGTTCCGCGCACAATAGTAGAGCCGTTGGCCGTCCCTCGCTGCCTGGTTGTGTGTACTTCGTGTCTTCCAGTCTTTATTGTTACATATTGTTCCACAGCGAGACTCAACTTCCGGCCCATTGTTATTGTGTCTTCCCCGACGGTGCATCTAGCTATAAGCGACAGTTGTGCGCACTATAGCGTCCCATCGTGCCCTAACCGGACACGCTTCGCTAAAGGCGTTATGAGTGACGTCTGGCCTTTTTTCTCGGACGCAGTTTCTACAAGTTGGTGGTGCGCCAACAGTGTACTCCGTACACTCTCCTTTTAAATGGGGGCCACCGCAGTGACTGCATACCGTCTCGGTCTCCGTGCACAGCTTCTTGCCATGCCCGAAGCCCAAGCATACAGTACACTGCGTGAGTGGTGATCGGTCTCTGACCTGCAGTGTCTGCAGGTCGATCTTTACGAAACCCACTTCGGTGAATCTCCTCCACAAGGTTGGTGTCACTCGGAGCACCACTTTGTGGGTTTTTGGGTTTTTCCCTCTTATCTTATAGGCTGCCTCCATCCAGTCGTCGGCCTCCTCCAAGTCCTCAAAGACCGCCCTATTTTGATTCCTGAGGGCCCGGAAGAGGTCGTCGTCTGTGTGGACTTTCAGAACACCGGTTATCATTACCAACGGTTTTTTGTTGGTAATGTCCTCTGCCACAAGGTTTTGCTTCCTCTCCTTCAACTTCTTTTTTACGTTCTCGCGGTGTTCCTCCGTCCTGCAGCTTATAATAACTCGTCCATCTCTGGTTTTCCTAACCCGCTCCACCTCAACCCCCCCATTCCTGGCTTCTAAAGCCTCTCTTACCTCGTTGAGGGTCTCCTCGGTGGTGCGGTTTCCTTGGCTACTGGTGATCGCCATTGAGTGCAGCGTTCTGTAGGCCGGAGGACGAGCCTCCTGCCTTCCAGCCGCTACACTCGCATAGCTCTGTACTGGCTGCTTGACCTCACTCATCTCTGCCCGGTGCCGTTCGATAACTTGATTCAAGTTATCGGTCTGCATGAGGCTCTCCCGCATGAGTGAGGCGTGCTCCTCCATTTTCCGCACCAGTTCAGCCTTCTCCTTCTTGAAGCTTTCCCAACTTTTGTCCTCTTCCTTCCTTTTCTCCGTAGGTCCTTGTAATTCAGTTTGCGTTTGCATCTCCATTTTCTTGCTTTCACACTCGCCTGTGCATGTGTAGCCCGCTTGCACTTGCACCTGTGGATTTCTTAGGGCTCCATCCATCTCTTTGATCAGAGCGTACAACCTATCTATCGCCCCCTGTACGCCCTGCTTAATTTCTGTTTTAAGGTTCCGCGAGTTTGACAGATGCTCGTTCGCCTTGTCGTATGACGACTTGGCGTCTGCCATTCTGCGCGTTTGCCCAGCCGCGTTTCCAGTCTCATTTGGCGGCGTATGCTTGGTGTAAGTCCTACTCGGCGAAACCTTAGTTATTTTGGATCTCTCGAATATGGTTGGCAGTTTCTTGGTGGTAGTCGGGGGAGGAGGTGGAGAGAATCTTAACGTCACTCCCTTCTTCTTGGCCTGGTGCTGCCTTGTAGAAATAGGGGTTGTTGGAGATGGCGGGGTATGTTCAACTTCCAGGACTCTGTTTGGACGTGTGTTAGTCCACGGTCCAGGTGCTACCTCGTGCGCTGATGGGGGTGTTTCAGGTGTTACAGTTTTATACCCCTTCGATATTCTTTGCCTTTCCTCTTCCTCCCACACTTCTTGGGATATCCTGTTTTTCTCCTCCTCAGTTTCCGCATTGCGGTACATTTTATTAACTTCTATAGCTCTCTCACTTGGTAATATGCCTGCCAAACGTGCCTTTTCTCTATATGACGGCGTTCTGAACATTTTGGTATGCGGTAGCGGGTGTTTCTTAGTCTAATCTATTCTATTCCACTTACGCAATAGCGTTAAGTTGGATGTTGAGTGTGTTTGTGCGTGTTAAATGTGTATGTAATTGTGTGTTGTGTGTAGTGTGATAGGGCTCCTAACAGGTCTTAAAATAATGGATTAGGCGCAAAAGCACCTAGTCTAGGGTCAATCTCTTAAAATAAAACACAACAGATGTTGAACCAGTCAAATACAATCTTATGCTACGTCAAATACTAATACTAATTTATTTTACAGGTACTCCTGCTGTCCGTGTCAAAATTACAAGTCAACAGATAAGTACTATCCTAAATGCAAGTTACAAGTTCTTTGCCGAACGGCAGAATCTAGTCACAGACCTTGATAATCCTTAATACTACCTTAATCTACTTATATATAAGTGTGTTCCACTCTTTACTAATTTGTTTCTTTTTGTTTCAGGTCCAGGGGGGGAGCGGGACGGGCGCCGGGAGCCGGGAGGTGGACAGATGGATGCGTCTCTTCTCTACGAGTTCAACGACACCTCGCGCGCCGGGATTGGAAGAAAGGACAAGGATTTACAGGTAAGTGAAAAATAAGGGGGGAGCTAGAGGGGGGGGAGGGGGGTGGATCGATAGGTCTCGTCGTTCCGAGTTGGATGATACCAAACTCGACTATGATAGCGTTGAGATTGGCTGAGAAACAGCCTGCGAAGTTTTGTCCCCAAAAGACCGGATGAAACTTCGCAGTTTTCAAATCGTTGTTTCTCACTCAATTTCACTGCCAGAAGCTCGAGCTTGAGCTTAAACTGCTCGTCCCGACGAGGTCTTCCGATTGGGCCCAAAAAACAGGCTGAAATTTTTCAAATTTTTATTGGCCTAAAAATAGGTCCAGCGGGTTCTCCTGGTGCTGGGGTACTCTCCTGTGGAAATCCGAGTTTCCTACGATGGATAATGGCCGAGATATTTCAACTTGAAAATTTTCCAAGATGGCCGCCGAAGATGTTTGTACCTCTGTAACTCAGCAACCAGGAGGCCTACTGTACCCAAACTTGGGTTCTGGATGTTGCCCCTGACCTGTACAAGGTCCCTATGTACGCAGTTTACACAAAAAATTTTTGCCCTTTTTTATGACAGGAGTCGAAGGAGGGTCTTGTCAAAACGCCTCCAGTCAAAACCCCAGCTCGATAGGACCGATAATGGCTGAGTTATTGAAATTTAAAAATTTCCAAGATGGCCGACCTAATGTCAAAGTGTGGCGAGAAAACCTCGCCACTCGGTGGTTTTTCGTCCTATCGAGACCGGACTTCGACTGGGGTGCTTCCCTATACCTTACCCAGGCCGCCCTGGGGGGGGTTGATATCAAAAAATTTTTGGCCTTTTTAGGGGCCAGTCGGCTACAGACTCCTGCGGGGATACCAGGATCCAAAACCCCGTCGGAATCCGCCCAATAACAACGGAGTTATTGGACTTTGAAAAAATTCAATATGGCGGCGGCCCTTAGCCAAAAGGCTCGGATTTTCAGTATCTCCGCCGCTATACGTCCTAGGAGCCTGATCTTGGGCTCAGTGCAAAGGTCCCGACGAGACCAGTATGCTGGTATCCTTAAAATCTATTTTATAAGTATATTTATTGAAATATTAACAAAATTAGGCAAAAATTTAATATCTTAGAAACTATAAGCGCGAAAATTTACAAAAAATTCTTAAAATACCCCTAAAATAGTGCTCTATTTTCCCCTGAATTTAACTGAATTTACCCAATATAAAAAACTTATAAAATCCTAAAAATTTTGAAAAGTCCGGTTTTTTGATTTTTTCTCGAAATTTTTCCTAAGTGGAAAATCAGTTTTTTGTGCGGGCAGGTAGAGCTGCTTGCCGCGCACAATCCTACAGTTTTAAAACCCACGCGCCACTTATAGGTTCTAAGATATTTGCAAAAGAAATTTAATTTTCTAATTAAAAATAATAAAAAACTATGGTACTTAAAATTGTTCTGGGACCGGAAATGAGCTGCTCCTATTGGTATCTTGAAGTGGTCCAAACCGCAAACCGCTCACGCCAATAATGACGGAGTAGTTTTTAGGTTATGGACTTGTTTTTTTGGCGATGGTTTCCAGGGGGCTGGTCCGATTTCGCCAAGTGGGGTGTCCAAAGATGCGCCTTCACGAGGACTCGCTGGCCAGCAAGAAAAAACACCCGGATATCCTGGAGAAATTTGGAGTTATGGCCGAAAAACGAATTTTGATGAAAATTTTTGTCACTTTTTGATTTTTTACTCGGTAACTATTAACAAATTTTAAGTTCGCTTTTGGCAAAAGGCCTTAGATTTCGACGCTTTATCTTCACGTAATTTTAGATTTTACCACAGTCCAAAAATGCCGAAAACGACACCACGTGTTTTAAGTTTTTTCTAAATAACTTCGCGAAAAGAGTTGGGTTTTTGTCACTGATTTTTTGCGGTGTGGGGGCACCAGAGCCCCACAAAAGCCGCCACTAAAAAATATATGTCGTCGATCTCTTTTCGGAGTTGTGAATTTTTAAAAATCCAAATTTTAGTTTTTTCACTATAACTTTTTTGTTAAAACTGGTATCGATTTGGTCGTTTCACTGGCACCTGCGCCTCGGTTTTGCGCACACTTTGATATATCACACGGGTATGTAACACTCAAAAAACCTATTTTTGCGAATTTTTTCCCGCGGAGCGGATCTCAAATCGACTGTTTCTGGTCGCGGTTCGAGCGGAACTGGTTAGGTTAGGTTAGGTTAGGTTAGGTTTTTTTTTTTTTTTTTTTTTTTTTTTTTTTTTTTTTTTTTTTTTTTTTTTTTTTTTTTCTCGTTCCTAGCCCGGGCGATTCGAGATATACCCAGGTATACTACTGTTTGTATTCTACTATATTATAGATATATATGTTATTAGGGTTTAGGATTTGGTGGGATTCTAGTGAGTTGGTTGTAGTTGGTTTTGATTGGATTATATGGTTAGGTTAGGTTAGGTTAGGTTAGGTTAGGTTAGGTTTTTTTTTTTTTTTATTTTTTCCCTTCTTGGCCCGGGCGAACAAGATATGCCCAGGTCTAGTTACTAAATCTATCTTATTTCTATCTTATAAATATCGATCTACTACTTAATACTATTATGCATGTGTGTGTTTTGATACTTGTATGTAGTGTTATACGTGTTTGGGGATCAAGTTGGAAAAAGGTTGGTTTGAGTTGGGAAGAGTTGGTTCAGGTTGGTTTTGGTTGGGAATGGTTGGCTTAGGTTGGGAAATGTTGGGATATTTGGGTATGTTTGAAACAGGAATTGGTAGGATTGGGATAGGACTTATATTTATAAACTTACATATTAATACTATATATTTTATACTTATATATATACTAGAAGTGTTTTATACTTATTTATTATTATATTATCTTACATACATATATACCCGCGTTGCCTTCCCTGAGCCAGCACCGCCTCCACGGGTGGCGTTTGTGTTGGTTGTGCTGGACCAGGAAAGATGATCGGGCATATAGATATATATGTTACTTATATTTATACTATTCAATATATTACATAAAAATATTAATTATATATTTATAAAATGAGTACAAAGTGTGCGGTATTATTTAATTTCATTACATGGGTTCCTATGTATATGCATATGCATCCGCGTTGCCTTCTCCAGGCCACCATCACCTTCCCTGTATATCCGATCCAGTGGTGGTGGTCGAGAGAAGATGATCAGACACATGCGAATATACTTACATGA
The DNA here is from genome assembly GCA_949752895.1 of Dendrolimus pini. Lineage (NCBI taxonomy): Eukaryota > Metazoa > Arthropoda > Insecta > Lepidoptera > Lasiocampidae > Dendrolimus > Dendrolimus pini. The sequence goes on from OX457150.1 coordinate 12,588,020, forward strand.
GATTACTAAATAGATTATCCCAAGGCGATTGTTTTGCTTAATTTTACAGTTATTTGTTTATCTTATATATACTTATTACTATATTCTGTTATACAAGTTTATTTATTACATATCAAACCGGCTACTCTGTCTTCAAGTGCCTTTCTCAATATAAATATTAATCTAATACTGATATTCATTATTTGTATCCCATATTGTGGTTAGACTATAATTATTGTAACCTCCGGGCCCCCCTGGCCACCCCCTCAGAGCAGCACCGAGCTGGTCAAGGTCTGTGGACAGGGGGGTTGGGTAGTGGTACATGAAGATCGCAAATATTCTTATACATCCTTATGTATAAATAACATGTATATTCCTAGTGCCTTTTTATACTCATACTTGCTTGATTTAAACAATTTTATTATTTTAATAACTACTAACTAATTTGAAAGCATTATATAAATTTTACAACTGTTTTTCTGTTCACAATGATTTGATTAAGTATATGTTCCAGATTATTCTAGGTACAAGTTATATCTATATTAGACCTATTTGACTGTCTGCATATGCTCCACTTACCCGACCCCCCCGCTCGCCTAACCCACTAGCGTCGGCTAGGGGGCTCGCAACTCTGCGAGCAGAGGGTTCGCGTTGTGGTACATATACATACGTTAGTTTCACGTACTCCTGCTTATCTATACACAGTGAATTTTCTATATCTAGTTGTCTTAGTTAGTTTCTAGTTCATTTCAATTACGTAATATTTATTACTTAATTTCCTGATTGTTTAAAATTTTGTCTTCATAATTTGCTCCTACGCATTTCTGTCTATTTAATGATTTTGAAAACATATCGGATCTGTGCTATAAGTATATACATATTATTTATATATATTCAGCAGTTTTATGAGTTTGGTTTAAAATTATAATACTTGATATAATTATAAATGGTACATAATACATAATAATAATAATATTAATACATAATTAATAAATAATACATGTAAGTACATTGTTATCGTATATATATGTATATATGTTTATATTTGTTATGTATGTTATAAGTGTGTGTTTTGTATTTAGTAGATTACTGGTTTAGAATTCTTATCTCTCTCTTGTTGTCTATCTCTATTTACTCTAGTAACTATGTATATTAATTTGTCTGTCGAGACCATTCATTTTACCTTATTCTATCCTATGGTATCAACTCATTATAACTGCTTGGTGTCGTATACTGTCTTATTTTCTACTTTACTGTTTATGCTAACACTGTAAGAATATATAAACATATATATCTACAGGGTTATATTGTATCTGTTTTATTTTAGTACTATTTGTTTGTATATATGGTCTGTTTACTTGGTTATTGTTTTATTTTGCTAGTTGTTACCATTTCCTTCTTGATCTTCTTTCTTCTCTGTTCCAGGTTGGCGCGACGACGAGTACGCCTTCCCCAGGCCGACGCTGTCCGCTCCAGACTTCCGTAGCAGTAGGTTCAGGTCTGGATCGCTTTGTACCACGGCAGGTAAGTGTTTCTTGATATATGTTTTGTTTTTGTGTTTTATCTGTTGATTTATGCGTTTATTTTTGTTTGTTGTTTAGCGTTCGTTGTATTGCCTGATAGTGTTTTTGTTTTGTGTTTTGCAAAGTGTCCTTTTATATATATATAAAAAGTACATCTTTTCATGTGTGTGTGTTTGCTGTTGTTGTTTGTACTGTTTTTATACTACTGCCGTGGTGCGTGGTCCTCTTCAACACCTTCTGCCGTTATGTTGCAGTATGGAGCCGATTTGCACGCAGAGAGCTATTGTAATTCTTACGAGTTACCTTACTGCTCTTGGTGTTTCAGGCCGGGGTTTTGACTCGTAGACGCTTCCTGTACAGAGTTCTAAATGGCAGCCCCCTCGTAACATGTCGCCTACTTAAGGGTCACCCAAGACCCCACGCACAATAGGGAGGGCGTCAGCCCCTCCTCGCTGGCTGGTGTCCATGTGTATTTACACCATTTAACTTGTTATCGGTTAGTTAGTAGCTCAGCGAGGTGGAACTTCCGCCCCATTATTATTGTGTTGTTGTTCTGGGCGCCGCTATTCGTAGGCGACAGTCGCGCGCACTATGGTATCCCATCGTGCTCGGACCGGGCACGCCTCACTGAAGGCGTTGTGCTCGATGTCCGTCCGCTTCTCCTTAACACAGTTTCTGCACGATGGTGGAGCACCTTCGGCGTACTCTGGGCACTCGGACCTTAAATGGAGGCCGCCACAGTGACTGCACACCGTCTGGGTCTCGGTACACAGCTTCTTGCCGTGACCGAAGCCCAGACATACGGTACATTGGGTCAGGGGGGATCTATCTACGACTAGCAGATTCTGCAAGTCGACCTTTACCGTTTCTGCGCTTGTAAAGCGCTGCCAGAGGATGGGCGAAACCCTAAGGACCACTTTATTTGTGCGGGGATTTTTTCCCCTTATTTTATACGCGATTTCCATGTCGGCGGAGCCCCCCTCCAGCCCCTCGAAAATCAGTTTATTCTGATTTCGAAGTGCCTGGAGCAGGTCTCCGTCGATAAGGGTTTTTTGCACTCCAATGATCATAACGAGTGGGTTTTTATTTATAATATCTTCCACTGTTAGATTCTTCTTTTCCTTCTTCAACTTGGTCTTCACCTTCTCTCTTTCTTCTTTGGTCTTACATCCAATAATGATGCGCCCATCCCTGGTTTTCCGGACCCGCTCCACTTCCACGCCACCCTGCTTGGCGTTAAGTGCCTGCCTCACTTCTTTGAGGGTTTCCTCTCCTGAGCTATCGTCATTGTTATTAATAACCGTCACAGAGTGGAGTGTCCTGTATTTTGGGATTCCCGGCTTGGCTGCCGCCATGCTGGCATAGGTCGGTCTCATTTCCTTAACTTCATCTAGCTCCTCCCTGTGCTGGTCAATAGCTCTTTGGAGCCTTTCCATCTTGGCGCAGCTTTCCTTCAGAAGCTGCGTATGCTCTTCCATCCTTCTGGCATATATGGTCCCCCCTGGCTCCTTGTTCTTGTTTCCCTCTTCTTCCTGTATACTTGTACATGTTTGCGTCTCGACACATTTAGTCTGCCTGGGCAATTCGTTCGCTGGGTCTAATCCCGTTCTATTTCTCAGAGCTTCCAGTAGCGCCCCCTCGGCTTCCTTGACCAAATTGTGCATACGTTCTACGGCATCCACAACGCCATACTTAATCTCATTCCTTAAGTTCTTCGAGGTACTGAGATGCATGTTCACTTTGGCCAAACAAGCCTTGGATTCTGTCGTCCTATCTTGATATGTCTTCATCACTCTTTCTGTATCTTCGGGTGACACTATCTTCGTGTAGGTCCTATTCCCGGAGTCACGTCTCAGTAGGGGTCGTGACGGGGCATGCGGGGGGGGGGAGAATATTAGTGATATTTTCTTCTTAGATTGGGCCTGCGCCTGTTTTTTAGGGTCGATGTTTGTGTTTTGCTCACCTTCCCCGGAGCCCCTCCTCATATTAGAGGCGGGGGCGTTCGGGGGGGGAGTCCTTTTAGTAATTGTGGACCGTTCCGTTGGATTTGTTGGCGATCCGGGCGACGATAGCGCAGGCGATGCCCCTCTGTCTGCGCCTGTACTCCGAGAGTTACATGGCGTCCTAAACATTCTCCTTTCACTAAAGTTAACGGGAGGGTCGTCAGAAATTTTTTTTTTTTTACAATACAAACAAATAATACTAAACTAGTCGGAGGTGCAATAGCACTTTTCCGCTCGATAGGTCAATATCTAGTTTAAATATCTCAGGTTCTACCTGAGTGTCGATTATTTCGTCAGTTGTACCCTAGTTATCTATAATCTACTCTGTCTACGCTAACGAATTATGGTAAACGACGCGAGACTAGGTAGGTCAATAAAGCCTTAATCTTACAAGTAGCTAAAAGAAATATATTGTCAAGATAAGTGTATATACTATCTGTCTACTTACAACCTATAACTTAAACCTAACAATGTATATAATATATATATAATAATATAATGTATACTTTCTGTTTCAGGAGTACCGACGTTGACCCGCCAGAAGCCTTCAGTCTCTTTCTTCAATAGGTGTAAGTGTTGTGTAATGTTTCCTATTTGTGTTTTGTATATATATACTAGTGTTTTATTTTTAATGTTCCTATTCCAGGTATCCTGTGTCCCGTTAGAGTGGCTGCAGGCGCTCTTCAGGTGAGTACGTGTAGTGTTTACCTGGATGCGTGTGCGTGTGTCTGTATAATGTGCGTGTATATACAAGTGTCTAGTGGACAAATGCGGAATGCGAATGTGCGAATGTAAATGTGCGAATGTAAATGTGCGAATGTGCCAAAGTACGAATGTACAGATATGTAAATGTATACGTCGGAATGTAGATTAGAAAAGTTGCAAATATCCCCCCTATTAGTGTTATAAATTAAAGATAAGTCGAATAAAAAGTTGTTTTTATTTAATGAAATTGTTTACTATACACGGCGTCTAGACAGGTCAATGACCCGTTTGTTATTGTGAATCAGTGAATGAAGTTGTTTACTATAAAATTCCTCGTGCTCGGTCGTGCGGAAATAATTACCGGCTTATCTGCCTTTAAGTCGGGCCCGGCTCCTTTGTAAGGAATAAATTATGCTAATGAGTTTGCGGTTTCCTTTGAATTTCTCGTGATCGGTCGTGCGGAAATAATTGCCGGCTTATACTGCCCACCTGTTTCGTGAGAAACTGGTTCGGGTCGTGGGAATAATTTACTATTTACGTGTGTGTGTGTGTGTGTGTGTATTATTGTTTATTTTGTGTTCCTACGTGTGTGTATGAGTATATATTACTATCTTTGTATGTGTATGTATAGTTTGTTCCCAGGATACCTGGAGTAGGGTGAACAATTGTCTTCCCAGCGCCGGGCCGAAGACTGCGCGCGTACCGCGTGCGGTCCTCGCTCCGCGCGGCCGCTCTGGGGTCTCGGTGCACGTGAGGTCGTGCGGTCGGCGCGCTGCGAGCGGCGGCGGCGGCGGCGCGTTGATGGTCTCAAATAGATCCCGGTTGCAGGTAGTGTTGCTGGAATGTAAGTGTTTTAATTTATTAATTAGGGTGCCTCTTGTATACGTATTTATTTATGTATGTCTATATATATATTTATATGTGTATATTATAAATTACTATAATATAATTTTTATTGTAGTATATATATATATATACTTATATGTGTAGAAGGTTTAGTTTGCTTATGTAGGTTGGTTATATATTATATATAAGGTATATATATATATTTGTGTATTTGTAGATGTAATAGTTCGTGTATATATATACATATGTATATTTTATATTTTATATATAATTGATAATAAGTTTATATTATGTTATTGTAGTATATATATATACTTATATGCATAGAAGATTTAGTGTATTTATATAAGTTAGTTATATATTTCTATATTATATCTAAGGTATATATATATTGTATATTTATAAATTTAATAATTCGTGGTATGTATATTTATATACATATATTTATATATTATATATAATTGATAATAAATTTATGTTGTATATATATTTTTAAGTGTATAAATGTGAAGCAGTATACAAGGTTATATTTAATTAATTAGTTAATTAAGTCGTTAATACTAATGTCAATTAAGTTAATTTATGTCTTAAGGATAGCGGGACTAATGAAGGCGGCGGCACGCGGCCGCGCTGCAGGTGCAGGGCGAAAGCGGGCAGGCGGGGGCCGGCGCCGTCGCACGGACTCTTCAACAAATATACTTCACGAACCGATCGCGGCGCTCCGCGTGGGCTGGGATGGCTATGTGCGGGTCGCCGCGGACACTTCGACACTCCACTGGGTTCTTTACGTTTTGATGATAGGATTAAAAAAATGTTTATATTTGTATTATATTATTATAAATGGTTTTAAAGTTTTTCCAAGAGATTATTGATAAAGTTCTATATTAATGATTTATACTTAAACAAAGGGAGATACTACTTTAAGAATTTTCAAAAAATTAAAAATTTTAAAAAATTTTGGAAACAAATATTTGTTTTTCGAGATTAATTGATATATATACGATCTTTTTAAATAACAGTATAGGGCACAACGATAATCAAAGTGCACAAAGAAAAATGGATTATATTTAAACAAAGGGAGATACTATTTTAAGAAATTTAAAAAGTTAAAATTAAAAAAATTTTTGGGGAACAAAATTTTTGTTTTTCGAGATTAAATTAATTAATATATATACAATCTATTAAACAGCAATATAGGACACAACAATAATCAAAGTGCACAAAGAAACTAAGTATTAATTTGATATTAATTTAAAGTTCACTAAATAAATTTCACAGTGGCCCTGGGGAATCCGATTCCGGCTACGATCGCCCAGCGTAGCCGGAGCTCTCGCCGCCTGGTCGCTTCGCCGACTCGGGTCTCTTGCAAAAATGGTCGCCTTCCTTTTCTTACGCGTCCAGCGTATCTTGGTCGAATCCTGTCCGTATCTCTGCCGTTACTCCCGGTAAAAATCTGAGAGTGGTCTGTATGGATTCTCGATCGTTTTCTCTTTCTAGTAGCAGTTTAAAAATAGTATGTCACCCGATCGGAAGTTGGTCAAAATTGAGCCTCAACCTGTGAGGTCCGATTTTCGTTCTAAAATAAACAGATTTTTCCACTTTCTAGCACTAATTATGCACTGTAAACTTTGAAACACTATATATACACTTGTGCAGGGGTATATATGTGACTTTTCACAAGAATTTGTAACAAAAACTGGAAAATATATTAAATTAAATAAATCACGAGCGTGCCGATGGACGTGCGCTCACTCGACCAATGTTCGCGTAAGACTGGTTAGGTTAGGTTAGGTTAGGTTAGGTTAGGTTAGGTTAGGTTAGGTTAGGTTAGGTTAGGTTAGGTTAGGTTAGGTTAGGTTAGGTTAGGTTAGGTTAGGTTCAGGTTAGGTTTAGTGGGTAGTCTGGTTGTCGGAATCTCGCGACTACTACGCTCTCGTAGTTATGCGTGGAGATTCCGGACACCAGGAGTCTCACACACCCCTCGGTCAACCCCCCCCCGGGCCCGAGGCAGTGTCACAAGAAAAGACATTCCCCCTGCGTTATCAAAAAAAAAAAAAAAAAGGTTAGGTTAGGTTAGGTTAGGTTAGGTTTCCCCCAGGGGGTGCCGCCCTGGACTCCCCTCCGTCCAGGTAGCGGTACAAGGGGATGCGTCCCCGGGGCCCCGAGCGGCCACTGTCACATTCCCCCTTCCCTCCGTGACAGTGGTGTCCCACCTATCCACTCTCCTAATCCTTGTAATCCTTCCCTTCCTTCCAAACCTCCTCCCCAAATACCCCTCCCTTCCGATGCGACTGCCAACGTCGAGCTCTGCTCCGTTGGCCGTCGAGGAGAGGGCAGCGCGGTTCTGCCCCGCGCGCCCGGACGTCGAGGACAGTGGCGGCGGGCCCAGTGGTGGGGCGAGAGTCTCGCCTCTGGGCGCTACCGCCGAGCGTTTCCCCGTGTGGTGTCCGTGGTCACGTCTCGCGGCCACACGGGACCGCGGGGCTTGCCTTAATTGGCTGGCCCAAGAGGAGTAAACCTCAATAAAAAATCCCCTAAACTTAAGCTGCGGCGCAGGGCGAGCTGTTTTAAGGCCGGGGGGGCAAACCCGGTCGATACTGCGATCCACACCCCAGTTTTTTTGTTTAAAGATGATAAGTACTCGTGGGAATCAAATGGCAAGTTTAAATTCAAATAAAAAAAACCGACGCAGTGCCCGAGAAGGGCGTAGCAGACGTAGGAGAGGGGCCCGCGAAGGGCCCAACCACCACCAACCTGAAAGGGCCCGTGAAGGGCGGAGAAAAGAGCTTCACCTCGCGCTTCTTCGCGGCGATATCTGCGCCGAAGGAAGCGCCGAGCTCCAAACCAACCGGCTCCGGTACCAAACCGTTGCAGCCGTTAGTAGATGACCGGTACTCGTCCGACCTATCCGGGGATGAGGACGTAAACCCCCCCCCTGTCCAGGCCCCAACAAAGGCCCCGGTTGCCAAAGCACCGGAGGGGGAAGACAAAATCAAGACCAGCTCCCGAGTTACGCGGAGTAAATCGGCTGCCTCGTCCCGAACAACATCCGTGGACGAGGCGGGGGGTTCTACCAATCCCCCCCACACCAAAGGAGACAACAAGGCCAGGGAGGCCGCGCGCAACGAGGCGCTGCGGCGATACCTGGCCCTAGACGAGCTCGACGAGCTAATGGAGACCTCGTCGGACTACACATCCGAAGATGAGGGGAGGACGGCCCCCAAACCCCCCGCCAAGGCTCAGGCCGCTGCCAAAGCGCCGGACACTAAGCGGGGCAGAGGCCGTCCCCCAACAACAGGAGAATACGTGGGTCTTGCGGATGCTAAGAAGGCACTCGCGGAGGCCCAACGCGCCGAGCTAGAGCTCCAGGCAGAAAGGGAAATCGCGGAGCAGGCCGCGGCGATGGCTTCCGCGAGGGTGACCAGACTTCAGTCTGGTCCACCCCCTGCGAGCCGGGCCGCTCCCGAAGCCCGTGTCGCACACGCGGAGGGTCTCCAGCGACAAATCGCGGACTCGCTGGCGGTGGTCACAAATGTGGCCAAGGTGTCGAAGGGTCTAAAAGGGACCCTTCAAAAGGCCCTTAAGGATGCGGCTGCGGCCATCCAAGAGGCCTCAGAAGAGCTCCTCAGCCGAACATCATCCGAGGAGGTCGCTCTCCTCCGTGCGGCGAATAGCCGCATGGAGGTAGAGATTGCGGACCTCCGGAAGGAGCTGAGGAGCCTTCAGGCGGAAATCACCCGGCCGCAGGCCGCTCCAGCGCCGCCACCGGTTGTGCCACCGCCAGGCATTGAGAAGACGATGGCCGCGAGCCTGAACCAACTCACTCTCGCAATGGAGAGCAGGTTCGCGGCCATGGAGGAGCAGATGCGCTCGGCACGGCTGACCCCCTCACCGGGGCCAGCCCCCAGGTCGAGCCCTGCTCCTCGAGTAAGACCCACACCCCCGCCGAGCCCCTCGCTCATCTTTGGGCGCTCGGCTGAGGAGTTCCCCCCCCTTCCCTCACGAAGGGACTCAGTAGAGACGGCGATGTCGATGGCTTCTGCGCCACCACCGCCCGCCTGTCCGGCGCCCCTTCCTCTTCCGGCCGTGGCCGAGGAGGGCTGGACGACGGTCAGCAAGAAGAAAGCCAGAAAACGGGCCAACAAACCGTCGCCCGGCACACAGCCGGCCACGGCCGCCGCCAACGCGCCGACCACCCGCGCGAAGCGGCGAGGAGGAAGAGGACGCGGGGAAAATGACAAGGGGGATGTGGCGCAGGCTCCGGCCTCGCAGCCCCCCCCTCCTCCACCCCCAGCGTCCAATAAAAAGGAGACAAAACCGAAGAAGAAGAGGTCCCCGCGCTTGCGTCCCCCAAAATCCGCCGCCGTCGTCCTGACGCTCCAGCCAGGCGCGGCGGACCGAGGGGTGACATACGCGGACCTCTTCTCCAAGGCGAAAGCTCGAATTAAGCTGGCTGACCTCGGGATAGAGGGCGGTCTCCGCCTCAAGAGGGCGCGCACGGGAGCGCGGATGCTGGTGCTTCCAGGCACCGATAGCGCTCCCCTAGCCGACGCCCTCGCTGAGCGACTGAGGCTGGAACTCTATCCCGAGGACGTGCGCATCTCCAGGCCCGAGAAGACTGTGGGTCTTCGCATCTCGGGCCTGGACGACCATGCGCACGAGGAGGACGTGGTAGCTGCCATCGCGCGCACCACCGGATGCTCTGCATCGAGCATCAAGGCGTCCAAGGTCCGTCCCGGCAAAGACGGGATGGGCCAGACGGTGGTGGCCTGCCCGGTGGCGGCCGCCAAACAGCTCCTCGCTGTTGGGACGAAACTCTTGGTGGGCTGGGCCTCGGCTACGGTAGAAGCCCTCCCCCATCGCACCCAGAGGTGCTATCGCTGTCACGAGACTGGACACGTGGCGGCAAAATGCACCTCGGAGGTGGACCGCAGCGGTGACTGCTACCGCTGCGGTAAAGGCGGACACCTGGTGACCGGCCCCTGCTCGGCGAAACCGCACTGCCCAGTGTGCGAGGCCGCGGGCAAGCCAGCCGGTCACCAGCTGGGCTCTCGGCCCTGCGGGGCAAAGAAGCCCACCAAGAGGAAGGTCCCGGCCAGCCGGAGGGCGCCGGACGAAACCGCGGCCGCGGCGGACACTCCAGCCGCCGCGGGGAGCGTGTCAGGAGACGCCCGTGGCTAAATGACAGCCACGGGCGGGCGGCAGCGGGCGTCGAGGTCTGGGGGATCCATTAGATCTCCGCCCGCACTAATGCCGCGAGAGGGCGCGAGAGGCAGCCGCGCGTTCCTCTCAGGGCCGGGGAAACGTCACTCCCCGGCCCGCACACAGGAGAGGCCGCCTCTGTTTACGAGGCGGCCCCCCGCCCGCCGGGTCGCGGGTTATGCTCGCGCGATATACCGTGACCCGGCACTCAGGCGGATGATGGCTCCCATGAGGTTTTAGTGGGTATACCGGCGTCGGTCGTATTGATTAATCGGCGTCGGGGAGCCCCACACACCGGCCGCGCATGATCCCCCGCGCGGCTGACGGTGCGGCAACGCATTTCCTCATGTAAAAAAAAAAAAAAAAAAAAAAAAAAAAAAAAAGGTTAGGTTTCCCCCAGGGGGTGCCGCCCTGGACTCCCCCCCCGTCCAGGTAGCGGTACAAGGGGATGCGTCCCCGGGGCCCCGAGCGGCCACTGTCACATTCCCCCTTCACTCCGTGACAGTGGTGTCCCACCTATCCACTCTCCTAATCCTTGTATTCCTTCTTCTTCCCTCCAAACCTCCTCCCCAAACACCCTTCCATTCCGACGCGACCGCCAGCGTTGAGCTCCGCTCCGCTGGCCGTCGAGGAGAGGGTGCGTGGTTCTGTCCCACGCACCCAGCGCGACGTTGTGGTGGCGGCGGCACAGTGGCGGGGCGAGAGTCTCGTCACTGTGCACTACGTCGAGCGTTTCCCCGTGTGGTGTCGTGGATCACGTCTCGCGGCCACACGGGACCGCGGGGCCCGCCTTAACCGGCCGGCCCAAGTGGATGAGCACCACAATAAAAAATCCCCTAACACTTAAGCTGCGGCGCAGGGCGATCTGTTTTGAGGCCGGGGGGGTAAACCCGGTCGTTACTGCGGACCACACCCCGTTTTTATGTTAGAAAAGTTTAGTACTCGTGGGAATCAAATGGAAGCTGATCAAAAAACTAAAACCGACGTCGTGCCTGCGAAGGGCGTAGTAGACGCAGGAGAGGGGCCCGCGAAGGGCCCAACCACCACCAACCCGAAAGGGCCCGTGAAGGGCGGAGAAAAAAGCTTTTCCTCGCGCTTCTTTGCGGCGATATCTGTGCCGAAAGAAGCGCAGAAGCCAAAACCTACCGGCTCCGGTACCAAACCGTCGCAGCCGGTAGAAATAGATGACTTGTCCTTGTCCGACCCATCCGGAGACGAGGACACTCTGCCCCCCCCTGCCAAGGGCCCAACAAAGGCCCCGGCCGCAAGGCCAGGGGAAGGCAAAACACAGGCTGGCTCCCGAATTACGCGGAGCAGATCAACGGCCTCGTCCCGCACACCATCCGTGGACGAGGCGGGGGGTTCCACCAATCCCCCCCCCACAAAAGGAGACAACAAGGCCAGGGAGGCCGCGCGTAACGAGGCGCTGCGGCGATACCTGGCCTTGGACGAGCTCGACGAGCTCATGGAGTCGGACTCGTCAGACTCGTTTTCGGAGGACGAGGGGAGGACAGCCCCCATCAAACCTCCGCCCAAGCCTCCGGCTGCCTCGGCGCCGGACGCCAAGCGGGGCAGAGGCCGTCCTCCCACCACAGGAGAGTACGTGGGCCTGGCGGACGCCAAAAGAGCGTTAGTGGAGGCCCAACGCGCTGAGCTAGAGCTCCAGAGCGAGAAGGATATCGTCGAGAGGGCCCATTCTATGGTCTCTGCGAGGGTCACTAGGTCCAGGACCGGAGGTACCCTCGCGAGCCAGGCCCCCCCTGAGTCGCGCACGGAGCACGCGGAGGGCCTCCAACGTCAGATTGCTGACTCGTTGGCGGTGGTGGCCGGAGTGGCCAAGGTGTCAAAGGGTTTGAAGGGCACCCTGCAAAAAGCCCTAAAGGAGGCAGTGGTGTCGGTTCAGGAGGCTTCGGAGGAGCTCCTGAGCCGTACGGACACCGAGGAGGTCGCTCTGCTCCGTGCGGCGAATCGCCGCATGGAGGCGGAGCTCGCGGACCTGCGCGGCGAACTGGCGAGCATCCGCTCGGAGCTTGCTGAGGCACGCGCCGGGTCCGTGCGCTCTGCGCCACCACCCCCGCCAGAGCCCATACCACCACCAACACAGACGACGGCCGCAAACCTGGACCGCCTAATTCTCCTGATGGAGAATAGGTTTGCGGCCCTGGAGGAGCGAATCCCGCCTGCGAGGCCGGCACTACCACCTTGCCCAGCCAGTTCGCCAAGGCCCGCTCCTCCGAGGACGACCCCGCCAAGCCCCTCGCTCATCTCAGGGCGCTTGGCGGAAGAATTCCCTCCTCTTCCATCGAGGAGGGTATCAACGGAGACGGCGATTCCTAGATCGCCCCCAAGTGCCCGTCCGGCGCCCCATCCTCCGGCTGCAGACGCGACCGAGGGCTGGACGACGGTCGGCCGTAAGAAGAGGACCAGAAAAAGGGCCGCCCAACCGCCGTCCGGTACCCAACCGGCGGCGACCGCCGCTGACGCACCGAACACCCGCGCGAGGCGGCGAGGTGGAAGAGTTCGTGGGGAAAAAGAGAAGGGGGAGATGGCGCAGGCTCCGGCCTCGCAGCCCCCCCCTCCTCCACCACCCCCACCATCACAAAAGAAGACTGCCGCCAGGGGCAGGAAGGCTCCACGAATGAGGGCGCCGAAATCCTCCGCAGTCGTACTGACCCTCCAGTCAGGCGCGGAGGAAAGAGGCGTCACCTACCTCGACCTCCTGTCCCGGGCGAAAGCCAATATACGGCTGGCCGACCTCGGCATTGAGGGCGGGCTCCAGCTCAAGAGAGCGCGCACTGGGGCGCGGATGCTGGTGGTGCCTGGCGCCGCTAGCGCCCCCCAGGCTGACGCCCTTGCTGCGAGCCTACGCACCGTCCTCAATGCTGAGGATGTACGTGTGTCCAGGCCTGAGAAGACAGTCGGTCTTCGCGTCTCTGGCCTGGACGATACCACGACGGAAGAAGACGTGGCCGCTGCCATCGCGCGGACCACCGGTTGCTCTCCCGAGAGCGTTAAGGCGACGAAAGTCCGCCCCGGTCCAGACGGGGCGGGCACGACGGTGGTGGTCTGCCCGGTGGCAGCTGCCAAATCGTTACTTAAAGAGGGAACGAAGCTCCTGGTGGGCTGGGCCTCAGCCACGGTGAAGGCCCTCCCCCATCGCGCACAGAGGTGCTTCCGCTGCCACGAGCTCGGGCATGTGGCGGCGAAATGCACCTCCGAGGTGGACCGCAGCGATTTCTGTTATCGCTGCGGTAAAACAGGACATCTGGTGACCGGCCCCTGCACCGCGAAACCGCACTGCTCTGTGTGCGAGGCCGCGGGCAGGCCAGCCGGTCACCAGTTAGGTGGGGGATCCTGCGAATCCCGGAAGCCCACCAGGAGAAACAAGGCCAGCCGTACAAAGGCGCCGGACAATGCCGCGGCCGCGGCGGCAACAACACCAGCCGCCGCGGGGAGCGGCGAGACGTAACGCCCGTGGACTAACAGCAGCCACGGGCGGGCGGCTGCGGGCGTCGAGGTCTGGGGGATCCAGATAGACCTCCGCCCGCACTAATGCCGCGAGAGGGCGCGAGAGGCAGCCGCGCGACCCTCTCAGGGCCGGGGAAACGTCATTCCCCGGCCCGCACACAGGAGAGGCCGCCTCTGTTTACGAGGCGGCCAGCCGCTGCCGGGGTTGCGGGTTAAGGCTCACGCTGTGTACCGTGACCCCGGCACCATTGCGGAAGATGGCTCCCATGGGGTTTTAGTGGGTATACCGGCGCCGGTCGTATTGATTAATCGGCGTCGGGGAGCCCCACACACCGGCCGCGCATGATCCCCCGCGCGGCTGACGGTGCGGCAACGCATTTCCCCATGTAAAAAAAAAAAAAAAAAAAAAAAGGTTAGGTTAGGTTAGGTTAGGTTTCCCCCAGGGGGTGCCGCCCTGGACTCCCCCCCCCCCGTCCAGGTAGCGGTACAAGGGGATGCGTCCCCGGGGCCCCGAGCGGCCACTGTCACATTCCCCCTTTCACTCCGTGACAGTGGTGTCCCACCTTTCCGCCTCCAAATCCTTGTATTCCCTCCCTCCTTCCCAAACCTCCTCCCCAAACACCTCTCCCTTCCGACGCGACCGCCAGCGTTGAGCTCCGCTCCGCTGGCCGTCGAGGAGAGGGTGCGTGGTTCTGTCCCACGCACCCAGCACGACGTTGTGGTGGCGGCGGCACAGTGGCGGGGCGAGAGTCTCGTCACTGTGCACTACGTCGAGCGTTATCCCGTGCGGTGTCGTGGATCACGTCTCGCGGCCGCACGGGACCGCGGGGCTTGCCTTTACCGGCTGGCCCAAGAGGATGAGCACCTCAATAAAAAATCCCCCAATACTTAAGCTGCGGCGCAGGGCGAGCTGTTTTGAGGCCGGGGGGGCAAACCCGGTCGATACTGCGTACCACACCCAGTTTTTTACCTTTAAAATGTTTTTGACTCGTGGGAACAAAATGGATATTACTAAAACTAAACCCCAAAAATCAGACGAAGTGCCTGCGAAGGGCGGAGTCGATGTTGGAGGAGAGCCCGTGAAGGGCATACACAACCCGAAAGGGCCCGTGAAGGGCGGAGGAGAGAAGACACTCCAGGCGCGCTTTTTGTCGGCGATATCTGTGCCGACGAAAGCGCCGAGTTCTTCCAGCCAAGCCAGCTCCTGCACCGTGCGGTTGCAGCGGCTTGAAGATGACGCGTCCCTGCCCGGTCCATCAGGGAAAGGGAAAGCCCCCCCTGTTCAGGCCCCACCAAAGGCCCCGGCTCCTAAAGAGCCGGCGGGGAAGGGCAAGAGCCAGGCTGTCTCCCGCAACACGCGGTTGAGGCAGTACCTGGCTCCCGACGACCTCTCACCTATGACGTCGTCAGACGAAGAGGGGATACTACCCCCTCCTGCTAAGCCCCCCCCTGTGCAGGCCCCACCAAAGGCCCCGGCCCCCAAAGGACCGGCGGGGAAGAGGAGCAAATCGGCAGCCCGAAGAGACAGGATGCGGCTGAGACTGCCGGATATGGTGTTCGACGATTCGTCACCACTCGCGTCGAGCACCGATGAAGATGACGAGAGACCGCCTTCAGAACCCCCTGCTAAGGCCCCGGCAGCCCCAGCGCCGGACGCCCAGCGGGGCAGAGGCCGTCCTCCCACAACCGGGCAGTACGTGGGCCTAGCTGCTGCCAAGCAGGCGCTTGTGCAGGCCCAGCGCGCTGAGCTAGAGCTCGCCGCAGAAAAAGAGTTAGTGGAGCAGGCCTCATCAATGGCTTCTGCGAGGGCGACGCGGTCAAAAACTGTGCCCGCCCTCGCGAGCCAGGCCGCTCCGGAGGCCCGTGCAGCTCACGCGCAGGGCCTGCAGAAGCAAATCACCGACTCCTTAGCGGTGGTGGCCGGGGTGGCCAAGGTCTCTAAGGGCCTGAAGGGGACTCTCCAAAAGGCCCTTAAAGACGCTGTGGCGGCCATCCATGAGGCCTCGGAGGAGCTCCTGACTCGCACCTCCAGCGAGGAGGTCGCCCTGCTCCGTGCGGCAAACAGCCGCATGGAGTCAGAGATCGCTGACCTCCGTAACGAGCTCAGGAGCCTCCAGGCGGAGATTGTGCGGCCGCGCGCCGTAGCCGCGCCGCCAACCCCGCCGAATGTGGAGTCGGTGATGGCCGCGAATCTCGACCGAATGACTCTCCTCATGGAGAGTCGGTTCGCGGCCATGGAAGAGCGGTTGCGCTCGGTCACAACTCCGAGCCCCGCTCCAATAGTTAGGCCCATCTCCCAGCCAAGCTCGCCCAGTGTGCTGAGGCTCTCGGCTGTGGAGTACCCCCCGCTGCCCTCGCAAAGGGCTAGTTTGGAGACGGCGGTGGTGATGTCCACCCCACCACCGCCCGCCTGTCCGGCGCCCCACCCTCCCCCGGCTCCGACCGGAGAGGGTTGGACGACAGTGAATAGGAGGAGGCCCCGAAAGGGCCAGACACAGTCGACCAGCACTGCTCCGGTCGCGCCCCTCACCGCTGACGCTGCTGAGAGCGCGAGGCGGCGAAGGAAACGAGGAGGACGAAATGGAGGGAGGGGTAAGAAGGCGCAGGAACAACCCTCGCAGCCTCCCCCTCCCCCCCAAACATCCAAAAAGAAGGACAAGCCTAAGCCTGTCGAGAGGAGGGCTCCGCGTCTGCGTCCCCCGAAATCCGCCGCCGTCATCCTGACTCTACAGCCAGGCGCGGCGGAACGAGGGGTGACCTACGCCGACCTCTTCTCGAAGGCGAAGGCGCGAATAAAGTTGGCCGACCTCGGGATAGAAGGCGGCCTCCGGCTCAAGAGGGCGCGCACGGGGGCGCGGATGCTGCTGCTCCCCGGCGCTGACAGCGCTCCCCTAGCTGACGCCCTCGCCGAGCGAATGAGGCTCGAACTATATCCCGAGGACGTGCGCATCTCCAGGCCCGAGAAGACTGTGTGTCTTCGCGTCTCGGGCCTGGACGACCACGCGCACGAAGAAGACGTGGCCGCTGCCATCGCGCGGACCACCGGATGCTCAATTTCGGGCATCAAAGCGTCGAAAGTACGTCCCGGCCCAGACGGGATGGGTCAGACGGTGGTGGCCTGCCCGGTGGCGGCCGCCAAGAAGCTGCTTGCAGCTGGGACGAAGCTCCTGGTGGGCTGGGCCTCCGCTCTCGTGACGGCCCTGCCCCATAGGACCCAGAGGTGCTACCGCTGCCACGATGCTGGCCACGTGGCGGCGAAGTGCACCTCGGAGGTGGACCGCAGCGGACACTGCTACCGCTGCGGACAAGCCGGTCATCTGGTGACCGGCCCTTGCACTGCGAAGCCGCACTGCTCTCTGTGCGAAGCCGCGGGCAAGCCGGCCGGTCATCAGGTGGGCTCCGGGTCCTGCGGGGCCAGGCCCACCAGGAGGAATCGCCAGGCGGCCAAAAAGGCGCCGGATGGAACCGCGGCCGCGACGGCTTCTCCAACCGTCGCGGAGAGCGGAACAGGAGACGCCCGTGGCTAAATGACAGCCACGGGCGGGCGGCAGCGGGCGTCGAGGTCTGGGGGATCCATTAGATCTCCGCCCGCACTAATGCCGCGAGAGGGCGCGAGAGGCAGCCGCGCGTTCCTCTCAGGGCCGGGGAAACGTCATTCCCCGGCCCAAACACAGGAGAGGCCGCCTCTGTTTACGAGGCGGCCCCCCGCCCGCCGGGTCGCGGGTTATGCTCGCGCGATATACCGTGACCCGGCACTCAGGCGGATGATGGCTCCCATGAGGTTTTAGTGGGTATACCGGCAGCCGAACGTATTGATTCGGCGTCGGGGAGCCCCACACACCGGCCGCGCATGATCCCCCGCGCGGCTGACGGTGCGGCAACGCATTTCCTCATGTAAAAAAAAAAAAAAAAAAAAAAAAAAAAAAAAAAAAAAAAAAAAAAAAAAAAAAAAAAAAAAAAAAAAAAGGTTAGGTTTCCCCCAGGGCCCCCAGGGGGTGCCGCCCTGGACTCCCCCCCCCGTCCAGGTAGCGGTACAAGGGGATGCGTCCCCGGGGCCCCGAGCGGCCACTGTCACATTCCCCCTTTCACTCCGTGACAGTGGTGTCCCACCTTTCCGCCTCCAAATCCTTGTATTCCCTCCCTCCTTCCCAAACCTCCTCCCCAAACACCTCTCCCTTCCGACGCGACCGCCAGCGTTGAGCTCCGCTCCGCTGGCCGTCGAGGAGAGGGTGCGTGGTTCTGTCCCACGCACCCAGCACGACGTTGTGGTGGCGGCGGCACAGTGGCGGGGCGAGAGTCTCGTCACTGTGCACTACGTCGAGCGTTATCCCGTGCGGTGTCGTGGATCACGTCTCGCGGCCGCACGGGACCGCGGGGCTTGCCTTTACCGGCTGGCCCAAGAGGATGAGCACCTCAATAAAAAATCCCCCAATACTTAAGCTGCGGCGCAGGGCGATCTGTTTTGAGGCCGGGGGGGTAAACCCGGTCGCTACTGCGAACCACACCCCGTTTTCTGTCTAAAAAAGTTGTGTACTCGTGGGAACAAGATATGGATGATTCAAAAAACAAAACCAAAACCGACGTTGTGCCCGAGAAGGGCGGAGCGAAGTTAGGAGAGGGGCCCGAGAAGGGCCCAAACACCAACCCGAAAGGGCCCGTGAAGGGCGGTGCTGAGAAGTCTTACTACGCGCGCTTCATGTCGGCAATTTCCGCGCCGGCGGAAGCGCCAAGCACTTCAAAGGAGACTGGCTCCCGCACATTGCGGTCGAAGCCACGAAAGGAGTATGATCTGTCTTCGTCCGACCTAACCGGGGACGAGGACATGGTACCCCCCCCTGTCAAGGCCCCACCAAAGGCCCCGGCCGCAAAAGTGCCGGAGGGGAAGGGCAGCGAGGCCACCTCCCGTGTCACGCGGAGTAGGCGGCGTGCTGAATCAGAGATTGATTCGGCGGCCTCGTCCCGCATTCCATCTGTGGACGAGGCGGGGGGCTCCACTAATCCCCCCCCCAACAAAGGAGACAAGGCCAGGGAGGTCGCGCGCAATGAAGCGCTGCGACGGTACCTGGCCTTGGAAGAGCTCGACGAGCTTATGGAGTCCTCGTCAGACTCGCTTTCGGATGACGAGGGGAGGTCGACCCCCACCAAACCCCCGCCCAGGCCACCGGCTGCCTCAGCACTGGAAGGCAAACGGGGCAGAGGCCGTCCTCCCACAACAGGAGAATATGTGGGCCTGGCAGCCGCAAAGCAGGCGCTAGTGGAGGCCCAACGAGCGCAGCTCGATTTGGATATGGAAAGGGAGGTCGCGGAGATGACCTCCACCATGGTGACCACGAGAGCCACACGGCCCAGGGCCGAGTCAACTCTCGTGGAACCAACCCCTCCCGTACATGTCGAGGCTCGTGCTGCGCACGCAGAGGGCCTCCAAAAACAAATTAAGGAATCCTTGGCGGTGGTGGCTAACGTCGCCAAGATATCTAAGGGCCTGAAGGGGACGCTCCAAAAGGCCCTTAAAGACGCGGTGGCCTCCATACAGGAGGCATCGGAGGAGCTCCTCAGCCGTACCAGCTCGGAGGAGGTCGCTCTGCTCCGTGCGGCCAACAGCCGCATGGAGGCAGAAATTGCGGACCTCCGACGAGAGCTGAGGAGCCTCCACGAAGAGGTCACCCGGCCACGAGCGCCCCCTGCGCCATTGGCCCCACCACCGCCCAGTGCGGACATGAGTGTGGCCGCGAACCTGGAACGTATAACTCTCCTGATGGAGAGCAGGTTCGCGGCCCTGGAGGAGCGAATACCGCCTGCGAGGCCGGCACTATCACCTCGTCCGGCCAATCCGCCAAGGCTCGCTCCTCCAAGGACGACCCCGCCAAGCCCCTCGCTCATCTCAGGGCGCTTGGCGGAAGAATACCCTCCTCTTCCATCGAGGAGGGAATCCACTGAGACGGCGATCCCTACATCGCCCCATGTCGCTTGCCCGGCGCCCCTCCCTCCGGCCGCAACTGCTGCTGAAGGCTGGACGACGGTCAGCCATAAGAAGAGGGCCAAAAATAGAGCCCAGCCGTCGTCCGGCACCCAACCGGCCACGACTGCCGCTGAGCAGCAACCCACCCGCGCTCGGCGGCGAGGAGGAAGAGAACGCCGGGGTAAAGGACAGGGGGACGTGGCGCAGGCTCCGGCCTCGCAGCCCCCCCCTCCTCCACCCCCTGCGTCAAAAAAGAAGACAGTCGCCAAGGAGAAGAGGCGTCCGCGCTTGCGTCCCCCAAAATCCGCCGCCGTCGTCCTGACGCTCCAGCCAGGCGCGGCGGACAGAGGGGTGACCTTTGCGAACCTCTTCTCCAAGGCTAAAAGTCAAATCCGGCTGGCAGACCTCGGGATAGAGGGCGGCCTTCGGCTCAGGAAAGCGCGCACGGGGGGGCGAATTCTGGTGCTTTCAAGCGCCAACGACGCCCCCAAGGCTGACGCCCTGGCCGACCAATTGAAGACAGTCCTCTACCCCGAGGACGTGCGTATCTCCAGGCCCGAGAAGACTGTGTGTCTTCGAGTCTCGGGTCTGGACGATCACACGGACGAGGAGCATGTGGCCGCTGCCATCGCGCGGACCACCGGATGCTCTCAAACAAGCATCAAGGCGTCAAAGGTCCGTCCCGGCAAAGACGGGATGGGCCAGACGGTGGTGGCCTGCCCGGTGGCGGCCGCCAAGCAGCTCCTCGCTGCCAAAACGAAGCTCCTGGTGGGATGGGCCTCCGCAACCGTTGAGGCCCTGCCCCATAGGCCCCAAAGGTGCTACCGCTGCCACGAAGTCGGACACGTGGCGGCGGTATGCCCTTCGGAAGTAGACCGCAGCGGCAACTGTTTCCGCTGCGGTAAAGATGGGCACCTGGTGACAGGCCCCTGCTCTGCGAAGCCGCACTGTCCACTGTGCGAGGCCGCGGGCAGGTCAGCCAGTCACCAGTTGGGCTCGAAGCTCTGCGGGGCAAAGAAGCCCACCAGGAGAAAGGTCCAGGCCAGCCGGAAGGCGCCGAACGAGACCGCGGCCGCGGCGGACGCTCCAACCGCCGCGGAGAGCGGGTCAGGAGACGCTCGTGGCTAAATCACAGCCACGGGCGGGCGGCAGCGGGCGTCGAGGTCTGGGGGATCCAATAGACCTCCGCCCGCACTAATGCCGCGAGAGGGCGCGAGAGGCAGCCGCGCGTCCCTCTCAGGGCCGGGGAAACGTCATTCCCCGGCCCGCACACAGGAGAGGCCGCCTCTGTTTACGAGGCGGCCAGCCGCTGCCGGGGTTGCGGGTTAAGCTCGCGCGTGTACCGTGACCCCGGCGCTAGGCGGAAGAAGGCTCCCATGAGGTTTTAGTGGGTATACCGGCAGCCGAACGTATTGATTCGGCGTCGGGGAGCCCCACACACCGGCCGCGCATGATCCCCCGCGCGGCTGACGGTGCGGCAACGCATTTCCTCATGTAAAAAAAAAAAAAAAAAAAAAAAAAAAAAAAAAAAAAAAAAAAAAGGTTTCCCCCAGGGGGTGCCGCCCTGGACTCCCCTCCGTCCAGGTAGCGGTACAAGGGGATGCGTCCCCGGGGCCCCGAGCGGCCACTGTCACATTCCCCCCTTCACTCCGTGACAGTGGTGTCCCACCTATCCGCCTCCTCATCCCAAAAGGCCTTCCCTTCCTTCCAAACCTCCTCCCCAAACACCCATCCCTTCCGTTGCGACCGCCAGCGTCGAGATTTTCTCCGCTGGCCGTCAAGGATGGCGGTGGTGATGTCCACCCCACCACCGCCCGCCTGACCGGCGACCTACCCTCCCCTAGCTGTGTGCGCCCGCCGCTGACGCTGCTTTGTGCGCGAGGCGGCGCGGAAAAGGGGAGGAAGGAGAGGGGGGAGGGGTGTTGGCGCAGGAGCAATCCTTCGCAGCCTCACCCTCCCCCCATCGCGAAGCCCCCCCCCGCCGCTGACGCTGCTGTGTGCGCGAGGCGGCGGAGGGGGAGAAAGGAGAGGGAGGGGTGATGGCGCAGGAGCAATCCTTGCAGCCTCCCCCTCCCCCACTATCGCGAGGCCCCCCCTGCCGCTGACGCTGCTGTGTGCGCGAGGCGGTGGGGGGGGCGGGGTGGAAGGAGAGGGGGGAGGGGTGTTGGCGCAGGAGCAATCCTTCGCAGCCTCCCCCTCCCCCCATCGCGAAGCCTCCCCCCGCCGCTGACGCTGCTGAGAGCGCGAGGCGGCGGAGGGGGAGAAAGGAGAGGGAGGGGTGATGGCGCAGCCTCCCCCTCCCCCCCCCCATCGCGAAAGCCCCCCCCGCTGCTGACGCTGCTGTGTGCGCGAGGCGGCGGGGGGGAGGAGGAAGGAGAGGGAGGGGTGATGGCGCAGGAGCAATCCTCGCAGCCTCCCCCTCCCGGCGGCAGCGGGCGTCGAGGTCTGAGGGATCATTTGAGACCTCCGCCCGCACTAATGCCGCGAGAGGGCGCGAGAGGTAGCCGCGCGTTCCTCTCAGGGCCGGGGAAAGTTCACTCCCCGGCCCGAACACAGGAGAGGCCGCCTCTGCTTACGAGGCGGCCAGCCGCTGCCGGGGTTGCGGGTTAAGCTCGCGCGTGTACCGTGACCCCGGCGCTAGGCGGAAGAAGGCTCCCATGGGGTTTTAGTGGGTATACCGGCGCCGGTCGTATTGATTAATCGGCGTCGGGGAGCCCCACACACCGGCCGCGCTGATCCCTCGCGCGGCTGACGGTGCGGCAACGCATTTCCCCATGTAAAAAAAAAAAAAAAAAAAAAAAAGGTTAGGTTAGGTTAGGTTAGGTTTCCCCCAGGGGGTGCCGCCCTGGACTCCCCTCCGTCCAGGTAGCGGTACAAGGGGATGCGTCCCCGGGGCCCCGAGCGGCCACTGTCACATTCCCCCCTTCACTCCGTGACAGTGGTGTCCCACCTATCCGCCTCCTCATCCTAAAAGGCCTTCCCTTCCTTCCAAACCTCCTCCCCAAACACCCATCCCTTCCGTTGCGACCGCCAGCGTCGAGATTTTCTCCGCTGGCCGTCAAGGATGGCGGTGGTGATGTCCACCCCACCACCGCCCGCCTGACCGGCGACCTACCCTCCCCTAGCTGTGTGCGCCCGCCGCTGACGCTGCTTTGTGCGCGAGGCGGCGTGGAAAAGGGGAGGAAGGAGAGGGGGGAGGGGTGTTGGCGCAGGAGCAATCCTTCGCAGCCTCACCCTCCCCCCCATCGCGAAGCCCCCCCCGCCGCTGACGCTGCTATGTGCGCGAGGCGGCGGAGGGGGAGAAAGGAGAGGGAGGGGTGATGGCGCAGGAGCAATCCTTGCAGCCTCCCCCTCCCCCACTATCGCGAGGCCCCCCCTGCCGCTGACGCTGCTGTGTGCGCGAGGCGGTGGGGGGGGCGGGGTGGAAGGAGAGGGGGGAGGGGTGTTGGCGCAGGAGCAATCCTTCGCAGCCTCCCCCTCCCCCCATCGCGAAGCCTCCCCCCGCCGCTGACGCTGCTGAGAGCGCGAGGCGGCGGAGGGGGAGAAAGGAGAGGGAGGGGTGATGGCGCAGCCTCCCCCTCCCCCCCCCCCATCGCGAAAGCCCCCCCCGCTGCTGACGCTGCTGTGTGCGCGAGGCGGCGGGGGGGAGGAGGAAGGAGAGGGAGGGGCGATGGCGCAGGAGCAATCCTCGCAGCCTCCCCCTCCCGGCGGCAGCGGGCGTCGAGGTCTGAGGGATCATTTGAGACCTCCGCCCGCACTAATGCCGCGAGAGGGCGCGAGAGGTAGCCGCGCGTTCCTCTCAGGGCCGGGGAAAGTTCACTCCCCGGCCCGAACACAGGAGAGGCCGCCTCTGTTTACGAGGCGGCCAGCCGCTGCCGGGGTTCGCGGGTTAAAGCTAACGCTGTATACCGTGTCCCCGGCGCTAGGCGGAAGAAGGCTCCCATGGGGTTTTAGTGGGTATACCGGCGCCGGTCGTATTGATTAATCGGCGTCGGGGAGCCCCACACACCGGCCGCGCTGATCCCTCGCGCGGCTGACGGTGCGGCAACGCATTTCCCCATGTAAAAAAAAAAAAAAAAAAAAAGGTTAGGTTAGGTTAGGTTTCCCCCAGGGGGTGCCGCCCTGGACTCCCCTCCGTCCAGGTAGCGGTACAAGGGGATGCGTCCCCGGGGCCCCGAGCGGCCACTGTCACATTCCCCCCTTCACTCCGTGACAGTGGTGTCCCACCTATCCGCCTCCTCATCCCAAAAGGCCTTCCCTTCCTTCCAAACCTCCTCCCCAAACACCCATCCCTTCCGTTGCGACCGCCAGCGTCGAGATTTTCTCCGCTGGCCGTCAAGGATGGCGGTGGTGATGTCCACCCCACCACCGCCCGCCTGACCGGCGACCTACCCTCCCCTAGCTGTGTGCGCCCGCCGCTGACGCTGCTTTGTGCGCGAGGCGGCGCGGAAAAGGGGAGGAAGGAGAGGGGGGAGGGGTGTTGGCGCAGGAGCAATCCTTCGCAGCCTCACCCTCCCCCCATCGCGAAGCCCCCCCCCGCCGCTGACGCTGCTGTGTGCGCGAGGCGGCGGAGGGGGAGAAAGGAGAGGGAGGGGTGATGGCGCAGGAGCAATCCTTGCAGCCTCCCCCTCCCCCACTATCGCGAGGCCCCCCCTGCCGCTGACGCTGCTGTGTGCGCGAGGCGGTGGGGGGGGCGGGGTGGAAGGAGAGGGGGGAGGGGTGTTGGCGCAGGAGCAATCCTTCGCAGCCTCCCCCTCCCCCCATCGCGAAGCCTCCCCCCGCCGCTGACGCTGCTGAGAGCGCGAGGCGGCGGAGGGGGAGAAAGGAGAGGGAGGGGTGATGGCGCAGCCTCCCCCTCCCCCCCCCCATCGCGAAAGCCCCCCCCGCTGCTGACGCTGCTGTGTGCGCGAGGCGGCGGGGGGGAGGAGGAAGGAGAGGGAGGGGTGATGGCGCAGGAGCAATCCTCGCAGCCTCCCCCTCCCGGCGGCAGCGGGCGTCGAGGTCTGAGGGATCATTAAAGAGACCTCCGCCCGCACTAATGCCGCGAGAGGGCGCGAGAGGTAGCCGCGCGTTCCTCTCAGGGCCGGGGAAAGTTCACTCCCCGGCCCGAACACAGGAGAGGCCGCCTCTGTTTACGAGGCGGCCAGCCGCCCGCCGGGTCGCGGGTTATGCTCGCGCGATATACCGTGACCCGGCACTCAGGCGGATGATGGCTCCCATGGGGTTTTAGTGGGTATACCGGCGCCGGTCGTATTGATTAATCGGCGTCGGGGAGCCCCACACACCGGCCGCGCTGATCCCTCGCGCGGCTGACGGTGCGGCAACGCATTTCCCCATGTAAAAAAAAAAAAAAAAAAAAAAAAAAAAAAAAAAAAAGGTTCCCCCAGGGGGTTCCCCCAGGGGGTGCCGCCCTGGACTCCCCTCCGTCCAGGTAGCGGTACAAGGGGATGCGTCCCCGGGGCCCCGAGCGGCCACTGTCACATTCCCCCCTTCACTCCATGACAGTGGTGTCCCACCTATCCGCCTCCTCATCCTAAAAGGCCTTCCCTTCCTTCCAAACCTCCCCCCAAAAATACCCTTCCCATCCCTAAAAGTAGAGGTGCCGTTCTGCCGGCAGTCTGATGCGGTTCGGCGAGGTCCTGCAGCGTAGAAGCAAGTTGCTCCGCTGTCAGGCCAGGATTGCGCGTGCTTTGCGCGCCTCGATGAGGACAGTGGCGGCGGGCCCGGTGGTGGGGCGAGAGTCTCGCCACTGGGCGCTACCGCCGAGCGTTATCCCGTGTGGTGTCGTGGATCACGTCTCGCGGCCACACGGGACCGCGGGGCTTGCCTTCAGTGGCTGGCCCAAGAGGAGGAAACCTCACTAAAAAACCCCTAATGCTTAAGCTGCGGCGCAGGGCGATCTGTTTTGAGGCCGGGGGGGTAAACTCGGTCGCGACTGCGAACCACACTCAGCTTTTTCAACCTAAAAATGTATACTACTCGTGGGAACAAATATGGAGAATCTTAAAACACAAAAATCAAAATCTGACGTAGTGCCTGAGAAGGGCGGAGCGAAGTTAGGTGACGCACCCGTGAAGGGTAAACACAACTTGAAAGGGCCCGAGAAGGGCGGCGTTGCAGTAGGAGAGAAGTCTGCGAAGGACAAACCCAACCAGAAAGGGCCTGAGAAGGGCGGAGTAGCAAAGAGCACGAGCTATTATAGCCGTATAGCTTCTGCGCTCTTTGCGCAAGATGAGGAGCCAAGCACCAGTGCTGTAGGTGAGCCATCTCTTACTGGCTCCCGCGCAGTTGAGCGGTCGCAGCCATTGGAGGGGGGCGTGACATCAAGCCAGTCCGAAGGCGAGCAGGGGACGGTCCCCGCCAAGCCCCCTCCCAAGGCTCCAACTACGAGACGACAGGTCCGTGCCCCCCCCGCGACAACTACCGATGACGAGGGGAGCAGTCAGGTCTCCCAATCCTCCCGCAACCCGCGGTTGAGAGAGTACCTGCCTGTAGAAACCATCCCCTCGTCGCCACCGTCCTCATCAGAGGACGAAGAGGGGACGGCCTCCGGGAGGCCCTCTAGGCTAGACGCCAGAAAGGGCAGAGGCCGTCCCCCTACAACAGGCGAATATGTGGGCCTAGCGGCCGCCAAACAAAAGTTAGTGGAGGCCCAGCGTGCACAAATAGAGCTGGAGCTGGAGAAAGAGGTCGCGGAGAGGGCGACGACCATGGTGGCCACGAGGGCCACGCGGCCGAGAGCAGAAAACCCCGTGGCCCCAACCTCTCCCGACGCTCATGTTGAGGCTCGTTCTGTGCACGCAGAGGGCCTCCAAAAGCAAATTTCGGAGTCTTTGGCGGTGGTGGCCAATGTGGCCAAAGTGTCGAAGGGCCTTAAGGGCACGCTACAGAGGGCCCTTAAGGAAGCAGTGACCTCCATACAGGAGGCTTCGGAGGAGCTCCTCAGCCGCACCAGCTCTGAGGAGGTCGCCCTGCTCCGTGCGGCTAACGCCCGCATGGAGGCAGAGATCGCCGACCTCCGACGCGAGCTGAGGAGCCTCCGAGAAGAGGTCACTCGGCCACGAGCGCCCCCTGTAGCAGTGGCCTCACCACCGCCAAGCGCGGAGACGACGAGCCTGGCCGCAAACCTGGAGCGTTTAACTCTCCTCATGGAGAGCAGGTTTGCGGCCATCGAGGGGCGGATGAGTTCCGCCCCTCGCGCTAGGCCCGCAACACCGCCGCTGAGCCAGTCCCAAACCTCCTGGTCCTCAGCGATGGAAGCGCCCCCTCGTCTTGCACATTGGGAACTGGCCCGCCCAACATCCCCTCCCCCAGCTGCATCCGCAGCGGAAGAGGGATGGTCGACGGTAGCCAGGAGGAGAGGCGGCCCAAAGGCGACCGCCCCACCACCGTCGACTGGCATCCAGCCGGCCGCAGCTGCCGCCTCAGCGCAGACCACCCGCGCGAGGCAGCGGGGAGGAGCTCCCCAAGCCGGACCGGCGAAGGTCCAGGCAGAGAAGGAAGCGGCAAAGAAGAGGAAAAGGAAAAGGGGTGGCAAGAAGAGGAGGCAACAAGGCACCGTCACCGGGACCCAGGCGCCCCCTCCACCACCTCCTCCTCCCCAGCCCAAGCCTGCAGCTGGAAAAAAGCCGGGCAGGAAGGCTCCACGACTCAGACCGCCGAGGTCCTCGGCTGTGGTCCTGACACTCTTGTCAGACGCAAAGGACCGCGGCGTGTCCTATGAGAGCCTCCTGTCCACGGCGAAGGCCAAGATTCGACTCGCCGACCTTGGCATTGAGGGCGGCGTCAGGATTAAGACGGCTCGCACGGGAGCACGAATGCTCATCCTGCCGGGTGCCGATAGCGCCCCCAAGGCAGACGCGCTTGCTGAACGGCTGAGAGGCGTCCTCAAGGCCGAGGACGTTAAGGTCTCCAGGCCCGAAAAGACCGTAAGTCTGCGGATATCGGGCCTGGATGACTGTACTACCCCGGACGAAGTCGCGGCTGCCATTGCGCAGGTCGCGGGATGCCCGGCCGCCCAGATCCGGCCGAATGCAATCCGCACCGGCCCGGACGGCCTGGGCTCCACAACTGTGGCTTGCCCAATAGCAGCCGTGAAGAAATTGGAGGGCACCAAGCTCTTGGTGGGCTGGGCTTCAGCCACAGTGAAGCCACTGCCGCCCAGGGCCCTAAGATGCTTTCGCTGCCTCGAATTCAATCACGTGGCAGCGAAATGCACATCAGAGATAGACCGCAGCAAACTCTGTTACCGCTGCGGTCAAACAGGGCATTTGGTAACCGGTCCCTGCACGGCCGCGCCGCATTGCAGCGTGTGCGAAGCGGCGGGCAGGCCGGCGAACCACCAACTGGGCGGCGGGCCATGTAGGCAGCAGCCCACCAAGAGAAGAACGAAGACTAAATCGGACAAAGCCGCGACGGGCAAGCCAGCCCAGACGCAGCCGCAGCCGCAGGAGCCACAGGGGGAAGCGGGGGTAAGACCAAACAATGGATAGTACCCTCAGCTTCCTCCAAACTAACCTGAACCACTGCGCCACTGCACAGGATCTCCTATTCCAGAGCATGGCGCAGTGGAACATTAAGGTGGCTGTGGCCGCCGAGCCGTACCGGACCGTGCCCAGGGAAGACTGGGCCGTGGATTTGGACGGCTCGGTGGTAATCATCGTGCGGACGGCTGCGGGCAGCCCCCCCCTCACCAACATCTCGAGGGGTAGGGGCCTCGTCGCGGCGACCATCGGGGAGACAGTAGTCGTCGGTGGCTACTGCTCCCCAAACAAAAGTCTCGCCGACTTCGAAGATTGGTTAAGTGATGCAGGCAGGATCGCCGCTCAGAGCTACCCCCTCCCTGTGATCATGCTCGGGGACTTCAATGCCAAATCTACGGCTTGGGGTTCCCCGGTCACTGATCAGCGGGGGGAGCTACTGGAGGAGTGGGCGATCCAGAACAGGCTCGTCGTCCTAAATCGGGGGACGGTATACACGTGCGTGCGCATGCGGGGCGGGTCGATAGTCGACCTCACGCTTGCCAGCCCCGCCATAGCGCGCCGTGTTGCGGACTGGAGGGTCCTGGAGGGAGTTGAGACGCTGTCGGACCACAGATATATCCGGTTCAGCGTCTCCTCCCGGAATCCGGGCCCTCGAGCCGTGGACCTTCCCCCGACGGAGATTTACCCGCGCTGGGTTCTGAAGCGCCTGGATCGCGAGGCGTTCCGCGAGGCCCTGGTGGTACACACGTGGGAACCGGGGCCCGACAACGCGGAACTGCCCGATCCTAACGCGGAGGCGGAATCACTACGGTCGCTGATGACGTCGTTGTGCGACGCGGCGATGCCGAGAGCGGGCCCGTTCAGGCCTGCTCGCCAGGCGTACTGGTGGAACGCAGAAATTGCGCAGCTACGCTCAGCCTGCGTCCGAGCGCAACACCAGTACGCCAGGTACAGGAGACGGCGTCGCCATAGCGAGGATGCAGCGGCCGTAGAAGCGCGCCTGTATGAGGAGTACAGGAGCGCCAGGACGGCCATGAAGGTCGCCATCAAAGCCGCCAAGTCGGCGGCGTGGGAGGAGCTCCTGGGGACGCTGGATCGTGATCCATGGGGGCGCCCATACCATCTTGTCCGGCAAAAACTCCGGCCATGGGCGCCTCCGCTGACCCAGAGTCTCCCCCCACACGTGGTGACCGACGTGGTCGGTGCCCTGTTCCCCTCAGGGGCAGTGCATCCGCCTCCCGTGATGGCGCCGCCATCAGTGCAACCCAGCGCGAGTGACGACGAGCCTGTGCCTGCTGTGACCCGGGAAGAACTGGGTGTGGCGGTGTTAAGGATGAAGTCCAAGAACACCGCCCCCGGTCTCGACGGCATACCAGGGCGTGCGTGGGTTCTGTCCCACGACGCCCTGGAATCCCGACTGACGACGCTCTTCACGGCGTGCCTGGTTCAGGGCCAGTTCCCAACCCGGTGGAAAACCGGAAAGCTGGTCCTGATCAGGAAGGAGGGGCGCCCGGCGGACTCTCCGTCCGCCTACCGGCCCATCGTATTACTGGACGAGGTGTGTAAGATGCTCGAGCGCGTCATCGCAAACCGCCTCGTCCAGCATCTCGAGGAGATTGGGCCGGATCTGGCGGAAAACCAGTTTGGGTTCCGCCGAGGGCGCTCCACCATCGACGCCATCGCGCACGTGAAGAGCCAGGCGGAGGAGGCAGTAGCTCGGGGAGAGGTGTTGTTGGCGGTCTCGTTGGACATTTCCAACGCCTTCAACACCCTCCCCTGGAGCTGTATCAAGGAGGCGCTCCGTTACCACGGAGTGCCGGCCTACCTCCGCCGCGTCGTCGGGAATTACCTGTCAGAGAGAGCCGTGGCCTTCCCGGGTCACAATGGATGGAGTCGGCGAGCAATGTCGTGCGGTGTTCCACAGGGGTCGGTTCTGGGCCCGCTCCTGTGGAACATCGCCTATGATTGGGCAATCCGTGGGGCCGTCCTTTCCCGCGTCAGTGTTACGTGTTACGCTGACGACACGCTCGTGGCGGCGCGGGAAAGGACCCACGAAGAGGCGGGCCGATTGGCCACAGCAGGGGTGGCGCATATGGTCGCCCGGATCCAGCTGCTGGGTCTGAAGGTGGCATTGCACAAAACCGAGGCCGTGATGTTCCACGGGCCTCGGAATAGGCCACCTTCGGACCTGCACATCGACGTGGGAGGTACGCGCATCGCTGTCGGGGCGAGGATGAAATACCTCGGAATCGTCCTCGACAGCCGATGGGAGTTTTCGGCGCACTTTGAGGCGCTGGCCCCCAGACTGGTGGGGGCTGCGGGCGCACTGTCCCGGCTCCTACCCAACATCGGGGGGCCGAGCGCACCGTGCCGGAAACTCCACGAGGGGGTCGTGCGATCGATGGCCCTGTACGGGGCCCCAATATGGGCGAAGCACCTGACGGCCAAGACCTCCGCGCTGCTGCGCAAACCGCAGCGCGTGATGGCCGTCAGGGCTATAAGAGGATATCGCACGATCTCCTTCGAGGCGGCCTCCCTCCTTGCTGGATCTCTGCCATGGGATCTAGAGGCGACAATTCTACTGCGCCTCTATGAGTGGCGCAAGGACGCACTCCGCCGGGATCTCCGACCCGCGCTCCGCGAAATCGAGGGCAAAAGGGCGGAGTTCCGGCGTGATCTCATGGCAGTATGGGCGACCCGATTAGCGCACCCCAGCGCTGGCCACCGCATTATAGCGGCAATTCGGCCCGCCTTCACCACCTGGACTGACAGACGGCACGGCGCCCTGTCGTACCGCACGACACAGGTCCTCTCGGGGCACGGATGCTTCGGGAGGTACCTGTGTCAAATTGGGCGGGAGCCAACGGCAGGGTGCCATCACTGCAGTGCCGGCGTCGAGGACACGGCGCTGCACACCCTCCAGGAGTGCTCTGCGTGGGAGGAACAGCGTCGTGTTCTCGGCGCAGTAATCGGATTTGACCTCTCGCTCCCGGCCGTGGTTCTGTCCATGGCCGGGAGCAGCACCAAATGGGACGCCGTCACCTCCTTTTGCGAGTCAGTTATGACCGCAAAGGAGGCGGCGGAGCGGGAGAGAGAGCGGCAACCAATGCTCATCTCCCGCCGAAATAATCGGAGAGGACAGCGGCGCCGGAGGATCGCACTTGACCTCCAGCCGCCGTAAATAAACATGCGGCACGCGGGTGTTGAGGCCACGGGGGACCTATTCGGCCCCACCCGCACGCAAGCCGCGAGGGGGCGCGTCGGTGTTCCGCGTGACCCCCTCATCCCCCTTTAAAACGGAAAGGGAGATGCCGGGGAAGATATATCCCCGGCCAAGAAGAGGCTGCCCCAGTAACAGGGGCGCCAGCGCCAGCCGGGGTCGCGGAGTATGGCTCACGCTCTGTACCGTGGCCCCGGCAAAAAACCAAACGGCGAAAAGAAGGAACACCGGGGGGTTTTAGTGGGTATTCCGGCAATCTATTAGGCCGGCGAGTCCCACAGTACCACGCCGCTTGCTCCCCCGCGGCGTGGTCTCCGCAAATGGATTTCCCCTCGTCAAAAAAAAAAAAAAAGGTTCCCCCAGGGGGTGCCGCCCTGGACTCCCCTCCGTCCAGGTAGCGGTACAAGGGGATGCGTCCCCGGGGCCCCGAGCGGCCACTGTCACATTCCCCCCTTCACTCCGTGACAGTGGTGTCCCACCTATCCGCCTCCTCATCCTAAAAGGCCTTCCCTTCCTTCCAAACCTCCTCCCCAAACACCCATCCCTTCCGTTGCGACCGCCAGCGTCGAGATTTTCTCCGCTGGCCGTCAAGGATGGCGGTGGTGATGTCCACCCCACCACCGCCCGCCTGACCGGCGACCTACCCTCCCCTAGCTGTGTGCGCCCGCCGCTGACGCTGCTGTGTGCGCGAGGCGGCGTGGAAAAGGGGAGGAAGGAGAGGGGGGAGAGGTGTTGGCGCAGGAGCAATCCTTCGCAGCCTCACCCTCCCCCCATCGCGAAGCCCCCCCCCGCCGCTGACGCTGCTGTGTGCGCGAGGCGGCGGAGGGGGAGAAGGGAGAGGGAGGGGTGATGGCGCAGGAGCAATCCTTGCAGCCTCCCCCTCCCCCACTATCGCGAGGCCCACCCTGCCGCTGACGCTGCTGTGTGCGCGAGGCGGTGGGGGGGGCGGGGTGGAAGGAGAGGGGGGAGGGGTGTTGGCGCAGGAGCAATCCTTCGCAGCCTCCCCCTCCCCCCATCGCGAAGTCTCCCCCCGCCGCTGACGCTGCTGAGAGCGCGAGGCGGCGGAGGGGGAGAAAGGAGAGGGAGGGGTGATGGCGCAGCCTCCCCCTCCCCCCCCCCATCGCGAAAGCCCCCCCCGCTGCTGACGCTGCTGTGTGCGCGAGGCGGCGGGGGGGAGGAGGAAGGAGAGGGAGGGGTGATGGCGCAGGAGCAATCCTCGCAGCCTCCCCCTCCCGGCGGCAGCGGGCGTCGAGGTCTGAGGGATCATTTGAGACCTCCGCCCGCACTAATGCCGCGAGAGGGCGCGAGAGGTAGCCGCGCGTTCCTCTCAGGGCCGGGGAAAGTTCACTCCCCGGCCCAAACACAGGAGAGGCCGCCTCTGTTTACGAGGCGGCCAGCCGCTGCCGGGGTTCGCGGGTTAAAGCTAACGCTGTATACCGTGTCCCCGGCGCTAGGCGGAAGAAGGCTCCCATGGGGTTTTAGTGGGTATACCGGCGCCGGTCGTATTGATTAATCGGCGTCGGGGAGCCCCACACACCGGCCGCGCTGATCCCTCGCGCGGCTGACGGTGCGGCAACGCATTTCCCCATGTAAAAAAAAAAAAAAAAAAAAAAAAAAAAAAAAAAAAAAAAAAAAAAAAAAGGTTAGGTTAGGTTGGGTTAGGTTTCCCCCTCCCCCAGGGGGTGCTGCCCTGGACTCCCCTCCGTCCAGGTAGCGGTACAAGGGGATGCGTCCCCGGGGCCTCGAGCGGCCACTGTCACATTCCCCCCTTCACTCCGTGACAGTGGTGTCCCACCTATCCGCCTCCTCATCCTAAAAGGCCTTCCCTTCCTTCCAAACCTCCTCCCCAAACACCCATCCCTTCCGTTGCGACCGCCAGCGTCGAGATTTTCTCCGCTGGCCGTCAAGGATGGCGGTGGTGATGTCCACCCCACCACCGCCCGCCTGACCGGCGACCTACCCTCCCCTAGCTGTGTGCGCCCGCCGCTGCCGCTGCTTTGTGCGCGAGGCGGCGTGGAAAAGGGGAGGAAGGAGAGGGGGGAGGGGTGTTGGCGCAGGAGCAATCCTTCGCAGCCTCACCCTTCCCCCATCGCGAAGCCCCCCCCCGCCGCTGACGCTGCTGTGTGCGCGAGGCGGCGGAGGGGGAGAAAGGAGAGGGAGGGGTGATGGCGCAGGAGCAATCCTTGCAGCCTCCCCCTCCCCCACTATCGCGAGGCCCCCCCTGCCGCTGACGCTGCTGTGTGCGCGAGGCGGTGGGGGGGGCGGGGTGGAAGGAGAGGGGGGAGGGGTGTTGGCGCAGGAGCAATCCTTCGCAGCCTCCCCCTCCCCCCATCGCGAAGCCTCCCCCCGCCGCTGACGCTGCCGAGAGCGCGAGGCGGCGGAGGGGGAGAAAGGAGAGGGAGGGGTGATGGCGCAGCCTCCCCCTCCCCCCCCCCCATCGCGAAAGCCCCCCCCGCTGCTGACGCTGCTGTGTGCGCGAGGCGGCGGGGGGGAGGAGGAAGGAGAGGGAGGGGTGATGGCGCAGGAGCAATCCTCGCAGCCTCCCCCTCCCGGCGGCAGCGGGCGTCGAGGTCTGAGGGATCATTCGAGACCTCCGCCCGCACTAATGCCGCGAGAGGGCGCGAGAGGTAGCCGCGCGTTCCTCTCAGGGCCGGGGAAAGTTCACTCCCCGGCCCGAACACAGGAGAGGCCGCCTCTGCTTACGAGGCGGCCAGCCGCTGCCGGGGTTGCGGGTTAAGCTCGCGCGTGTACCGTGACCCCGGCGCTAGGCGGAAGAAGGCTCCCATGGGGTTTTAGTGGGTATACCGGCGCCGGTCGTATTGATTAATCGGCGTCGGGGAGCCCCACACACCGGCCGCGCTGATCCCTCGCGCGGCTGACGGTGCGGCAACGCATTTCCCCATGTAAAAAAAAAAAAAAAAAAAAAAAAAAAAAAAAAAAAAAAAAAAAAAAAAAAAAAAAAAAAAAAAAAAAAAAAAAAAAAAAAAGGTTAGGTTAGGTTAGGTTAGGTTAGGTTAGGTTAGGTTAGGTTAGGTTCCCCCCAGGGGGTGCCGCCCTGGACTCCCCTCCGTCCAGGTAGCGGTACAAGGGGATGCGTCCCCGGGGCCCCGAGCGGCCACTGTCACATTCCCCCCTTCACTCCGTGACAGTGGTGTCCCACCTATCCGCCTCCTCATCCCAAAAGGCCTTCCCTTCCTTCCAAACCTCCTCCCCAAACACCCATCCCTTCCGTTGCGACCGCCAGCGTCGAGATTTTCTCCGCTGGCCGTCAAGGATGGCGGTGGTGATGTCCACCCCACCACCGCCCGCCTGACCGGCGACCTACCCTCCCCTAGCTGTGTGCGCCCGCCGCTGACGCTGCTTTGTGCGCGAGGCGGCGCGGAAAAGGGGAGGAAGGAGAGGGGGGAGGGGTGTTGGCGCAGGAGCAATCCTTCGCAGCCTCACCCTCCCCCCATCGCGAAGCCCCCCCCCGCCGCTGACGCTGCTGTGTGCGCGAGGCGGCGGAGGGGGAGAAAGGAGAGGGAGGGGTGATGGCGCAGGAGCAATCCTTGCAGCCTCCCCCTCCCCCACTATCGCGAGGCCCCCCCTGCCGCTGACGCTGCTGTGTGCGCGAGGCGGTGGGGGGGGCGGGGTGGAAGGAGAGGGGGGAGGGGTGTTGGCGCAGGAGCAATCCTTCGCAGCCTCCCCCTCCCCCCATCGCGAAGCCTCCCCCCGCCGCTGACGCTGCTGAGAGCGCGAGGCGGCGGAGGGGGAGAAAGGAGAGGGAGGGGTGATGGCGCAGCCTCCCCCTCCCCCCCCCCATCGCGAAAGCCCCCCCCGCTGCTGACGCTGCTGTGTGCGCGAGGCGGCGGGGGGGAGGAGGAAGGAGAGGGAGGGGTGATGGCGCAGGAGCAATCCTCGCAGCCTCCCCCTCCCGGCGGCAGCGGGCGTCGAGGTCTGAGGGATCATTTGAGACCTCCGCCCGCACTAATGCCGCGAGAGGGCGCGAGAGGTAGCCGCGCGTTCCTCTCAGGGCCGGGGAAAGTTCACTCCCCGGCCCGAACACAGGAGAGGCCGCCTCTGCTTACGAGGCGGCCAGCCGCTGCCGGGGTTGCGGGTTAAGCTCGCGCGTGTACCGTGACCCCGGCGCTAGGCGGAAGAAGGCTCCCATGGGGTTTTAGTGGGTATACCGGCGCCGGTCGTATTGATTAATCGGCGTCGGGGAGCCCCACACACCGGCCGCGCTGATCCCTCGCGCGGCTGACGGTGCGGCAACGCATTTCCCCATGTAAAAAAAAAAAAAAAAAAAAAAAAGGTTAGGTTAGGTTGAGCGGCTAGAAAAAAAAAAAAAAAAAAAAAAAAAAAAAAAAAAAAAAAAAAAAAAAAAAGGGTCTCCCCCTCCCCCAGGGGGTGCCGCCCTGGACTCCCCTCCGTCCAGGTAGCGGTACAAGGGGATGCGTCCCCGGGGCCCCGAGCGGCCACTGTCACATTCCCCCCTCACTCCGTGACAGTGGTGTCCCACCTATCCACTATCCAAATCCTTGTATTCCTTCCTCTTCCCTCCAAACCTCCTCCCCAAACACCCTTCCATTCCGACGCGACCGCCAGCGTTGAGCTCCGCTCCGCTGGCCGTCGAGGAGAGGGTGCGTGGTTCTGTCCCACGCACCCAGCGCGACGTTGTGGTGGCGGCGGCACAGTGGCGGGGCGAGAGTCTCGTCACTGTGCACTACGTCGAGCGTTTCCCCGTGTGGTGTCGTGGATCACGTCTCGCGGCCACACGGGACCGCGGGGCCTGCCTTAACCGGCCGGCCCAAGTGGATGAGCACCACAATAAAAAATCCCCTAATACTTAAGCTGCGGCGCAGGGCGATCTGTTTTGAGGCCGAGGGGGTAAACCCGGTCGTTACTGCGGACCACCACATTTTAAGACGATACAAAGTTCATACTCGTGGGAACAAAAATGGAGAATTCTTTTAAAAAACAAACCGACGTTTCAGTGCCTGTGACGGGCGGAGATGACGTTAGAGGAGAGCCTGCGAAAGGCAAAAACGACTCGAAAGGGCCTGTGAAAGGCGGCGAAAAAACCTTTTATTCAAGGTTCTTGTCGGCGATTTCGTCACCGGCAGTACAGCCGAGCACATCTCGAGCGAGCTCCCGCCCTGGGCAGGTTGAGCCGCTCGATGATAGCGAAGAGGAGTTCCTGTCCGATATATCCGAGGACAGGAACCCGACGGCCCCCCCTGTTCAGGCCCCACCAAAGGCCCCGGCCCCCAAAGGTCCGGAGGGGAAGGGCAAAAGCCCAGCTGCCTCTCGCGTTACGCGGAGCAGCTCGGCAGCCTCGTCCCGAAAACCATCCGTGGACGAGGCGGGGAGTTCCAATAAACCCCCCCCTACAA
The DNA here is from genome assembly GCA_949752895.1 of Dendrolimus pini. Taxonomy (NCBI): domain Eukaryota; kingdom Metazoa; phylum Arthropoda; class Insecta; order Lepidoptera; family Lasiocampidae; genus Dendrolimus; species Dendrolimus pini. The sequence continues at coordinate 12,624,783 of OX457150.1, forward strand.
AAGGAGACAACAAGGCCAGGGAGGCCGCGCGTAACGAGGCGCTGCGGCGATACCTGGCCTTGGACGAGCTCGACGAGCTAATGGAGTCAGACTCGTCAGACTCGTTTTCAGAGGACGAGGGGAGGACGGCCCCCACCAAACCTCCGCCCAAGCCTCCGGCTGCTTCGGCACCGGATGCCAAGCGGGGCAGAGGCCGTCCTCCGACTACAGGAGAATACGTAGGCCTGGCAGCTGCCAAGCAGCAGCTAGTGGAGGCCGAGCGTGCGCAGCTCGAGCTGCAAGCGGAAAAAGAGGTCGCGGAGATGGCAAACACCATGGTGTCCACGAGGGCCACCCGGCCCAGGGCTGATTCAACCCCCGTGGACCAAGCCCCTCCCGACGCTCACACACATGTCGAGGCTCGTGCTGCGCACGCAGACGGCCTCCAAAAACAGATCAAAGAATCTTTGGCGGTGGTGGCCAATGTCGCCAAGGTTTCAAAGGGCCTGAAGGGGACGCTCCAGAAGGCCCTGAAAGATGCGGTGGCCTCCATACAGGAGGCATCGGAGGAGCTCCTCAGCCGTACCAGCTCGGAGGAGGTCGCTCTGCTCCGTGCGGCCAACAGCCGCATGGAGGCAGAAATCGCGGACCTCCGACGAGAGCTGAGGAGCCTCCACGAAGAGGTCACCCGGCCACGAGCGCCCCCTGCGCCATTGGCCCCACCACCGCCTAGTGTGGACACGAGTGTGGCCGCGAACCTGGAACGTATAACTCTCCTGATGGAGAGCAGGTTCGCGGCCCTGGAGGAGCGAATACTGCCTGCGAGGCCGGCACTGTCACCTTGTCTGGCCAGTTCGCCAAGGCCCGCTCCTCTGAGGACGACCCCGCCAAGCCCCTCGCTTATCTCAGGGCACTTGGCGGAAGAATTCCCTCCTCTTCCATCGAGGAGGGTCTCAACGGAGACAGCGGTTTCCATACCGCCTCAAACCGCCGGCCCGGCGCTCCCTCCTCCGGCTGCAACTGCAGCTGAAGGCTGGACGACGGTCAGCCACAAGAAGAGGGCCAAAAATAGTGCCCAGCCGTCGTCCGGCACACAACCCGCCACGACTGCCGCCGAAGCGCAGCCCACCCGCGCTAGGCGGCGACAAGGGAGAGGCCGCGGAGGGAAAGGCCAGGGGGATGTGGCGCAGGCTCCGGCCTCGCAGCCCCCCCCTCCTCCACCCCCAGCGCCCAAAAAGAAAGAGCCGAAAAAGAGGAGGAGTCCGCGTCTGCGCCCCCCCAAGTCCGCCGCTGTCGTCCTGACGCTCCAGCCAGGCGCGGCGGACCGCGGGGTAACATATGCGGACCTCCTCTCGAAGGCAAAGGCGAATATCCGGCTGGCCGACGTCGGAATTGAGGGCGGCCTCCAGTTGAAGAGGGCCCGCACTGGGGCGCGGATGCTAGTCGTACCAGGAACCGACAGCGCCCCCCAGGCGGACGCCCTCGCCGAAAAACTGAGGACCGTCCTCTACCCCGAGGATGTGCGTGTCTCCAGGCCCGAGAAGACTGTGTGTCTTCGGGTCTCGGGCCTGGATGACCAAACAGACGAGGAGCATGTGGCCGCTGCCATCGCGCGGTCCACCGGATGCTCCCAGACGTCCATCAAAGCGTCCAAGGTCCGTCCCGGCATCGACGGGATGGGACAGACAGTGGTGGCCTGCCCGGTGGCGGCCGCCAAGCAGCTCCTCTCCTCGGGGACGAAGCTCCTGGTGGGATGGGCCTCAGCCACTGTGAAGGCCCTGCCCCATAGGGCCCAGCGCTGCTACCGCTGCCACGAGACTGGTCATGTGGCGGCGGTATGCAAGTCAGAGGTGGACCGCAGTGGCATGTGTTACCGCTGCGGCCAGACTGGGCATCTGGTGACTGGCCCCTGCACCGCGAAACCGCACTGCAATGTGTGCGAGGCCGCGGGCAGGCCGGCCGGTCACCAGGTGGGCTCAAAGCCCTGCGGGGCCAAGAAGCCCACCAGGAGGAAAGCCAAGGCCAGCCGGACGGCGCCGGGCGCAACCGCGGCCGCGACGGCAGAATCAGCCGCCGCGGGGAGCGGGAAGGAGTAACGCCCGTGGCTAAACAAGAGCCACGGGCGAGCGGCAGCGGGCGTCGAGGTCTGGGGGATCCAATAGACCTCCGCCCGCACTAATGCCGCGAGAGGGCGCGAGAGGCAGCCGCGCGTCCCTCTCAGGGCCGGGGAAACGTCATTCCCCGGCCCGCACACAGGAGAGGCCGCCTCTGTTTATGAGGCGGCCAGCCGCTGCCGGGGTTGCGGGTTAAGCTCGCGCGTGTACCGTGACCCCGGCGCTAGGCGGAAGAAGGCTCCCATGAGGTTTTAGTGGGTATACCGGCGCCGGTCGTATTGATTAATCGGCGTCGGGGAGCCCCACACACCGGCCGCGCATGATCCCCCGCGCGGCTGACGGTGCGGCAACGCATTTCCTCATGTAAAAAAAAAAAAAAAAAAAAAAAAAAAAAAAAAAAAAAAAAAGGTTGAGCGGCTAGTTGGCACAGTGGTACGTGCATTATCTAGTCGATCGTGGTTGTTAAGCGTCGCTTGGTGCGGTCAGTACTTGGATGGGTGACCATACAATGGAACCTCCGTTACCAACGATGCGCACTGGGATTCTACGTCGTACATTTCGGTGTGCGGCGGGTGGTCAATTTGTGCATTCCGTTTCCATGAGCACGATTAACCTTACCCGGGGAAGCCCGGGCTCGGCCAACCGTGCTAGGAGGTCAAAGCGCTCATTGCACGGGGCGGAATGTGGTGGATGAATTAGACTAACCTTTAAAAAAAAAAGAGCGGCTAGTTGGCACAGTGGTACGTGCATTATCTAGTCGATCGTGGTTGTTAAGCGTCGCTTGGTGCGGTCAGTACTTGGATGGGTGGTCGACCATACAATGGAACCTCCGTTACCAACGATGCGCACTTGGAGTCTACGTCGTACATTTCGGTGTGCGGCGGGGGGTCAATTTGTGCACTCCGCTTCCATGAGCACGATTAACCTTACCCGGGGAAGCCCGGGCTCGGCCAACCGTGCTAGGAGGTCAAAGCGCTCATTGCACGGGGCGGAGTGTGGTGGATAAATTCGACTTACCTTTTCCGTGGAGAGTGCCCCCATGAACAATGAATGGTCGGTGGTGGGTGCCGGAAAGAAGGGAAAGGGGAAGGGGAAGAGGAAGGGAGAGGGCAGGGGACCGAATTCTTCGGCCCCCCTCCAGTCCGCCCAACCTCCGCCAGCAAGCCGTGAAGTTAAACGTGGGCCCCCGGGGAAAATCAACCCGGCGCGACTCACCGAAGAGAGGGCCCCGGTAGTAATGGTAAAATTGCTACCGGAGGCCGAGAAGAATGGGGCGACGTATCGCGACGTGTTCACGAAAGCGAGAGGCGTCGTCGATATTGTCGCCCTAGGACTAAAAAAGGGGTTGAGGCTCATCCGAGGTGCCAACGGGTCGCGGCTGCTAGAGTTCCCGTCTGGCGACGAAAGCGCGGCGTTGGCAGATCGGGTGGCCGGTCAATTGAAAGGGGCTCTTGATGGGGTGGCTGAGGTGTCCAGACCAGTAAAAAGGGGGGACATACGTCTGACGGGGCTGGACGACTCAGTCGACCCGGAACTGATTGTGGAGGTGGTGGCCGAAGTTGGTCAATGTCCCCGGTCCCTTGTTAGGGCTTCGGGGATCGGGATTGGTGCGGGGGGTCTGGGCATGTCGTGGGTCACGTGCCCGATCCCAGTGGCGAAGCGTCTGGCCGAGGAGGGACATCTCCTAATTGGTTTTACCTCGGCCAAAGTGGAGGCCTTCGAAAAGCGCCCCTTGAGGTGCTTTAGGTGCCTTGCCGCTGGGCATACGACCGCGACGTGCCCGGATGACCGGGGGGACAAATCGAGCTTGTGCTACCGCTGCGGGAAGAGCGGGCACAAGCTCATGGAATGTAGGGTAAGGAAGGCGCACTGCGTGGTGTGCGCCGAAGCAGGACGTCGGGCAGACCACGTGGCAATGACGAGGAGCTGCCAACCTGGCATTGTCCGCGCCAAGTTTGTCCCCCCGGCCAATAGGTTCGGAGTATTGGAGGTAGACGCACCGGGGGAATCTCACATGTCTGATTAATGCCTGTACAGCATGTGAGATTCCTCCAGGGTAATGTTAATCACTCCGCCGGGGCTCAGGACCTGTTCCTGCAGTCGATGGCGGAGTGGAGGATTGGTCCAGCTGTGGTGTCGGAGCCCTACTACATCCCCTCCCAGGACAACTGGGTAGGGGACCTCGACGGCCTGGTGGCGGTGGTTGCTAGATCAGGTACTAGCCCCCCTCTCATTTCCATCGAGAGGGGACGGGGTTACGCGGCGGCCGGCTGGGGAGAGTACATCATCATTGGGGTGTACTTCTCCCCAAACCGTTCACTGGCGGAGTTCGAGACGTTCTTGGACTCCGTCAGGGCCGCCGTGGCTAGGCAGTCGCCGAGGGCAACGTTTGTCCTTGGCGACTTTAATGCCAAATCCCGTTCCTGGGGGAACACCACCACCGATGCGCGGGGTAGGCTCGTGGATGCGTGGGCTCTGCAAAGTGGTCTGTCGGTCCTAAATCGTGGGACGGTCCACACCTGCGTGCGATGGCAGGGAGGATCAATCGTGGACTTGTCTTTCGCCACCCATGCGATCGCACGCAGGGTGGAGAACTGGAAGGTTGAAGAGGAGGTGGAGACACTATCAGACCATCTTTACATAAGGTTTGATGTCTCCCCTCCTCCTAGTAGGGCGACAGACCCCCCACGCAGCCACGGGCAGTTCCCGCGCTGGGCTATCAGCCGGCTCAACCCTGAGCTGGCTGAGGAAACGGCGGTCGTCGAGGGATGGACCAATCCGGTGGAAGGAACTCCGGAGGAATTGGCGGAGCGCATGCGCAGAGCCCTTACAAGGGTCTGCGATGCCTCCATGCCTCGGTCGCGTCGGCGCTGGCAGCGCCCGGGCGTCCACTGGTGGACAGCGGAGATCGGTGCCCTACGGGAGGCAGCCCAAAGGTTGCGCCGATCTCTGAAGCGCTGCAGGCGCCGACTTCCTCCGGAGTTGGAGGAGGAGCTCAGGTTGGCCGAGGAGTATCGGGTTGCCAGGAAGGCCCTTCAGATAGCAATCAGCCAATCGAAGGCCCGGGCCCGGGAAGAACTCTTGGAGTCCTTGGACAGGGACCCCTGGGGACGTCCGTATAGGGCGGCGCGCAAAAAGCTTCGCGCCTTTGCCGCCCCAGTAACGGAGTCCCTACCAGACGGGGTCCTTGATAGAGTAATTAGTGGACTATTCCCGGACCCGGGAGCCCATGCTCCTCCGGTCATGGATCCTCCTCCAGGGTTGGTAGCCTCCGAGACGGATCCTCCCCCCGTCTCAGAGGAGGAGTTTGAGACGGCCCTGGACCGCCTCCGTGGTCGAAAGACGGCACCAGGGCCGGACGGGATTCCAGGCCGGGCCCTCTTCCTGGCCGCCAAACACCTCGGCGGCCAGCTTCGGGGACTATACGACGCCTGTATTAGGTCGGGTGAGTTCCCGAGGCAATGGAAGGAGGGCCGGCTGTGCCTGATCCCAAAGGCAGGCCGCTCCCAGGATGACCCCTCTGCATACAGGCCCATCGTCTTGCTTGACGAGGTGGCCAAAGTATTTGAGAAAATCTTGGCCAGTCGCCTCGTCAAGCATCTCACTAACGACGGGCCCGGTCTCTCGGAGGCACAGTATGGTTTTCGGTCAGGGCGATCCACGCTGGACGCCCTGAGTATGTTAAGGTGCCTCACGAGAGAGGCAGAGGGGATGGAGGAGTCTGTCCTGGCGGTATCGTTGGATATAGCGAACGCCTTCAACAGCCTCCCGTTCGAGACGATTCTGGAGGCACTCCGCTATCAGGGAGTGCCTCCGTACCTCATGAGGCTGTTGAGGGCATACCTCCAGGACAGGCATGTCCTCTGGGGGAGCGGCTCTGGCCAGATCACTGGACGACGACGGGTTGCGTGCGGTGTTCCACAGGGCTCGGTGCTAGGACCAGTCCTGTGGAACATCGGATACGACTGGCTCCTCCGAGAGCCAGTCTTGCCCGGGATGGGGGTGATTTGCTACGCCGATGACACCCTCATCACGGCCCGGGGCGGTACCTACGACGAATCTGTGGAGTTGGCCAACGCCTGCGTGGCGTTGGTCGTCGATAGGGTGGAGCGTCTGGGCCTCAGAGTCTCTCCCGAGAAGACTGAGGCCCTGATGTTTTGCGGTCGTCGTAGGCGACCGCCTCGGGACACACGCGTCGTCGTTCAGGGTGTGGCAGTGGCGGTCGAGGCCCAAATGAAGTACTTGGGCCTCACACTTGATGGCAAGTGGAATTTCGGGGCCCACTTCACTCAGATGGCCCCGAAATTGATTGGGACCGCCGCTGCCCTGGCCAGACTCCTGCCGAATGTGGGAGGGCCAGGTGCGGCCTGTAGGAAGCTATACTTGGGCATTTTGCGGAGCATGGCACTGTACGGTGCCCCCGTGTGGAGCCAAGCCCTCCACCGCAAGAACAGGACACTGCTGCGGCAATGCCAGCGCGTCCTTGCGGTGAGGGCCATTAGGGGTTATCGTACAGTGTCATGGACAGCTGCTACTCTCTTGGCGGGCGATCCGCCTTGGGCGCTTCAAGCGGAGACGCTCGCCAAGGTCTACCGCTTCCGACAGGATGCCCGAGAGAGGGATTTGAGGCCGTGCCTGGCAGAGGTGAAGAAGGTCAGGGCCGAAGCGACCGCGGCCCTGATGGTACAATGGGAGGAGGACCTGAGGTCCCCAGTGGCTGGCGTCGAGACGGTGGAGGCGGTCCGCCCCCACCTGTCTCGTTGGGTCTCCCGAAGTAAGGGGACCCTAACGTACAGGATGGTGCAGATACTTACCGGGCATGGCTGCTTCGGTAAGTATCTGCATCGTATAGCGGGGCGTGAACCGACGCCGGAGTGTCAGCACTGCGGCGCACCCGTGGATACAGCGGTCCACACGCTGGTGGAGTGTGCCGCCTGGGGGCCTCAGCGCCACCATATGGAGCAATTGGTGGGACCAGTCGACTCACTCCAAGGCATGGTAGCTGCCATGCTGAGGAGTGAGGATTGTTGGGCGGCGGTGGCCTCCTTCTGTGAAGCGGTCATGCTCCAGAAGGAGGTCGCCGAAAGGGTAAGGGAGGAGGACGCGTTTGCGGACCCAATCCGCCGGCGGCGCACAGGCCGCCGGCTGCGTCGATACGCACAACTCATCCTCCCACCCTAGGATTCCATCATAGGGGCCCGCAGGTCCGGGGGCACCTGCGGGACTTCCCCCCCTATTGGTGAAGAGGGTGGCCTACCCCGAAGGCCACCCTGTGGAGCTTGCCAGGCGTAGGGGCGTCACAGTCGAGTACCTATGGTCTATATCCTGTGACGCCCCGTAAAAGCGCGTGAAGGGGCGCAGGTTAGGTTTAGTGGGTAGTCTGGCGGACGGAATCTCACGACTACTACGCTCTCGTAGTCATGCGTAGAGATTCCGAACGCCAGGAGTCCCACACACCCCTCGGACAACCCCCCCCCGGGCCCGAGGCAGTGTCGCAAGAAAAGACATTCCCCCTGCGTTATCAAAAAAAAAAAAAAAAAAAAAGGTTAGGTTAGGTTAGGTTAGGTTAGGTTAGGTTAGGTTAGGTTAGGTTAGGTTCCCCCCAGGGGGTGCTGCCCTGGACTCCCCTCCGTCCAGGTAGCGGTACAAGGGGATGCGTCCCCGGGGCCCCGAGCGGCCACTGTCACATTCCCCCCTTCACTCCGTGACAGTGGTGTCCCACCTATCCGCCTCCTCATCCTAAAAGGCCTTCCCTTCCTTCCAAACCTCCTCCCCAAACACCCATCCCTTCCGTTGCGACCGCCAGCGTCGAGATTTTCTCCGCTGGCCGTCAAGGATGGCGGTGGTGATGTCCACCCCACCACCGCCCGCCTGACCGGCGACCTACCCTCCCCTAGCTGTGTGCGCCCGCCGCTGCCGCTGCTTTGTGCGCGAGGCGGCGTGGAAAAGGGGAGGAAGGAGAGGGGGGAGGGGTGTTGGCGCAGGAGCAATCCTTCGCAGCCTCACCCTCCCCCCATCGCGAAGCCCCCCCCGCCGCTGACGCTGCTGTGTGCGCGAGGCGGCGGAGGGGGAGAAAGGAGAGGGAGGGGTGATGGCGCAGGAGCAATCCTTGCAGCCTCCCCCTCCCCCACTATCGCGAGGCCCCCCCTGCCGCTGACGCTGCTGTGTGCGCGAGGCGGTGGGGGGGGCGGGGTGGAAGGAGAGGGGGGAGGGGTGTTGGCGCAGGAGCAATCCTTTGCAGCCTCCCCCTCCCCCCATCGCGAAGCCTCCCCCCGCCGCTGACGCTGCTGAGAGCGCGAGGCGGCGGAGGGGGAGAAAGGAGAGGGAGGGGTGATGGCGCAGCCTCCCCCTCCCCCCCCCATCGCGAAAGCCCCCCCCGCTGCTGACGCTGCTGTGTGCGCGAGGCGGCGGGGGGGAGGAGGAAGGAGAGGGAGGGGTGATGGCGCAGGAGCAATCCTCGCAGCCTCCCCCTCCCGGCGGCAGCGGGCGTCGAGGTCTGAGGGATCAGTTGAGACCTCCGCCCGCACTAATGCCGCGAGAGGGCGCGAGAGGTAGCCGCGCGTTCCTCTCAGGGCCGGGGAAAGTTCACTCCCCGGCCCGAACACAGGAGAGGCCGCCTCTGTTTACGAGGCGGCCAGCCGCCCGCCGGGTCGCGGGTTATGCTCGCGCGATATACCGTGACCCGGCACTCAGGCGGATGATGGCTCCCATGGGGTTTTAGTGGGTATACCGGCGCCGGTCGTATTGATTAATCGGCGTCGGGGAGCCCCACACACCGGCCGCGCTGATCCCTCGCGCGGCTGACGGTGCGGCAACGCATTTCCCCATGTAAAAAAAAAAAAAAAAAAAAAAAAAGGTTAGGTTAGGTTAGGTTAGGTTAGGTTAGGTTAGGTTAGGTTAGGTTAGGTTAGGTTAGGTTAGGTTAGGTTAGGTTAGGTTAGGTTAGGTTAGGTTAGGTTCCCCCAGGGGGTGCCGCCCTGGACTCCCCTCCGTCCAGGTAGCGGTACAAGGGGATGCGTCCCCGGGGCCCCGAGCGGCCACTGTCACATTCCCCCCTTCACTCCGTGACAGTGGTGTCCCACCTATCCGCCTCCTCATCCCAAAAGGCCTTCCCTTCCTTCCAAACCTCCTCCCCAAACACCCATCCCTTCCGTTGCGACCGCCAGCGTCGAGATTTTCTCCGCTGGCCGTCAAGGATGGCGGTGGTGATGTCCACCCCACCACCGCCCGCCTGACCGGCGACCTACCCTCCCCTAGCTGTGTGCGCCCGCCGCTGACGCTGCTTTGTGCGCGAGGCGGCGCGGAAAAGGGGAGGAAGGAGAGGGGGGAGGGGTGTTGGCGCAGGAGCAATCCTTCGCAGCCTCACCCTCCCCCCATCGCGAAGCCCCCCCCCGCCGCTGACGCTGCTGCGTGCGCGAGGCGGCGGAGGGGGAGAAAGGAGAGGGAGGGGTGATGGCGCAGGAGCAATCCTTGCAGCCTCCCCCTCCCCCACTATCGCGAGGCCCCCCCTGCCGCTGACGCTGCTGTGTGCGCGAGGCGGTGGGGGGGGCGGGGTGGAAGGAGAGGGGGGAGGGGTGTTGGCGCAGGAGCAATCCTTCGCAGCCTCCCCCTCCCCCCATCGCGAAGCCTCCCCCCGCCGCTGACGCTGCTGAGAGCGCGAGGCGGCGGAGGGGGAGAAAGGAGAGGGAGGGGTGATGGCGCAGCCTCCCCCTCCCCCCCCCCATCGCGAAAGCCCCCCCCGCTGCTGACGCTGCTGTGTGCGCGAGGCGGCGGGGGGGAGGAGGAAGGAGAGGGAGGGGTGATGGCGCAGGAGCAATCCTCGCAGCCTCCCCCTCCCGGCGGCAGCGGGCGTCGAGGTCTGAGGGATCATTTGAGACCTCCGCCCGCACTAATGCCGCGAGAGGGCGCGAGAGGTAGCCGCGCGTTCCTCTCAGGGCCGGGGAAAGTTCACTCCCCGGCCCGAACACAGGAGAGGCCGCCTCTGTTTACGAGGCGGCCAGCCGCCCGCCGGGTCGCGGGTTATGCTCGCGCGATATACCGTGACCCGGCACTCAGGCGGATGATGGCTCCCATGGGGTTTTAGTGGGTATACCGGCGCCGGTCGTATTGATTAATCGGCGTCGGGGAGCCCCACACACCGGCCGCGCTGATCCCTCGCGCGGCTGACGGTGCGGCAACGCATTTCCCCATGTAAAAAAAAAAAAAAAAAAGGTTAGGTTAGGTTAGGTTAGGTTAGGTTAGGTTAGGTTAGGTTAGGTTTTTTTTTTTTTTTTTTTTTTTTTTTTTTTTTTTCCGCTTTTCTAGCCCGGGCGAACAAGATATACCCAGGTCAGTTACTGTCTAAGGTGTTGCTAATTTATATATATAAAAAAATACTGGAGTGTGATCGGAAGGGGTTTGGATACTATTGGTTGTTGTTGGGTTATATTGGTTTTACCATATATTACTTATACTGTATTTATTTTGCATTTATATATATTTAATAACTATATATACCCGAGCGCCCGCGTTGCCTTCCCTAGGTCAGAACCCCCAACTCGGTTTGTGTGTGAGCCGGTTGTTCTGGCCCAGGGGAGATGATCAGACACTCAGGTATATATTTCCCTACAGTTTTTTACCTATCTCCTATTTGGTGGATATACTATAAACTTACATATACTTATATACTTTGGAGGGTTGGGTGGTTGGGGAGTTTCTTTATTTATTTATTTTATTTTGCCAAAACTTATTTCTAATACATTTTGTTTCTTATCGCTAATACAATGTGTTATGTTCGAGTTGTGTTATACAGTTTTGTTTGGATTTGTCCTATATATTACATCTATTTATATATATATTATATACGTATGATATGAATTTTCCAAGATCTTTATATCTATTACATAATATTTAGTATTCTAGACAGTTGTATATCTATTTAATATATCTATTTATTTCTACTTTACAGATCCAGCGCTAAATCTCAATGCAGTTATTTCTAATTACTATTTCTAAGGTATAACTATCTTATTTTACTATTCGGTTAACACTGTTAGTTAATATACGCAGTATATTACCACAGGGTTATTTCTACACATATGCTTTTTTACTATGTTACTATTGCTGGTCAATATACCTATCTATTTGCTTATTATTGTGTACTTATTAATTTCTATTCTAATTTTCAGAGTGTAACTGCAATCCAGGGGCCTACAATACGGTGAGTGATTTTGTATTGTTTGTTTGTGTAACTATGTAACTTGCCTTGTTAGGCTGCGAGTTGGTGCGTGTGTGTTTTGTCTAAATGTGTGATTACAAACAACATACTTTTACAGTAAAAGTAGTTAGTTTTATTTGTATGTAATGTTTGTGTTTGTTGGTATATTGCTTGCCGTGTTTATGTTGTGTTTGTGTACTGTGTTATATTGTGTTTATGACTTGTGTGTATTGTGTATCTGCTTGTTAACGAGAATGAAGTATGTCCATTTCGTGTGTATTTATTGAATGGTAGGCTCCCTGTCAATCTGTGTTTCGCCATGATAATTTATTCGGCCCCATTCCAAGAGTCGACATCGCTACAGTTAGATGGAACCAGCCGGTCCCGCGCAAGATAGCAGAACCGTAGACCGTCCCCAGCTGTCGGGTATTATGTCACAATCATTCTTACCTTAGTTGGTGTCACGCATTTCACAGCTGGATCCGGTTTCCGGTCCATTACTATTTTGTCGTTTCCGGTGGTCCATCTAGTCGTATGCGACGGTTGCGCGCACTATCGCGTCCCATCTAGCCCTTATAGGACACTCCTCACTAAAGGCATTATGCCCGTGTTCGGGGAGGCCCTTATGGACGCAATTCTTGCATCTTGGCGGCGCGCCAACAATGCGCTCCTCGCATTCCGCTCTTGTATGAGGGCCCCCACAGTGACTACACATGACCTGGGTTTCTTCACAGCGTTTCTTGCCGTGTCCGAACCCCAGGCACATGGTGCACTGGGTTAATGGCGACTTATCCGTCACCTGCAGGTTTTGCAGGTCGATTCTTACTGTTCCCGCCTCGGTCAGTCTTCTCCAGATGGGCGCTGTCACCTTGAGGACCACTTTGTGTGTGTTCGGGTTTCTTCCACGAATCTTGTACGCGATCTCCATACCTTCGCAAACCCCCTCAAGGCCCTCAAAAACCAATCTGTTTTGGTTCCTAAGAGCCCTGAGTATGTCCTCGTCGGTATGGATCCTGAGTACCCCCGTTACCATTACCATAGGCTGTTTGTTGGCAATGTCCTCTGCTGTTAGGTCCTTCCTCTTTTCTCTCAGCTTGCACTTCAGCTTCTCCCTCTCTTCCGCCGTCCTGCAGCTGATGATGACCTGCCCATTTCTTGCCTTTCTGACGCGCTCTACCTCGACCCCCCCATCCATGGCGCTTAACGCCGTCCTGACATCCGTGAGGGTCTCACTGGCCAAGCGGCCTTCTTTTTTACTGGTTATTGTTACGGAGTGCAGCGTTCGATAAACCGGAAGTTTACCCTCCGGCCTTGCCGCCGCCACACTCGCGTAACTTGGTTTTGGAGGGGCACTTTCCACGCTAGAGCCTGTTTTGTACTCCTGAATAATCTGTTGAAGATTATTCATACAATCCAGGCTCTTCTGTAGAAGCGCTGACTGCTCCTCCATCCTGTTTGATAACTTGGACTGACCGTCCTCTATCCTTCGGATTCTTTCATCCTCTTCCTTTCTTCCGGGTGCTGGCGCTGGATCCTGTGGTTGGGGTTCGGTCTGCATCTCCTTGCAGCTTACTTCCCGTTTGCTTTGTTCGCCCGGGTCCTTCCCCGCTTTCTCGTGTAGCTCTATAAGAGCTTCCCCCAAGTCTTTATCACATTGACAAAGCAGAGCGTAGAGGCGTTTTACCGCATACGCTACGCTCTGCTTTATCTCAGTTTTTAAGTTTTTAGAGTTATTAAGATGCTCCGTCGATGAATCGAGTTGTTGTTTGGCCTCGAAAAGCCTGTCATATCTTTTATTGTGCATCTTATTGTTAGTGTTCGCCACTTTCTTCGGGACCTCTGGTGACGTTCTTTTCGTGAAGGTCTTGTTTATTGGAGGTTGCTTGCTGGGGCCAGCAACCGCCTGGATGACCTTGTTGGGGGGCGGGGAGAATTTCAAAGATACAGCCTTCTTCTTTGCTGGTGCCGGTTTAGATGTCGTTGGGCTAGGGCTAAGTGAGGAGAAGGATGGACTGCTCTCAAGGTTCACATCCTCAATGGCTGGTCTGTTCTGTTTTGCTGGTGTGCGAAACATACTGAAGAAGGTTGTATGTGTGTTATGTGTGGTGTGTTGTGTATGGATCCTATTCTATTCGAGTTGCGCAATAGCACAATCTCGAGTGGTCAACAATTGAAATAAAATTAATAAGTGCAATATGTATTGAACCAGTCAATAAAATAACTATACAATATATTAATTGTCAGCTTATAATAACTTAAACTAACTTAACTAATTACAATTTTTATGTTCACAGGTACCCCGAAGGAGGCGCCAGGTGTCAAGAAAAGGAAGGAGGTGGAAAATAGGACAAGGTAAGTGTAAGGTAAGTTTTTTATTATTAGTTATGTATGAGGTAAGTGTGTCTGGTGTGTTCAGGAGATGCCTGTGTGTGTATTCTGAAAGTTTTGTGTGTGAGGTAAGTGAGGTAAGTGTGTTTGTACCCGAGGTAAGTGCCTTGGGTACGTGTATGTGTGTGACTGTGTGCGAAAGTGATGAATGCTGAGTGTTTATGTGAGGTAAGTGAGGTGAGTGTGCGTGAAACACTATTCTGCCAGGCCCAGATTGTTGGTCTCGGTGAGCCGGTTCCGGCAATACCAGACTCGGCTATCCCAGGACCAACAACGACTGAGTTACAGGCAAAATAGTTTGAGGGGGAAGGTAGGGGGTGGGAGGGGGGTCCTGTTGGTAGAGCTCGAGATGCTGATTAAAACAAGCCCAAGGTCGACCACCTTACGTGGTATATTGCGTCTCCAGTAGATGTTCAAAGTTTTCAGAAAAATTTCTGAAAAACGTGTCTGGATTTTGAAAATCCCGTTTCTCCGTCAGTTACAGCCCAAAATTGGGCGTGTTTGGGCTTGTTGCGTCAGGTTTCTCGAGCTCTATCCAAATCTAATATCAAAAACACAAAAATTTTTGAATCTTAAAAACTGAGTTTTTTGGGTGCAGTCGATAGCGGAGAGGTCGGGCTTCACTCCGTGGAAAACCGCTACTTCGTGCTCCCAATAATACCAGAGATATGGCCTTTTAAAAATTTTCAAAATGGCGGACCAACTGTCAAAACAAAACTTTGAAAATAAATATCTCCGGTCCTATCTATCCTAGAGCCCTGGTGTTTGGGTTCTTCCGGATGCTCTTGGGGTCCTCTAACTGGCTAGGGAAAAATCTAGCCTAAAAATTTGGTCACGAGATATCCGGGATTTGAGTCCCGGATCCGATGCTCCTAAGGGAGCTGATGTCAAGAGAGAAAACCCCACCGTCGTAGGACAAATAGGTTCGGAGATATGCCGGTTTTAAAAAATCCAAAATGGCCGCCGAAAAGTCAAAGTCCGGCGAGTTTTGGCTATATCTCGGTCAATATGCGTCCTATTGACACCGGGTTTGGACTGGGGGTGTTCCCAGAACGTTATACACCCTGCCCGCCGGGTGGTCCAACTCAAAATTTTTGACCCTATTTTATTGGTTAGTCCGATAGAGTAGCCCTAGCCAACAGCAACACCGAAAACCCCGTCTCGCTACGCCCAATAACCGCTGAACGGCGAGATGTTGAAAAATTCCAAGATGGCGGCCAAAAATGGCGAAAAATCTTGGAATTTGGTTTCTCGGCCAATTATTGGTCAAAAACCACCGTTCTTGGGCTCTATCTCTTCGTCTCGGCGAGCTCTCGACGATGCTGTCGCTAACTTAATTTTACAACTTATATTTAACTATTTATTTACAAAAAAGGGCTAAAAAATCGATATTTCCGTATCTATCGGCACTAAAATTTACAAAAAATGTCCAGTCGACGCCTAAAATGTTGCTCTATTTTACTAAAGAATAAAATAATTTTCCCCAATACTAAGTTTGGGGAAAATACAAAAAATTTTGAAAAATCCAGTTTTTGGATTTTTATTTGAGAAAATTGGTCTAACAAAAAATGGGTTTTGGTGCGGCTGGGTAGAGCTTGCCAGCGCGCTTCGAACTGTAATTTCAAAACCCACGCGCCTTGGATAGATACGAAGATATTTAGGGTCAAAGTTTATATTTCTAATTATAAATAACTTAAAACTATCTAACCTAAAATTCTGGTGAAACCGGATTTTGTCTTGTCCAGGTGGTGTCTTCGTTGGTACCTAACCTCATGCAAATTGCTCCAAAAATGGCGGAGCAATTTTGAGGTTAGGTACTTGTTTTTCTGGTGATTGCAGGTCCGGGTCTCCACCGATGGCAGCGAGTGGGGCGTCTATCGACGCGTCTCAGCAAGGCGCAGGTGGCTACCGCGGCGGATTTTTGAGGTTGGTACAACTTTTTTACAAGAAAGCCGAAAAACAAATTTGTCCAAAAATTTTTGCCAGTTTTTAATTTTTTAAAAATTTTCTAAGTAAATTTCTAAGATAGTATCTGGCAACTATCACTAAGTTTTTGACGCACTATCTAACGGTATTTTTGAAATTTAGAAAAGTCCAGAATTGCCGATTTTCACACCACGTTTTTTCACAAAGTCACTTATATTTTTGCGGGGGGAGTTGGAAAGTCACGGTTTTTGACTCGGGGGGCTGGGGGCACCTGAGCCCCACAAAAGCCGCCCGAAAAAACTACACCTCACCGCTTTGGTTTTTCCAGAAAAAATTCACAAAGTTTTGAAAATCCGTTTTTTCACTATAACTTTTTTCCCCGATGTGCTGGGAATGAACTAGTGGCACCAGCGGATGCGCCGCAGTAACGCGCACAAAATGATATATCGCACTGGTCTGTACGTACAGAAAAACCTATTTTTTCGAATTTTTTGCCGAGGAGCAAAACTTAAATCGACTTGCTCGGACCGTGGTTCGACCAGAACTGGTTAGGTTAGGTTAGGTTAGGTTAGGTTAGGTTAGGTTAGGTTAGGTTAGGTTAGGTTAGGTTAGGTTAGGTTAGGTTAGGTTAGGTTAGGTTAGGTTAGGTTAGGTTAGGTTAGGTTAGGTTAGGTTAGGTTAGGTTAGGTTAGGTTAGGTTAGGTTAGGTTAGGTTAGGTTAGGTTAGGTTAGGTTAGGTTAGGTTAGGTTAGGTTAGGTTAGGTTAGGTTAGGTTAGGTTAGGTTAGGTTAGGTTAGGTTAGGTTAGGTTAGGTTAGGTTAGGTTAGGTTAGGTTAGGTTAGGTTAGGTTAGGTTAGGTTAGGTTAGGTTAGGTTAGGTTAGGTTAGGTTAGGTTAGGTTAGGTTAGGTTAGGTTAGGTTAGGTTAGGTTAGGTTAGGTTAGGTTAGGTTAGGTTAGGTTAGGTTAGGTTTTTTTTTTTTTTTTTTTTGTTTTTTTTTAGCCCGGTCTCTCCGTCATAGGGTAGGACAGAGTCATCTTTACTTTTTTTTTTTTTTTTTTTTTTTTTTTTTTTTTTTTTTTTTTTTTTTCCTCTTTATTACTATCTTTAAAAAAAGCATGCATTAATACAGTTTTCTACTACTTATATTTCTAGAACAAAAATAAATTGTTACGACTTGGGATTTGTTGGGTTTGGTTGGCTATGGTTGGTTATACTTAGGATACGTATTTACGGGATATTTTACTTGTTAGGTAAGGGAAAGGATAGGGAGGGTATGGATTCGTCTTTATTTGTTGCTTTATTTCAAAAACATTCTCAATACAATTTTCTTATTCTAATTTTTACAGTATTTCCTGTTTATATATATTACAGTTACAATTGTTTACTAATTTTCTACATTATTATGCTTAAAGTGATATACGTTCTTAATTTCGAGTTATATTATATTACATGATATTTTTGTGTGTTCTAGATTTTTATATCTTAATTTTTATAAGTAGTATGTTACTCTGTTTTTTATCTTTATTCTGTGTTTACATATATTAGCTGCAGTATTACATCCAGTGCTTTCCTATGTAGCAGTTTTAATTCTACTTTTTATATTTATTACATATATTTTATTTCTTATTTACTATTTATATGCCTATTTTTTACTATTATTACTAACACTAAAAATAAATATACAACAGTATATTACTTTAGGGTTTTCTATTACATATTGGTTTTATTACTATTGACTATCACTGGTTCACGCATATTATAGATTATTAATTTATATTATTCTTTCAGGTTTTCTGCTACTCTCGGAGGCCTACAATAAGGTGAGTATGTATTTGTTTCTCTGTATGTGTTTGTAACATGATTTATACTGTGTGTTTTGTTATGCTTGTGTGTTATGCAGATTTGTGTTTTGCAAACAATGACTTTTGCAACAAAAGTCATTTGTTTAAAATTTTGTGCTGTCTATGTCTTTGCGATTCTGTATAAGTGTCACTGCTACTGTTTGCGTGCATGTTACGTGTTTCGTGTATTTTTATGTGCGTTTGCCTTTGTATGTGTGTGTGCTGTGATGTATGTTGTGTTTGTGTTTTTCTGATGTTTGTGTTTTCATGTGTTATGCTAAGTGTTAATGTATTTTGTGCTTGTAGGTTTCCGTTTTCGTTCGTTCTGTCACCGTTTCTTCTGTTGTCCCCTACTAGGGGCGACGCCGCCACTCCTAGGTGGAGACAATCGGTTGCACGCAGAATAGCAGAGCCGTAGACCGTACCTCGCTGACTGGTCATATGTCACATAAAATGTTACCAGTTGTACAATCTTCGTTTTCTCAGCGAGGCACTGTTTCCGGCCCATTACTATTTTGTTGCTTCCGACGTTCCACCTATTCGTAGGCGACGGCTGCACGCGCTATTGCGTCCCATTTGCTTCTCACAGGGCACTTATCGCTAAAAGCGTTATGCCCTGTATCCACTTTCTTCTCTCTGACGCAATTCTTGCATTTAGGCTGCGTGCCAACTATGTGCTCCTCACATTCGCGCCACATGTGGGGTCCTCCGCAGTGGCTACACATTACCTGAGACTCGGTGCACAGCTTTTTACCGTGTCCGAATCCCAGGCAAATTGTGCACTGGGTAAGCGGCGACCTATCTACGACCTGCAATGTTTGCAGGTCGATTCTTACCGTACCAATCTCTGTCAGGCGCCTCCACACGGGCGGGGTCACTTTCAGGACTACTCTTTGCGTGTTCGGGTTTCTACTCGGCATCTTGTATGCTACCTCCATACCTTCGTCAGCCTTTTCAAGGCCCTCAAACACCTGCTTATTCTGGTTTTTGAGGGCCTTAAACAGGTCTGCGTCGGTATGGACACGCAATACCCCCGTTATCATCACCATAGGTTGTTTGTTGGTGATGTTCTCTGCTGTTATGTCTTTCACCTGTTTCTTCAGCTTCTGGGTCAACCTGTCCCTTTCTTCGGTCGTCCTACAGCTGATTATGACCCGCCCGTCTCTTGACTTCCTCACGCGCTCCACCTCCACCCCCCCTTCCTTGGCGTTAAGCGCCGTCCTAACTTCCTTGAGGGTTTCATCGGCGGTGTGCAGTGGTTTCTTACTGGTGATTGCTACGGAGTGTAGCGTACGGTACACAGGTGGTCTAACCCCCTGCCTTGCCGCAGCCACACTCGCGTAGCTTGGCTTAGGAGGGCTCCCCTCGCTGAAGCCCGGTTTACAGCCGTGAATAATCTTTTCAAGATTATTCATGCTCTCCAGGCTTCTCTTCAAGAGCTCGGTTTGCTCCTCCATCCGCCTCGCTAATTGGGCCTGACTCTCCTCCATCTTCTGGATTCTCCCTTCTTCACTGCTAGTTTCCCGCACTGGTTCTCTTCTTTCTTCTTCTCTTTCTTCAGTCTGGATTTCCTTGCAGCTGGTTTCTTTTGTGGAGACCGGGTCCTTCCCCGCCTT
The DNA here is from genome assembly GCA_949752895.1 of Dendrolimus pini. Classification (NCBI taxonomy): domain Eukaryota; kingdom Metazoa; phylum Arthropoda; class Insecta; order Lepidoptera; family Lasiocampidae; genus Dendrolimus; species Dendrolimus pini. The sequence goes on from OX457150.1 coordinate 12,643,844, forward strand.
TGCGGCCTCATAGAGCACCTTCCCATAGTCTGAGTCGCATTTACAGAGCAAGTTGTAAACACGTCTCATCGCTAGTTTTACGCCAGACTTGATTTCCGTTTTGAGGTTCCTTGATCCTTCTATGAGCTTAGTGTGTTCTTGTAGGTGCTCTCTAGCCTCAAACATTCTTTTGTACCTATATTCGTGGTTCATTTTGCTCGCTTCCTCAACTTCATCCACTTCTCCAGTAACCTCTGGTGGAGTTCTTTTAACATATGTTCTATTCGCTGGCTGTTCTCTGGTATGAGCGGGTGCTGCTTGAGTAGTCTTCGTGGGAGGCGGGGAGAATTTCAACGTTACCCCCTTTTGTGATTTTGTTGGCTTGTATTGTTCAGGGCTAGTGTCTGAGGATGTGTCTAGATACACTTCCTCCGGAGTTGATAACGATGTTGATGCCACTGGCTTTTGCTTTGCCGGGGTACGGAACATTGTGTAGGTGGTATATGTACTATTATGTATTTATGTACTAGGTCAATATGATTACTATACTATTCGATCCGTGCAATAGCAACTAGGTCGAGTGGTCAATAATATAAAAATAAAAGTACAATACAGTTGAACCAGTCAATAGTGTATAAATAAAACAATAATTTTAATTTATTTGTCAATTTTACAATTTACAACTTATATATAATCTTAACTAATTACGCTGTTTTACTTTTCAGGTACCCCGGAGGGAGCGCCGAGCATCTACAGGAGGACAGGATACTGATAAGGATGAGGTGAGTATGAGGTAAGTTTTTTATTTATTAAGTGTGAAAGGTAAGTGTGATAGTTTGGTTCAGGGTGTGCTTGTGTGTGTGTTCTACTAGTTTCGTGTGTGAGGTAAGTTAGGTAAGTGTGTGATATACCCGAGGTAAGTACCTAGAGTACGTGTATGTGAGTGTCTGTTCGTGAAAGTGGTGTATGTTCAGTATCTTTTGTAAGGTGAGTGAGGTAAGTTGTAGAAAAACGCTATTCTGCCAGGCTCAGATTGTCGGCCTAGGCGAGCCGAGCTCGGCAATACCAATCTCGACTATCCTAGGACCAACAACGACCGAGTTATAGGCAGAATAGTTTTAGGGGGGAGGTAGGGGGTGGGAGGGGGTTCCTGCGTATAGCGCTCGAGTTGCCGAGCCAAACGAGCCCAAGGTCCACTACACCAGGTAATATGGTTCGACGTCAGGAGTGATTTGAAATTCCAGAAAAAATTCTGAAATTTCAGTCAAAAAGCTAGAAAACCTTCTAGCGGGTCAAATATAGCCTCAAAAGATGCGAGTTTGGGCTCGTTGTGACGGGCTCGTCGAGCTCTACCGGATTCCGATCCAAAAACAGCAAAAAATTTTTAGCCTAAAAAGTCGATTTTTATCGTTTCAAACGATAGTCTGGGAGCTGGGGTTGACTACGAAGAAAACCGCAACTCCGTACGTCCAATAGCGGCGAAGATATGGCCACTTAAAAATTTTCAAGATGGCGGACCATCTGTCAAAAACCAAATTCAAATGCTCGTAGCTCCGGTGCTATCTGTCCTAGGACCCTGGTGTTTGGGTATATCTGGATGCTTCTGAGGTCTTCTGTATGTCTAGATCAAAATCCAGGCACAAAATTACGTGGCTGAAATTCCGGGTTTTGAGGCCCGGAACCAGTTCTCCAGGAGGAGCAGATGTCAATACAGAAAACCCCGTGTTCCTAGGGCTAATAGTTCCGGAGATATTCGCTGCCGAAAATTTACAAGATGGCCGCCGAACTGTCAAAGTTCGGCGAGAAATGGCCGTATCTCGGTCAAAAATGCTCCGATTGAAACCGGATTTCGTCTGGGGTGGTGCCCAGCACGTTCTGGAGCCCGCTACGTTGGAAATTGATGTCAAAAAATTTGACCCTTTTTTAACAGCTAATAACCACCAGTAAGCCAAGGCAACGGCAACACTGAAAACCCCGTCGCTCTACGACAAGTAATTCCCGAGTTATCGGGAATTTAAATTTTTCCAAGATGGCGGAGCCCTTGGCCAAAAGGTCAGGAAAAACCGTATCTCGGCCCCTATGGGTCCGATTCCGCCGATCTTGGGCTCGGATGAAAGAGCGCGACGAGTCTTCAGAGATGCTGCCCCCCAACTTACGCTAACCTATATATATATCTATTTATTAGCTAAAAACACTTTAAAAATCTATAACTCCGCGACTATTAGCGCTAAAATTGTCAAAAAATTATTTAAATTAATCTAAAAGGGGGCTCTAACTTACTCTAAACTAAAATAAATTTATTCAATATAAAAATTTGGAAAAAAGTGAAAAATTATGAAATTTCTAGTTTTTAAATTTTTTCCCAAGTTTTTTGGTTGGGAAAAAATTGGGTCTTGGTGTGGCCGGATAGAACTTTTTGGCGCGCACAATATGGCGGTCTCAAAACCCACGCGCCGTCAATAATCGCAGAGTTATTAAGGGTCAAAGATAATTATTCTAATTAAAAATAACTTAAAACTATCTAACCTAAAATTCCGCTGAATGCAGTTTTGATCTTCTCCGGAAGGCGTCTTCGTTGGTACCTAACCTCAATCCAATTGCTCCAGAAATGGCGGAGCAATTTTGAGGTTAGGTACTTGTTTTTCTTATGATTACAGGGCCGGGTCTTCACGGATGGGCGCGAGTGGGGCGTCTAACGACGCGTCTCTGCAATCCCCAGGTGGCTACCGCGGCACTTTTTTAAGTTCCGAAGAGATTTTTCGACTTAAGGTCGAAAAACCGAAAAGTTCGAAAAAATTTTGCACTTTTTAATTTTTTATGAAGTAACTACGAATTTTTCTAAGATTGTATCTGGCACGTTTTACTCACTTTTTGACGCTCTATCGTTGGGTAATTTTTAATTTTGAAAAAGTCCAGAATTGCCAGTTTTCGGTCCACGTGTTTTCACTTCCGGTTGAATAACTTCTTGGTTCGAGTTGGGATCTGGGCGCTGGTATTTTTGCCGGGTGGGGGCACCAGAGCCCCACCAAAGCCGCCAATAAAATTGATGTGTCCTCGATCTGGTTTCGGAGTTAGGATTTTTCAAAGTTTCAAAATTCCGTTTTTCCACTATAACTTCCGTGTTCGAATTGATACGAATCTGATTTAAACTCAGGCACCTGCGCCTCACTTTTGCGAACAATTTGATACTATGCACGGGTTTGTACGGTTAGAAAAACCTATTATTTTGAATTTTTTGCCGAGGAGCGGATCTCAAATCGACCGTTTCCGAGCGCGGTTCGAGCGGAACTGGGTTAGGTTAGGTTAGGTTAGGTTAGGTTAGGTTAGGTTAGGTTAGGTTAGGTTAGGTTAGGTTAGGTTAGGTTAGGTTAGGTTAGGTTAGGTTAGGTTAGGTTAGGTTAGGTTAGGTTTTTTTTTTTTTTTTTTTTTTTTTTTTTTTTTTTTCCGCTTTTCTAGCCCGGGCGAACAAGATATACCCAGGTCAGTTACTGTCTAAGGTGTTGCTAATTTATATATATAAAAAAATACTGGAGTGTGATCGGAAGGGGTTTGGATACTATTGGTTGTTGTTGGGTTATATTGGTTTTACCATATATTACTTATACTGTATTTATTTTGCATTTATATATATTTAATAACTATATATACCCGAGCGCCCGCGTTGCCTTCCCTAGGTCAGAACCCCCAACTCGGTTTGTGTGTGAGCCGGTTGTTCTGGCCCAGGGGAGATGATCAGACACTCAGGTATATATTTCCCTACAGTTTTTTTTTTACCTATCTCCTATTTGGTGGATATACTATAAACTTACATATACTTATATACTTTGGAGGGTTGGGTGGTTGGGGAGTTTCTTTATTTATTTATTTTATTTTGCCAAAACTTATTTCTAATACATTTTGTTTCTTATCGCTAATACAATGTGTTATGTTCGAGTTGTGTTATACAGTTTTGTTTGGATTTGTCCTATATATTACATCTATTTATATATATATTATATACGTATGATATGAATTTTCCAAGATCTTTATATCTATTACATAATATTTAGTATTCTAGACAGTTGTATATCTATTTAATATATCTATTTATTTCTACTTTACAGATCCAGCGCTAAATCTCAATGCAGTTATTTCTAATTACTATTTCTAAGGTATAACTATCTTATTTTACTATTCGGTTAACACTGTTAGTTAATATACGCAGTATATTACCACAGGGTTATTTCTACACATATGCTTTTTTACTATGTTACTATTGCTGGTCAATATACCTATCTATTTGCTTATTATTGTGTACTTATTAATTTCTATTCTAATTTTCAGAGTGTAACTGCAATCCAGGGGCCTACAATACGGTGAGTGATTTTGTATTGTTTGTTTGTGTAACTATGTAACTTGCCTTGTTAGGCTGCGAGTTGGTGCGTGTGTGTTTTGTCTAAATGTGTGATTACAAACAACATACTTTTACAGTAAAAGTAGTTAGTTTTATTTGTATGTAATGTTTGTGTTTGTTGGTATATTGCTTGCCGTGTTTATGTTGTGTTTGTGTACTGTGTTATATTGTGTTTATGACTTGTGTGTATTGTGTATCTGCTTGTTAACGAGAATGAAGTATGTCCATTTCGTGTGTATTTATTGAATGGTAGGCTCCCTGTCAATCTGTGTTTCGCCATGATAATTTATTCGGCCCCATTCCAAGAGTCGACATCGCTACAGTTAGATGGAACCAGCCGGTCCCGCGCAAGATAGCAGAACCGTAGACCGTCCCCAGCTGTCGGGTATTATGTCACAATCATTCTTACCTTAGTTGGTGTCACGCATTTCACAGCTGGATCCGGTTTCCGGTCCATTACTATTTTGTCGTTTCCGGTGGTCCATCTAGTCGTATGCGACGGTTGCGCGCACTATCGCGTCCCATCTAGCCCTTATAGGACACTCCTCACTAAAGGCATTATGCCCGTGTTCGGGGAGGCCCTTATGGACGCAATTCTTGCATCTTGGCGGCGCGCCAACAATGCGCTCCTCGCATTCCGCTCTTGTATGAGGGCCCCCACAGTGACTACACATGACCTGGGTTTCTTCACAGCGTTTCTTGCCGTGTCCGAACCCCAGGCACATGGTGCACTGGGTTAATGGCGACTTATCCGTCACCTGCAGGTTTTGCAGGTCGATTCTTACTGTTCCCGCCTCGGTCAGTCTTCTCCAGATGGGCGCTGTCACCTTGAGGACCACTTTGTGTGTGTTCGGGTTTCTTCCACGAATCTTGTACGCGATCTCCATACCTTCGCAAACCCCCTCAAGGCCCTCAAAAACCAATCTGTTTTGGTTCCTAAGAGCCCTGAGTATGTCCTCGTCGGTATGGATCCTGAGTACCCCCGTTACCATTACCATAGGCTGTTTGTTGGCAATGTCCTCTGCTGTTAGGTCCTTCCTCTTTTCTCTCAGCTTGCACTTCAGCTTCTCCCTCTCTTCCGCCGTCCTGCAGCTGATGATGACCTGCCCATTTCTTGCCTTTCTGACGCGCTCTACCTCGACCCCCCCATCCATGGCGCTTAACGCCGTCCTGACATCCGTGAGGGTCTCACTGGCCAAGCGGCCTTCTTTTTTACTGGTTATTGTTACGGAGTGCAGCGTTCGATAAACCGGAAGTTTACCCTCCGGCCTTGCCGCCGCCACACTCGCGTAACTTGGTTTTGGAGGGGCACTTTCCACGCTAGAGCCTGTTTTGTACTCCTGAATAATCTGTTGAAGATTATTCATACAATCCAGGCTCTTCTGTAGAAGCGCTGACTGCTCCTCCATCCTGTTTGATAACTTGGACTGACCGTCCTCTATCCTTCGGATTCTTTCATCCTCTTCCTTTCTTCCGGGTGCTGGCGCTGGATCCTGTGGTTGGGGTTCGGTCTGCATCTCCTTGCAGCTTACTTCCCGTTTGCTTTGTTCGCCCGGGTCCTTCCCCGCTTTCTCGTGTAGCTCTATAAGAGCTTCCCCCAAGTCTTTATCACATTGACAAAGCAGAGCGTAGAGGCGTTTTACCGCATACGCTACGCTCTGCTTTATCTCAGTTTTTAAGTTTTTAGAGTTATTAAGATGCTCCGTCGATGAATCGAGTTGTTGTTTGGCCTCGAAAAGCCTGTCATATCTTTTATTGTGCATCTTATTGTTAGTGTTCGCCACTTTCTTCGGGACCTCTGGTGACGTTCTTTTCGTGAAGGTCTTGTTTATTGGAGGTTGCTTGCTGGGGCCAGCAACCGCCTGGATGACCTTGTTGGGGGGCGGGGAGAATTTCAAAGATACAGCCTTCTTCTTTGCTGGTGCCGGTTTAGATGTCGTTGGGCTAGGGCTAAGTGAGGAGAAGGATGGACTGCTCTCAAGGTTCACATCCTCAATGGCTGGTCTGTTCTGTTTTGCTGGTGTGCGAAACATACTGAAGAAGGTTGTATGTGTGTTATGTGTGGTGTGTTGTGTATGGATCCTATTCTATTCGAGTTGCGCAATAGCACAATCTCGAGTGGTCAACAATTGAAATAAAATTAATAAGTGCAATATGTATTGAACCAGTCAATAAAATAACTATACAATATATTAATTGTCAGCTTATAATAACTTAAACTAACTTAACTAATTACAATTTTTATGTTCACAGGTACCCCGAAGGAGGCGCCAGGTGTCAAGAAAAGGAAGGAGGTGGAAAATAGGACAAGGTAAGTGTAAGGTAAGTTTTTTATTATTAGTTATGTATGAGGTAAGTGTGTCTGGTGTGTTCAGGAGATGCCTGTGTGTGTATTCTGAAAGTTTTGTGTGTGAGGTAAGTGAGGTAAGTGTGTTTGTACCCGAGGTAAGTGCCTTGGGTACGTGTATGTGTGTGACTGTGTGCGAAAGTGATGAATGCTGAGTGTTTATGTGAGGTAAGTGAGGTGAGTGTGCGTGAAACACTATTCTGCCAGGCCCAGATTGTTGGTCTCGGTGAGCCGGTTCCGGCAATACCAGACTCGGCTATCCCAGGACCAACAACGACTGAGTTACAGGCAAAATAGTTTGAGGGGGAAGGTAGGGGGTGGGAGGGGGGTCCTGTTGGTAGAGCTCGAGATGCTGATTAAAACAAGCCCAAGGTCGACCACCTTACGTGGTATATTGCGTCTCCAGTAGATGTTCAAAGTTTTCAGAAAAATTTCTGAAAAACGTGTCTGGATTTTGAAAATCCCGTTTCTCCGTCAGTTACAGCCCAAAATTGGGCGTGTTTGGGCTTGTTGCGTCAGGTTTCTCGAGCTCTATCCAAATCTAATATCAAAAACACAAAAATTTTTGAATCTTAAAAACTGAGTTTTTTGGGTGCAGTCGATAGCGGAGAGGTCGGGCTTCACTCCGTGGAAAACCGCTACTTCGTGCTCCCAATAATACCAGAGATATGGCCTTTTAAAAATTTTCAAAATGGCGGACCAACTGTCAAAACAAAACTTTGAAAATAAATATCTCCGGTCCTATCTATCCTAGAGCCCTGGTGTTTGGGTTCTTCCGGATGCTCTTGGGGTCCTCTAACTGGCTAGGGAAAAATCTAGCCTAAAAATTTGGTCACGAGATATCCGGGATTTGAGTCCCGGATCCGATGCTCCTAAGGGAGCTGATGTCAAGAGAGAAAACCCCACCGTCGTAGGACAAATAGGTTCGGAGATATGCCGGTTTTAAAAAATCCAAAATGGCCGCCGAAAAGTCAAAGTCCGGCGAGTTTTGGCTATATCTCGGTCAATATGCGTCCTATTGACACCGGGTTTGGACTGGGGGTGTTCCCAGAACGTTATACACCCTGCCCGCCGGGTGGTCCAACTCAAAATTTTTGACCCTATTTTATTGGTTAGTCCGATAGAGTAGCCCTAGCCAACAGCAACACCGAAAACCCCGTCTCGCTACGCCCAATAACCGCTGAACGGCGAGATGTTGAAAAATTCCAAGATGGCGGCCAAAAATGGCGAAAAATCTTGGAATTTGGTTTCTCGGCCAATTATTGGTCAAAAACCACCGTTCTTGGGCTCTATCTCTTCGTCTCGGCGAGCTCTCGACGATGCTGTCGCTAACTTAATTTTACAACTTATATTTAACTATTTATTTACAAAAAAGGGCTAAAAAATCGATATTTCCGTATCTATCGGCACTAAAATTTACAAAAAATGTCCAGTCGACGCCTAAAATGTTGCTCTATTTTACTAAAGAATAAAATAATTTTCCCCAATACTAAGTTTGGGGAAAATACAAAAAATTTTGAAAAATCCAGTTTTTGGATTTTTATTTGAGAAAATTGGTCTAACAAAAAATGGGTTTTGGTGCGGCTGGGTAGAGCTTGCCAGCGCGCTTCGAACTGTAATTTCAAAACCCACGCGCCTTGGATAGATACGAAGATATTTAGGGTCAAAGTTTATATTTCTAATTATAAATAACTTAAAACTATCTAACCTAAAATTCTGGTGAAACCGGATTTTGTCTTGTCCAGGTGGTGTCTTCGTTGGTACCTAACCTCATGCAAATTGCTCCAAAAATGGCGGAGCAATTTTGAGGTTAGGTACTTGTTTTTCTGGTGATTGCAGGTCCGGGTCTCCACCGATGGCAGCGAGTGGGGCGTCTATCGACGCGTCTCAGCAAGGCGCAGGTGGCTACCGCGGCGGATTTTTGAGGTTGGTACAACTTTTTTACAAGAAAGCCGAAAAACAAATTTGTCCAAAAATTTTTGCCAGTTTTTAATTTTTTAAAAATTTTCTAAGTAAATTTCTAAGATAGTATCTGGCAACTATCACTAAGTTTTTGACGCACTATCTAACGGTATTTTTGAAATTTAGAAAAGTCCAGAATTGCCGATTTTCACACCACGTTTTTTCACAAAGTCACTTATATTTTTGCGGGGGGAGTTGGAAAGTCACGGTTTTTGACTCGGGGGGCTGGGGGCACCTGAGCCCCACAAAAGCCGCCCGAAAAAACTACACCTCACCGCTTTGGTTTTTCCAGAAAAAATTCACAAAGTTTTGAAAATCCGTTTTTTCACTATAACTTTTTTCCCCGATGTGCTGGGAATGAACTAGTGGCACCAGCGGATGCGCCGCAGTAACGCGCACAAAATGATATATCGCACTGGTCTGTACGTACAGAAAAACCTATTTTTTCGAATTTTTTGCCGAGGAGCAAAACTTAAATCGACTTGCTCGGACCGTGGTTCGACCAGAACTGGTTAGGTTAGGTTAGGTTAGGTTAGGTTAGGTTAGGTTAGGTTAGGTTAGGTTAGGTTAGGTTAGGTTAGGTTAGGTTAGGTTAGGTTAGGTTAGGTTAGGTTAGGTTAGGTTAGGTTAGGTTAGGTTAGGTTAGGTTAGGTTAGGTTAGGTTAGGTTAGGTTAGGTTAGGTTAGGTTAGGTTAGGTTAGGTTAGGTTAGGTTAGGTTAGGTTAGGTTAGGTTAGGTTAGGTTAGGTTAGGTTAGGTTAGGTTAGGTTAGGTTAGGTTAGGTTAGGTTAGGTTAGGTTAGGTTAGGTTAGGTTAGGTTAGGTTAGGTTAGGTTAGGTTAGGTTAGGTTAGGTTAGGTTAGGTTAGGTTAGGTTAGGTTAGGTTAGGTTAGGTTAGGTTAGGTTAGGTTAGGTTAGGTTAGGTTAGGTTAGGTTAGGTTAGGTTAGGTTAGGTTAGGTTAGGTTAGGTTAGGTTAGGTTAGGTTAGGTTAGGTTAGGTTAGGTTAGGTTAGGTTAGGTTAGGTTAGGTTAGGTTAGGTTAGGTTAGGTTAGGTTAGGTTAGGTTAGGTTAGGTTAGGTTAGGTTAGGTTAGGTTAGGTTAGGTTAGGTTAGGTTTTTTTTTTTTTTTTTTTTTTTTTTTTTTTTTTTTTTATGCAGCCGGGCACCCTGTCATTGTTCAAGACAAGGTTTACGTTTCTTTTTAAGCTTTTACTATTTTTATTTAAACTTTAACTAATATGTCTTTAACTACTTCTTTTTTAGCCAAATAATTATACAAATTGGGAATAGTTGGTCAAGGTTGGATTAGGTTGGAAGTTTGGATAATGGAAGGAGTGTGATTTTGGTAGGTTTAGAGTAGGTTTGGGGTGGGAAGGGTAGGTTTTGCTGCTTTTTTATTTCTTTATTAACGCATAATACTTCCTAATTTACATTTTGCCAGACTTATACTATTACATTTATGCTATTTATTACTACATATATTTATACAATTTATTACTGTTTATCTGTTTCTATTCTATTACATGTTACAAATTTCGAATTTTGATTCTTTTACAATAATGCTGCTATTGTCGATTGTTTCTAAATTTTGATAGTAGTTGTATTGTTTAATTTTGGTACAATTATTAATCTTATTTTCTTATAAGACGTGCTACAAGAGCAAGCTTCTTCTATACATATTTTTATTCCTTATTTACTATTTCTTTATATTGCTATTTCTATATATTGCTATTTTTACAGATTTTTTGATGCTGCTAGTTAATATATTACAATATATCACCTCAGCGTCATATTATATGCACTTGTATTTTACTGTTGTATATTGCTGGTCAATATATTTTTATTGCGTGTTTTACTGATTTTAATCATTTTATTACAGATGGTTTACATGCGGGTACCTGTTTTCGGTGAGTAATTGTTTTATTTTACCATGTGTTTATTATATGTTTTGTGTTTTGCATGTGTATATTTTTACAAACTAACTATTTTTACATTAAAAATAGTTATGTTCAGGTGTATGTTCATATGTTGTTTTATGTGTTTGTTGTTGTACTGTTTGAGTGTGTGTGTGTTCTCTTCCAGGTACCCTTATCCATACTTATCGCCGTTGGTGAAATTTTTGGAGATTTTTCCCACACTAAGCGACGCCGTCTATTTCAGGTATAGCTTACCGGCCCCACGCACGATAGCGGAGTCGTTGGCCGTTGCCCGTTGTCAGGTTTATTATGTACCTTTGCATGTTAACCAATTTTTGCATTTTGATATTCAACGAGAAACGGTTTCCGACCCATTACTATTGTGTTGTGGCCGGCAGCCCCTAACCATAGGCGACGGTTGCGCGCACAACTGCGTCCCATCTTATCCTAACTGGACACGTCTCATTAAAAGCGTTATGCTCTACGTCAGCTTTCCTCTCTCTGACACAGTTTTTACATTTTGGCGGCGCGCCAACAGCGTAGTCTGCACACTCGCTTCGTGTGTGGGGGCCTCCGCAGTGACTGCACATCACCTGGGACTCTGCACACAGCTTTTTGCCGTGCCCGAATCCCAGGCAGATGGTGCATTGCGTTAACGGCGATCGGTCCGTTACCTGCAATGTTTGCAGGTCCACTCGTACGGTTCCGGTGTCAGTCAGTCTTCTCCAAAGGGGTGGGGCTACCTTTAATACCACTCTGTGCGTATTCGGGTTTCTTCCTCTGATTTTGTACGCGACCTCCATGGTGTCGTCTCCCTCTCCCAGACCCTCGAAAACCAGACTATTCTGGTTTCTTAGGGCCCGGAAGAGGTCGCCGTCACCATGCGTTCTCAGTACTCCCGTTATCATTATCATTGGTTGTTTGTTGATAATGTCCTCTGCCAGTAGCCCAGTTCTTTCAGTCCTTAGCTTATGCTTAAGTTTCTCCCTTTCATCTTCCGTCCTACAACTGATGATCACCTTCCCGTCCCTTGCCTTCCTGACTCGCTCAACTTCCACCCCCCCTTCTTTGGCATTTAATGCCTCTCTAACCTCCTTGAGGGTGTCATCAGCCGAGCGATGCCCTTTTTCACTGGTTATGGCTACAGAGTGCAGCGTCCGGTAAGCCTGGGGGTTATCCCCTGGCTTCTTGGCCGCCACACTTGCGTAGCTCACTCTCGGGATATTCGCCTCGCTCATAGTGGCACTGTACTTAAGAATAACTTGCTCTAAGTTATTCATCCTCGCCAGGCTTTTCTGGATGAGCTCTGCCTGTTCTTGCATTTGCCTAGCAAAAGCATCCCGGTCCTCTTCAGGTCTTCCCTTTCCTTCGTTTCTTTCCTGTGCTTGCTCTTGTGTTTGGACTTGCGTTTGTGCGTCCTTACACGTCTTCTTTGATGTGCCCGGCTCGTTACCCGCTTTTACCATCTGGGGCTCCTTCAATGCTCTGTCCATCTCTTTTATCAGGGCGTACAGTCGGTCGATGGCCCCCTGCACGCCCTGTTTAATCTCCGTTTTCAAATTCCTAGAGTTGGACAGATGTTCGTTGGCTTTATCGTAGGCAGTTTTTCCCTCCTTCATCCAGTTGGTTTGCCTTGCCGCTTCTTTGGTAACCTCTGGCGGCGTACGTTTGGTTTTGTTGCACACCCTTGAATCTGCTGGTGGCTTTTTTAGTGTGGTTGGACAAGGAGGAGAGAATCTGAGCGCCACTGTTCTCTTCTTGTTTTGGTACTGCCTTGTACAGAGAGGACTATCCGGCAACGGTGGGGTGCGCTCTTCCACCCTTACTCTTCTGGAGATTGTGTTGGTCCATGGCCCTGGTGCTTCTTTGTACGCGGAAGGAGGAGTAGGGGGGGTTTTCCACCCTATTCGCTTCTTCCTTTCGTTCTCCAAGTCTTGTACTGCCTTATTGGCTTCCTCATCAGTACCGTATCGCATTCTTATTTCTAATGTCTCTTCCTCAGTTACTTGGACAGCCTCCCATTGGGCCCTCGTTGCTGTTGGTGTTCGATACATCCTCCTAATCTTAGATGCGGGTAACTTAAAGTGTCTTATCTATGTTAAAGTAATCAACTCGTGCAATAGGCACTGAGTTGAATGTACAGTTAATGTTAGTTGCGTGTGTGTGTGTCGTTAGTGTGTGTATGTTCTGATAAGTGTAAGTATGTATTATCCTAAGGCGACTAGTGCAATAGCACCAGTCAGGGGTCACTTTAATAAAATACAATATATGTTGACCAGTCAACAGTCCAATACAAGTAATATTATAATGCAAATTTGTAGTCACTTAATTCTAAACTTATTTAATTACAGGTGGTGTCGGCGGGCCAGCTACCGAGTCTCAGGTGAGTCACAATCTTATATCTATTACAAATATTTATATATACTAATTTTATTTTTCTGTTTCAGGTCAACGGAGCAGCCGGGAGAGGAGTGGGAGACGTTCCGGGAGCACCAACGGGTTCTACGCGTCGCGAGGAACCAGTGGACACCAAGAACGGGGAAATCGGAGCGAAAATGGAGGAAATAATGTAAGTTGAAAATTAAGGGGGGGGATAGAGGGGTGGGGGGGGGCTAGGATGATAGGTCTCGTCGAGCTGAGTTGTTCAAACCCAAACACGACCAGCCTACCTGCCTTATTGAGGGAGCAGCGGTGTCCGAAGTTTTACCGAAATAAAACTTCCCCAACTTCAACCCTTCGCTGTTCGCTCAATATTGCAGCTAGCGACCGGTGCTTGGGCTCGTTCTTCTCGTCTCCACGAGCTCTAACGGATAAGTCAGGAAAAAAGGGTGGTTGACCATGAAACTCCGATCGGGTCCAAAAGGGGCCAGGTCGGTAAAGGGAGCTCCGGGAAATCCTCCAGTGAAAACCCGGGCTTCCTAAGTCAAATATTACCTGAGTTATAACAAAAACAAAAAATCCAATATGGCCGCCGACCAAACTTTGACCTGTTGTATCTCCGGGGTCTTTCGTCCAAAATGACCCAAGTTTGGGTTCGTAGTATTGCCCCAAGTGAGATCTAGGTCCCCACGTGAACAGATTTTTCAAAAAATTTTTAGCGATTTTATGGGCTAGGCCGTTAGAGAGACCCCTGCAGGTAACCCTAGTCGAAATCCCAACTCAGTACGCCCGATAGTTTAGGAACTATCGGGGTTTGAAATTTCACCAAGATGGCGGACAGCTGTCAAAAGTCGGCGCGAAATGGCTGTAACTCTGCCGATATTGGGCCTATTGCCGCCGGATTTCGACTAAAATCGTTCCCGTCACCTTCTCCACCCGTTTTGGGGGGGCGTTGATGTCAAAAATTTTTGACCGTTTTTACCCCCGGATACAGTCCGCTAAGTCAAGTACTACTACCCAGTCAAAACCGCGTCGCGATAGGACAAGTATATCCGGAGATATCACGGAAACAAAAAATTCAAGATGGCGGCTGCCCTTAGCCACTTTCCAGTAAATTCCCGTTACTCGGGACTGGTTTGGCCCAGGACAACCGAGTTTGGGGTCAAATTAAAGGTCTGGATGAGACCTATCTAATCCTATCTCTAACTAAGCGCTAATTATTATATATATTTATATATTTACAGAAAACTGTTCAAAAATCGATATCTCCGAAATTATCAGAGGTTAAATCGCCGAAAAAAGTCCGGAATGTCCGCTAAATTGCGCTCTATTTTACTGCTATTTTTAATAAATTTACTCTAATAATAAAAAATTTAATGACTTTAAAAATTTTGAAAATTTTGGTTTTTTGAAAATTTTCCGGAATTTTTCTAGTATAACCCTATGGGTTCTGGGTACGGCTGGGTAGAGCTCCCCAGCGCGCACAAACTAGGAGTCTCAGAACCCACGCGTCTCTGATAGTTTCGGAGAAATCTCCGGTCAAAGTTTAAAATTCTAATTAAAATTAATTACAAACTAACTAACCTAAAATTCTGCTTGGGCCGGAAATGGTCTTCTCTTCAGCGGGTCTTCAATTGGTGCCAACCTCAAAACGCTCACACCAATAATGGCGGAGCAATTTTGAGGTTAGAATGTTGTTTTTCTGTTCTTTGCAGAGCCGGGTGCTGTCCGATGGGCGCGTGCGGCACGTCAAACGACGCGCCTCGACGAGCCCTCGGTGGCTACCGCGGCGGAATTTTCAGTCTTGAAGATCTTTTCCAAGTTATGGTCAAAAAACAAATTTCATCGAAAAATTTTCACAGTTTTTAATTTTTTATTCTAAAAATATGTACAAATCTAAGGTTGTATCTGGCAATCTTTGTATAACTTTTGACGCCTAATCCAGTGGTAATTTTTGATTCCAGATATGTCCAAAAATGGGGAAAATGTGACCACGTTTTTTCACTTTTCCGGTTATAACTTCTCCGAAGTAGTTGGGATTTTCCCGATGGTGGTGGGGCCTTGTAGGGGCACCTGAGGCGCACAAAAGCCGCCCTTAAAAAAGGGGGGTCGTCGATCTAGATTTCGGGTAAAATCACTCTAAAGTTTTAAAAATCCGTTTTTTCACTATAACTTTTTGTCGCGAAGTGATATGAAAAAGTTAGATGCACTGGCGCATGCGCCTCACAAACGCGCACAGTTTGGTGTATCGCACGGGTATGTACGGGTCAAAAAACCTATTATTTCGAATTTTTTACTACGGAGCTTTGAAAAAATCGACTGTCTCGGGCCGCGTTTCGAGCAGAACTGGTTAGGTTAGGTTAGGTTAGGTTAGGTTAGGTTAGGTTAGGTTAGGTTAGGTTAGGTTAGGTTAGGTTAGGTTAGGTTAGGTTAGGTTAGGTTAGGTTAGGTTAGGTTAGGTTAGGTTAGGTTAGGTTAGGTTAGGTTAGGTTTTTTTTTTTTTTTTTTTTTTTTTTTTTTTCTCCTTCTTGGCCCAGGCGAGCAAGATATGCCCAGGTCATATACTATTTTTATTTTACTTTTATTTAAATAAATTTTATACAAGTTGGATGGATGTTGATTGGGATGGTATATTGGGTTGTGTTGGCTAAGGTTGGGAATGAGTTTATAATACTATGTATTCTTTTAACATATATATATATATATTACGCCTGCATACGCCCGCTTTGCCTTCCCCGATTCGGCACCGCCAACACGGATTGTGTTTATGCTGGTTGTGACGGACCGGGGGAGATGATCAGACGCATACATTCGTTTTAAAATAAACTACGTTTCATTACATATTATACTTATATATCGTATTTATATCAACTTACATATTTATCCTAAGATAAATATGTGATTTACATAAGGTTGGGATTGGTTGGGATGCTTGGATTGGATGTTACTTTATTTAAAATTTTACAATGGTATGATCTTATGCTCTAAACAATGTTGGTTTTTAATATTTGTTAACAATTTTGAATTTATAATCTGTTTTACATTTATTTAATGGCATATCATAACTAATATTTTGAGATGCTATGTTGTTACATGGACCTTAATTCTAACTTACTGTAGCGTGCTTATATATATGGCGTGATTTATTAATTGTTTACAGCTATTACTTAATACTAATTCTGAGCATCTATATTGCAAATATAGTGTCAGCATTATTTTATTATGCACTTGTCTGTCACTGGGTTCATGTTGTGTCCTATTTTAATTGCGCTGTTTATACCTTTATCTTCTGCCCTTCTCTGTTTTTATTACAGGTCGCTACCCCGAGTACCTGCTGTTTTCAGTTGGTGTGTTGTTTATGTCAAGTTGGTGACTCTGCAGAGCAACATTCCGCGGCGTCTTCGTGTCAAGTGAGTATTATGTGTGTATACTTCGCATGCGTGTTTATTAATATAAACCTGCTACTTTTAACATTAAAAGTAGCCCGTTTCCTTATGTGTGCGTGAACGTGTGGATCAGTTTGTTGTTTGCGATGTATGTTCTGGGTTGATTGTGAATTATATGTGTACTACGAGTGTGATATAACTATAGGTGTGGTTTGTGTTGTACGTTTTAAATGCTAGTTTTGTGTATTATTGTAAGTTTTACGGTTTTTTGTGTGTTTGGTATTTGTGTTTTGTATTATTTCCTGCAGATACCCGGGCCAACTTTTGCTTCTTTCTACCACTCGGTGGTATGCGGCTCCCCATGTTATGACGCTATTCTAGTTAGGTGCTCCCATCGGTTCCGCGCACAATAGTAGAGCCGTTGGCCGTCCCTCGCTGCCTGGTTGTGTGTACTTCGTGTCTTCCAGTCTTTATTGTTACATATTGTTCCACAGCGAGACTCAACTTCCGGCCCATTGTTATTGTGTCTTCCCCGACGGTGCATCTAGCTATAAGCGACAGTTGTGCGCACTATAGCGTCCCATCGTGCCCTAACCGGACACGCTTCGCTAAAGGCGTTATGAGTGACGTCTGGCCTTTTTTCTCGGACGCAGTTTCTACAAGTTGGTGGTGCGCCAACAGTGTACTCCGTACACTCTCCTTTTAAATGGGGGCCACCGCAGTGACTGCATACCGTCTCGGTCTCCGTGCACAGCTTCTTGCCATGCCCGAAGCCCAAGCATACAGTACACTGCGTGAGTGGTGATCGGTCTCTGACCTGCAGTGTCTGCAGGTCGATCTTTACGAAACCCACTTCGGTGAATCTCCTCCACAAGGTTGGTGTCACTCGGAGCACCACTTTGTGGGTTTTTGGGTTTTTCCCTCTTATCTTATAGGCTGCCTCCATCCAGTCGTCGGCCTCCTCCAAGTCCTCAAAGACCGCCCTATTTTGATTCCTGAGGGCCCGGAAGAGGTCGTCGTCTGTGTGGACTTTCAGAACACCGGTTATCATTACCAACGGTTTTTTGTTGGTAATGTCCTCTGCCACAAGGTTTTGCTTCCTCTCCTTCAACTTCTTTTTTACGTTCTCGCGGTGTTCCTCCGTCCTGCAGCTTATAATAACTCGTCCATCTCTGGTTTTCCTAACCCGCTCCACCTCAACCCCCCCATTCCTGGCTTCTAAAGCCTCTCTTACCTCATTGAGGGTCTCCTCGGTGGTGCGGTTTCCTTGGCTACTGGTGATCGCCATTGAGTGCAGCGTTCTGTAGGCCGGAGGACGAGCCTCCTGCCTTCCAGCCGCTACACTCGCATAGCTCTGTACTGGCTGCTTGACCTCACTCATCTCTGCCCGGTGCCGTTCGATAACTTGATTCAAGTTATCGGTCTGCATGAGGCTCTCCCGCATGAGTGAGGCGTGCTCCTCCATTTTCCGCACCAGTTCAGCCT